>CAMRHE010000152.1:1200000-2400000 GCA_947044405.1 Leptodactylus fallax | reverse complement strand
TTACAAAGAAATAATCTATAACCAGCTCACCACCTGTTGGCTGGCCACACATTTTACCTGGAGGTTCTTTTCCATTCCTTGCTGGGTTATTACTCCATCAATTATGCTAACACTCCCGCTACAAAAAAACAGCAGTAATTTCTATGGGCTAGGTTCTCCAAAGTTCAAACCAGATCACTGAAAAAATATAGAAAACCTAATAAAACTTTTATTATATATTGGTAAGGCTACGGTCACACTAGAGCTGTCTGACCGTTTGGGGATTCTGTCCCCCGTTCTGCTTGAAAAATGCAGAGAGAAAAGTCTTGCAACCAGGCGTAAACCCAGCAGACCCCATTATAGTCTATGGGGTCCATGGGTTTCTGTGGGTAACCACTTTTTAAGTGTATTGGATTTCCATTTTTTGTGTCCCCATGTGGACCCGAAGAATGGAAACACCAACGTTAGTGTGAACCTAGCGTAATATGTGGTTATGTAAGAAAATAAAGCACCATATACCTGGTGTGAATTTCCACTAACATAGGAGAAGTATACTCTCAATGATACATACACCAAAAATCAATCATGGAAACAAAGATATTAAATTATGCCCCAGCTGCACACTGTGGTGTGATGAGTCTTATTTTTACCAGGCACCTACACTGAGTATACACTATCCCAGTGTTCCCATGGCTATGGCCTTGTCATTCCTGTTCTATATGTTTTTTAGTGGCATCATAAAAAGATTTTTAAAAAGATTAAAAAAAAACACCATTGCTTCTTTACTTTCCAAAAGTCAAACCTTTTGCTACTCCCAAAATAGGATATTTTTGAGGACTTGTAAAAGTACTTCCAATAACATTGTGTGTGTATAAACACACACAGTCATCTACCATGAAAAAGGGACACTTTTTAAACCGTTCATTTTTAAACATGTAAAAAAATCTGGCAGTGCAATGTGTTTTTAAACAGGATATACATTTTTTATCTAAATTTAAATTCTCCTCCTGATGCTGCTAGCTTACCACACTGCAACTAAATGACTTCTTTCACTGCCCAAATGACATTTTTTCAAAATACATTTTAATTAACAATTATCTTAAATTCTCTGCTCGACATTGCTAGCATGCCTGTATTGGAAAAGGTTAAAGGGGTAGTCCTGTTATGGACACTTATCCCCTAGCCACAAAACAGAAATAAGTGTCCGATTGCTGGAGGCCTGATTGCTGGAGGCCTGATTGCTGGATCTCCCAGTGATCAGGAGGAAGGGGGACTGAAAGCCTTTTGAATGGAGTGCCAGTCCACATGCACAATCGGCACTTCATTCACTTTCATAGGGCTGCCAGGACTGTAAAGCACCCCCAGCTATAACGGGACAATAACAGGACAACCTCTTTAATTTAGATTCTTGATAGTTCATGCACTTCAGTTCTAGCTTTGTAGAACATCTTGGTAATGTCTGAGACAAAGATTCAAGGTCACATTCCAAACCAATGACCATAATTAGAGATGGGCAAACTGCTTTGGCACGAGCTTGGTTTGACCCAAATATCCCAAACTGTTTGGTTTTTAATAAAACTGAACAATTGGGAAATCGACATACTAAACTAAACTATAATGAAAAGATGGCCACCATGACATAGATTGTCTCTTCAGACCCCAAACTATAATAGGTGGAGGCCCAGGGGAGGTAAAAAAAATAAAAACATTTGTACTCTCCTTCCTTCACCTCGCCCAATCACAGGCCTTAGTGGTGACTCTGTTGAATGATGCCATAAAGGATACCAAGAGAGAGCGTCGAACACCACTAGAAGGCCCAAAAGATGTGATGGAAGGTGCTTATAAATGTTTTTTATATTTTACATCTCCCCTGGGTCTCCACCTATTATTATCTCTTTAGACCCCACAATATAATAACTTCACTTTCTGTTCGATCCGAACTTCTTTGACCCAAACTGAATCAGGGACCCGTGCCAATCGAACCCAAGAGAAAATTAATCTTGTAAGGTTCACCTGTCTTTAACCATAATACATGTGTACAACACAGCTTCTAAAAATGTTTAGTGAAAATCCTACAAGCTCTTTATCTTGGGGCTCAGCATGCATGACATTGGGTTACCTTAAAGCTTGAGTAAGTTATTGCTTATATTCTTGGCTGTTATCTTTTACTTGATTGCATTTGCTTATTTTTAATTATCTTTTCTTTATTAAAATCACTTACATCAGTGTGACACTCGAACTAAATGACTTCTTGAAATTTAAATCATCATGGTGGCTGGTAGCAGTGTCTGCATTTATACCTTCATTCCATTGCCTTGTCAAATCACTTTAAATTTGACAATTTGTCAAATGAATGTAAATTTAATTTATATTCTGGTGGCAGTTTGCATTTATAGGGGCCACGGGCTATATAATAATATTTAATAACCTTTCAGTCACTTTGTCCAAGTGACAACAGGAACGTTTTGGCAAAGACCTGTTCTATACCATTCAGCAGCATGCATGCATAAGGCTGGACATAGTGCAAGTTAAAGATGAGGAAACAAGCACATTTTTCAAATAATTTTAATTTAACTTCTGGTGGATATTTACATTTATAGAGATGACAGGGCCTGTATAATTAATAATACCACCTTTCAGTTGCTTTGTCCGAGTGACAATTTAAATGTGAATGGAAATACCCATCCCGTCTCTCCACCAGTAAAAATGTGTTGGCTGTAGTGAAGTAAAGTCATATGAAGCAGTCTCTCTCTCCAAGTGACTAATAGACTGTCAAATTGAAATGTTACATCCATTTACAGTGGCTATATACCTCCTTACGGTTGCTTTGTCAAGTGATAATTTGTCACTAAATATAGATTTAATTTAAACACAGTTTGCTAACCTTAACATGATGGAACAGTGCTTTCATCTGCAGTACCGACCTGAAACACACATCAGCAAACGTACCTTCACCTCAAATTTGGGAAACATTACATTTATGAAAATGAATCAGTCTTGGATCCATAAGGATTTGGGATGCAAACCAATTTGGATCAAACTGGACCTGCATCACCCACAAACACTATTTTACTCTGGAGTCTCTACGAGTAAAAATAAGAAACAGCTATAATCACTTTGCCTCACCTCTCATGAGCATTCAACTATCCTCCAGTATCTTCTTCAGGCCTCTTCTGGCCTCTGGCACAAATCGGGGTCACTGCTGAGGCCACATTGGTGGTGACCCTGGAGTGTGGTGTTGTCAGCCAAATGCTAGAAGAAGTTTGAAGAGGATACCAGGGGACCGTCAGACACCAAGAGGATGCCCAGAGAGGTAAGGTAAGGTGAGTTACTGTTTGTTATTTTTATTCAGCTCTCTTGGTCCTCCACTTATATAATAATAGCACTTAGAGTTTGTGCTGAACAAGTTTGGTGCAAAACAAACTACAGGGCTGAACCTCACAAATGTTTATTAAAAAAAATCTCATGAGGTTCGCCCATCTATAATTTTACATATTTTATGATTTTCACATACCCTTGGCTGATGCCAATGAATAGATCTGCCATTGCTTACAGTGGGAATGATGTAATTGCTGCTGTCTGCCTGTCCTTCCATCACATTCCATAATGTACCACTTTTGTTGCCATAATAAAGATTTTTTTTTAATAATATTTACGTTTTTCTTTAAAATATTACCAAAGTTCAAGCTACTCCCATAAATTGGATTATTTTTGGACCATATGTAAAAGCCATTAATTCTTCCTTTGTTTATACCGCAGTGTGTATTTCTTAATTTTAAAAAGCATAAAAAAAATCCAAGAGTGCCATGTGTTTTTAAACAGGTTGCTTGTTATCACCAGATGCCATCCGTTTACCCATAGCTATATCTGTCATACATGACTTTTTAAGGCAATTTACTGAACTGGCTTGAACTAGAATAGAAATTTTGGTCTGGTCGATCAAATCTGATACAAAACAACTTTTGAAAGGTTTGTTCACTTCTATTGAGAACTCATTTCCATTCCATAATCAAAGAAAAAAAAAAATTATCACCTGGATATATTTCACAAGACCCTGTTGGCAGAATACTGTTTAATATGCAAACTGTGAGGAGCAGAGAAGGACCTGTCACTTCTCTGCTGAGATGCAGTGTAGTAGTGCACATATATTCTGTTTTTGTCAGGATGGGTGAACCTCTGAAGTTTCATTTGTTTCAGGTGGTTCGGGAGCGGTGAATAAAAACTTCTAATTTACCCATACCCTATGCTGCCACTTGCTTTTACACATTTTAACATTTAATACACTCAAAAATTACTTTTTGGGGGGGAAAGGTGCTTGGCCATGTTTTTTTTTTCTACACACTTGATGCTTATATTCAAAAAAGGAATGGGTTTATTAAAAAAAAAAAATGCCTATTTTATTGACTTGTAAGTGCTACAGGCTTGTTATTTTAGAGAAATATATGTGGCTGTGTGCCTGTTTGAAATGTGATGAAGAAGAAGTGGCTTTTCAAAAAAAAAAAAAAAGCCTTACCTTTTATCAGAGCAGAATGCAGCAACATTGCGTTGGTATAGGAGGAAGCAATGGTGGGATTGTTTTATCTTGGTGTTATGCCAACAGTGTGGCATTGGCAAGTAGCGACTACAGAATTTGAAGAAAAAAAAACTTGTGACACACTGTCAGCTTGCCTGCCACTTGAAAAGTGAACTGATAAAGAATTGACTTTATAAAAAAGGCACCAAAAATTATGACATTATAGGAGCAAATGCAGCACCAAGAAGTGACAATTACAAAATTTCAAGAAAAATTTGTGGCACACTATCAGTGGGCCTAGACTGCCAGCTGAAAAAAATCTTCTGAAGTGGAAAATATTCTATGACCATGAAAACAGCACTTGGGAGCCAGAAAATAACCTGGTTTATCCTCCTGGTTATCCCTGTATTGGAGCAAATGCCACATCAACATTGTGTTGGCGGAGTGACAATTTACAGAATTTCAAGAAAAATTTTTGTCATGCTATAAGCATGCCTGGCCTTTCAGATGAAAAAAATTGAATATCTTCTGAAATGGAGTGGATTCAAATGACCATGAGAGCAGCACTTGGGAGCCAAAAAAGAACCTGGATTATCCTGTCAGTTATCCCAGCATGGGAGCATTTGCGGTATCAAGGTGTTACAATTTTAATATTTTCAAGAACAAATTGTGGCACACTTTCAGGCTTCCTGGCCTGCCATCTGAAATATCTTCTGAATTGGAAAGGATTCTAATGACTATAAGAAAAGCACTTGGGAGCCAGAAAAAAACCTAGATTATTCTGCCATCCTGCCAGGACATCACAAACACATGTCTACTCTGTATTTTTGCTGCACACTGCAAAACACAATTTTAAATATTCCAGTGTAATGTGGCTTGTAACAAATTGATTCGCCCATCTCTAGACAAGATTAATGCAGTAAGAAATCTCTCCAAGACTACATGGGTTGGAAAATTCTATTGTGAAAATGAGAAAGAGATTGCAGTATTGTTATTTCACCAAGCCCCAATGTGGATGTCAACAATGGAGCAGTTAGTGAAAAATGTATTACGTGGACAGGTCACTTGGAATAGATAGCCCCTGCAAAAAAAAAAAAAAAAAAGTCATATCTGTCCATAGTTTTTTCTGATATTGTAGCTCAGCTCCATTCAAGTGCATAGTGCTGAGCTACAATACAATTGTAAACATGTATGGCGTTCTTTATGTCTTTCTAATCCTGCACAATTTTATAAAAAACAGTGTTGTGATTTAAGGCGCTCTTGGTGATGTAACTATTACTGTTGGACGATTAGGGCATAGAGCGAAGCTAGTAAGTCATGTGCCTTAGATGCTGGGTTCCAAGCAGAGGCACAAACAAGACACTTTACCTTGGCTAAAGTATTTAAATACAGTTCTAGAATAGTGAACAGCATCATTGCTCCAGGAAAGGAAATATCTACATAACTCTTTGGGGCATCATGGTCCCCCAACTGGGGACATTAAAAACTAGAATGAACAAAGCAAACACATTAACACTCCTGGTCAGGCATTACTTCAGAATGAAGTGGGCGCTTAGAAGCTAGCAATTAATTAGTCTGTGCTGACTTCAATTTTAGGTGTTAACATAGTCTCGGGCAACAGCTTGTCCCCGCATTGCTATACATCAAAGTGACTGCTACATATTTCCCCATAGCTCTGACCTATGAGCCCTATTATTCTATTAGAGGTCTAGATAGACCATGATAGCCATGATATACATTATGCCTACCGATTACAGGGTTATTCTGGGTTAAAGAAATTGATGACTTATCATTAGGGTAGGTTATCAATATCAGAGTGTCTGGAACTCCCCCACTGATCAGCTGTTGAAGCAGCTTCTTTTGCAAGAACATATAGAGAGAGCAGAGCCAAAAGAAGGCTACCCTGTCCTCAGTGTAGTAACCAAATGAGTCACTGCAGTGCAGGTCTTAATTGGGTGAATAAGTCCCTGTGTATGTGGCATCCCAGAGCTGGCTATGGCTGGGCTGAGGGTGATCCCTGTAGTAATTGTATTGCATTATTTCCTGTTGCTTTATAGCCTGTGTGACATAGCAGGGGTCCTGTCCTGAGTCTCACACAACACGGCGCCACCTAGTGAGTCTCACACGTGCATTACTCCTCCCATAGGATTGAATAGTAACCAAATGTCCAATGGGAGGACATCACCTGGGTAAAGGGGAGGAGTCAGCTGATCACTCGTTCCCCATGGTAACACCCCTGCAGGAAGGTCCTGTGTGTGAGTAGTTAGTTGGAAGTGTGGAGTGTTAGGAGGAGGAGGTGAGGAGAGAAGTGTGATGTCCTGTGGAGAAAACACTGAGCTTAGTGCAGGTATCTCAAGTCCTAGACAGGCCCAGGAAGGTTGGAGAGCTGACATACTCCAGCTATTCAGAAGATCCTGTCCCCTGTCTGCCTAGCCATCGCCCTGAAGGAAGTCAAGCATCATCATCTTGTCAGCATGAGACTGTGGAGAGAACATTCTGGAACACGTGCTCCATAGCAAGTATCACAGGATCCAGAGGCCAAGGCCAGACCTGTGGAACATCCCACCACCCTGACTATTGTACCCTGAAACTCTGAGCTATCAGGACCACATAACGTGAGTGGGGAATATTGTGTGCTAGTATGGTGGTGGGCATCCTCCTATGAGCCAAATAGGAGCCCAGACGCACCTTAGGGCTATAATACTGAAGCATAAAGGGCTAGGAACACCTTTCATTAAGTCTACCCTGCACCCCAGGACTTTGCTGTGTCATACCCCGGGCATACCCCTTTATTGTGTACTGAAACTGTTTAAGTATTTGTGCCTCCACACCCATGGAAGTAAAAGTTCAACTTTACAACTGTTTCTGTGTCTGACTCTGCACCAACAACATCGGGGCGCCCCAAACACCACCAGTCGGCACAGTATAGGGGAAGCGCCCCGGGGGAACAATCACCACCAACATTTGTGCAGCCCCCTCATCACCTGTACCAGTGGTGGTAACGTGGGGCAGCACCAGCGCTGTGCCCTCGTGCCCAGACACCGTGACAAGTCTGCGCTGTTTGCATCCCGCAATCCCAACTGCAGCATTACCCCCCATCTGGTCACCGCATGTATATTCTAGCACCAACAGATTGTGTGAAAGGCTGATCAGTGGAGGTGCTGGCTATCAGACCTCCAGAATATGTCATAAATATCTTTAGCCCCAATGACATATCTTTAAAATAGGCCATTCATTTTGGATTGGTGGGGGTTTGACTTGAGACCCCCATAAATCAGCTGTTTCAGCTCATGGTAACGAAGCTCCTGGCATGGTTCACATGTTGGACGCTGCACAGTTGACTTGCCTCATAATTGATAGTGGTGGTTATGAGTACTGCAGCGGTGTCCCATAGAGCACTGCTATCAAGAATACAGCAAGGCTGTCAATTTTGAAAAGTTGGATAACACCTTTAAATACATGGGTCAATATCCCTTTAAGAACCTGTCAATGCAATTCTGAAAATATTTGATGACCTTGCCTGTATTCAGCAGTTAGTTTGCCCTATAAATACTGAAAGCAATATCCCTCAACCAGCAGATGAACTTACTCCACAAAAAGTCCCCACAGATAATATATAACGTATATAAAATGTAGGACTTTTTCATTTTAACGTCGGCCTGCTGTAGGTTCTACACATTCTGTATTAGCATAAAGGTAATACTTTTTATTTTATAGTCTTCATAAGAAATGTATATTTATTCAGTCCTCATTGAACTTTGCCTGTTCTTCCCGCATTCGCCTTCATCTTTTCAATGCCAGTTTAATTCCAGCTTGAGGAGCTAAGCCGAAAAGTCAGCTTGTGTTTGTTCCAAGATACATTGTACAAAAAGATCTCTAATAAACCAGTGAAGGCAACGCTCCTCAATGTTTTATATGTCTGCAATAAATGGAGTTCGCAGAAGAGCAGGGCGGCAGTAAATGGTGATGTATATTCAGTGTGCATATGATATTAAGGAGCTAATGAATAAACAAGACACATCTAAGGCTTGGAACATGACGAAGTGACAGTCCGAGAGAAACACTTCATTTACACTTGGCTAAATACCCCAACGTGACAGAGAAGGATGGGACATGTTGACAACAAATGGAGGTCCTGTCCATCTCTAGGCTGATTTACAACCTGCTTACTCAGGCTTTTTGTGTTTTGCCAAATGAGCATGTGACTTATAGATCAAATGTAGGATGGTGAATCTGATAGAAGGGAAAGGAGGAATCCTGAACTGATTCCAGACAATCTCGGTGCTGCCTGACCTGCTCTCCATCATGTTCTCACTTCCATTCAGTAAAAAGCCTGAACCATGCTAATTCATTAAAGGGGCAAGTCAACAATGAGCACCATTTTGATATTTTAGTCTATGTAGGTATAAAATATATGTACTGATTAATTTCTTAAAGGGGTTGACTGGCCACAGCTGTCTTGTTGGTGTGATATCACTGCTGTAGCTGTATACAAACAGAGCAGTGGCAGTGACAGCTGGCCTAGCGCAGGAACGGAGGGGAGGATGAAATTAAATAGTAATAAATTTTTATTTTCTATCCCTACCTTTCTTCCTGCATTAAAATGTATGACCACGAACAACCCCTTTAATATATCTTGACCCCACTGTCATAAAATCAAATACATGTGCGTTGGGAAATCTGCATCATTAGCACATACTGATGTGCAATACATGAGTGACTCTAAAATAGTCCATACACATGCATTTTATATGTAAAGTGAATAAAAAAAGCTATCAAAAAGTTGTTTGTACCATAAAATTACACCAAAGCAAAAATCAACTCTCCCCACAAAAAAAAGAAACTCTCACAAAGCTCAGTTGAAGTTGAGGCTCTCAGAATATGGTAACACAAAAACAAAAAAAAAAGGAAGTAAAACCTATATCTATGCATATGTTATGACCCACATAATAAAGTTAACATGTTATTTTATAACCGATGGTAAGTGGTGCAAAATGTACATACTGTAGTATAAATCAGTGATTGAAACTTTCCTACATCTCTTATCTCTCATATATATAAAAATTAGGTTCTGTCTGTTCTTTATGCACGACTAAACTGGCCCGATCTTCACCAAATTTGGCACACAGGTACATCAGGTGTCCGGGAAGGTTTTAGACCAAGTCTCAGCTCTCTAGGACGTACCGTTCCTGAGATACAGTATTCCCAAAAAATGAACTGCATTAGCCAATAGAAGCCTGCAAGTCTTTCACTCATATTCCAACTGCCATACACACGGTCACATGTCCCTTGTCAGCCAATAGAAGCTCGCAGGCACTTAGTCTCCACATGCTCACAGCTTTACTCCAGGTTTCCATAACAATCCAGCCATTTCTCTTCACTGCTGTAGGTCAGCTGTAAAGGCGCAGGGCACTGTGGATGACACTGTTATACAAGGTCACATACACACAGCTTTACTCCAGGTTTCCATAATAACCAATCGCAGGTTTTTCACTGATATCCAAACTGATATACACATGATCACAGGTAAGTCTTGACATACACACAGCTTTACACCAGGTTTCCATAGCAACCAAACAATTTATGACCTGTATTAGTCAATAGCAGTTCGCAGGTCCTTAAATATTCAGCCGTATGACGTGTATCAGCCAATATAACTTCACATTTAATTTACCAGGTTTCCATAACAACACAGCAATAAATAGACTGTACCTATACTGGACTGCCATACTGTATGTCAGCATTCTTATAAATTGAAACATATTTAAACTACACACAAAAGACATACAAAATAGACCAGTGCCAATTCTTATAATGCCACTACACACACAATAAATTAAATATACCCGTGCAAAGCTGGGTCCTTCTACTAGTATGTTATAAAAGAAATATATTCCCTTCTATACTTATCAGGCTGGGTTCACACAAGAATTAGATTCCGTTCGGGGATTCTGTCCCCGAATCTGCTTTAAAAATGCAAGCAGGACTTTTCTCTCTGCATTTTTTGGGCGGAAACCAGGTGGAAACCCTGCGGTCCCCATTATAGTCTATGGGGCCCATGTGGTTTCCGCGGGTAACCACTTTTTAAGCAGACTAGGTTTCTGTTTTTTGGGTCCCCAAGCAGACCCAAAGAACGGAAACCCAAGCGCAGGTTTCAACCTAGTGTCAGGGTGAATAACTTTTCACTTTGAAGTCTATGGAAAGGGGAGGATGATACTGCTAGAAAAGACACAAATATAACTGAAGCTGCTAAGTTCTGCTGCACTGTGACTCAGGGACCCCTTTTGACATTGCTTTATCTTCAAGATAAGAGCACTGCACATAATAAGGAAATAAATCCATTAACTATCCTTCTCCTCCCCTTCCCCTCTCCATAGACTCGTGTGTGTGAGAGCTGAATACCTAGACAGAATCTACAGTATATAAATAATTAGTCTGACTGAAGAGGAGGAGACCAGCCTAATAGGTGGAGAAGGAAACATATTTATTCAGATAAAGATACATTACAACGTTTCTCAAATTCACATATTAAAAGTTGTTTCGCAATTACAGATAACATCAAAAAACAAGAAAAAGAATCATGGCATAAAATAAGACATTCAACCCAGAATATATCAAAAACATATACAAATCTTTATTGGGTACAAAATTAAAAACAATTAAAAAATAAATCTATACGGTGGAGTCAAGGAGAGAGTAGGCAGAGTAAGAATAGAAAAAGTCTCTACTACAAACATAAAAGTGTATAGTGTACAGTCATGGCCAAAAGTTTTGAGAATGATACAAATATTAATTTTTACAAAGTCTACTGCTTCAGTTTTTCTAATGGCAATTTGCATATACTCCAGAATGTTATAAAGAGTGATCAGCTTAACAGCAATTACTTGCAAAGTCAATATTTGCCTAGAAAATGAACTTTATCCCCCAAAACACATTTCAACATCATTGCAGCCCTGCCTTAAAAGGACCACCTAACATCGTTTCAGTGATTGCTCCATTAACACAGGTGTGGCTGTTGATGAGGACAGGGCTGGAGATCAATCTGTCATGATTAAGTAAGAATGACACCACTGGACACTTTAAAAGGAGGCTGGTGCTTGCCATCATTGTTTCTCTTCTGTTAACCATGGTTATCTCTAAAGAAACACGTGCAGTCATCATTGCACTGCACAAAAATGGCCTAACTGGGAAGAGTATTGCAGCTAGAAAGATTGCACCTCAGTCAACAATCTATCGCATCATCAAGAACTTCAAGGAGAGAGGTTCCATTGGTGCCAAAAAGGCTCCAGGGCGCCCAAGAAAGACCAGCAAGCGGCAGGACCGTCTCTTAAAAGTGTTTCAGCTGCGGGATCGGGCTACCAGCAGTGCAGAGCTTGCTGAGGAATGGCAGCAGGCAGGTGTGAGTGCATCTGCACGCACTGTGAGGTGGAGACTCTTGGAGCAAGGCCTGGTCTCAAGGAGGGCAGCAAAGAAGCCACTTCTCTCCAGAAAAAACATCAGGGACAGACTGATATTCTGCAGACTGATATTCTGCAAAGGTACAGGAAGTGGACTGCTGAGGACTGGGGTAAAGTCATTTTCTCTGATGAATCCTCTTTTCGATTGTTTGGAACATCTGGAAAACAGCTTATTCGGAGAAGAAGAGGTGAGCGCTACCACCAGTCTTGTCTCATGCCAGCTGTAAAGCATCCTGAAACCATTCATGTGTGGGGTTGCTTCTCAGCCAAGGGAATCGGCTCTTTCACAGTCTTGCCTAAAAACACAGCCATGAATAAAGAATGGTACCAGAATGTCCTCCAAGAGCAACTTCTCCCAACCGTCCAAGAGCAGTTTGGCGCTCAACAATGCCTTTTCCAGCATGATGGAGCACCTTGCCATAAAGCAAAGGTGATAACTAAATGGCTCAGGGAACAAAACATAGAGATTTTGGGTCCATGGCCTGGAAACTCCCCAGATCTTAATCCCCCAAAAAAAATTTTTAGTAAAAAAAAAAAAGAAGGGGGGAGAAAAAAAAAAAAAAAAAATAAAAAAAAATTAAAACTTTTTTTTTGGAAAAAGGGGGGGTTTTCAGTGAGGGTTTTTGCCCGAAGTTGTTTGGGGGCGTGCCGGGGGGAATTGCAGGGGTCCTGAAGAAGAAGGGTCAACACTGCAAATATTGACTTGCTGCATTAACTCATTCTAACTGTCAATATAAGCTTCTGTTACTCATAATATGAATGCAATTATATTTCTGTATGTGATAAAAACATCTGACAAACACACATAAAAACCAGAGGGCAGCAGATCATGTGAAAATATAATATTTGTGTCATTCTCAAAACTTTTGGCCATGACTGTATATGTGCTATGCAATCCTAGCCCTATTATTCTACCCCCACAATCTAACTGTGCAAATATCACCTGAAAGAAAGGGAAAGAAAAAAAAACATTCCACAAGTTAATAATGCTGGTACACCCAATCACAATTGATATTGCATTGCTGGTGATATCATATGTATTCCTCTTAAACAGCTAGACATATAAAGTGCAGATGTCTAGTCTACCAGCAATCCAAAAGGCATAACAGTGGTTAGTATAATGAACACGTATACAATGTAGTGTAAGAACAATAATGATAATATGATCAGATTAAACAATATAAAAAGAAATAGTTACCATGCCTACCCTGATCCTTGTACCACCGACTACATCCACATCCCATGCGTATCGCCCGCTAAATGGGCTTCCTCAGGGGATCATGTGTGTTACTTTTTCTTGTTTTTTGATGCTATATAACTATCATGATCAAGATGCACCCCGTTATTATATAAGTGGTGCCCACTGCTTATTTTATTTTACAATTACAGATAAGGCTATGTTCACATGGCATATATTACAGGCTGAAAACCTAAATCTGACGCAAAGCAGATTTAAAAAGAAATCAGCCTCTGAATAACAAATCTGTTTTCAGATACACAACCATCTGCAAAATACATGCCATATTGGAAGCACAGGGGCGGACATATCGGCATTGCAGCCAATTCAGCTGTACAGGGGGCCAGGTGGAAGAGGGGGCCCACCGAGCTGGAGAGCAGCAGCTCACAATCAGGGACAAATGGGGCACAAAAGAGGAGGACATTAACTTGATCTATTTACCACTAACTACAAGAGGAGCAAGAGATTAGTGCCAAGATGGGGCAGGGATTAGCAGTGGGATGAGGGCAGGGTTTAATCAAAAAGGGTCATGGGATACACACATTTGTTGTTGCATTGCTTGTCTATGCTTATTTGTTCTTTGTTTTTTTTTTTTTACTTTAAAAACTAATAAAACTTTTGAATTGAAAAAAAAAGGGTCATGGGTTCTTAGGACCCTTTCTGCAAAGATGGAGAACAGGTGAGTGTATTACAGTTCGAGCAAGGGATGCAAGTGAGGTGCTTAGGTAATGTATGTGCTGAGTGATGTGTGTATAGTGTTACAAATGTATGTGTCAAGTGTAGAATTGACTAAAATATGCACTTTGATGGTTGTACTGTATGTACAGTGGGTACAGAAAGTTTTCAGACCCCTTTAAATTTTTCACTCTTTTTTTCATTGCAGCCATTTGATAAAAGCAAAAAAGTTCATTTTATTTCTCATTAATGTACACACAGCACCCCATCTTGACAGAAAAAAACAGAAATGTAGATATTTTTACAAATTTATTAAAAAAAGAAAAACTGAAGTATCACATGGTCATAAGTATTCAGACCCTTTGCTCAGTATTGAGTAGAAGCCCCTTTTGAGCTAGTACAGCCATGAGTTTTCTTGGGAATGATGCAACAAGTTTTTCACATCTGGATTTGGGGATCCTCTGCCATTCTTCCTTGCAGATCCTCTCCAGTTCCATCAGGTTGGATGGTGAACGTTGGTGGACAGCCATTTTCAGGTCTCTCCAGAGATGCTCAATTGGGTTGAGGTCAGGGCTCTGGCTGGGCCAGTCAAGAATGGTCACAGAGTTGTTCTGAAGCCACTCCTTTGTTATTTTATCTGTGTGCTTAGGGTCATTGTCTTGTTGGAAGGTAAACCTTCGGCCCAGTCTGAGGTCCAGAGCACTCTGGAAGAGGTTTTCTTCCAGGATATCTCTGTACTTGGCCGCATTCATCTTTCCTTCAATTGCAACCAGTCGCTCTGTCCCTGCAGCTGAAAAACACCCCAAGCATAATGCTGCAAACACCATGTTTCACTGTTGGGATTGTATTGGGCAGTTGATGAGCAGTGCCTGGTTTTCTCCACACATACCGCTTAGAATTAACGCCAAAAAGTTCAATCTTCGTCTCATCAGAACAGAGAGTCTTATTTCTCAAAGTCTGGGAGTCCTTCATGTGTTTTTTGGCAAACTCTATGTGGGCTTTCATATGTCTTGCACTACGGAGAGGCTTCCTTCAGGCCACTCTGCCATAAAGCCCCGACTGGTGGAGGGCTGCAGTGATAGTTGACTTTGTGGAACTTTCTCCCATCTCCCTACTGCATCTTTGGAGCTCAGCCACAGTGATCTTTGGGTTCTTCTTTACCTCTCTCACTAAGGCTCTTCTCCCATGATTGCTCAGTTTGACTGGACGGCCAGGTCTAGGAAGAGTTCTGGTCGTCCCAAACTTCTTCCATTTAAGGATTATGGAGGCCACTGTGCTCTTAGGAACCTTGAGCGCTGCAGAAATTCTTTTGTAACCTTGGCCAGATCTGTGCCACAATTCTGTCTCTGAGCTCCTTGGGCAGTTCCTTTGACCTCATGATTCTCATTTGCTTTGACATGCACTGTGAGCTGTGAGGTCTTATATAGACAGGTGTGTGCCTTTCCTAATCAAGTCCAATCAGTTTAATTAAACACAGCTGGACTCCAATGAAGGAGTAGAACCATCTCAAGGAGGATCAGAAGGAAATGGACAGCATGTGAGTTAAATATGAGTGTCACAGCAAAGGGTCTGAATACTTATGACCATGTGATATTTCAGTTTTTCTTTTTTAATAAATTTGCAAAAATATCTACATTTCTGTTTTTTTCTGTCAAGATGGGGTGCTGAGTGTACATTAATGGGAAATAAAATGAACTTTTTTGCTTTTAGCAAATGGCTGCAATGAAACAAAGAGTAAAAAATTTAAAGGGGTCTGAATACTTTCCGTACCCACTGTATGTAATATGCGAATGCCATGTGCTGTATGCATGTAATATGAGTGATGTGTTCTGTATGCAAGTAACAAATGAGTGACATGATGTATGGATGTAATATGAGAGACTTGTGTTGCATGCATGTAGTATATGAGTGACGTGTACAGTATGCATGCAATATATACAAGTCACATATACTGTATACATGCAATATGAGTGATGTGAGCTGTATACCTGTGATATGTGAATAATGTATGCTATAGGCTTGTAATGTATGAGTGACATGTGCTATATGAAGGTAATATGAATGATGTGTGCTGTATGTATGTACTATGTGACGTTTGCTTAATGCATGTAATATATGAGAACCATTTGTTGCATGCATCTAATATGTGATTGACATATGCTGTATGCATGTAAAATATGAGTGGCATACACTGTATGCAATTAATTCATAGATTGTAAGTCCTTGTGGGCAGGGCCCTCTATCCCACTGTGCCAGTTGATCACTGTTTGTATTGTGTTTGTTTTGTATATTTTGTGTACTGTATGTAAATCCACAAATGTAAAGCACCATGGAAATAATGGTGCTATATAAATAATAATAATAATAATAATAATAATAATAATAATAATAATTATTATTATTATTATTATTATTATTATTATTATTATTATTATTAATAATAATAATTATTATTATTATTATTATTATTATTAATAATAATAATAATAATAAGTGAATGATGTGTGCAGCATGCATGTAGTATAAGTAACAAGATCTGTATGCATCTAGTATGTGAATATGTGTGATGTATGTGACTAATATGTGAGTGGTGTGTTAAGTATTCATCTATATATATTATACACACAGTGACTTTATTAAGTGATATTACTGCCATTTCCTCCACCAGTCGTAAAGCATTCCCTCCAGTGCAAGATGTGCCAGCGTTAGTAAAAGACTCCAGCCTCTTTAGAATTCTGGTGGATCTCAGGAGGTCCCACACTTGAGAATTGAAATCTACACCAACCATGTGCTGACATAGATTTCAGTTACAACTCATGTCAGTTTTCTGCCATTAGTAATAGGAAATCTGAGGACCTGAGGTATCTCTGTCCTTGATCCCCACTCTGCTCCACCAACTGTTTTAGAAAGCCATAAGCGCTGCAGAAACGGAAGAAAATGAAGTCAGGTTCTATGCGCCAAAGATGCAGCATTTCTGCACCAGTTTTCTGGCATATATACTGTATAGTGAATTACCCCCACATAATACAGTGAGTTTATGCATCATATGTCAAACATGCGAGTGGCCTGTATGTGGGATATGTCTTACGTGCGAGTGTTGTGTATACATCATGCTTCTAATGTGTTAGTGAGGTGTATACATTATTTGTCCAATATGTAATATATTATATAATATTGGATCTGGTGTATCTGGACCTTTCTAAGGCTTTTGATACTGCACCACATAAAAGTCTGATATACAAAATGAGAATGTTGGGACTGGGGGAAAACATATGCATTTGGGTTCGCAACTGGCTCATTGATAGGAAACAGAGGGTACTTGTAATGGTAAATACTCAGACTGGGTCACAGTCACCAGTGGGGCGCCACAGGAGTCAGTATTGGGGCCTCACCTTTTTAATATGCTTATTAATGACCTGGTAGAAGGTTTCCAAATTCTGCAGGCAAGTAATGTTGTAAGCAGAGGCATAGCTAGCAGGAAGGAGGAGCAGGTGCCACAGAGATCCCTGGGCCTACCTACTTTGTGAGGCCCACCCTGAGGTTACCACAAACACATGCAGAAATTACAACTGCATCGGTGTTGGCTTCCTGCTCTACCTTTCTATAACCTGTAGGCCGCAGACCAGTACTGGTGTGCAGCAGCTGAGTCATCAGCATCCCAACACAGGTGAGCGTGATGACATCACTAAATTGCATCTCCAGTGCTGGGATGCAAACATATTGTGGAGACAGCGCAAGCAGAAGCTGTGGCAAATAAGTGCATCTAGGGATCAAAGACAGGTGAGTATTTTTTTTTTATTTCAAATTTTTTTTTGGGGGTGAGGCAGATGGAGGCCTTATTAACATAAGCATAAAGGGGTATTATTAATTTAGGGGCACTTTTAATTTAAAGGGGTTGGTCCAGATGATACATTTTAATGCAGACAGCAGAGGAGAGTTATAATGTATCTTACCCTCTATACCTGCAATTGGCCAGCTGTCACCTTTGTATATATGCAGAGCGGTGGCAGTGGTCACGTCATTTAAGTAGACCACGACAGCCAAACACTATATTCTGCTGTATTGCTGAGAACAGTGCTTGGCTGCAGTGGTCCCATTGACTTGACATCACTGCTGCAGCTGTTGCATATACAAACCAGAATGGAGGGGAAGAAGCAAGTAAGTGCATTTTTATTTTATAACCCCCCCCCCCCCCCCGTATTAAATTTCTGATCCAAGACAACTCTGTTATGGGGGCACACAAGGGCATTATTAATTAAAAAAAAATACATGGGGCATTAATCAATTACAAGGGATTTTTGAATGATATATTTTATACTTATGAGTAGCAGTAATATGAGGACTTTGTGTAGATGAGGACAATTAGGGTTAGGTGCCTGGAAAAGCGAGTAGCCAAAACTTTACATAGACCAGTCACAGCTTGAAGAAGTGTTATGGTGGTCTGGTCCAGATGGAAGAGACAGGAAATGTGAACAATTACAGTCAGAGGCGTCTCCTGTAAGTCACTAAGGATGCATGCCCCCATAATGGTAGCCATAGGGGGACAAAATACTGCCTACATGCAGCCACCAATGATCACAAGATTATACTGTATACTTCTGCAATCATTGGTAGCCACATGCAGGCAAGGTTTAAGCTGTATGAGGCTACCGTTACTTGATCTTTCATCCTTTATCTTGGTACGTTTTAATTAAAAACTGTATGCTTTTTCACATTACAATAATGAGTAGCACAAATTGCTATGTGTTTCAGCTAAATAATACATTCATTGGCCTCTTGCACACGACAGTGACGTTTTTGATAGATTTAACGTCCATTAAAAACAGATATTAATGTCCGTTTTTGACGGCCAATTTTTATCCATTTTGTATCCATTTTGCATCCGTCCCGTTTTTCTGTTCCTAATGGCGAGTGTCATTACCCAATCTGGACGTTTTACATCAGCTAAAAATACACATTGAGTTCAAAATTGGATGTGTGACTGACACTGCAAAAATGTCCATCACATGTCTGTTTGTCGTGTGCAAGAAACCTTACTATGGCAGTAAACCAGGGGTTTTTAATTTAATTACTATTATCTTGCATCTTAAGGATGCTATTACATGTTGCTGTTTTTACTCAAATTAATGCATGTGTTTTTTTCAGCACCAATGAAAATAGCTTACACTAATTAAAAATGCAAAACAACTGTCTGGTTTCTAAAAAAAGCATACGTTATGGCAAGTAAAAATGCAGATGAGTAAGGCTGAAACCACACATTACGGAAAAGCTGCTTTTTTAAGCAGATTTTGTTGTGTTTTTTTTTAGTCAAACCCAGAAGTGAATTTAAAAGAAAAAAAAAAAACTAAATCTGCAGCAAACACATTGCGTTTTTTCCTCAGTGTTTTTTCACGGAAAGTCCGCAGAGTTTTCCTATGCGGACTTTTGGCACAAAAGCTGAGCTTGGGCTCCTTGAAATCTTCTCACAAACGTCAGCCACATCCCATCCGTACATTTTAACAGCATGGGTCCAGACTGCCATGAAGACTTGTTCAGAAAATGTCTATGCACCCAAGCCTCCCTCTTCATAGTAAACTAATCATGCCCACTTTTGTGCCACAGCCCCACAGAATCCCTGCTTGACTATATTCTGTTGACCAACTGCTTTTTTGCCATCAAAGAGTTACTTTTCTCCCTTCTGACAGTTGAAGGTTGTGTATCATAAATCTTTACCTGTCTCACTGAAGTGCACCAAAGGTTAGGGGTTATAAATTTGCTATGCACAGACTTCTAAACATCAAAAGAAATTAGAAAAAAGAGATCAAAGAAGATTATCCTGCCCGAATGTGTTGAGGGTGACCAATGGGCCCCTAGCTTCTGGGCCTGGTTGCAGCTGTGACCCTAACAGTGTTATAAGCTTGTTAATCCTCATTAGTATGTTGTTTTAACTATTTCTTTCCCGAATTCCCAGCCTAGAGGCAACCCTTTCTTTTGTCCCAATAAAGATAAGCAATTATTCAGCCCAGAATGTTTGGGCTAAATGTGACATGGCTTTAAACAGTGAACTCTATATTTTAGAACCTTACCTTACAATGTAACTGCTTTTTAACATTTTTGTAAATGAATAAGAAATTTCGGTCTTGCATCTCCTGCTCTCAGCATCTCTTCTGCCTGCTAAACTGTTCAAACCGACTACAAAACAGCTATAAAAGTGCTAGAAATCTGTTTCTTATAGCAGCGTGTTTCTGTGAATATTTCTGTTTCACTGGACTCCTCCACCATCCCACTCCATAGACTTCTATGTAACCTGATCTGTCTGTGAGCTCTAGACCATGTTCAGTAAAGATGGCGCTAAGCAGTGACTCGGACAGTTCAGCAGCAGTAGAGGCTCTGACAACAAGAGACAGAAGCATTTCCCGCTAATAAAATATAGTAAGTTTCTTATTAATTTACAAAAGAATCTAAAACAATAGTTACACTGTAAGGTAAAACTCCCCTAAGGAGATGTCCAAAGTATAATAGGGAATTGAGATGAGAACAACTTAATTATATGTCATATTTTCAGTAGAATCACCACATTGGCATTGCTTTCTGAGATAATACGAAAGCTGTTGTTATACCCATGGTTGCAATTCAATGGGGGTTTTCTATGTGTTAGTCTTCACTGTAGTCTGGTATTCTATTCATGAATTAAAAAGAGCAGAATGGTTCACCCTGTAGAACTGCAAAAGGAATGCTGTTAACACCAGTTAATTTCATTCTGTGACTACCAAGGTAGGATAAAAATAAAAAATAAAAATTTTAAGAGCACCAACATACACTTACTCACGTCTAAGGTCCCAGGACCTAGGGGAGTATAACATAGGGTTAAACGCAGTCACAATAAATTTTGGATAGTCAGATTGATGTGTAGAATTCACAACATACCGCAGCTTTCTTTTCCTAATGACATAGGATACCACTGGTCTAACAGTACATGGTAAGGGGTACTCTACACCCTCCTAAGGCCAATTAAATAAGCTACATCCTCCCTGACAGCAGGACAGGAGAGATAATCTCCATCAATGTGATTCATTTGCTGTTTTTCTGTCCCTCTCACATAACTTCATATATTTATTTCACAGAATAAAAGTTAAGTTTTGCTCCTGATCAGATAACTATTGCAGAGTGTCAGTGTCTTACGCTTTTCGCATTAATTCAAAGCCATCTGGGGCCCTCTCTTATCTAGGTTTTATATATTATAAAGCCTTTCCTCCAGGCCCATGGTATTCCCTTACTCATGTTTTATGCAGTTTATCTACTTTTTCCAAGTCTTGATCTTTATAGCTACTTCTCGAGGGTGACCACATAGGTGGCCCAGTCTAAGTATGTGCCCCTTTTGCATCATACAAGGAAGCAAAATGTGGATAACGGATGAAAAGAATGCTCTCAGCCGGTAGCAATTCTCTCTTATCAGAGCTGCACTGACCCTTATCTTATTCCCCGGTTGCGTTCCCTTCCCCATTTATTAAAGACAATCAGACAGTGGAATAACTTTTTTGCGCTCCAGACTTATAGCTTGTTTTATTTCAATTCCCCAATAAATCATCATGTCAGAGCTCATATTGTTTATACGGAGGTTTTACTGGGGGGAAAGAATCATTTTTTTATGATTTAGAGTCCACATCAGAAAGCAATGTGTATCATGCAGACTTATATCCCCCTCCAAATCTGAATCAATTATATGAAACATGAAAGGGAAGGGTATTTTCACCCAAAATATGCAGTTAAATTTCTAGTAGAAAATGAAATTTACTCTAGAAAATGTATTAATTGACAATTTTTTTTACATTATGGAATATGTTGGGTTTCAGGGAATGACCCAGTGTCAGACTGTCTCATAGGTGTAACATGTAATCATGGGGTCTTATAGCAAATCTTTTAATGGGGCTCCACTCTGCCATGACCACCTTAAGCAGGAAGTTCAGAACTTGGAAATTGTACACTTATTTTGCTTTTCTTCATACACAGAGATAACGCACGTAGTAATTTTTTCAGTACAGATAATGCACACAGTCATGTCACAGTTCCAGGATTATGCACACTGTGCGCTGGCCAAGGACCAAAGAAGAAGTGGGAAGTCCAAGTACTGAGAGTTGTAGTACTTACTGTTATAGTGAGTGGGATCTCAGGGGCACTATAATATGTGGGGCCACTTATGGGACACTATATTGTGTGGGACCTGGGAGCAGGACACTGTTTGTTCACTTAAGGGACACTGGAGTGTGTTGTGGGACCTCCCCCCAGGAAATGTCCCCAACAACTAAAAATGATATACCCTCACGCACACAATATGTCCCCCAACACACGGTATACAACCCCACACATGATATGCCCTCCCAACCTCCTACATCTGGAAAATCTGATGTCACATTACTGAGATATTGCACACAGTGAGGTAACAGTACCATGCTAATACACACAGTGATATCACAGTACAGGCAAGGGTGGGCTTGTCATTGCAGGGGCCCCAAGCAAAATTCTCAGCCTCAGGGCTCCCCTAATCAATATTTTTAGACCATGCCCCCTCTTTACCAGAACTGTCCCACCCAGCATGGTATATTGCCCCCTTTTATGGCCTCCACATGTTTAATTGCCCCCTTTATGGCCCGACATGGTACATTGCCCACACATTAGGTTGTTACCAATAAGTATTGCTGATATCCACTCCCCTATCCACGACCACCTCTACTTTGGCTTCCAGAGGGTGCAGTGCACTACATCCAATTGCTGAACAACATCAGGATGTAACATATGCAGATGTGGGGCGTGTTGCCCCTTGGAAGCCGAAGGGAAGGCAGATCTTGAAAAGGGTAGAGGATGGGTAAGTAAAATAGTGGCACCTACCTCCTGGAATATTTTAATAGGTAGCATGTATGCAATAGCAGACTCTATGCAATTGAGTCGGTTGAGTTATTGGCAAACCCACCTCTCAGTACAGGGATAATGCACACAGTCATGTCACAAAATACAGAAATAATATAAACAGTGATATCACAGTACAGACATAATGCCCATTATGACATAATAGAATACACAAAATCACTATATACACTGTAACATCACAAAGAAGAAAGTAATTATAATAATGTTACATGTAAAGTAACGGAGGAGCATTCAGAGACGTCAACCTGGGAGGTCCCTTCACAGGGTAATTCGTTAATCGCAAGTTGCAGCAAAAGTGGGCCTTTTAAAGGGGCATGGTCTTTTTAAAAGGCACAAATACGTACATCCAGACCCCATAAAAGTAATAATATTAGACTCCAGGTTGTTATTGGTTAATTAAAATAAACAATTGTGCTATATTTACGCCATTTAGTGATCACTTTAAATATTTTTTGGTGATACTGACAAAAAATATATAGATATATTTATTGATAATCATTTAATAATAAAAAAAAATTGCTAAAGCTTTATTTTAATAATTTTTTTTTCATTAGGTATATATTTTTTTTTTATACCAAGCTTTTTTTTTCCCTGCATATGTATGAAATATAGAGAAATCTCTCTATATATCAGTACATTGTATGCTTAGAAAATATATTTTTAAGTATACAAACTGCCATATAGAGTTATCCCTATTGTATATACCAATACATTATGTAGGCACAGTACAATACTATTGAAGCTTAGTGTAAGAATGAAACCTTTATTGAAACTAATAGAGATTGTGGCTCAGTCAGTAGAGTAACTGCCTTGCATGCTCCACTTATTGGGTTTAAATCCTGGCTGACACTTTAAATCAATAGAGGATCTCACAGCAACATCCTCATTAATATTCACTGCACTGATGTGACAGTCACAGTGCAGTCAATCATAATGAGCTGAGTGAAAGAGATTATTCATCAGGTGAGGGGGTCTGAAAACCAGTAGACTCCCAGGAATCCTAGGTGAGTTAACATGCCAGTACATTTAGTTTTCACATCACCTTCCATTATACATAGTTATAACTAATTGCACCCTAGTTCTCAGTGGAAATGAGCCCCCTAAGTTGTTAGCTGCTATGTCTGCTACCCTGGTAGTTATGCACATGCTGGCATACTTTGGGGCAGGGCTCAACTTATGTTGGCTGGTGCCCTGCACAGGGACATTAATCCCACACTTCTCCTTATATAACAGAGTACTACTATACAGTGCACAAGCATTCCTGACATAGCAACAATATGTTCAGTATATAGAATAAAAATACACTGTACAGTGCCATAGCAGCAGTACCTCAAATAACCACCATACAGTGACCAATACAATCTAGTAGCAGGGTTATGCCCTTTTAATACTTCCATACAATTAGCATAGAAGATAATTGCTTATCACAAGTCTTGGGGGTTCTAGGCAACCTGAGGGTCTGCCTTTAGCAGGAGCCACTGATAACCCTACAGGTCAAGTACCTGTAAGGCCACCTTGTGGCTACCAGAGCAGAGGACTCTGAGGGCCTACTTTTAATAACTTCCTGAAATCTTGTTAGAATTATAATTAATTCCCATGCAGCCACTGATTGATTCCAAGCATGATTAAATAGGGTTGTCTTCTGCTAGAAAAGTGGGGCTTATTATTGTAATTGAACCTAGGCCCACAGAATGATCTTGTAGGCAAGTGTGACCCTGATAATCTGCTCTATAAATGTAAAATGGTGTATTTAGGGCAGGAGTCAACAACCTTTATCACTCCAGCTGGTGTGAAGCTGCCAGAATGCTCCATTCACTTGTATTCTCCGAGAACAGGTTGCTGACCCCTGGTTTAGGGGAACATGATTGTGAAAAAGACATCTCTAAAAGTGCTGATTTTATGGACATGGACTTTAACATATAACCACACATTAGACGCAGTGTGACTAAAGTTCCAGATGTAGACACAACCCTAAGCAATGCCAAAATCACTTCAGTTTAATAAAAGGAACACGTTTTGGTAGTTTTACAAAAACATAGGGCTTTAGGAATAAAGGGAGATTTTGGGGGAAAAAAACACACCTAATCACTTTAAAGACTGTCCTTCACATACAAAAAAGGCCTTTAATACTTTTTATCTGTCCATTATAGAACGGCTCCTAAAACCTCCTGGGTTAGATAGCGGATTGAGTGGTGGATTGAAAGTGAACAAGTGCTTCCAGGCAGGGTCATTGGCGGCTTCCCTACATGCTATTTTTGGGACTTGCCACCTTTATTTAGCTGTGGCTACCACAGTGTCCCATAAAATGGCAATCACGATTCCCTTATAACAGCAACAGTGCCCAATACACAGCACCCTTAAGAAAGTAGTGGTGTTTGCAGTATCTACTACAGCACCCCATATAAAGTAGTCATACTGCCCCCCAGGAGATTCTTGCGAACAGCAGAGTCCATAAATGTAAACAGGCTAAGATCTGACCATTGGGGCTTTGGGGCTTTTTGGCTATAGGCCTTATTACCCAAACAATCAATGCTCCTGTTTCCTAACAGCTTGTGAGAACAAAAGCACGTGGGGTGACTGTAAAATCATGTGAAGTCATCATCTTTTTCCACATAATAATGGCATAATATAAAGAAATAATATAGTCAAGACTAAAGACACTGGTGATTTTTACTCTGCTCTTGACTACCTTAGATGGCACATCTTAACCTGACATTTAAATACATATCTTAGCCACTCATCCAGAACTCATTCCATGCGGCTCTCAGAGTTTCTGCTACTTTTACTATAAGTCAGCCGGAAAGCGCTAAAGTTATATCAGGGGCTGGATTGACTGAGAAATAATAAGGCTGCATGAACTAGCTATGTAGGAATCTTTCATGTTCTGGTTCACAATATCTAAAGTTAAATAAGATTGAAATTATATATTTCTTCAAGATCTTGTTAATTTCAGTGTAACAAAGTTTGTCAGACATAGCAGAGATGAGTTTACAATCAGTTGCAACTACAGGTGAAACTGTGACAAAAAATGGAACATGCATTTGTTATTTTGGGTCAGACTTGCCCACCAGAATGCCAGAAGATGTTCTAGCAGGCCCAAATTCTAACAATACTAATAGGCCAAATGTCTAGCAGAAGATAGCCTCATTTCGGAACCAATGGTTTATCACTAAGGTCTACTTTTTGTGGGATAATTCACAAATGACCTTATTGATGATATGTCATGTGCAGTACAGTCATAGCAACAAAGATTATGATTAAATTAACCTTGTAGATAACAATTTTGTTGCTGCTACATCTCTATATTATTCTTTTTATTTAACCTTTCTCACTATATTTCCTCGAGACCGTATGTGAATTCCTGCTGACATTGTAACGTTCCCAAAGCCTGTGTATATATATAAGTCCCCTGGCTTCTCTCTTCAGCGATTACATAGAAAGTCCTATCATTGATTCAATTAACCTCCCATTGCTCCACATCACCCCATTCCGCGAGTCCTCCAATGCTTTCCTCTTATATAGTGTTCACATGAATGTGATTTATGTCCTGTGTGAGGAAAGTATCATTTTCTCCTGAGTTAGTGGAAATATAATTACACCAATAGGTATTCTACATTTGATACTTGGTGCAGAGACGGTTCACGTGAGGAGAAGTAGATTAGATATGCTGATGCTTAGCTCCATTGAGAAATTATTTTGCAGCCCCCCTCCCCTGTATTGCTAACCTCCTGTCAGTCTATAGTGCAAGATAACAATCTGCCATTGTTCAGAAATGAAATGCTGAAGAAACTCATTATTAATGGGGGTTGCTGGGTAATAAGTGGAGACATTGATGGCAAATTTAATGATGTTGATCGTGTGTAAATCTTGAAGATGCATGAAATCAATTCTGCTCTCAAGATCAAAATTATATTAAATATTAAAGGGGTATTCCCATGAACATAACCATATCTATATTTGTAGATAATTTTTGCAAATATAAGTATTTAAAAATTCTGCAGAGTTTTAAAGATTTCCTCTAACTATCTTAGTGGTGACAGACTGTTGTCCTGATCGGTTGCCAATGGATACGACCACAAATGCAGAAACTTTATATGGTCTGGGACTTGTCAAAAACCCAGCCATGATTTTCTTATTGTAGCTGGGTTATCAGGCAGGGACACTACATATATCAGAAGATATCCCGGCCACGATAAAAAAACCATTGCTGATATTCTGACCTTAGAAAGATCCTGCATTCATGGTCATATCCATTGGCAACCGATCAAGACGACAACTTGTGACCACAAGATATTTAGAGAAAATCTTTAAAACTCTGCAAAATGTTTAATTACTTATATTTGCAAAAATGTTTAACTTTTAATTATCTGCAAATTTAAAAATGGTTATGTTCGCGGGAATACCCCTTTAAATTCTCCCATCACTTTTCAGCTTGTACTGTGTATACAATGGTGTCAGCCAATGTACACAACCCTAATCATGAGAGGTCAGGGTGACAATGAAAGGTATGGCCCCTATTATAAAGCTAGAGAAAAATGACATGCCTGTAGGATCGCTCTACTGACAATAAGAAATGGGGAGCATGCTCACTTTATTCTCCCATATAGTAAAAGAGACATCTTTGGACTCTCTGAAATGATTTGTTCCATTGAACATGCCAAATTCTGCATAAAACCAGACTCTGTATTCTTTACCAGAAAGCATGTTCACTACATTGACATGTACATGTATTCTCTCCATCACCTAATAGAGATTAAAGGAGACGTAACATTTAGCTACAGCCCCTGCCACTACTGACATCTCACCAGTCTTGTACATGTGACCACTGATGCCAGTGATTGGCCAGAGCGATCGCTGGAACCACAGCTCTTCCTGTCCAGTTCGGATTTAGCATGAGGGCTGTGCTGTTGGAATAGAGTTTCGGAGGTAGATGCTTTTTATCTTACACCCCTACCGGCCACCGTTGGGTTTATCAGTTAGCCTGGAAAACCTCTTTAACCCCTTAAGGACACGGCATAAAACCACCTTAAGGATAGAGATTCATTTTTTCTAATGTGTCAGTTTATGTTATAATAACTTTGGGATGCTATAACTTATCCAAATGATTTCAAGAATGTTTTTTCATGACACATTGTATTTCATGTTAGTGGTAAGCATTGATCGATAACTTTTGCATTTATTCATTAAAAATAGGAATCGTGGTAATAATTTTTAAAAAATTGCAATTTTCAAAATGTGATATGCTCTGTTTTACAGATAGATACATATTACTATATTATTGTATATTACTATACATATTATTAAACATATTAGTCATATTACCCAAATCTAAATATTATCTATTATATCTCTGCTTTATGTTGGCATCATCTTTTAATCATTCTTAAATTTATTCTAGATGTTAGAAGGCTTACAAGTCTAACAGCAATTTTCCAAATTTACAAGAAAATTTCCCAAAACAAATTTTTTAGAGACCACTTAAGTTGTGAAGTGGATTTTAACCCCTTCCCATTCTGTATTGTACTATTACGTCATGCTGAGCATATAGTTATCGCTCAGCGCCATGGCAGGCACAGTAGCTGTGCCTGCGGCATTACTCCGGAACTCAGCTGTGTTCTGAAGCCAAGGCCTGGCACTAGCCGCCAGAGTCGGAAGATACTCTGACTCCGGCAGATTAACCCCCTGGATGCTGTGATCAATAATGATTATGGCACCCCACCCCTTGGATCCCCTGCGATCTTGACTAAGGCATTGCTTGGCCTCCTGACTGCCTATGCACATTACACATAGGGAACCTATGTGCAATGTGCTGCATTAATATGTATTTCAGTACATTGCACTGGGTATCAGAGATCCCAGGTTCAAGTCCGCTTGTAGGACAGGAAAAAGGTTAAAAAAATAAAATAAAAAAAAGCTTAAAATAAAAAAATTAAAAAAACACCTTTACATTTAAAAAAAACACATAATGTACACAAAAAAATGAAACAAACTTGTTATGTATCCCCATGTGCCTATATGTCCCCACTATCCAAAAATAGCGTTATTTATCCCGTATGGTGAACGCCCTAAATCAGGTTTGTAGTTGTTCTTTCTCTTATTCATTCACGTTATATTCAGAACATCTTATCCTATCACCATTTGTGTTATTAGTTAGATTATAACAGTAGAAATTCCCATTAAGTGACTTAATTTTTATAAATAAAACTACATAAAAATTATAATTTACTCATAATTTTTTTTGCTTTAGCCCTAAATTTCTAATAGTGTTGCATTAATTTATATCATAGAAATGAATGCACAATAGAAGGAGTATAGTGAACTATTTGACCCTGCAATTGTTTCAAACTTTTTTTCATTGGGTAGTAAAAATCCAATAAAATGCCACTTTAGCCACAGTTTTTTTCATTTTCAGAAAGAGGAGCAGGAGAAAAGGTGCCACACGCTTTTTTATGCAATTTCTCCCAGATACCTTAATATCTCATATGTGGAGGAAAACTGCCGTTTTGGCACATAGAAGGGTGCAGAAGGAGAGAAGTACGATTTGTATTTTGGAGGGCAGATTTTGTTGGATTCATTTGCACATGCCCTGATTCTTTTAAGAGCTCCTAAGATGCCAGGGCAGTGGAAAGTAGAAAGAGTGACCTCAATTTCAAAACTACACTCCTCAAGGAATTTATCAAGAGGCATTTTGAGGATTTTTTCCTCAAAATCATATATAAGAGAAATGAATGTATAGTGGAAAAGTGAAAATTGCAATTTTTTCAGAAATACACCATTTCAATTCACAGTATGTTGTGCCCAACTTGTTTCAACAGAGTGAGGCACTCCAAAAGCTGCTAGTCTAAGGCCCCACGGAGTGAGCCAAAGCTAAAAAGCGCTGCGGGAAAAACTGCGGCGGAAGCACATTGTAGTTTTACCCACAGCGCTTTCAAAGAAAGTCCAAGGAGTTTTCCTCTGTGGACTTTCTGCTTCAATTAAACCTATACGGAAAACATCAGCATAATTGACATGGTGAGATTTACAACAACACAACAGTTTTTCAAATTGCAGCATGTTCGCTGCGGATATTTTTCTGCAATGTGTGGACTGGACTAGCCAGAACCAATCCACTTTGCAAGGACTGTAAAATGCCGCAGCCAAATCACAACATTTACTCTACGTGAAGCCCTTGCTTTAAGCAGGTTATCCTGGGTACAACAGCTTTTGAAGTGTACATCTCTGTTGACACAAGCTGGGCACAACATGCTGCACACTGAAATGGCATATTTCTGGATAAAATTGCAATTTTCACTTTTCACTTTCCACTACGCAAAATAAATTCATTATTTAATTAATTAAATAGTCCTCCTTCTCTTTGGCAGCTTTCTGAGTGCCCAAACAGTAGTTAATACCCACTTATATGACATTATTAAGTGGGGTATCCTGGGTAAAAAATATCACATACAGTATATGGGAATAAACTGCTTCTTTCACTCACATCAAGGCTCAGAAGAGAAGGAGTGCTATTTCGCTTTCATAGCACATGTTTAGATGGTCTGGTTTTGGATGCCATGTCACGTTTGCAGAGTTCCTGAGGTGCCAGTAAAATTTAATTCCCTGGGAAGGGCCCCCATTTTGGAAAACACACCTGTCAAGGAATTTTCAAGGGGTATAGTAAGCATTAGTTTTTCAGATGTGAATGCACACTGTATGGTAAAATTGAATATGAAAGCTGTGCAGCGCATATTGGGCACACCAAATTGCCCACTATTTTCTTACTAACTCCAAAAAAAGAGAGGCATTCTGGGGGGTCGATTATGGTGTATTTTCCCTTTTAAATTTAAAATCTGGGGTTTACCTTTATATACTCTTGCACAGCTTATGTATTCCCTTCCTGCTGCAGCCAGTTTTGTCGTGATGGCATGACGATTTTTAGTTTTTTTTGTTATTGCATTGTAAAAGCTACATCTTTTTGCTTTTCCTTTATGTGGCCATATGAGGGATTGTTTTTTGTGGGATGGGTTACCCTTTTCAATGAAACCATTATGTGGTAGCTATAATTTATTGACTAAATTTTTTTAACCCTTTCTGGGTAGGATTTAAAAACATCAGTTCTGACATTGCTTTTTAACATTTAAATTTTTTTGCCATTCACCATACAGCATAAGAAACATTTTATCTCTATTCTATGGGTGGGTACGATTTAGGCAATACCTAACTTAGGTTGTTTTTATATGTTTTACAAATTTTGTAGAATAAAAAAAAAATAATTTTTTACATTGCTTTCTTCTGAGAGGCATAACATTTTTATCTTTCTGTATATAGAGCTGGTTGGGGGCTTGTTTTTGCAGGGTGAAATTTACTTTCTATTGATGCTATTTTGGGGTACATGCAACTTTTTGATGAATTTTTATTGCATTTTTTTGTCAAGATGGCGAAAAATCTTCACTTTCCACATTCTTTCTTTTTCTTTTTATAGTGTTTACTGTGCGTATTAAATAATGTTTTAATTTTATTTTACAGGTTGTTACAGATGTGGCAATAGCAAATATATATTGTTCTTTCTTTACTGTTTTCCATAAGCCTATCTCATAAATCAGGATTACAAGGGGAAAGGTAGGAGCCAGGCCCGTGGTTGCTGATCAGACCTGGGGCTGCCTTTAATATACATCGGCACAAACACAGCATGGGAGGGGCAGGAGCGCACCTCTAATGAGGCGAGGTGAGGCGGCCGCCTCAGGCGGCTCTGTCCTCACTGCTTAGAGGGGCGGCATTTTTACTATTTTTTTTTTAACATAAACCAGCCCAAGACAGGCCGCTCTTAAAACAAACTGAGCGGCACCTGTCCTGGGCTGGCTTAGGAGACATCTGTATCTTGGCACAGGAGGTGACGGTATGACGCCATCGTGCCTCCTGCGCTGAGACACTGACATCTTATGCGAGGGTGAAGAAGAGTGGCTCCATCAAGTGATCGGATGTAGGGGAGGATAACTTTTTTTTTTTAATAGGCCGTTACCTGCTGGAGTAACCCTAGCAGGTAACGGCCTATTTACTTTCCTGCTCATTGCCGCCCCCGGCTGTGAGCAGGAGCGAGGATCAGTACGTGAGGCCAAATACTACTATTATTACACTCTGGGGTCTTTTCAGACCCTGGAGTATAATAATCGGAGGCGCAGGGGAGGTGAGGGAACATAAAAACCAATGTTACTCACCCCTCCGGCGATCCGATGTTACTCTCAGCAGGCTTTGGCATCACGTGAGCCAGGCTGACGTCATTATGTTGCGACGCCGACCTTGGCCCACGTGACTTATGTTCGACATTGAAGAGAGCCTAAAGCAGGAGAGAGGAGGATAGGTAAGTAACAATGGTTTTTATGTTTGTCACCTCTCCGAATCTCCGATCATTATACTCTAGGGTCTGAAAAGATCCCAGAGTATAATAATAGTTCATGGGTGGGCCACTGTGGGTCATAATAGAGTGTGCAGGGGCCACTGTGGAGTATTATAGAGTGTGCAGGTGCCACTATGGGGCATAATAGAGTGTGCATAGGCCGCTGTGGGGTATTATAGAGTGTGCAGGGGCCACTATGGAGCATAATACCATGTGCAGGGGCCGTTGTGGATCATAATAGAGTGTGCAGGGGCCACTGTGGGGCATAATAGAGTGTGCAAGGGCCGTTGTGGGGAATAATATTGTGTGCAGGGGCCACTGTGGGCCATAATACCGCACACAGGGGTCACTGTGGGCCATAAAACCACACGCAGGGGCCGCAGTGGGCCATAATACTGCACGTAGGGGCAGCTGTGGGACATAATACCATGTGCAGGGGCCGCTGTGGAACATTATAGTGTGTGTAAATGGGGCATTATACTGTGTGGGGGCCAGGAAAGGGGGTGCTATGCTGTGGGGTGGGGGCCCAGTCTTTGCTAGTTACGCCCCTGATAAGGGGTTGCTAGGAAGGGGCATATTACATAAGGGAGCTTTATGAATTTAAGAGGTGTTATTTATATAAGGACATTATTTATACAAGAGTGGTTATTTATATAAGGAGCAATTAGGGAGCATTATATATATAAGGGGGTGGTCATTTATAAAAGCGTTCATTAGGGGACATCAATTATATAAGGGGACATTAGGGAACATTATGAATAGAAGGAGGCATTATATATACAGTCATATGAAAAAGTTTGGGCACCCCTATTAATCTTAATCATTTTTAGTTCTAAATATTTGGGTGTTTGCAACAGCCATTTCAATTTGATATATCTAATAACTGATGGACACAGTAATATTTCAGGATTGAAATGAGGTTTATTGTACTAACAGAAAATGTGCAATATGCATTAAACCAAAATTTGACCGGTGCAAAAGTATGGGCACCTCAACAGAAAAGTAACATTAATATTTAGTAGATCCTCCTTTTGCAAAAATAACAGCCTCTAGTCGCTTCCTGTAGCTTTTAATCAGTTCCTGGATCCTGGATGAAGGTATTTTTGACCATTCCTCTTTACAAAACAATTCCAGTTCAGTTAAGTTTGATGGTCGCCGAGCATGGACAGCCCGCTTCAAATTATCCCACAGATGTTCAATGATATTCAGGTCTGGGGACTGGGATGGCCATTCCAGAACATTGTAATTGTTCCTCTGCATGAATGCCTGAGTAGATTTGGAGCTGTGTTTTGGATCATTGTCTTGCTGAAATATCCATCCCCGGTGTAACTTCAAATTCGTCACTGATTCTTGTACATTATTCTCAAGAATCTGCTGATACTGAGTTGAATCCGTGCGACCCTCAACTTTAACAAGATTCCCGGGGCCGGCATTGGCCACACAGCCCCAAAGCATGATGGAACCTCCACCAAATTTTACAGTGGGTAGCAAGTGTTTTTCTTGGAATGCTGTGTTTTTTTGACGCCATGCATAACGCCTTTTTGTATGACCAAACAACTCAATCTTTGTTTCATCAAAATGAAGCTGGCTTGTCCAAATGTGCTTTTGCATACCTCAGGCGACTCTGTTTGTGGCGTGCTTTCAGAAACGGCTTCTTTCGCATCACTCTCCCATACAGCTTCTCCTTGTGCAAAGTGTGCTGTATTGTTGACCGATGCACAGTGACACCATCTGCAGCAAGATGATGCTGCAGCTCTTTGGAGGTGGTCTGTGGATTGTTCTTGACTGTTCTCACCATTCTTCTTCTCTGCCTTTCTGATATTTTTCTTGGCCTGCCACTTCTGGGCTTAACAAGAACTGTCCCTGTGGTCTTCCATTTCCTTACTATGTTCCTCACAGTGGAAACTGACAGGTTAAATCTCTGAGACAACTTTTTGTATCCTTCCCCTGAACAACTATGTTGAACAATCTTTGTTTTCAGATCATTTGAGAGTTGTTTTGAGGAGCCCATGATGCCACTCTTCAGAGGAGATTCAAATAGGAGAACAACTTGCAATTGGCCACCTTAAATACCTTTTCTCATGATTGGATACACCTGACTATGAAGTTCAAAGCTCAGTGAGGTTACAAAACCAATTTTGTGCTTCAGTAAGTCAGTAAAAAGTAGTTAGGAGTATTCAAATCAATAAAATGATAAGGGTACCCAAATTTTTGCACCGATCAAATTTTGGTTTAATGCATATTGCACATTTTCTGTTAGTACAATAAACCTCATTTCAATCCTGAAATATTACTGTGTCCATCAGTTATTAGATATATCAAATTGAAATGGCTGTTGCAAACACCCAAATATTTAGAACTAAAAATGATTAAGATTAATAGGGGTGCCCAAACTTTTTCATATGACTGTATATAGTCATTAGGGGAGCAGTATTTATGTCAGGGGGAATCAGGGGCACAATAAAAGGGGACAATTAATTAAAGGGCTTGTCCAGGATAACCACTTTATTAATAAGAGACTGGGGAAAATGATTAAAAAACAAAAACCCTACTCCCCTGTCCCTTGTGCTCTGATGTCTCCCACCGTGGTCTGGTTCTGCTGCTCCGGTGTTTTCTACTGGCGGAAATCCCCACCGCACATGACCTCTGAGGTCATTGACATAGGACGTCACAGTGCTGTGGGGAAGAAAACACCGGAGCAGCAGGACTGGAACGCAATGGAAGACACCGGACAACCTTCCATAGTCTCATATTAAAAAGTGGTTATCCTGGACAACCCCTTTAAGGTGGCACTTGGGCTTTAATAAAGGGACTTTTCAGCTCCCCTGGATCAGCAGTTTGAAGGGGCTATGGCATCTGTTTATATCATACGCTGTCTGTTTATAGTGACCGTGTGATGTAATTACAGCCTTGTCACATAGACATGTATAGGATGAGACTGTAGTTACATTACATGGCCGCTATGAGATGAATGACACTGTGTAAACAGAGAAGCGGTCACGGCGCTTACACAGGTACCACAGTACATTCAAACAGCTGATCAGTAGGGGTCCTTGGTTTTTGAGCCCCACTGATTATTTTGTTACTGACCTGGAAAAACTTTTAATTAGGAAACTTATGTGGCATTAATAAGGGGACACTATTTATGGGGGAACACACGAACATTATTAATATAAAGATGCACTTGGGAGTATTATTCATTATGGAGGTTTATATCATATATTTTATAATTGGGAGTAGCAGCAGGATGGGGACTTTGTGTAGGTGAGGACAATGTGGGTTGGATACCTGGAAAAATGAGGAGCCAAAGATGTCTGTGTTGCAAACTTTACAGAGACAAGTCACAGCTGGAAGAAGTGGCCAATTGCGATCCAGAGAAGAGAAGGGAAATGTGAACGATTAATCAAAGACGTCACCTGTAAGTCACAAAATGTTACTGCCCTGTATTCACCTAAATGATAGAGGATAAATACCTGATTGATGGGGGTCTGCCTGCTGAGACCTCCACTGGGCCTGAAAATTGCACCGCCCCCCCCCCCCCACTGGGTGGGAATTCAGTCTGACCTCAGCCAGGCTGAATATAGGCGTGTTGCTTGGTGGATGGACGAACCCTCTCATTCACTTCGATGGGAGTGCCAAAGAGCAGTACTTAGCTGCCTGCGGCGCTCCTATTATAGAGAATAGGGGCCACGTGGGCTCGTCCATCCACCAAGCAGAAGATGTGTGAAGTTATTGTCATTGTTAATGCCGTGTTGTTCATCTCTGATACTGAAGTCATGCAGGAAGAAGAATTTTTAAGAACTGTTTTATAACTTTGTGTATTGTGTATTGCAATTTTTATTTTTATTATTTTTTTTGGGGGGGGGGGGCATCTTTCTATAGTCTGCCTCAGGCAGCAAAGAGGCTAGGTTCACCACTGGGGAACACAGTCATGATGGAAATATCAGGGTTTAACAATCAAAGCTTAGCGCTTACTGCAAATGTTAGAGCAGGGTATCAGATGCATATAACATCCAGTCTCCATGGTGCCTGCTCAGTGTTAAAAGTGTGGTGTGTTGCGCGAATGCCTTGGCAGCTGCACTGTACTATTACCACACATGTCACCAAGGGGTTAAAGGGTACTTACCTGCATCTCCTTAGTAATGTCAAGGAGCTTGTTTTGGTTTTAGGGGTATTATTGTGGAAAAATTGTCTGCCAGTGCTATTCTCTATGTAAAGCCATCTTGGATGGGTTCCCTGCTGCTAGAGAGGAGGGGGCAGGGCACAGACATATAGAAGAGAAGAAAGTGCAAGAAATGTGGGTTCCTTTAAATAACAGTACAATAAGCCAGTACAGTTTCTCCTCTTGCCATTTAGGAATAATATACTGATTCTATCCATACTCCTTTCCGTGTCAAGTATATTATATGGTATGAATCGCAGAGTCACATAAAACATGCAGTGCTGGCATGTACTCCAGCCTCCCTGTGCTTAGTCATTGTCTCTACATTAACTCAAACATGATCACGCTGTTGGCCAGATCTCCGCTTTGTCTCCTGCTGTATTCAGCATTGGCTCGCAGCCAGGTAATTAACCTTTCCCACAAAAATCTGCCATATCAGATTCCCATGAAGGAAGATGTAAAAATTTATCCAAATTTCATATGGCTTACTTTGGCTAGAGGATGGGCTCATTTTATTTCCCACATTCCATAGCATACATCTACAGTTTCCTTTTGGATAATCAGTCAAGGTGAATTTTTGAAACTTTTAAATAAAAAGTTGGGGGTAGCTATAGGTGGTGAAGAAGTAGTGGTCATAAAGTTTACATACCCGGGAAGATTTTTTGTTTTTTTGGCCTTTTTTCAGAGAATATGAATGATAACACAAAAACTTTTTCTCCACTCATGGTTAGTGGTTGGTTGAAGCCATTTATTGTCAAACTGCTGTGTCTTCTCTTTTTAAATCATAATGACAACCAAAAACATCAAAATGACCCTGTTCAAAAGTTTACATACCCTGGTGATTTTGGCCTGATAACTTGCCCAGAAGTTGACACAAAAGGGTTTGAATGGCTACTAAAGGTAACATCCTCACCTGTGACCTGTTTGCTTGTCATCAGTGTGTGTGCATAAAAGCTGAGTGTGTTTCTGGGATCCAGACAGACTGTTGCATCTTTCCTTCAGCCACTGACGTTTCTGGATTGTGAGTCATGGGGAAAGCAAAAGAATTGTCCACAGATCTACGGGAAAAGGTAGTTGAACTGTATAAAACAGGAAAGAGATACGAAAAGATATCCAAGGAATTGATAATGCCAGTCAGCAGTGTTCAAACTGTGATTAACAAATGGAAACTGTATGGGGTTCTATAAAAACCAAATACACAGTCAGGTAGACCAACCAAAATTTCGGCCACAACTTCCCAGAAAATTGATGCAAAGAAAAACCCACACATAACATCAGCTGAAATTCAGGACTCTCTGAAAACTACCGGTGTGGCTGTTTCAAGATGCGCATGGTCTGCATGGTCGAGTTGCCAGAAGAAAGCCATTACTCCACAAATGTCACAAAGAATCTCGACTTCAATATGCCAAACAGCACAGAGACAAGCCTCAAAACTTCTGGAACACAGTAATTTGGAGTGATGAGACAAAAATCAAACTTTTTGGCCACAACCATAAACGTTACATTTGGAGAGGTGTCAACAAGGCCTATGATGAAAGGAACACCATTCCTACTGTAAAACATGGAGGTGGATCACTGATGATGTGGGGATGTGTGAGCTTCAAAGGCACAGGAAACTTGGTCAAAGTTGAAGGAAAGATTAATGCAGCACATTATCAGCAAATACTGGAAGCAAATTTGCACTCATCAGCCAGGAAGCTGCGCATGGGACGTACTTGGATGTTCCAACATGACAACGATCCAAAACACAAGGCCAAGTCGACCTGTCATTGGCTACAGCAGAAGAAAGTGAAGGTTCTGGAGTGGCCATCTCAGTCTCCTGACCTCAATACCATTGAGCCACTCTGGGGAGATCTCAAGCGCGCAGTACATGCAAGACAGCCCAGGAATTTACAGGAACTGGAGACTTTTTGCCAAGAAGAATGGGCAGTTTTACCATCTGAGAAAATAAAGAGCCTCATCCACAACTACCACAAAAGACTTCAAGCTGTCATTGATGTTAGAGGGGGCAATACACGGTATTAAGAACTGGGGTATGTGGACTTTTGAACAGGGTCATTTTGATGTTTTTGGTTGTCATTATGATTTAAAAAGAGAAAACACAGAAGTTTGACAATAAATGGCTTCAACGAACCACTAACCATGAGTGGAGAAAAAGTTTTTGTGTTATCATTCATATTCTCTGAAAAAAGGCCAAAAAAACAAAAAATCTTCCGGGGTATGTAAAATTTTTAGCACAACTGTACACTGGCTCAGTATAGGTGGTGCAGAGGTAGTGGTCATACACTGGCTCAGTGATCCGAGAAAGGGTTTTGGAGCTCAGCATCATTTAATTTAATAGATTTGAAATTGAAGAAAGCCAACACTCAGAAGACCTAATAAAGGAAAGCTTGTAGCTAAAACTAAGTTCATTTAATGAGCTGTTATATTAAAAAGAGTGACAAGACAAATTTACAAACAATACTTTCCATAAGCCGTTTTCTATTCCATTGGCAAATTAAAATAATATAATTTGTTCCTATCTAGTCTAGAAATTGTGTGGCCTTGGCATTTTAGAAATAGGAGATCTTAGTTAGCCAGAGCCTCTTAATTGTAGAGCTAAACATTGTTGGAGCACTGTGTGAAAGGGATAGGTTAACCTGTGGCCAGTTTTTGGAGGTGCAGGAGTTGACCTCTGATGAAGCCATTGATGATAACAGACATCTATGTGGTCATTTAGAAAAGCCCTAGCAGAGTCCATAGAAGAATAAATAGGTATTTTGTTCTACTGCACTTTAGTAGAGTTACATTGGTTGGTAGAGGCATAAACAAACTCCTTGATGCCCAAGTATGTGGATTCCCTGAAGTTCAGGATGCTAGCCACTGGACATTTATTATTCAGTTGTTTCTGCAAAACTTTAATGTCTAATTTAACAGATACAAAAATTTGAATGCATTTATGCTAAATTAGAGAATTAATGAAGGATATTTTTAATTAAAAAGTTGATCATGCTGAGATTCATAGTTCAATACAAAGTACACTAACCTGGACCCTTTATGAGAATCTTCAAGACATGTTCATAATGTCCTTATGCTCATGATGAATTTTTCAATATGTCTTTTTCACAGTTTTCATTCTATTAGCCATTAATCACATTAAATATTCACTGTCTCCATGCAGATAAATCTTTTAAAATGTAACCAAACCAGAAATACAAAGAATATGAGGGATTGTGGAAGCATCACAATGTCATTGAGTCAGACCACAAGGTCATGAACCTAAAAGGGATCAATACAGGGGTATATCATCGAAATGTATGGGACATAATTCATGAGAAGATCAGATGCAATATTTTAACAGTAGATTGCAAACTGCAGCTGTTGGGAAACCGATTTTTTTATGACTTTGTTTCTGACGAAAAAAAAGGATTCACAGCGCAGAGGGTGTAAGCGCACACCTGCACATTGCTTTAAAAAACCCATTCAAATGAATGGGTTTTTAACCAATGTGTCGCTAACCTGTCGCTATCCGATGCCAATCCCGTTCCCCGAGATTTTCACTCGGATTGGCAACGGACGGACTGAAGTGCAAGTGTGAACCCACCCTAAGCCAGTGTCTCTTCTCTTTCTCTCAGACAGTCAGGCTTCTGGAGACACAGGGTGTAAACCTATTGCACAAGCAAGGAGGTGCTTCCTTTAAATAGCTGCTTCCTTTCTGCCCGCATTCCGCTTTCTTTACCTAGGTGAGCTTCTGCCCAGAGAACTGCAGCCTATCCCATTCACTTCAAGTGCAAAGGAATGTGAAAATGGTTGAACCTGAAGTACCCCAGTCCAACTCTGATCAGCATAAATCGATATTTGGTAGGACTGTGTGCTTTAAAATGTCAGGGCTAATTTTAAGTTCCAGTCCAGCTATGATAGTAAGACAGTGTTCACATCACACTATGTGAAAATATTTGGCATACAGTTTATGGCATAAAAAGGATACGACTGCTCTTTTTGGAGATTGTACAGGATTATAATAACGTGACTGATTTGTTCTAAATACAGCGCCATATCCGTTCACAGGTTGAGTCTGTGTTTTTGTACATCCTTAAGCCCCCAAGGCTCATGTGTGAGTGCTACCTCTGCACCTCCTATTCCTATGCCCCTGATTATAATTAGAAACTAGTCTGGAGGCTTTGGGATGTGTTGGTAGTAGAGCAGGTATTGATTCTTGTTAATATTTACGGGCCGCCAGAGCAGGCAGGGGCTTGTAATTCTACAACAGATGGAATCTTCCAAGAAATCGCCAAAGACTGCAAAAATGTTTTAAAGTTTTAAACACCTTCAACAAATATAACAGTTTAACAGCTCCCCAGAGATTTGTGAACTAGAGAGCAAATAATGCCAGCTCCATGTAAGCAACCTAGATAACATGAGGCAGTAAGAAAGCTGCTATAACCCTTCAGTCTCCGAGATCTCAGCACTTGCACATTGCTTATCTGGACCCTGTATAAAAAAAAAATACATGTAATTCTTTATTAAAGAGCTTCTCTAGGATTAGGAAAACGTTTTAGTGTTTTTTCCCGAAATGCTGCCACACTTGTCAGTGTTTTTTTTTTTCTGGTGTTGCAGCTCAGTGCCATTGAAGTAAATAGGACTTATCTGTAATATCGCACACAAACAGTGGACAGGTGTGGCCCTGTGTTTGTATGAAAGTAGCCATATTTTTTTAATCCTGGACAGCAATTGTCAACTGATAAAATATTCTGGATTAATAGGTAATCACAGAAAAGTATGGTTTTCTTATCCCCCACAAAAACCCTATAATGGTTATTCTATCTCAATCATGGCTGAGACTGCAACATGGGGGCTCAGTTTCCCAATCACTGGGGCAGGACTTTTAGAAAAAGCCAAACACAGCTGTTCTACCCTGTGTCTGTAAACCCCATAGAAGAAAATAGGCATTACAGAAACATCATAGCAGAGCTATGGATCTTTCACCACCTCCACCAATTCAAGTTCTAAGCATCTGTTAATAGTTGCTGCCCCACTGATTCCAATACAGTTGGAACTTTCTCTATAGCCCCCACCATTCCTGAGCAACAAGTGCTGTTCTTTTTTGTGTCTGATGTGCCATTTAAGCTCTGTAATGTCAGAAGGGCAGTGTCAGGCAGGGGGGCGTGATTCAGATATTCAATCAGAGGCAGCCAGGGTCAGAGCTCAGAATCACAACCCTTGTCTGCTCCTGCCTGACAGTACAGAGTCTAAATAGCATATCAAACACCAAAAGAAACTGCACTGATTACTTGGGAACGGTGGGGGCTAGAGAAAAAAATTCCGGAAATCAGTGGAGCAGCAACTATTAACAGACGTAAAGAGCTGGACTTGGTGGTGGTGAAAAGTTATCTTTAAATAGGAGCAATCAATTTTTGTACTTGATATTCCAATTAATCTTTTTACTGGCAGATGGGTTGTCTTGGGCCTCCTCCTATGATTGGACAGTGCCAGCTGTTTGTCTGCTCCTGCCTGAGACCACCCACTTAACAGTAGAGAGACTAACATATTAAGGACCAAAACTAACAGCACCTATTACTCAGATATGGTGAGAACTAGAGAAAAAATTCCAACAGTTATGTGGAACTGTGTCGGTTGAGGATGCAAAGAACTGAAATTGGTGAAGGTGGTGAAAGGTATTCTCTAAGGCTACATGAACACAAACATTGTAAAAAATTAGCATAAAAAATGTTTCAATGTGTGGGAACCAGAACTCCTGCTCTGGTGTCATTATGTTAGCACTTCCTGTCTGGCTCTATGGCAGCTCATTGTTGACCCAGGTGTATTGCGTGCATCCAAATTATTGTTTTTAGCAATATCTACATCCCAACTTTCATAAGACTAAAAGGAGGGCAAAATCTGCAGTGCACGTGGTGTGCTGTGGAGAATTTAGGTATTGTAAGACCTGCCTCCAGTCTTGCCCGCTTACACTTTGTCTCTGCCTATTTCCATCCATGTCCATGTGTGCCCCCACACAGTACAGTACCACTTTATTGGCACCAACATAATATCATGCCCCCTTGTGGTCCCCATACAGTATAATGTCCCCTTGTAGCCCCTACATTACAATACCCCCTCATTATGGACCCCCAAAAAATCATACTCATCTGTCCCCGATGTCTCCCACTAAGGGCCTGTCCTGCTGCTCCCGGGGTTTTGTTTTTGCGCAAGTCCTCGCTATACGTGACCAATCACTGGCCTAATTAAAGGATCTGGTACATCACTCGCATACGTCACCTGTGATGTCCTGTGTCCTTTCCTTAGGCCGCTGATTGGCCTCAGTGGTCACACCATAACAAGACCCCAGGAACAGCAGGACCAGACCGAGGTTGGAAATACCGGAGCACCGCGGACAGGTGAGTATGTGTTTTGTTTTTTTGTTTTTCACCTTCCTCAGCCTCCTTGCCGAAAACGGGTTATCCTGGACAACCCCTTTAACATGAATTTGAATTGAATCCACAGTGTCACTATGATAACACTGAACTATGAGAGCAAAGTGCAGGATTGTCATAGGGAAACCAGAACAAGTTGTGGCGACACTTTTTATGTAGAAACAAAGATGAGTGACAGCAGAAAAAGACCAAATGGTCCATCTAGTCTGCCTTTGTATATTTACATTTTATCTTAGAATAGATGTGTTTATCACTGGCATGCTTAAATTCACTTACTGTAGATTTCCCAAATTACCACACAGGACATATATAAGGTTAAATTCAAAGGCAACCCCTTACTCTATATAAAGCAAGCAATGTTCAGGTCTACTTATGTTCTTAGGGTATGTCATCCTAGCCAGATAGGAAAGCCCACCCTAAAAGAGTTGTTAAATTTGTCAGATTGGAGTCAGCTTTTACAGCTCAGGGTGAATTAACATTTTAGCAGATTGGGTCTCTTGCATCTCTGGGTGACTGGCTGGAGCAATGGGAAAAGCTACTCAAAGCAATTTGACTTTCTGTGCAATAAATGGAGCCTGCAGAGGAAGATAGGCTGCAATAGGGGGTAATTGATTACTGTACTCAGCTGCTTGTCTGAACAAGATACGGCTCCTCAAATGCCTCACTGCCTCTTTGCAATCCCCCGAGACATGCAGGACTCCTAGAGCAGGGGTAGGCAACCTTTTTTGTTCAGCGTGCCGATTTTAATTAAAAAATCAAAGATGAGGTACTCAGAGTGCCGGGCAATAATTGTAAGTCTGACGACCCCTAAACTAAAGTTATACACCACAAACCATAACACAGAAGTGCTGCCACTATATGCTTTAGGACACATGCGTTTACTGCTATTTCCTGGGGCGCTCCTGTACTTTCCGATTAGAAGCAATGAAAGTCCATGTGCAGCCCCCAATTAGTGGTAAATGTGTCCAGGAGCAACGTATGGCAGCACCCTCAGGGTGGTGACACACTATGTATCTGCATGCAGATATAGTCTTAGGCCACTGGAACTTTTACTTCAATGTAAAACTGCGTTCACATGGTGCATTTTTGCACAAAAAAAAAAAAAAAACCTGTGTTTTCTGTGCAAAAACACATCCTTAATGCAGAAAACACACCGTTATACAGAATAATGTCCCATAGCGGCCCCTGCACACGGTATTATGTCCCATAGCGGCCCCTGCACAAGGTATTGTATCCCATAACAGCCTCTGCACACAGTATTATGTCACATAGTGGCCCCTGCACACGGTATTATGTCCCATAGTGGCCCCAGCACACGGTATTAGGTCCCATAGTGGTCCCTGCACACGGTATTAGGTCCCATAGCGGTCCCTGCACACGGTATTAGGTCCAATAGCAGTTCCTGCACACGGTATTAGGTCCCATAGCGGCCCCTGCACATGGTATTAGGTCCCATAGCGGTCCCTGCACACGGTATTAGGTCCCATAGCAGCACCTGCAAACGATATTAGGTCCCATAGCAGCCCCTGCACACGGTATTAGGTCCCATAGCGGTCCTTGCACACGGTATTAGGTCCCATAGCAGTCCCTGCACACGGTATTATGTCACAAAGCGTTCCCTGCACACGTTATTATGTCACATAGTGGTCCCTGCACACGGTATTAGGTCCCATAGTTCTCTTCAGAGGTGACAAACATAAAAAAACAATGTACTCACCATTCCACGCTCCGCAGCCGCTCTGTTCTCTTCGGCGCTACTGCCTGTAGTCAGCGACCGCTGATTGAGTCTCAGGGGTCACGTCGCGTCATTATGCGTAATGACGTCAGACACAGATGTGACCTCTGAGGCCCTGTCAGCTGTGCCGGCAGATCGCACAGCCGCCGCGGAGCGCAGGGAGCAAGGTGAGTATCATTGTTTTTTATGTTTCATCACTTCTCCTGAGTCTCCGCTTATTATACTCGGGGTCTGAAGAGACCCTACAGTATAATAATAGCAGTTTCGTTTCGGACGTGTTTAGTCTGATCGAATCTGCTGGGCGAGGACTCCGCTGCCGTGCCAGTGGTTGCTGACCCCTGTCCTAGAGGGAAAAAGGGCAATGTAAATAATCTTAGCAAAAATGCAACTGCATAAAAAGGGTTTGGCCCTACACTGCAATATTCTGTGTGTGTACCCAGTTTATAAAATAACTTCTAAAAAATACATTGCTTTGTAAATACTGTTGAGTTTGTTTATCTAGTATACTTCACACACATTCAAAGCTGCAACTATAAGGGTGTGTTCACACGGAGGAATTTGCCACGGATTTGGGGGTGGATTCCGCCCCCGAATCCGGAGCAGATTCCTCCCGAATCTACCTCCCATTGTTTTCAATGGGAGGCGGAGAAAAGAAGCGTCCTGCTCTATCTTGCCACGGATTCTGCCCGCGGTGTCCGCGGCTCGAGAGGCACTCCTGATTAGGCCCATTCATCCGGGCCTTATCAGGAGTGGGATGCCACGACGGAATGCTGATGCACTGCATCTGCATCCCATCGCGGCAGACTGCGGCGAAAATTCCAGCGGTGTAGAATGATTTTCATTTTCCGCCATGTGAACACATCCTAATATTCTACTGAACTGCCCTGTGGAAAATTTAGTTTGTTCTATTTAATGGGTTTAGTTCCTGAGGCAGGCACTACTGCACAACTCACAGTAGAGCCTGATGTGCACAAATACTGACCTAGGACAGGACCTAATTGAGATGAGATGTTATAAAGCATCATAGCTTAAAGACTATTTTATTTTTTAATACACTTTGGATGTAACCAAAGTAGAAAACAGATTGGATTCAAGATTAGTAAGTAATAAAGAAAGTAAGTGCAATTTAATGCTAGGTTCACACTAGCGTTTGAGTCTCAGTACGAGACTCCGTCCCCCATTCCGCTTAAAATAGGCGGAGAGAAAAGTCCTGCAAGGCTGATACCCTGCGGACCCCATTATAGTCTATTTTGAAACGGATAGGGTTTCTGTTTTTCGGGTCTCCAAGCAGACCCAAAGGACAGAAACCTGAATGCTAGTGTGAACCTATTGTTACTTGTAAAGTTTTTAAATGGTCACTAACTTTTCAGACAACTTTAATAGAGCACATGATTCTAGACTAAATGTAATGCACTTTATTTTAAAATGTTGCTGTTTTTCTGCCTAAAACCCTTTCTAAAGTTCCTACCCTTAGATGTCTCCCTTCTTCCTAATTTGCTGCTTACTGCCTGTTACTAAGGACGGTCCATCAACAGGCTGGAGACAGAACACAGGAGAGGAAGGACAGGTTTCTCTTCACAGGAAGTGATTGGGGAAGGGCAGTTATCTCTTCACAGTCTGTGCATGTTTACACATGTTTTCTGCTCTGTGCTCCCTGTTGTACATTGCTCAGAAATGAATCTGCAATTTCTCAAAGCTCACATTGATTGTAAGGAGAGGCTATTCAGTACTGACTAGCTCCTTTTCTTATTGCTGATGGGATATTAGTTGTAGAAGTAAGCGACTTCCCTGACTGTGCTCAGATTTCTCATTTTATGTGTCATGGATATTTTTAGCTACATCATAACTACTTGTTTGCTGTTTTACAGTTACTTGTGGAAGATTTGCATGTAAAGAAACCAGTATTATTAGTAATAATGGATGGTGGCAGACTACTCTGTATTGTATATACACCCTGCCTCAGAGAAAAAAAAGGAAAATTTGCTGCAGTCATAATGGGGCTTGTGAAAGATCCTCCGTGCGCCAACACTGCTGTGGCCCACACCTGAGACTTCTTTCATAAAAAACCACACTCACTGCCAGTGAGCGCTGGGTCCACAAGATAAATACAAGACAAGCTTTCTAAATTTTATATATTTATTAACCCCTAAATGGGTCGGTATTAACATCTAACACATGCAGTTCAGAACAGATATGTAGATATATGCAAGCATTAACAGTTACTAGTTACAAGATACAGTACAATAAAATAAAAGGCAATAAAAGTGAAATATTTACTTTACCACACATATCCTGGATGTGGCTCTATAATCCAGCACTCACACACAGCATGTGGAGTTAACCAGTGGAGGCTTCTAGCATGTGGCATCAACACAGTATTCCAGCTTGCATGCTCCTCACAGTATGTCCCAATAGTCTCTCAGTCTCTTGTAGTCTCATCATAGTAAGCAGCAGCATTCCAGCCTGCATGCTCATCACAGCAGCCTCTCCTCATAGTAGCGTCTCAGTGATAGTCTCTGCACAGTATTCTCCTCTCAGGGGTAGTCTGACTCACTGACCTCTTACCTCATCTTTTATACCCTTGATTACACCACCCAGAATGAGGTCACTGGCGACGGCAAGTCTGATTCATTAATGCACTCAAGTCCAGATTCTTTGTATTGAGCTGAGACCAAGTGAAATGATACAATGTTATCAACCATGTCTGTTCAACAGCCCAGGCTAAACAATGCATGTTTATTTGATCACCCAGGTCTATGTAGGAATACAATGGAGCTATTCTGGGATGGATACAAAGCCCCATTGTTACAAGGTTGCCCTACTGACCACTTACACCTATGATTAGAGCTGCGCACATTATGAGTAATGGAACTAAGAGAGAAATACGCTACCCAGAGATCAAAATACAGCTTTGAGTTATAGCCATATTTAAGCGGAATCATCACAGGGCTGTTAGTAGTTTTAAAACTGAAAGGACAACACGTATGAAGATTGAGACATCCAAAGAACACATTAGCCCAGCAAGACCTTTCAGATGTTTCAACTTTCGATAACAACTCAGGTACCCTTTAAGGGATTCTGTATCCAATGGTTTTCTTAGGCACCTGTAAAGACTTTTTCTATGCACCCATTGGTCAAAGTGATTGTCAAAATATAGGAGTCTAGGAGGGCATTAGGGCAATGTAAGCTTGACACATTATTTATAGCACTGGACTCTTCATGTGGGGCAAAGTATCAAAGTGCAACTAGACAGCCTCATGAGCAGCATGGAAAAAACGTGAAATCCCCTTTTTGAGTGTCACATATGGACTATCCTAGCACATGAAGTGGGTGCAGTTGTCAGGAGTTAATTCATTCTGCGCACTCAATTGGTTTTGGATTGTAGGAAACTCACTCACATATACACATATGTCTCAAACACAAACACACTGTAAAATGGTTTGTAGAACATATGAGGGCCACCTTTAATTTAACGATTTAATACAAAAGGGTTCAGATCTATAAAAAAGCCAAACAAAAATAACAAAACAAGCAAATCAGTTTGTAAAATAAAAGGAAGAAAAAACTGAAAAACCTTGTAAGTTCTACTCCTTCTGGTTCCAAGTATATATAAGATGTATAAGAAAATATAAGATGGCCAGCACCTAGCAGTTATCTGATCCAAAGATGTGACAAATATTTAATGGAATCAACAGTTTTTATAATGATGGACCCTGGCTAATATTCAGACACACTCCCTCTATTCATGAATCCCATATAGTTCAGATGTTTGTTTGTCAGTCCACCCCCTTTCCCCATGAGATGGGCTTTGAACTGTGGGGCAGCACGGTGGCTCACTGGTTAGCACTGCAGCCTTGCAGCTCTGGAGTCTTGGGCTCAAATCCTGAAAAGGACAACATCTACAAGGAGTTTGTATGTTCTCCTCATGTTTGCATGGGTTTCCTCCCACACTCTGAAGACATACTGATAGGGAATATAGATTGTGAGCCCTATATGGGACAGTGACTGACAATGTCTGTAAAGTGCTGCAGAATATGATGGTGCTGTATAAGTAAGCATAATAAATAAATAATAAACTGCTCCTTCTTTCCCAAGGAAAACTGAGTTACTCCAGATCTCTGTTGTCAAGAAGAATTTCCTGTGTCTGGCAGTTATAACCCTCTCTCTTATAGCTGATAACAGATATCTGTCTATCTTGTGCAACTTCAAAAGGGAACTCTTTGAACAGACCATGGGTGAAAAAAACCCAGTGGATCCTATGACCACTGGAAGATAATAATCCCAATTTGGATAGTCTTAAACACTACACATGTGTACAAATAAAAATATAATTCACCAACAATACATAAAAGTAAAGTTTTTTCATCACACTTCCCCTTTTAGTTTGCATGGATTGAAAATAGCAAATGCCATTTTTAAATGTTCGCAAATTCATAATCATTATCCAATGAAAAAGCTATAGGCCAGTAACATAAACCCAGTTCCTATATGCATTACACCTCAGCCCTCTGGCCTTTGGTCTCTGAGCTCATTGCTGGACCCACGGAGACCATCTCTGTCAGCTCGGTGCTGAGGTCTCCTGCTGAGTGTATGGCTTTGTGCTGCAAATAGCATGGAAGTTTCCTGTCCCCAGTCACTAGAAGATGAGCTGGTTAATGCTTCCATGAATGCATACCTCAGCAGTTGCATTCAAGGTAGAACTACTGTACCCAGCAACTGACAATCTATGACAGTTATTATTATTATTGTTTAATTATAGAGCATCATTAATTCCATGGTGCTTTACATTTGAGGTTTTACATACAGTACACAAAATATACAATACAAATACAATACAAACAGTGATCACTGGCACAGTGGGATAGAGGGTCCTGCCCGCAAGGGCTTACAATCTATGATGGAAGAGGGATAGAGACAGAAGGTGAGGGGAGAGACTGTACAGATGGTGGTGTGGTGACAATAGCGTTATTGGAGGTTGTAGGCCTTTCTGAATAGGTGAGTCTTCAGGGCCTTCTTGAAGCTTGTGACTGTGGGGGGTCAGTCTTATGTGTCTTGGTAATGAGTTCCAGAGTATGGGAGATGCATGGGAGAAGTCTTGGAGATGGTTTTATGAAGAGCGGATAAGAGCAGAGAGGAGTAGGAGGTCTTTGGAGGATCAGAGGTTACGTGCGGGCAGGCAACGGAGATTAAGTCAGAGATATATGGAGGGTACAGGTTGTGGATGGCTTTGTATGTCAGCGTTAGTAATATGAACTCTATTCGCTGGGCAACGGGTAGCCAGTGAAGGTTTTGGCAGAGGGGAGTGGCCGATGAAGAACGGGGGGAGAGGTGTATTAAGCGAGCAGCGCAATATAAGGTGGACTGAAGGGGGGCGAGAGGATTTGCTGGGAGGCCATGGAGAGGGGTGTTACAGTAGTCTAAGCGGGAGATTATGAGGGCATGTACTAGCATCTTTGTAGTTTCAGGGGTGAGGAAGCAGCGGATTCAATGGATGTTCTTGAGTTGGAGGGGCAGGAGGTGTTGAGGGTTTGGATGTGCGGCTTGAAGGATAGGTCTGAGTCTAAAATTATCCCAAGGCAGCGGACCCATGGGACTGGGGTAAATTTAGCACCATTAACTATGATAGATGGGTCAGGTAGAGGGGCCATGCAAGGTGGGGGGAAGATGATGAACTCTGTTTTCTCCATGTTGAGTTTGAGAAAGCTGGAGGAGAGAAAGGAGGCTACGGCTGCTAGACACTCTGGGACTCAGGACAACAGAGAGGTAATGTCTGGACCAGAGAGATATATTGTGTCATCAGCATAGCAATGGTATTGGAAACCATGAGATTCTATGAGTTGGCCAAGGCTGAGGGTGTAGATGGAGAACAGGAGGGGTCCTAGGATGGAGTCTTGGGGGACAACAACAGAGAGAGGACGTGGCGAGGAGGTGGTGTGCGAGTGGGAGACGCTGAATGTGCGGTTGGTGAAGTATGAGGCTATCCAGGAAAGGGCCAGGTCTGAGATGCCAAGGGATGAGAGCGTTTTTAACAAGAGGGAGTGATCGACTGTGTCAAAGGCTGAGGAGAGGTCAAGGAGGAGGAGGACAGAGTAGTGACGCTTAGCTTTGGCAGTTGGAAGGTCATTAGTGACTTTGGTTAGGGCAGTTTCTGTGGAGTGATTGGGTCTGAAGCCTGACTGTAGTCTGTCAAAGAGCACGTTGGACGAGGGATAGGAGGATAGTTCGGAGTGGACGTGTTGTTCGAGCAATTTAGAGGCGTATGGGAGCAGTGAGATGGGGCGATAGTTGGCTGGAGAGGACGGGTCGAGGGACGGTTTAAGTATAGGTGTGATGGTAGCATGTTTGAAGGCGGAAGGGAAGGATCAATTGGTTAGGGATAGGTTGAAAGATGGGTTAGGGCCGGAGTAATGACTTCATTGAGTTTGGGGATGAGATGTGACTGGATCGGGTCAAGTGCGCAGGAGGTGAGGTGGGATTTAGAGATTAGGGTGGAGAGCTTTTCATCAGAGACAGTGGAGAAACAGGTTAAAGAAGAAAAGCACCGAGCAGTTGGGTAGAGTGGCTGTCGGGGGTGTAGGGTGAGACTGTCTCTGATGGTGTTGGTTGTTTTTGAAATAAGAGGCAAAGTCATCAGCTGAGATAAGTGATGTCGGAGGGGGCGGAGGAGGACAAAGAAGGTAGTTGATGGTAGTGAATAGCTGTTTGGGGACGGGATAGGGCAGATATGAGTGTGGTGAAGTAGACCTGCTTTGCAGAGGTGAGTGCATTCTTGAATGTGAGTACTGCCTCTTTATACCTGAGGAGGTCCTCCTGGGAGTGGCTTTTCTTCCAGGGGCGTTCTGCAACCTGTGAGGCACGTCTCAGTTTTTTAGTCAGGTCAGTTTGCCAGGGTTGCCTATTGATCGGTCGGGCTCTGGTGTTTGTGAAAGGGGCCACAGAGTCAAGGGCTGAAGTAATGGTGTATTATAGAAGGCAGCAGTGACATCTGTGTTCTGGAGTGAGGATATGTTTTTTAGCGAGCGGTAGGAGGGAGTCTGAGAGCGTGCAGATGTCAAGGCTATTAAGGTTCCTGCGGGGGCGTGTTGGTTTAGGGGTTGGAAGGTCTATTACAGAGGAGAGTACAGAGAATGTCAGCAGGTTGTGGTCAGAGAGCATGGACAGAGAGTTAGAGAGGTTGACTAGAGAGCAGAGGTGGATGAATATGAAGTCCAGCGTGTGCCCCTTTGTGTGGGTGGCAGAGGAGGACCATTGAGAGAGACCAAAGGAGGCAGTGAGAGACAGGAGACTGGAAGTGGCGGGGTGGTTTGTGTTAATGGAGATGTTGAAATCACCCATGATGATGATGGCGATGTCTGTGGATAGGAAGGGCGGTTATTGTCATGAAGTCCTGTGTTAGGGGGTAACCTGGCAAAATAGTTTAGCACCTTGCCTAAACCAGGCCACAGGCTGAGTGTAAGGCAAAGCACCTCTGTTGATTTATTATGCTTACTTATATAGTGCTCTCATATTCCGCAGCGCTTTACAGATATTGTCAGTCATTGTCCCATATAGGGCTCACAATCTACATTCCCTATTAGTATGTCTTTGGGGTGTGGGAGGAAACTGGAGTACACTCACGGAAACACAGGTAGAACATACAAATTCCTTACAGATGTTGTTCTTGGTAGGATTTGAACCCAGGATTACAGATCTGCAAGGCTGCAGTGCTAACCACTGAGCCACTGTGCATCCGTAACAGGCCGATCCTCTGTGAAGTTAACTGGATTTTTCCAATGCAGCATTGGTTATGAGCCTCTCTGGGATCCCTGCTATAACAGAGATTCCAGTCTTCTCTCCCAGCACTGGTTCTGGTACCTGAACTGCTCTAGGCTCACTGGTACCATCTCCCTCCCCAGTCTGAATTAAGAAATTTCTAAGGCTCAAGCTCTGAGGCCTGCACACCTGGCTACCTCCTCCCTGTTCTGAGTCCTCTTCCTGAGCACTGGAATCTCCTAGATTCACATTCAGAACCACAGAGCCTTGAGGAATAGGTCCAGAGACTCCATCCTGGCAGCCTCTCATGATCTCTCCAGCGCTATCCACTAGTTGGGAGATTTCCAGAGTTTTTCTTACCTCCCCCTTAGCTCCCTCATCTTGGGACTTCCTGGCTTGTTTCTCCTTCCAGCTTGTGGACTATTGTAGTCATGTCCCATCCTTAGTTTACAGCATCCTATTAGCAGCATAGGAGTCTGCAATCTGCACAGCTTGATCTGCCTTACATCCAGAGGAAAAATGTGGAGAAACTGGTTCCTTGATCATTAGATCCTCAAGGCCCTCACTGGTGGTAACAGAAAGGCCTCTGATCCATTGTCGGAAGGTAGTCCGCAAGCTACCACAGCATCTGCATAGCTGCCCGCTGGGTCCCGCTATCAATTATGGAACTTTTTGTGGTACGCCTCTGGGGTTAGCTTATACTTTTTCATTAAGGCCTCTGTAATGGCATCATAGTCCCCATCTAGCTTAGGTGGCAGATAAGCAAAAATTTCCAGGGTGTTGCCTTTTAACTCTAGAGTTAAATACTGTGCCCATTGCTCATGGGGCACATGTTATTGCTGGCAGGTTTTTTATCAAACCCCTGAAGAAAAATGTCCAAGCCCCCATCTTTCTCCATAACCAGAAAGTTCTCCAGGAGGGGCCTCTGTGTATTGATAAGCTGGACATGGGTTTGGGGAGAACTGTTACTCCTCTGCAGTTGGCCACTTCTAGCTGAAACTCTCATTCAGCCTGACACTCAGCAGCAGCCTAATCCTCCACAGCCTCATCTTTCAGCCCAATGGTACTGGAGAAGCAGCTGTAGGTGCATCTTAGAGTAGACAGGTGGTAGACCATGCACACTAGACAGCTAGAGCTGCTCCTCACCCAGGAGAACTTACTTGTGGGGCAAGGTCCAGTGCTGGGCTTTCCACAGTGGCAATGGTTCCTTGCCTCAGTGCTTCAGGATGTTGTGCCAAGTCCTACTCATCAGCGTGTCCTTGGTCTTGTCAGCTGTTTCAATGCCTCTCTGCTCACAGAGATGGATGAGAGTCTCGTTGCTCTGCCTTCTGTATAAGGCTTCTACAGTATATCTGCTTGCAGCCTTTGCCAAATAAAAAGATAGCAAAGAAAAACAGGGAAGGGAAACTGTTTGCAAGTATGGGTGGGTTCACACTTGCGGCGGCACTCTGTCCGCCGAGAATCCGACCTAAATGTCGGAAAACTGGATAGGGAAAGGTTTGCAACACTTTGCTTAAAAACCCATTCATTTGAATGGGTTTTTAAAGCAATGCCGGGTGTGCGCTTACACCCTCTGCGCCGCGAAGCTGGTTTTATTCGTCGGACACAAAGTCCTGCATGTCCGACTTTGTTTGCGACAAAAAAAACTGTCTTCGCGGCACAGAGGGTGTAAGCGCACACCAGCAGATTGCTTTAAAAACCCATTCAAGTGAATGGGTTTTTAAGCAAAGCGTTGCAAACCTTTCCCTATCCAGTGCCTATCCAGTTTTCCGACATTTAGGTCGGATTCGCAGCGGACGGAGTGCTGCCGCAAGTGTGAACCCACCCTATGTCTGAAAAAAAAGCACTGAGGTAGTCCATGTAGAACTGGTGTACTCCTCGCAAGGGTCTAACCAGCCATTAAGTGCAAGGGTTAATCTTGGCACTTAATGCTCTAATAATGAAAAATAAAATGATCTCACCCCTGCCACTTTGAAGCAAATGAGTTATAGGTACTGCCTGAACAGACAACTTAAAATCTCAAGGGAAAAGAAGGGATGATTTTTACTGCAGATTTTTTGATGGTAGGTGGAAATGTTTTTCTAATGATACAGCAAAGCCTACTCCATCTGGTTTCAAGGTAAACTTCACAGCTTTTTGGGGTCAATCATCAAAGTTAAAATCCCGCAGATTCCGAAACACTCGGTAAGACTCCATTAAGCTCCTCTGAGACAAGTGCAATAGGCACTAAAAGGCAAACTGATACATTGTAACATCTCCCAGAAAGTTACAAGATTCAATTATCTCTGTCCTGTGTCACTTAGCACTACTTAATTCCACCACAAGTTATTGTAAATGAGGTGCCTTCTAACTGCACATTATAATTCTTACATCACTTTACATTCGCAGAATTCCCAGGACGCTCTTCGGTGCTCTGGTTTCACGCTATGCTGCTGTGTTATATACTCTGTCTTTTTCTATTAACAAAATTAAGTAAACTAAAGTATGGCTCTGCTGATTGTATATAACAAACCTTCTTTAGGCTAAGGCCCCACGTAGCAGGCCACAGCAAAAAAGCGCTGCGGGGAAAAGACCGTGGACCCAGCATGCGCACATGGTTGTGTGCATGTAGCCCAAGATAGGATTTTAATATTGATGCCCTACACTTGAGATAAGCTTATAAGTGGGAGTCTAACTCTGGCACTCTATGGTCAGCTTTTAAAAAAGGCAGCGGCATTCCAGTGATCGATGCAATGTTGTCATACAGCTGTCCAGCTGGTCTTATATTAATGGCCTGTTCTAAGGAGAGGTCATCAATATTAAAATCCTGCACAACCCCTTTAACCCACCTACAGTTTTGGGCAAGCAGAACTCGGGGCATTATTATTCACCCCGAATACAGCTCATTCAGAGACATTGTAAATTTAAACAGCTCTAACACGTACATACGGCATGCAAGTAATGTGCCAATAATATTTATTTTATCCATAAATTCAAAATTTGCAATTAAAAAAGTGACAATTTCGGGAGGGCTTTTGCAATTTTAATGTGACTGTTAGCCAGAGGAAAGGGGTTCCCTCTGTGAGCGCCTCTGCCCTCAATCGAGGGGTGCCAGGGAATTGCCATAACAGCCCAAGGTCTGACCTTGGCCCTTACTCTTCCATGTTTGGAAGCCTATTAGGCCCAGTCAGAAGCAGGGTCTAATATACTGGATATCAGAGTAAAGGTGACATGTATTACAGAATATTATGCAGCTGATCCTGTTATTGCATGTTCAACTCATTTAGTGGGTCTAATAAAAAATATAAAAAACATTAGCCCTTAAATTCTCATTTGTTACAGCTGCCATAAAGTGCAAAACCCTGCTGCACTGCTTGTATAGAAAATACAGAAATAAATTGGCCACCCCTGGGTTTTTACTTTATTCCTACATATATATTCCAGATACTGTTCTATATATTATATAGCAGGTGGTGATTCTTTATTAGAATTCTATGATGTAATAAGAAGAAATTTATCATACAAAGTGCCAGTGCATATAATTTAGGAGTCATAGAGCAGGAACTAAATAAGGATGCAAACGATTTGGTGTTACCCCACCCCCACCCACACAGATTAGATTGGAGATGAAGACATTATTAGTGGGCTGCAAGTGGAACACAATATTGTCATTACAATTCTACCACCTACTCCATTTGACACTCTATAAGATGACTTTGAAATCTACAGCGAGAACTGAGAGACGATCGGATAAGCACTTTATATTATTTTGCCTTTGATCTCTGCTAGGCTGTGATCACAGCTTCTATGTCCCCCAAACTTTACCCAGTCTAACTTTCTTTATGATAAGAGAAAGGGCTGCGTTTAAGCTGTTCTCACTATGACATATGCTGAGGTTCTGCTCACTGCTGGCAAATTTCTCAAAGCATCCCTACTAGAAGCCATTGAGTTGTACTAAACTGCTGAGGCTTTAATCCCAAGTCGTTGTGTTGGCTGGAGAGTGAAAGAACAAGAAATGTCGTGCTTGCAATATTTCATCTCCAACAAAGCTTTATCCATGATTAGAAGACTCAACTTGCCATTGAGTGCGGCCTGTATGGGCTTATGCTGAGTACACAATTTCTCTGCCACAGCTTGTTAACCTCATAGCCCTGTGTTTACATTGCTTTACAAAGGCTGAATAATGGAAGGTCAGACTGGCGGAGGGGTAGAAGAGCAGCTTGTGGTTGACTTGAGACACAAGGGAGGGGTGGGGAGTAAACTGATCTTCCTTGGTAAAGGAGCAGTTTAATGCACCTAATGTATTAACACACTGTGGAAATGATATAAGTATAAATATAAAGCATCAATGGAAATGATATAAATATAAAGCATTTGGACTATACAGAGGTGAGGGTTTATGCAACAGCTTTAGTGTGCATTAGACAATTATGTGTCCCATCTGTGGCAGACCATTATAATATAGACTTCTGAACATCATAATACACACTCATAATGGCTGCTGTAGAACATCATAATCAAAACTCAGACTACTGTAAAACACCACAATACACACAACAGATCATTATACACATACTAGCTGCTGCAGAACATCATAATACACATACAAATCTATGACACACTACACAACTTCACAATACACACCCTACAGTCATGGCCAAAAGTTTTGAGAATGACACAAATATTATATTTTCACATGATCTGCTGCCCTCTTATTTTTATGTGTGTTTGTCAGATGTTTTTATCACATACAGAAATATAATTGCATTCATATTATGAGTAACAGAAGCTTATATTGACAGTTAGAATGAGTTAATGCAGCAAGTCAATATTTGCAGTGTTGACCCTTCTTCTTCAGGACCTCTGCAATTCTCCCTGGCATGCTCTCAATCAACTTCTGGACCAAATCCTGACTGATAGCAGTCCATTCTTGCAGAATCAATGCTTTAATTTTGTCTGAATTTGTTGGTTTTTGTTTGTCCACCCGTCTCTTGATGATTGACCACAAGTTCTCAATGGGATTAAGATCTGGGGAGTTTCCAGGCCATGGACCCAAAATCTCTATGTTTTGTTCCCTGAGCCATTTAGTTATCACCTTTGCTTTATGGCAAGGTGCTCCATCATGCTGGAAAAGGCATTGTGGACGGTTGGGAGAAGTTGCTCTTGGAGGACATTCTGGTACCATTCTTTATTCATGGCTGTGTTTTTAGGCAAGACTGTGAGAGAGCCGATTCCCTTGGCTGAGAAGCAACCCCACACATGAATGGTTTCAGGATGCTTTACAGTTGGCATGAGACAAGACTGGTGGTAGCGCTCACCTCTTCTTCTCCGAATAAGCTGTTTTCCAGATGTTCCAAACAATCGAAAAGGGGATTCATCAGAGAAAATGACTTTACCCCAGTCCTCAGCAGTCCACTCCCTGTACCTTTTGCAGAATATCAGTCTGTCCCTGATGTTTTTTCTGGAGAGAAGTGGCTTCTTTGCTGCCCTCTTTGAGACCAGGCCTTGCTCCAAGAGTCTCCGCCTCACAGTGCGTGCAGATGCACTCACACCTGCCTGCTGCCATTCCTCAGCAAGCTCTACACTGCTGGTAGCCCGATCCCGCAGCTGAAACACTTTTAAGAGACGGTCCTGCCGCTTGCTGGTCTTTCTTGGGCACCCTGGAGCCTTTTTGGCACCAATGGAACCTCTCTCCTTGAAGATCTTGATGATGCGATAGATTGTTGACTGAGGTGCAATCTTTCTAGCTGCAATACTCTTTCCAGTTAGGCCATTTTTGTGCAGTGCAATGATGACTGCACGTGTTTCTTTAGAGATAACCATGGTTAACAGAAGAGAAACAATGATGGCAAGCACCAGCCTCATTTTAAAGTGTCCAGTGGTGTCATTCTTACTTAATCATGACAGATTGATCTCCAGCCCTGTCCTCATCAACACCCACACCTGTGTTAATGGAGCAATCACTGAAACGATGTTAGGTGGTCCTTTTAAGGCAGGGCTGCAATGATGTTGAAATGTGTTTTGGGGGATAAAGTTCATTTTCTAGGCAAATATTGACTTTGCAAGTAATTGCTGTTAAGCTGATCACTCTTTATAACATTCTGGAGTATATGCAAATTGCCATTAGAAAAACTGAAGCAGTAGACTTTGTAAAAATTAATATTTGTATCATTCTCAAAACTTTTGGCCATGACTGTAGATGCTGCAGAACATCATAATATGCTGTAAATCCCAGACGCTGCATTCAAATATTGAATGAGGTTGTACATTGTAAGATGTGGCGTTATATAGAGGTTGTACACAAGATTATAATATAGGGTCGTCCAAAGGTATGGAGACACCAGGGTGATCCAAAAATATAGTGACACCAGAGTAAATGGAAAATGGTGGTTGGGAGGTTGACATCCTGTGTGGCATGTTTCTAAGGTTATGTATGTGTATATATCTCTATCAGATACATATGTCACATGCACCGCTTCCCTTTTGAAAAAATTGACTTGATGGTGGCTTTCAAAATGGCCGGTGTATTGGATGCCGCCCTACACATGGATTTGCCCCCTTACCAATATGCCACACAGGATGGCATCCCAACCACCATATTCCATTTATTCAGGCGTCTCCATACCTTTGAACCACCCTGGTGTCTCCGTACCTTTGGAGCACCCATCTGAACCACTGCTGAAGAGCCTCATAATACACACCTTAGCTGCTTTTATGCTTTAATGGCGGCAATTTGTTCGCACAGATTTTAGAGAGCAAAATCTGCCTCTTTATTGCTGTGAAAGATTCATCATTTCATTTTAGCTGCATACTGTTTGTATTTAGAGTAACCCTTCCAGGATTCTAAAAAGCTATGGTGCTGGGTAAATTAGTTGTCACCCAACTTTCCCAGAATTTGCAGAAAATATTACAGTGTGCACAAAGGAACAACACAGATATAATAAGGCAGTTTTAAAATACCAAAATAACAGAAGGAATTATAAATTCTATATGGAAGTACATCTTCCAATGATTCAATGATCTGCACAGTGACTTTGAGTGATGATATTTCAGTGCATGGCTCTTTAAATACTTAACATGAAGACAATAGGTATCCAGAGGGTAGAGCACAGTATAATGACAGGAGAACAATAATATTCACTGTCATCCCCCATTAAAGGACAACAGGAACAACTTCTGCAGGAATCCATTCAGTACAAATGTGTCAATTATTAGCTAGAATTGAGTCATGACCTTGTTAATTAATGAGCAGGAATGTATCCAGTTCTATTCTATGTGACACAGGCAAGTCCCTGATTACTGATTAGACATCCCTAGATTGTGTGACAAAGGTTAATTAGCTGCTCCCATCTAGGGAGTCTCAGGGAAAGATACCTGGTGACTTGATAATTGCCGCTCAATAAATAACTTCAGTTGTAATACAGATGTAGTAGTGTTGAATTTGTCATTTGCCACAATTCAAAGTCTGGTTATACACAGGACAATAAGGCTATTTACACACAGGCTTTTACAGTATGTAAAATACTGACTTTGCAGTTTTACTGGTTACTGCCAGTAACAAGAAATAGTCCCCCAAATCAAATAGGACCCCATGTGTTTTGGATATTGATGACCTCTCCACCTCTCCATTATCTGATCAGTGGGGATCTGACACCTAGAACCAGCAGCAATCAGACTCCAGGTGCCAGTAGCTGTGAGGAGGGACAGGTGTTGGAAGCAGCCGTACGAGGACACCACAGCTTTACAGTGGGTAGTACCACAAGTATAAGATATACACTGTAGTGGTGCTGCCAGGGTACAAAAGCTCGCTTATATTCACATTGCAAAGCTGCTTTCTGTCCCTTCCAGAGCAGTAGCCTCCAGAGACTGCCATATTAGCTGATCATGCAGCAACTCAGCAGAGGAGTGCAGGGAGGATAGGAGTAGGAGTCAGTCAAAACTCCAGTATTCCTCAGGGGCTGGTACAACCATGGATGTTGGTGGTAGCAATTTCCCCCAGGGCGCACCCTGTGATGGTTGAGGACTCAGTAAATTATTGAGGATTGAGAAAACAATTGAGAATGGTGAAAACAATGCATGGTTCACTGTAATTTTTAGCAAGGCAGATGAACAGTTGATATAAGAATTTTCCACAAAAATTGGAGCTCAGCTTTGGACACCACTGGTCAAGAGCAGATGCTTTATTATGGTTCACCCTAGGTCAGTCAATATTTCTCTGGTTCTGTCAGTCTCCTTTGAAAGTGTGCTCTTTCTCTTCAGCAAAGTATACCTGCAATTGCCCAATCTGGATGCAAGTTTCTAAAAGTTGCTAGGTCTAGCCTGAAACTCAGAGGTCCTAGTCATAGCCATGAGACTGGTATAAAATGTTCTTCTTCTTTCATCATCTACATCCTGGAGTGCCCTTGTGGACTCCAATATGTGGGTTGCACAATGATGTCTCTCAGAGAATGGATAAATAAACAGTGGTCTAATATTAGGCTAGCCTAAATATGGTGTGTCCATACATGCATCAGTATATCATGATTGTGACTTCAGAAATTTGTTCTGTGACTTATATAGATCAAATCCACCTCAAACCGATTTGAATCTTTGAAGAAAAAGGAGATGTTTTGGATTTATAAAAACACCCTTTCTCCTGCAGGTCTCAATAAGACATTAGAATATATTTTCTGATTGTTATGTTGTTAATTCCCTTTGAAAGTTTATTCTCTGTTTTGTCTACACCCTGTGAAATCGCCCATTGGGCTATGGAGTGTTATTTCATTTCTTGTTTTTTGGTCTTATTACATCTCAACTTCATTAGATTTTTTGTTCTCAATATCTGTTTATGCTTATGCTTACTGGCACATTGTTTTGATATGTTCAGAATTTAGGTTTTTCTTTTGTTCTGTGTATTTTATTTACCTACGTGAGACTACCATCATTTATCTATAAAATAACGGTAGTCTTAAGTTCGAAGCTGTAGGGGATGGTGAGATATGGAGCCTGAAAGTCAAAAGTTCAAAACATTGTTACCCTTTTGCTTGTCAGTGTATGTGTCACCTCTAGTCTGGTAGCCTGGGTTCTTCAGTGCATGAGCAGTTCTGTCCTGCTGGCACATGTAGAGTACGTCAAACTCTCCTACTCGGATGCCTCCGCTCATTAAATGGCAATTTATTAATGATTCTTTTAGTATATGATTCTTTATTTGTTTTTATTGATGTGTGGTTGTAAGCATGTGTTTTATCATTTCCCTACTTAACTATTTTGGGTCTTATGTCCCTCTGAGTGGGCCCACTCCATACATGAGAGTGGCTACTTGTAGTTGATGAATAAGTACTAATTTTACATCCTCTCCATCTGTACACTTGAAAAAAAGGTTTTAAAGCTTTGAAAGGATTGTGTGTTTTGACTTCCAGAATTCAAGGGTGAGTTCTGACTTTTCTTCCTGGAATCCCAAGCCTTTGACTTCAAACTCTTTGGTCACAATACTTCTATGTCCTGGGACAAATCAGCAAGTGTTAGGGTCTTGCCAGATGTAGCAATACCCTCACACTACTGCAGGGGTCTGGGAGGAAGGACAGAGACAAGTGAGCCCTAATCTCACCCCAGCCACTGTCCCTTCCTATTGCCTCAGTTTAACCTAAACGGTAAAAGGACAACTTGAAGGCAAGTCCTATATTGAGTAAAGTGACACACAGAACAAGACAAACAACACAGAAGAATGGTAAACAAGCAGGGGTCACAACCAGAGAAGCAAAAGTGGTACCAAATCGAAATCCAAGAGAGTAGTCACAAGGCAAGCCAAAGGTCAGAGATAATAGCAAGGTAAATATCAAAGGTACAAAGAAAGCAGGCAAAGTCAGTGCAATAACCGGCAACTTGCTGTGAAAGTGACATCCCGTATATAGAAAGTCTGGGCCCAGCCCCAGACCTGATAGGTACACAGGCTGTCAATCACACAGGCAAGGTAAAGATTAACTCTATGCGGTCCAGAGAGAAACAATGCTCAGAACACAGGTGTGGCTGGGAATCCATTACACAGCAAGGAAACTAGAACCGTGTTCAGACTAAGCATCCAGAATCCTAAGCAAAGAATCAAACTGAAGACGAATCCTATGCAGCAGCGTGCAAGCAGAGGGTGGGGCAGAGACCTGAACAGGCAGAGACATAACAGCAAGATTATTTCACTGCGCCGGATGCAGACATGTTGTGGTTATGGTGTCTTGTAGGCTGCAGATCTAAAGTGGCTTGCAGCCTACAGGTTAGAGTAAGATGAGGGGTGGTGAAGGATGCTGCGGGGATAGGTGAGTATTATTTTTACTGCAGGCAATAGTGATATAAGAAGGCATTATTAATACAGGTGCAATATTGATTTAAGAGGCCTTATTTATATATGGGGACATCAGTGGGCAGTAACAACTCAAAGAGGCATCTTTTATATAAGAGGTATTAGAAGGCATTATAAAAGGGTTGCTCATGATTTTAAAAAATGTATACAGGCAGCAGGGGAGGTGAAAAAAAAATGCTATTATACTTCTTAGCATCTCCCCTCCATTCCTGTGCTGGGTTACGTCAGTGTTTTGCCAAATGAAAAAGATTCTTTGGATTCCGTGTAATAGAATAAAGTTATAGAATAAAACACTGGACTATCCCCAATAGCTTAACATTTTATTAAGAAGAGTATAAGAAGATAGCAAAAGGTAACATTTTACTAAGAAGAGTATAAGAAGATATCAAAAGGTGACATTTCACTAAGAAGAGTATAAGAAGATAGCAAAAGGTCTTACAACAAGGAAAAGTATAACAGATATTAGAAGGTATAATCAACCCTTGCAATAAAGCAAGGTATAATCAAATATCCAAGTCAATCAAACTGTGATATAATCAAAACTTGAAATACAGCAGGTATGGCAAGGTAGTCAAAGTGTGATATCATCAAAACTTGCAATACAGCAGATATAGCAAGGTAATCAAATCAGAAACTTGCAATACTGCAGGTATAGCAAGGTACAATCAAATATCAAAGTCAATCAAACTGTGATATAATCAAAACTTGCAATACAGCAGGTATAGCAAGGTAATCAAACTTAATCAAACTGTGACTTAATCAAAACTTGCAATACAGCAGGTATAGCAAGGTACAATCAAATATCAAAGTCAATCAAACTGTTATATAATCAAAACTTACAACACTGCCAAGCTTCATTGATGAATTCCGATAAGGGTATCTGCAGGAAGTATCACTCAGCCAGGTGACAGGTCTCATCAAGCAGAACCAGGTGTCCCCAATCACTGCTGTCAAGATTGCAACTCTAATGCTGAGGGATGTTTCCCATCTTATACCCTTTGTGTGTGTCATAGAGTGGACAGTTACAGAAGTGATACACCTCTGTAAGGCCTTACTCGTCTCCAAGCTCATATTCATGTGGAAGAGGCCAATTTCTACTTGAATATGTCTCGTGACACATACGCTTCATACAGAGTTAATCTTTAAGCTCGTTTCTAAGTCTATTGTAGACATTAGCTCATACAGAGTTAAACTTTAAGCTCGTTTTATATCCATGTAAACACTAGCTCAAACAGAGTTGGACTTTGAGCTGACTTCTATGTCTTATGTAGACATTAAGTTCAAACAGAGTTTGAACTTTGATCTGGCTTCATGTTTATCTAGACATTATCTCATACCAAGTTAAAATTAAGGTTACTATGATCTGGCTTCTATAGACATCTTGTCAGCCATTTTATCAAGGGCAGCCATTTTGGGGTTTTTTTTGCATTACATTCCACCCTAGACAGGTGAAGTAACCTTATATGCACCATAAGCTACTTTTATTGTTTGGTGCCTAGTGGGTTTTAACATAGTGTATAAGAATGGAATACATTGTAGACAGCAACAGCTCATAATTAAAAGAGTTATTATACAAAGGATGACTCCGACAATTTGTCAAAGATATCTGAAATCGGGTAGGAAGGCTAATAGCCAATCCCACCACCCTTGATTTACATCTTGTTTAATGTGAGTAATCATTTCCTGCAGTTGCTGCAACCTGTCCTGAACATCTTCTGAATGATCAGACAAATTGAAGCAACACATTCCTGCAAAGCTGTTACATCTATAACCATGCTTAAGTAATAAGTAATCTATAGCAACTCTATTCTGTAATATTGCTTTCTTATATGAGTGTAAATCTAACAAAACATAATTTGTAACAGTTGAGTCCATACTGCAACAGAAGTTGGTACAGCGACCAAACAAGTTTCCAGGACATTGCTGGAATATGCATTTTTCAGGCAAAAGTCTGTCATATTCAGTACTCGAGCTAGGTACAGCCACATATTTTCTTTTGTTCTCCACAGTTCTCTCTCCAACTCCCTCACTCCCTGATTTGAATTGTCCTCTGACCTGCAGTGGTCTTGATAATGCTCGTGCCGAATCCATAAGAACACTACCAAAAGGCATCCACTGAGAGCTAACAAAATCCAAACCTGAGAGGGAACACAAATTACTCACGTAAATACACATTATTGGCTGCAGTGTACTGATATTGAGTTGTACCAGGAGTCATAGTAACTAGCACATTGTCAGTACCCTTTGCAATCACTTTAGCTGGTGTGGGAGGACCTTGTGGCTGTTTTACCCACACCTTGGCTCCATCTGAGTGTCCAAAACCACCAGGGCCTTGTACAGTCAGCTGGGTAGGAGCCTCTCCTTTGGCTAATGTGATTAGTGGATATGACAAGACTAACAATTGTGCTAGTTTTTCTCCCTCCTGTATTCCCAATGCTGCTGCTCCAGCATTGTGTAAAATCACTTTAATCTCACCTTGGTAATCAGGATTAATTACCTCATCAGTTAGCTTTTGCAACTGTTGTTTTAACATCCCATTCATCCGCTCAATTAAGCCTGCAGCCCGGGGGCAATAGGGGACATGAAATATCCACTCCACATTGTGCTCCTGGGCAAATTGCTGCACTCTATTGTTTTTAAAATGGCTACCATTATCTGATTGCATTTGCAAAGGTATGCCATAATACAGCACTATATTTTCTAGCAGGCGGATGGTGGAATTAGCATTGGCAAACTTACAGGGGTGTACCATCAGTACACCTGAGTATGTATCCACTGCTGTGCAGGCATATTTACATCCTTTAGACTCAGTTAATGGTCCAATGAAGTCTATCTGCCAAATCTGGCCAGGCAATGTGCCTTGCAAGATATGTCCCTTTACCACCCTGGGCACTACCCTGTGTTGTGAATGTTGACACACAGGACACTGTTGTATTATTGTTTTTATAACCTCTAATCTGAGGGAACGCTTCTGGTCTGTCCCCACTGGAAGGTGGCTTTTTGGCAATCTTTCATTGTTCATCAGCTATGCTGTTGTAAAGTCTGTCAAGAGAATTAGTATTAGTATGAGCATCCACATGAAAAACAGTCACATTCTTTTTATGACATATTCCCCATACTTCCTTGGTCCCTATTTTCCAATCATGAGAATGACAGGTGGGCATCCAGTTTACCAACCTGTTTGCCACAGACCATGAATTGTTTTTGTGGCTCTGGGAATCTCAACAGGTTTCATTTTTAATTTCCCTATCAAAACAGGATTAATTTGCACAGATTTTACTCCAAAAGAATACTTACCATAAGGCAAATGTAACTGCATTCCCTTCAAAATGTCTATCACTGGAACTACAATTACACTGTTCTGCCTAACAGGAAGGTTTCCTATTCTCAGCTAAATTTGCTTATTTGGGTTCCCATAAATGAGTGTAGCCTCCGCCCCCGTATCTACTAATGCAATTACATTTTGTACATTTTTGTGTTTCCATTCAATTCTCAAATTTACATGGGGTCGGACATCTACACGGTGGGCTTGGCTAATCTGTTAATCATATTGTTCCCGGGAAGAATCTCCCTGAAATATTCCTCCTCTCTCTTGTGCTTTGTGTTCTAATAACAATGCCTTCACCTCTTTGAATAAATCTGTGAATTCTGCAGAGGGAGGGGCTGTCTGCTCAGGGGAATCTTCCCAATCATCATCCCCCTCAGAATCACCTGGATGGTCTTCATCAGTGGAGGAGAACACCGAGGCATCAGTTTGTGACAGGTCGCAGTTAACCCCTGCACATGAGACTGCGAGGGCGACCCGTTTCTTATTAATTTTCCCTCTCTTCTTCCTATATTTATATTGAGCAATCCTAACCGCTGCTCGTTCAGCATAACTCTTGTACTGATCAACTTTATCAGCTAAAATCTGCTTTTGACATCTATTCATAGTTTCCTGAGACTGGAGGGTTAACAATTGCTGTAACAACATCTGTTCCTCATTCTGCTGTCTGTAAGCTGATAGCAAAATCCCGCCCCTCCTCCTACACACTGCAACATATTCATTCCCATTGTTTACCAACCCCCTTTGTAAACATTTCACTGCCGGGCTGCCAGTTCCCAATTGATCTTTCCAATCCTCCCCCAGCCCCGTGAATTTAGCACATTCCTGAGCTAGAATCAAGTAAAGAGCCTGCTCCCAACCCAGAATAACATCAGGAGACACATTAGAACTAGCTTGTGTTTTACTCTTAAACATTTTATTCTATAAAATGGAATCCTGCCGACTACGCCAAAAATGTTTTGCCAAATGAAAAAGATTCTTTGGATTCCGTGTAATAGAATAAAGTTATAGAATAAAACACTGGACTATCCCCAATAGATTAACATTTTATTAAGAAGAGTATAAGAAGATAGCAAAAGGTAACATTTTACTAAGAAGAGTATAAGAAGATATCAAAAGGTGACATTTCACTAAGAAGAGTATAAGAAGATAGCAAAAGGTCTTACAACAAGGAAAAGTATAACAGATATTAGAAGGTATAATCAACCCTTGCAATAAAGCAAGGTATAATCAAATATCCAAGTCAATCAAACTGTGATATAATCAAAACTTGCAATACAGCAGGTATGGCAAGGTAGTCAAAGTGTGATATCATCAAAACTTGCAATACAGCAGATATAGCAAGGTAATCAAATCAGAAACTTGCAATACTGCAGGTATAGCAAGGTTCAATCAAATATCAAAGTCAATCAAACTGTGATATAATCAAAACTTGCAATACAGCAGGTATAGCAAGGTAATCAAACTTAGTCAAACTGTGACTTAATCAAAACTTGCAATACAGCAGGTATAGCAAGGTACAATCAAATATCAAAGTCAATCAAACGGTGATATAATCAAAACTTACAACACTGCCAAGCTTCATTGATGAATTCCGATAAGGGTATCTGCAGGAAGTATCACTCAGCCAGGTGACAGGTCTCATCAAGCAGAACCAGGCGTCCCCAATCACTGCTGTCAAGATTGCAACTCTAATGCTGAGGGATGTTTCCCACCTTATACCCTTCGTGTGTGTCATAGAGTGGGCGGTTACAGAAGTGATACACCTCTGTAAGGCCTTACTCGTCTCCAAGCTCATATTCATGTGGAAGAGGCCAATTTCTACTTGAATATGTCTCGTGACACATACGCTTCATACAGCGTTAATCTTTAAGCTCGTTTCTAAGTCTATTGTAGACATTAGCTCATACAGAGTTAAACTTTAAGCTCGTTTTATATCCATGTAAACACTAGCTCAAACAGAGCTGGACTTTAAGCTGACTTCTATGTCTTATGTAGACATTAAGTTCAAACAGAGTTTGAACTTTGATCTGGCTTCATGTTTATCTAGACATTATCTCATACCGAGTTGAAATTAAGGTTACTATGATCTAGCTTCTATAGACATCTTGTCAGCCATTTTATCAAGGGCAGCCATTTTGGGTTTTTTTTTGCATTACAGTCAGCTGCACTTCTCTGTTTGTATACACATCAACAACATCACATCGACTGGACCATATACAGCAATGAGCAATGAATGGCTACAGTGGCCCGTAGATGTGATGTCACTGATGCAGCAGCTCTGTATAGAAAAAGAGTAGTGGAGTAGACAACCAGCCCCTTGCAGGTAAGTATAAATGCATTTTTTTTTAATCTCAGAAAAATCCCAGTATTTATGCACATCAGGAACATAATATAATTGGGCATTAGGGAGTATTAACCTCTGGGGAATTGACTAATACTCATTTGAGGTGCTACACGGGAATTATTATTTATGTGGCACACAGGGGATATTAATAATTTAAGGAGACACACAGAGGCTTTATTCATTTAAGGAAGCACACGGGGATTATAATGTAAAGTGGCACACAAGGGGTATTATTAATATAAAAATGCACACAGGGGGTATTATTAATTTCCTCATTTTCTAGATTAGAGATGGGAGAACCTCTCAATATTTGTTTACTTTCAGGTTTGGGTGGCTTGGTTTTATGATTTGATTCATGTTGAACAAGTTCCATAGGAACCACACCTTAAAATTGTTTAAAACATTGTGCATAATACTGTCAGGGTTCCTAGAAACCTATCTATCCAATTTATAGCTTTCTAAGGCAAACACAGACAAAGTTATATCAAAGTGAAAGTGACATGTATATGTACATGGAAAAACGGATGGTAAGCAGTGGATACAGACTCTGGGTTTAACCATTCACTGTTCAGACAGTCACTTCTACTTTTAACATTTAAAACCCTCCAAAAATTACGATTTTAATGGGAAAAGGTTGTTGCCTGTGGTTTTTTGGACACACATGGTGGTTATACTGTATTGCAAAAAGCAATGGTTTTGTAGGACTATTTGCTACAGGCTTGTTGTTATTAAGGAGACAAATTTGTGGCTGTAAGTCAATTAAAAAGTAATGAAAAATGGGCATTTAAAAAAAAAAAAAAAAAGCCACCAAAAAGTATCCCTTTATGGGAGCAAATGTTAAATCAAAATGGTTTTGTTTTTTTTGTACCACTGTGGCACCAACAATGTGGTATAATGCAATGTAATGGACGAGGTGACAGGACATGTCTGGCTGAGTGGTAGCAGTGGTAGTAGCTGTGGCAACATGTGTGGCAGGGTATAATATGATGCAGCAGGCAGCAGAGCATGTCTGGCTGAGTGGTGGCAGTAGTGATAGATATTTAAGAGTAGCACGCAGCATCAGCAGTCCAGTAAATGGAACATAATAGTAAAGGGAAACAGTGGCACCACTATTCGGATCCTCACTGCCTGTGAACAATCCCGTCCTTTTAGGTGTTACAGCGCCACTGGCAGCAATTAACACCCTTTCGGCCATCACGCTGCAGGCCGGACAAGATAAAACTCCCATGACAAACTGGGCCAGTTTCATCTATTACTCTAATCTATTGGTCCAAAATTTCATGTGGTCACAGTTATCTGCTGGAATATATGTGCAGTCTAGGTATGACTATACCTGCTGCTCAGTGTCAGTTGCCTGTTGTGGCAAAATTTCTGATTCTTCATGTTCCAGATACTATATTGGGCCTGGCTGCTGATGTAGCTGCTTTTACTCCTAACACTTGGAGCTGTGGCACTGGCAGAGAAGGTGAAGCACTGGCTGAATGAGGTGAACTGGGAGCAGACAGAGACCACCCAATTACGCATACGACTGACAGTTGTAGTGCTCTCCCTAAACGCTGCGGCAAGCTGGGTATACAGCCTATGCTGATAATATTCTAATTTATCTTCCCTTTGGGAAGCAGGGAAGAATTCCCCCATTTTGTCTTTATAGTGAGGGTCTAAGAGCACTACCATCCAATACTCATCCCTCTGCTTGAAGCTAATAATACATTTGTCGCTGTGTAAGCAGCAGAGCATACAGCCTGCGATGCTTCCCAGCATGTGTGCAGACCCAGGACTGCCATGGCTGGTGTTCTTGACCAGCGTGGTCATCATCATCATCTTCAAACAGAGAAGGGTCAGCCTTCTCCCCTGGCTGTGCCTGTGAAATATCAAGGGCCGCCAAGGGAGAGTCTTCTTCCTCTACCAGTCTAAGAGTCCCAGTTCCTCTATGATAATGACCCTGACCCAGATTCTCATCCTCCTCCACCATCACAGGGCAATGACAATGACTAAGAGGTAGAAACTGTTCCTCCTCTTCCATCCTCCTACAATAAAGGGATCACATTTTTGATGCTGGAGTCATCCCTGATGACAACTTTGGAGGCTTCTTTAAAAGGCTTGTGAAGCCTGCACACTTCTCTCATGTGCCTCCAATAATGTATCTCAAAGTAACTCATTGTCCCTGTGAATAGCTGCATGCAAAAATCGTTCACCACCTTCTGCTGCTCACACAGATGCTCCAGCATGTTTAAGGTGGATTTCCACTGAGTTGGAACTTTTATGGAATTAGATGCAGTTCTAGGTATACAGTGAATCCCAGTACTAGACAGACTGAATCAAATGGTTTAAACAGCGCCGAGTGTCTGGTGCCCTCCAACTGCACCGCTCACGACCCACAGAGGTTTTCACCAGAGCCCCTGAAGGTGGGGATGGACTTGATACTACTGCTGGCCAAAGAAGATGTCACCAGGAGGGCGCAGGACGCACGAAGCACCACAAGTCCCAGCACACCCAGACACTGAAATCACTTACCAGAAATTGTCCAAGGATCAGGGGGTGATGCTGAAGATACAGTCATATGAAAAAGTTTGGGCACCCCTATTAATCTTAATCATTTTTAGTTCTAAATATTTGGGTGTTTGCAACAGCCATTTCAATTTGATATATCTAATAACTGATGGACACAGTAATATTTCAGGATTGAAATGAGGTTTATTGTACTAACAGAAAATGTGCAATATGCATTAAACCAAAATTTGACCGGTGCAAAAGTATGGGCACCTCAACAGAAAAGTGACATTAATATTTAGTAGATCCTCCTTTTGCAAAAATAACAGCCTCTAGTCGCTTCCTGTAGCTTTTAATCAGTTCCTGGATCCTGGATGAAGGTATTTTTGACCATTCCTCTTTACAAAACAATTCCAGTTCAGTTAAGTTTGATGGTTGCCGAGCATGGACAGCCCGCTTCAAATTATCCCATAGATGTTCAATGATATTCAGGTCTGGGGACTGGAATGGCCATTCCAGAACATTGTAATTGTTCCTCTGCATGAATGCCTGAGTAGATTTGGAGCTGTGTTTTGGATCATTGTCTTGCTGAAATATCCATCCCCGGCGTAACTTCAAATTCGTCACTGATTCTTGTACATTATTCTCAAGAATCTGCTGATACTGAGTTGAATCCATGTGACCCTCAACTTTAACAAGATTCCCGGTGCCGGTATTGACCACACAGCCCCAAAGCATGATGGAACCTCCACCAAATTTTACAGTGGGTAGCAAGTGTTTTTCTTGGAATGCTGTGTTTTTTTGACGCCATGCATAATGCCTTTTTGTATGACCAAACAACTCAATCTTTGTTTCATCAGTCCACAGGACCTTCTTCCAAAATGAAGCTGGCTTGTCCAAATGTGCTTTTGCATACCTCAGGCGACTCTGTTTGTGGCGTGCTTTCAGAAACGGCTTCTTTCGCATCACTCTCCCATACAGCTTCTCCTTGTGCAAAGTGTGCTGTATTGTTGACCGATGCACAGTGACACCATCTGCAGCAAGATGATGCTGCAGCTCTTTGGAGGTGGTCTGTGGATTGTCCTTGACTGTTCTCACCATTCTTCTTCTCTGCCTTTCTGATATTTTTCTTGGCCTGCCACTTCTGGGCTTAACAAGAACTGTCCCTGTGGTCTTCCATTTCCTTACTATGTTCCTCACAGTGGAAACTGACAGGTTAAATCTCTGAGACAACTTTTTGTATCCTTCCCCTGAACAACTATGTTGAACAATCTTTGTTTTCAGATCATTTGAGAGTTGTTTTGAGGAGCTCATGATGCCACTCTTCAGAGGAGATTCAAATAGGAGAACAACTTGCAATTGGCCACCTTAAATACCTTTTCTCATGATTGGATACACCTGGCTATGAAGTTCAAAGCTCAGTGAGGTTACAAAACCAATTTTGTGCTTCAGTAAGTCAGTAAAAAGTAGTTAGGAGTATTCAAATCAATAAAATGATAAGGATACCCAAATTTTTGCACCGGTCAAATTTTGGTTTAATGCATATTGCACATTTTCTGTTAGTACAATAAACCTCATTTCAATCCTGAAATATTACTGTGTCCATCAGTTATTAGATATATCAAATTGAAATGGCTGTTGCAAACACCCAAATATTTAGAACTAAAAATGATTAAGATTAATAGGGGTGCCCAAACTTTTTCATATGACTGTATATGTGACTGCTGTAGGCAAGAGCCAGAAGACGGCAGCAGAGTGATAAGCGTAGTCGTCCAGGCCAATTTTTTACCATGAGGACAGCATAGTTCCAAGGGATATCCAGAAGACAGGTCAGGCAAGCCAGGTCGTTACCATGTGGTCAGTGAAGTGCCGAGGGTTAATCCAGGAGAGGAGTCTAGGGAGCAGGGTCATCAACAGGAGAGCAGAGTAAAGCCAAAACGAAGATCAGGGAGCCGAAGTCTGGAAACAAGCCGAAGTCACAACAGGAGGGCCACAGGTACTAAGTCAGGAGGTCAGGCAGAGCCAGGGAAAGGTAAGGAGAGGTCAGACAGGGCACACGAGGAGACAAGAGAGAGCTAACATTCAGTGGTAACCGAATAGCCAGCACTAAATATGAATGGAAGTAACCTTTAAATAGGCCCGGACCGGCCACTCAATTAACCCCTACCCGCAAGAGACCTCCGTTCCCCGGCTCATATCAGGAGCAGACCTGCAACCCCCACATGGCCGCCACGGAGCCTCTGGCACTGTTCGTGACTGGAACGTTGCAGATAAGGCGATGGAAAGGCAGACCATTTTGTCACTGCAAATTGAGTAGGGTGTTTTTTTGCGATGTAAGAATGGCTATAATGCTCAGAGATTTTTCCAACCATGAGGAGCACCTCTTTTATACACACGTGGACAAAATTGTTGGTACCCCTCGTTTAATGAAAGAAAAACCCACAATGGTCACAGAAATATCTTGAATCTGACAAAAGTAATAATATATAAAAATTCTATGAAAATTAACAAATGAAAATCAGACATTGCTTTTCAACCATGCTTCAACAGAATTTTAAAAAAAAGAAAACTCATGAAACAGGCCTGGACAGAAATGATGGTACCCTTAACTTAATATTTTGTTGCACAACCTTTTGAGGCAATCACTGCAATCAAACGATTCCTGTAACTGTCAATGAGACTTCTGCACCTCTCAACAGGTATTTTGGCTCACTCCTCATGAGCAAACTGCTCCAGTTGTCTTGGGTTTGAAGGGTGCTTTTTCCAGACGGCATGTTTCAGCTCCTTCCAAAGATGTTCAATAGGATTTAGGACATGGCTCATAGAAGGCCACTTCAGAATTGTCCAATGTTTTCCTCTTAGCCATTCTAGGGTGTTTTTAGCTGTGTGTTTTGGGTCATTATCCTGTTGCAAGAGCCATGACCTGCGACTGAGAACAAGCTTTCTGACACTGGGCAGCATATTTCTCTCTAGAATCCCTTGATAGTCTTGAGATTTCATTGTACCCTGCACAGATTCAAGACACCCTGTGCCAGATGCAGCAAAGCATCCCCAGAACATAACAGAGCCTCCTCCATGTTTCACAGTAGGGACAGTGTTCTTTTCAAGATATACTTAATTTTTCCGTCTGTGAACATAGAGCTGATGTGCCTTGTCAAAAATTTTGATTTTTGTCTCATCTGTCCATAGAACATTCTCCCAGAAGCTTTGTGGCTTGTCAACATATAGTTTGGCAAATTCCAGTCTGGCTTTTTTATGATTTGTTTTCAACAATGGTGTCCTCCTTGGTCGTCTCCCATGAAGTTCACTTTGGCTCAAACAACGACAGATGGTGCGATCTGACACTGATGTTCCTTGAGTTTGAAGTTCACCTTTAATCTCCTTAGACCTTTTTCTTGGCTCTTTTGTTATCATTCGTATTATCCTTCTCTTTGATTTGTCATCAATTTTCCTCCTGCAGCCACGTCCAGGGAGGTTGGCTAGAGTCCCATGGATCTTAAATTTCTGAATAATATGTGCAACTGTAGTCACAGGAACATCAAGTTGCTTGGAGATGGTCTCCAAGCCATGTATTGTCCTTGTCCATAATTGCTGCTCTATGTGTAGACGGTGGCATGCACTTTTCCCCAGACTGACGTTCTCTGACACATGGTGATATAAAGCAGGGACAGTTTTCCTAGAGAAATAATGTCAGCAAGGTATCCTTGAGGTTGAGCGCATGCCATGCCATTGGCGAAAATGCAGTGGAATGCATTTGCAGGCTTCTCTATGTAGCCTGCAATAGAAGCGCTGTTTTTTTGCAATGCATTAGCATTGTAATGCATTGCATTAGTGAACAGACCCCCCTGGGGTTCAAGACCCCTAGGGGGTCTAATAAATGCAAAAAAAATATAAAAAAAAATATTAAAAGTTCAAATTACCCTCCTTTCCCTAGAAAACATATAACAATAGTTAAATACTGTGAAACACATACACATTAGGTATCCCTGTGTCCGAAAACTCCCAGTCTACAAGTCTATAAAAATGTTTTTCCCGTACGGTAAACGCTGTAAGGGGAAAAAAATCAAAAGTGCCAAACAGCCGTTTTTTGCACAATTTTGGATTTTTGTTAAGGGGTTAAAATGTAAATAAAACCATATAAATTTGGTATCCCCGGAATCATACCAAATCATAAAATACAGATGACATGTCATTTTGGCTGTAGAGCAAATGCCGTAAAAACGAAGCCTGTAAGAAAGTCGCACAAATGCACTTTTTCTTCAAATCCACCCCATTCTGAATTTTTTTCCAGCTTCCCAGTACATTGTACAGAATAATAAATGGTAGCATCATGATTTGTCCTGCAAACATTAAGCCCTCATATGGCTCTGAGAATGGAAAAATAAAAAAGTTATTGGGTTTGGAGGGGGGGGGGAGTCAAAAACGAAAAACAAAAATTGAAAAATGTCACCGGCGGGAAGGGATAATAATAAAAAACACTATTGCAAAAACAAAAAAAATTAACAAGAAGATGAGATTTAGTATTAGAGTAGAACACACTGTATATGTCTACTTGCATTATTGCAGTGACAAAAGCAGTTTTTCTGTATTTTTGACGTTGAAAGGGTGACCTGGCCAATGTATTTGTAACACAGCGAACACTACATTCACAGCACAGCGCAAAGCTTTTCCCCAAACTCCTATGATTTTTCTGCCTATTTGTCTATCTGAAATCTAACTAAACTACAGTCATGGCCAAAAGTTTTGAGAATGACACAAATATTATATTTTCACATGATCTGCTGCCCTCTGGTTTTTATGTGTGTTTGTCAGATGTTTTTATCACATACAGAAATATAATTGCATTCATATTATGAGTAACAGAAGCTTATATTGACAGTTAGAATGAGTTAATGCAGCAAGTCAATATTTGCAGTGTTGACCCTTCTTCTTCAGGACCTCTGCAATTCTCCCTGGCATGATCTCAATCAACTTCTGGACCAAATCCTGACTGATAGCAGTCCATTCTTGCAGAATCAATGCTTTAATTTTGTCTGAATTTGTTGGTTTTTGTTTGTCCACCCGTCTCTTGATGACTGACCACAAGTTCTCAATGGGATTAAGATCTGGGGAGTTTCCAGGCCATGGACCCAAAATCTCTATGTTTTGTTCCCTGAGCCATTTAGTTATCACCTTTGCTTTATGGCAAGGTGCTCCATCATGCTGGAAAAGGCATTGTGGACGGTTGGGAGAAGTTGCTCTTGGAGGACATTCTGGTACCATTCTTTATTCATGGCTGTGTTTTTAGGCAAGACTGTGAGAGAGCCGATTCCCTTGGCTGAGAAGCAACCCCACACATGAATGGTTTCAGGATGCTTTACAGTTGGCATGAGACAAGACTGGTGGTAGCGCTCACCTCTTCTTCTCCGAATAAGCTGTTTTCCAGATGTTCCAAACAATCGAAAAGGGGATTCATCAGAGAAAATGACTTTACCCCAGTCCTCAGCAGTCCACTCCCTGTACCTTTTGCAGAATATCAGTCTGTCCCTGATGTTTTTTCTGGAGAGAAGTGGCTTCTTTGCTGCCCTCTTTGAGACCAGGCCTTGCTCCAAGAGTCTCCGCCTCACAGTGCGTGCAGATGCACTCACACCTGCCTGCTGCCATTCCTCAGCAAGCTCTGCACTGCTGGTAGCCCGATCCCGCAGCTGAAACACTTTTAAGAGACGGTCCTGCCGCTTGCTGGTCTTTCTTGGGCGCCCTGGAGCCTTTTTGGCACCAATGGAACCTCTCTCCTTGAAGTTCTTGATGATGCGATAGATTGTTGACTGAGGTGCAATCTTTCTAGCTGCAATACTCTTCCCAGTTAGGCCATTTTTGTGCAGTGCAATGATGACTGCACGTGTTTCTTTAGAGATAACCATGGTTAACAGAAGAGAAACAATGATGGCAAGCACCAGCCTCCTTTTAAAGTGTCCAGTGGTGTCATTCTTACTTAATCATGACAGATTGATCTCCAGCCCTGTCCTCATCAACACCCACACCTGTGTTAATGGAGCAATCACTGAAATGATGTTAGGTGGTCCTTTTAAGGCAGGGCTGCAATGATGTTGAAATGTGTTTTGGGGGATAAAGTTCATTTTCTAGGCAAATATTGACTTTGCAAGTAATTGCTGTTAAGCTGATCACTCTTTATAACATTCTGGAGTATATGCAAATTGCCATTAGAAAAACTGAAGCAGTAGACTTTGTAAAAATTAATATTTGTATCATTCTCAAAACTTTTGGCCATGACTGTATGCTCTAGAGTCCTCCTCTCCTATAATTTTGTAATACTATTCCCCATCTCGCCCGCACCATTGAGGAGGTGGAGCATGAGAGTGCACAATACTCTCCTCTCTCATGCTGCTAATTTTTATCCGTATGGTGGAATAAAGGACGTTTTTATGGAAAAGTTGGTGAATGCCCCTTATTTCTACTCTTATTGAAGTAATTTTGCAATGTTGGTGTTTTTTTCACTAGCAATGTATTGGTAGCAATTGTTTTGGATCATGCAGTAATAACATGTCTTTTCCCTAGCCTAATCTCTCAAAAATGGCTCATCTTCCTCTTCTTGTGCAGCAGCACACTATATGCTGATATGGTATTAATAACCTCTCCACCTACCACTCATAATTGGTTGAGAGGCTATCTGGAGATGCCAGAAGCCTGTCTAGGTCACAGAGTCTATGTGATCCTCCTCGTCTGCTCTTCTACCTTTTGTACCATGTTATAGCGGACATTTTAGTCTATCTGAGATGAATGGCAAAAGTTTTGGTGTTGTTGAAGAAAATTTGTGTTGAAAAGGGTTTTTTTTAGAACCAGTTTGCTCATCTCTAGTTACTAGTTGGATCCCGACTAAACTGTCACCTTACTGATAATTAACAGGGACCATGGGTAATTATTGGGACTGTATTTGACACCAAGAGAGTTTTCTGAAAAGTGGGGCCTTAGCCTAAGAGCATATTCAGTTGACCGAGTTTCAGCCGTGAAACTCGGTTCATGTGTTAGCCAGATTTACCAGCCTGTACCTTATCCCAGGAGAGGGACTCCTAGCAATATAGTTATCTATGCAACTAGACTATGCAGTCCCTGCTTTCCAGCAACTGTCCTGTATCAATTACAGTAGGCAGGGACTTCTAGCAGCATAGATGACTATACTACTAGGAGTCCCTCTCCCAGCATAAGATGCAGCCTGGTAAATCCAGCCAACACCTGATCCAAATGTCATAGTTGTGTGAATGCGCCCTAATAGTCTTCTTTACACAGAAAAACATAGCTCACCTTCCATGAAGTGCCATGCCTATCAGCAGATTGTACCTGGTATTGTAGATCATCTACATTGCAGTGAATGGACCTGAGCTGCCACATCAGTTACAACCTGTGTACAAAAGTGCTGCTGTTTTTGGAAAAGAGTTGCAACGCTTTTGCTAATTCTGTACAACCCTTTTAAAAAGTCAAATATAAAAAAATCTAGATTAATACAGAGAGTTATGAGAAGATTCCATGTGGCTTATCTGCATAGCCTGCTGGCTGCAGTACAAAAGTCTTATAAGAATGGGAGGGGGTTACAGCTTTAAGTAGGGGAACCAAGGTGAATCTGTTAGACAGTTCACAAAAGGAATCTCATTACGGACATCGTCCTCTCCTCCGCTGATATTACACTGAAGAAATCAAAAGAGATTAGGTCTTCCAAGGTCTTCTCCAAATCCTCTTTATTAAACTTGGTACTTTATTTCCCTTTAGACTGAGCTGCTGTACAGTGTTATGTATCCTGCAGGATAAGCGGCCGTTCTGCATTCACAGACCAGTTTTCTCTCTTCTTCATGGAGTCAGTCAACAAACCTTGCTTACAGACTCTGCTCTCATTCTGTATTTTCATCCTTCTATGATGGGAGGTTGAAGCATCTCCAATATTTCCATGGGAATACGTGCTTTCAACAATACAAAGTGTGTTATCCACTGTATTTATTTTTCCACATGGTAGTGAGTGTAGAAAGAGAAACATTCACTGACAAAAAAAAATAACGCACCAAGAAGTAGTTGTTGGAATCGAATGAGACTTTATCTACGTGAATGTAATGATGATCTATGTAAGTGATTACAATATTAGAGCGAATGGATAAGTATATTGGGAAAAACTGTACAATTGATAGGAGGCTACAACTGTTATACACTGTTGGGTCACTTTTAGTCTAGAAGTAAGATGAGATACAGTTGGACATAGAGGCATAAAGTTTCTGTATGGTATCATGCAGCACATTTGCCATTTGCCCACAGACGTTGCAGGTAAGCCTGTAGATCCTACTCGCTCATAGTTTGCCAAAGCTGATGTGCCAGCTGGTCCCGTAAATACTTGACTGTTAATATATATCTGGTGACTGGGTAGGCCAAGGAGGTGTCCAGTTCTGGCAGGGACATTCCTGGGAAACCTTTGCTCTATGTGGGTGAACATTATTCTGCTGAAAAATGCCCCATATCACAACTAGTTGTGACCAACTGTTGTATTTGATGGCTCCCTGGTTTAGGGCTCATTCACATGACAAGATTCCATGGAGGTATGTTAGCCATTGTGTTACCTTGTATTAATGGCCAGTACACAGCCCCATTGTTAGAATTCAGATGCAAGATAAGATACAAACAGGTCTTCTGGAGAGCAGCAACAGAAATGGACTGACAACTGCGAGCAGTAGAAAATGCTACTTAAAGGTAATAAACTACTGCGAGCCAAGACCGGCCTCAGACACCTTCTCCAGAGCTCTTCGCAAGAAGAGATAGACTTTAGCTTAATCTAAAGACCGGAATTGTCACCAGAACAGAAAGTGTATCACAAATAAACGCATTGCAGCAGGAACCAAACACCTAACAGAAAGCTTCCTTATGTTCACACGGCAACCTTAAAGCGGCAACAACAGATGTCACATTCCTGACACCCATAAACTTTAACGGATCTATTGAAACACTGTTATTTTAATGGTCTATGTGTGAACAATCCAAGAAAATATAGAACATGCTATTTCTTGAGCCATTTTCACAGATCCCTCAACAGACTCATGTTTATGAGGGATCCCTGAAAATGGATTACCATCAGATGTAAAGTCGGCCCTAAAGAAAATGCTAGTACTGTTGTGTAAACGAGGCTTTACCACACCAGCAGTATGGGCAGTGTGTCGCTCCACTGCAAAGTCAACTTTTGAAAGGTTCACCACAAGGCCTCCATACTCTAACCCAAATGCCTTTTCATAAATTTGCCTACACCATACCCATATCATAAAACGAGTCACAGGATAGTCCCACAATAATTTAATCTGGATAATAATTTAAGCAGGATATATAGACAGAGAGATAGATAGATAGATAGATAGATAGATAGATAGACAGATATCCCAAACAAAGACAGCACCTGAAAAGGTATGGGTGCCAGCCCAAGGATAAATGCTGGTCCAGTATAAAAAAACAAAAATAGGCGGCATTTCAGTGAAGTAGTGAAAAAAAGTGGGTTTTATTTCCCCAAATACACAAGCGACGTTTCAGCTCATACCTGAACCTTTTTCAAGCTAGATAGATAGATAATCACAGAAAAGGCAGCACTCCAAAAATTATATCAAACACGTCTGGTGAGATTTATTCCATAATGCAAAGTTTCAGCTCCCACGAAAGAGTCAAGCATAGTGTAAATGTTACAGATATATGTATATGTGTATATATACAATACAGACCAAAAGTTTGGACACACCTTCTCATTCCAAGAGTTTTCTGTATTTTCATGACTATAAAAATTGTAGATTCACACTGAAGGCATCAAAACTATGAATTAACACATGTGGAATTATATACTTAACAAAAAAGTGTGAAACAACTGAAAATATGTCTTATATTCTAGGTTCTTCAAAGTAACCACCTTTTGCTTGGATTACTGCTTTGCACACTCTTGGCATTCTCTTGATGAGCTTCAAGAGGTAGTCACCTGAAATGGTGCCCTGTCAGGTTTAATAAGTGGGATTTCTTGCCTTATAAATGGGGTTGGGACCATCAGCTGTGTTGTTCAGAAGTCAGGTGGATACACAGCTGATAGTTCTACTGAATGGAGTGTTAGAATTTGTATTATGGCAAGAAAAAAGCAGCTAAGTAAAGAAAAACGAGTGGCCATCATTACTTTAAGAAATGAAGGTCAGTCAGTCCGAAAAATTGGGAAAACTTTGAAAGTGTCCCCAAGTGCAGTGGCCAAAACCATCAAGCACTACAAAGAAACTGGCTCACATGAGGACCACCCCAGGAAAGGAAGACTAAGAGTCACCTCTTCTGCGGAGGATAAGTTCATCCGAGTCACCAGCCTCAGAAATCACAGGTTAACAGCAGCTCAGATTAGAGACCAGGTCAATGCCACACAGAGTTCTAGCAGCAGACACATCTCTACAACAACTGTTAAGAGGAGACTGTGTGCAGCAGGCCTTCATGGTAAAATAGCTGCTAGGAAACCACTGCTAAAGACAGGCAACAAGCAGAAGAGACTTGTTTGGGCTAAAAAACACAAGGAATGGACATTAGACCTGTGGAAATCTGTGCTTTGGTCTGATGAGTCCAAATTTGAGATCTTTGGTTCCAACCACCGTGTCTTTGTGCGACGCAGAAAAGGTGAACGAATGGACTCTACATACCTGGTTCCCACCGTGAAGCATGGAGGAGGAGGTGTGATGGTGTGGGGGAGCTTTGCTGGTGACACTGTTGGGGATTTATTCAAAATTGAAGGAATACTGAACCAGCATGGTTACCACAGCATCTTGCAGCGGCATGCTATTCCATCCGGTTTGCGTTTAGTTGGACCATCATTTATTTTTCAACAGGACAATGACCCCAAACACACCTCCAGACTGTGTAAGGGCTATTTGACCAAGAAGAAGAGTGATGGGGTGCTACGCCAGATGACCTGGCCTCCACAGTCACCAGACCTGAACCCAATCGAGATGGTTTGGGCTGAGCTGGACCACAGAGTGAAGTCAAAAGGGCCAACAAGTGCTAAGCATCTCTGGGAAGTCCTTCAAGACTGTTGGAAGACCATTTCAGGTGACTACCTCTTGAAGCTCATCAAGAAAATGCCAAGAGTGTGCAAAGCAGTAATCAAAGAAAAAGGTGGCTACTTTGAAGAACCTAGAATATAAGGCATATTTTCAGTTGTTTCACACTTTTTTGTTAAGTATATAATTCCACATGTGCTAATTCATAGTTTTGATGCCTTCAGTGTGAATCTACAATTTTTATAGTCATAAAAATACAGAAAACTCTTGGAATGAGAAGGTGTGTCCAAACTTTTGGTTTTATTGACCCTATGTCCCTCTCCCCTGGAGGGGTGGAGATAGACTATGTTTATTAAAAAAGAAGGAATTGGAATGGATTTTCCGACTCAATACTCTTAAACCATACGACTTAAATGTAGTTTTCAAAGTTATGGGAGTGGTGTAGAATTTGACTTGCCCTGGTGGTTCCATCTCTGAACCTTAGACCCATCTTGCTTTGGTGTAATAAGGAGCAAATATTTATTAATTTATTACTTATTGATTTTTACATATGATGTTCATTTTGATCTCTTTGTTTCCTAGATATCAACATTGGTGGACAACACTGAACCAGACCTGTTAAACCCTGGCAATAGTATATTTTTTTATATACATCTTGTTATGCTTACAATTTAGAATGTTAAGAAATAAACTATAGCTTGATAAGTATTTTATTGTTGCTCATGTCTAAGAATGCAAGGATGTGTAATTCAACATTAATTTTGAAATAATACAGTATATATTTACTATGGGACAGAATTCTAATCAATTAGGTGGAGCCATTAGGATCTAATTTTGCACATCGCCTTTAAGTCAAAGAGTGGGTCCAATTTATAATATTACTGATAGGACTGCTGGTTGTGGTGATAATTCTCTAAAAGCCTAGGGCAATATGATGGAGGTTACCTTGGGACTAGCGGTGTTGCTCAACACCACAGTCTGGATCATCCACCTTAGTGTCACGTGCTGATCATCCAGTATGATCGGCATTGTGATTACTAGCCTAGCATGAGGATTATAATAAGCCACAAGATCAGGTAATGTACCTTTTTTCATCTAATTTTATTCATTTTCATTTAACATTATTTATTCTTATTACATATGTTTTCATCACCATTATCATTATCATTATTATTATTTATATTTTTTTTTACTTTGGTAATATTATTATACTCTGGGAAGAAAGGCCAATTGCCCTTATCCCCCTGGTGATTATTATAGGGCTAATTATCTATTAATTGTTGCATGAACAATAAAGTTAATTTAATATGGAATCTTCCCATTAGTAAAATGGCGAAATTGTGAATTATACAGTACAGACCAAAAGTTTGGACACATCTTCTCATTCCAAGAGTTTTCTGTATTTTCATGACTATAAAAATTGTAGATTCACACTGAAGGCATCAAAACTATGAATTAACACAGGTGGAATTATATATTTAACAAAAAAGTGTGAAAGAACTGAAAATATGTCTTATATTCTAGGTTCTTCAAAGTAGCCACCTTTTGCTTTGATTACTGCTTTGCACACTCTTGGCATTCTCTTGATGAGCTTCAAGAGGTAGTCACCTGAAATGGTCTTCCAACAGTCTTGAAGGAGCTCCCAGAGATGCTTAGCACTTGTTGGCCCTTTTGCTTTTACTCTGCGGTCCAGCTCACCCCAAACTATCTTGATTGGGTTCAGGTCTGGTGACTGTGGAGGCCAGGTCATCTGGCGTAGCACCCCATCACTCTCCTACTTGGTCAGATAGCCCTTACACAGTCTGGAGGTGTGTTTGGGGTCATTGTCCTGTTGAAAAATAAATGATGGTCCAACTAAACGCAAACCGGATGGAATAGCATGCCGCTGCAAGATGCTGTGGTAACCATGCTGGTTCAGTATTCCTTCAATTTTGAATAAATTCCCAACAGTGTCACCAGCAAAGCACCCCCACACCATCACACCTCCTCCTCCATGCTTCACAGTGGGAACCAGGCATGTAGAGTCCATTCGTTCACCTTTTCTGCGTCGCACAAAGACACGGTGGTTGGAACCAAAGATCTCAAATTTGGACTCATCAGACCAAAACACAGATTTCCACAGGTCTAATGTCCATTCCTTGTGTTCTTTAGCCCAAACAAGTCTCTTCTGCTTGTTGCCTATCCTTAGCAGTGGTTTCCTAGCAGCTATTTTACCATGAAGGCCTGCTGCACACAGTCTCCTCTTAACAGTTGTTGTAGAGATGTGTCTGCTGCTAGAACTCTGTGTGGCATCGACCTGGTCTCTAATCTGAGCTGCTGTTAACCTGCGATTTCTGAGGCTGGTGACTCGGATGAACTTATCCTCCGCAGCAGAAGTGACTCTTGGTCTTCCTTTCCTGGGGAAGTCCTCATGTGAGCCAGTTTCTTTGTAGCGCTTGATGGTTTTGGCCACTGCACTTGGGGACACTTTCAAAGTTTTCCCAATTTTTCGGACTGACTGACCTTCATTTCTTAAAGTAATGATGGCCACTCGTTTTTCTTTACTTAGCTGCTTTTTTCTTGCCATAATACAAATTCTAACACTCCATTCAGTAGGACTATCAGCTGTGTATCCACCTGACTTCTGAACAACACAACTGATGGTCCCAACACCATTTATAAGGCAAGAAATCCACTTATTAAACCTGACAGGGCACACCTGTGAAATGAAAACCATTTCAGGTGACTAGCTCTTGAAGCTCATCAAGAGAATGCCAAGAGTGTGCAAAGCAGTAATCAAAGAAAAAGGTGGCTACTTTGAAGAACCTAGAATATAAGACATATTTTCAGTTGTTTCACACTTTTTTGTTAAGTATATAATTCCACATGTGTTAATTCATAGTTTTGATGCCTTCAGTGTGAATCTACAATTTTTATAGTCATGAAAATGCAGAAAACTCTTGGAATGAGAAGGTGTGTCCAAACTTTTGGTCTGTACTGTATATGTGAGCTCCATCTTCCTCTTTATATTCAAGCGATCCTCCATAACTTCACGGCATATTGCTGGCAGATATTGTTCACACATGCGCAATAGCAATGGCCTACAGCTTAATGGTGATTTGGAGCGCTGTAATGACTAGTGCACATGCGCGATTATAACATGTTCTGAGTATGCGCAATGATATAGGCATGATCTTGTATGGGACATGCAGATTTGTATTACGTGTTTTTACTTTCTTAATCATAAATTGATAATTGCACATGAATTTATTAAAGATTAATCATGAGTTTGGAAATTTTTTAAACACACTGGAGTATATATATTCACTATCTATTTATTTATTATTTATTTTGCTTACTTGTATAGCACCATCATATTCCGCAGCGCTTTACAGACATTGTCAGTCACTGTCCTGTATAGGGATCACAATCTACATTCCCTATCAGTATGTCTTTGGAGTGTGGGAGGAAACCGGAGTACTTGGCAGAATTCAAACCCAGGACTCCAGCACTGCAAGGCTGCAGTGCTAACCCCTGAATTTAATATGATATGCACATGAATTTTAAGATATGTACTTTTGCACATTATATAGCACTTTATATGTATGTATATAACACTAATGTGTTATATAAGCATACCTCCCAGCATGTATATTTTAGATCAAATGCGGTAAATTCCGTTCCTTGGTTCCTTCAGGAGATACAGTCATGGCCGTAAGTGTTGGCACCCCTTAAATTTTTCTAGAAAGTGAAGTATTTCTACCAGAAAATTACTGCATTTACACATATTTTGTTATACACAGGTTTATTTCCTTTGTGTATTGGAACAACACAAAAAGGCCGAAAAAAAAGGCAAATTGGAGATAATTTCACACAAAACTCCAAAAATTGGCCAAACAAAATCGTTGGTACCTTTTCAAAATTGTGGCTAAATAACTTTGTTTCAAGCAAGTGATGCTCATTCAAACTCATCTGTGGAAAGTAACAGGTGTGGGCAATATAAAAATCACGCCTGAAACCATAAAAAAGGAGATAAGTTGACTCAATTTTTGCATTGTGTTTCTGTGTGTGCCACACTAAGCATGTAGAGCAGAAAGAGGAGAAGAGAACTGTCTGAGGACTTGAGAACCAAAATTGTGGTAAAATATCAACAATTTCAAGGTTACAAGTCCAACTCCAGAGATCTTGATGCTCCTTTGTCAACGTTTTGAATCATAATGAAGAAGTTTATAACCCTTGGCACTGTAGCTCATCTTCCTGGACATGGATAGAAGAGAAAAATTGATGAAAGGTTGCAACACAGGATAGTCCGGACAGTGAATAAACAGGCCCAATCAAGTTCCAAGTAAATTCAAGCTGTCCTGCAGGTTCAGGGTGCATCAGTGTCAGCACGGACTATCCATTGACATTTGAATTAAATGAAACGCTATGGCAGTAGACCCAGGAGGACCCCTCTGCTGACACAGAGACATAAAAAAGCTAGACTGCAGTTTGTCAAAATGTAAATGAGTAATCCAAAATCCTTCTGGGAAAACATCTTGTGGACAGATAAGACCAAGACAGAGATTTTTGGTAAAGCACAACATTCTACTGTTTACAGAGAATGGAATGAGGCCTACAATGAAAAGAACACAACACCAACAGTCAAATATGTTGGAGGTTCAAATATGTTTTGGGGTTGTCTTGCTGCCTTTGGCACTGGGTGCCTTAACTGTGTGCAAGGCATCAGTAAATTTGAAGATTACCAAAGAATTTTGGGTCTCAATGTAGGGCCCAGTATCAGAAAGCTGGGTTTGCATCCTAGGTCATGGGTCTTTCAGTAGGGCAATGACCCCAAATATACTTCAAAAAGCACCCAGAAATGGAAGCTAACAAAGCACTGGAGAGTTCTGACATGGCCAGCAATAACTCTGGATTTAAATCCCATTGAACACCTGTGGAGAGATCTTATAATTGCTGTTGGGAGAAAGCACCCTTCAAAGAAGGGTGGTCCAAAATTCCAGTAGAGAGGTGTATAAAGCTTGGTGATGGTTATAGGAAGCGATTGATTTCAATTAATTTATTCAAAGTATGTGCAACCAAATATTAAGTTGAGGGTGCCAGTAATTTTGTCCGACCCATTTTTGAAGTTTTGCGTGGAATTATACAATTTTTGACTTTCTTTTCTCATTTTTTTTGTGTTGTTCCAATATACACAAAGGAAATAAATATGTGTTTAGCAAAACATGTGTAAATATAATCATTTTCTGGGAGAAATACTTTATTTTCTGGAAAACTTTCAACAGGGGTACCAACAGTTACGGCCATGGCTGTAAATGGATAGGCCAAATAATTAAGTTTGTGGGGTGGTCTCTATAGTCTAAGTTTTTGAGTTCACTACTTTATTCCATCAAATCATAATCTTGCTTCCCAAGCTCCAGTCCATATTAACATGTTGTCTATCAAACGCACTGATAAATGCTAACAAGCCCAAAACAACTGTAAGGAAATTGGGATGTAGTCCAAGTCTTCATAAGATATGAAGAGATAAGAATGATTGGCATTGACAATAACAATCCTTATTTACTGGATTGGAATGGCTGGGTTTTGAGTTTACAGATCCAATGTGTATCTATTTGTTTCCATGGTTACAGGTAGAGATGAGCGAATCAAATTTGACGAAGTGGAATTCGATCTGAATTTCAGGAAATCTTCGATTCGCATCTAATCTGGATTTCCTCACACTTCGTGGTATCAAATCGCATTTTAAACTAAGGACACATCGGAATAGCCTTTAGAAAGGGTATTCTACTCCTACCTTTGCCTCTGCATCACGCCCCCAGCGATGTCCTGGTCCTCCTAGTTCGTGTAGGAAAAGAATAAAGATGGCCGCCGGGCATGCGCAGAGCCGCTCGTGTAGGACTAGCAAAAATATGGCCACCGGGCATGAGCAGAGCTGCTCGTGTAGGAATAGAAAAAAGATGGCCTCCGGGCATGCGCAGAGCCGACAGCGAGGAGGGCCAGGACATCACAAGGGGTGTGATGCAATGGCAAAGGTAGAAGTAAAATAGCCTTTCTAAAGGCTATTCCGACGTGTCCTTAGTTTAAAATGCATATCCCCATATCCCCAGGTTCTCTGCAGCCAGGAAAATAGCTGTTTTTTAACGCAATTCACCGAGAATTAATTCAGATCGAATCGTTTTGAGAAATTCACTCATCTCTACTGTAGTTACAGGCTACAACTCTCTGTAGCATGAATCTGTAGGCATGTATTAAATTGTCCTACTGTCTCTGATTCTGTTGTGTGTAGGATAGAAACAAGAACTGTATATAGAAAACAGTATATGCAAGTCTGCTACAAAATAAAATCATTATTTCAGTTTTCGGTTTACTCTGGTAAAGGAAAGCCTACTTATAACTGTGCACACACTTCTGTCTCAGGAGTATTTGCTGGCTGCTTCTAACATCTTTGTTCACAGCACAATATAAAGAGATCACCCCTGAAATGTGGAGGTACCAGTGTAATGACTATTAAATGGAGTATATGCAAATTATGTACTACTGTACTGCTACTCTCTTCATTGTGTTACTCACTTCACAATCCACAAATGAAGGTTCAGTCTTGCAGTCATGTGTGAACCTTGACATAATCATAGGACTACCACAATCACATTGTTCCATGAACGTGTCAGATTTTTGCTACTGTTACAAGATCGCTTGAGATTTGCTGTAGGACACCAATTCATTCTAAAGTGTTAATATTCATTTCAGTTTGTTGCTTTTTAAGATTTTTTTTTCTTTATTGTTACATGTTGCAATTTTCACTTCATTGTTAATTTTGGTCGATTATTTGTGATAACACTCCGTTCCTCCTTCTCCCTGTGATTTGATGAGCAACAATTCTATGGAAACTAGCTCTCTCTTTCTTTCCCGCTTGACAAATTGGATAATTTGCACTTCAGTCAAGAATAAAATGCGGCGAATAAGAGAGAAATACTGGATATTGTAGGTTTCTACTCATTGAAATCCAAGTTTATTTAGTCCAACAATTCATGTTAAGGCTCCATTGAAAAGCGGGATGGTAAAAAGACGAGTTCTATTGAGTTTTGTGTTTATTACTTGCTGCACAAAGGCTAAACTATCCCTTGTGTTTCATTTTCATACCTAAAACACATTTGGCTGTATGAAATAAAGACATAACGCTGTTTGTCATTTACATTCTATTACATAGGTGTTAAACTGAGCACTCATCCAAGCAAGAAATTTGTGAAAATATTCTTCTTCAATCCTAGAAGTTTACTGAATAAATATTGTCCTGGAACCTTGTTATAGCGTCAGTAAAAGGACCAGGGATGCACACAGATGTAGCAAAGTTTCATCTAACACTTAACATGCTAACTACACTTTGACCTAGTACTTTTAGGCTTTATTCCAGAATCACAGCAGCCACATGCTGTATAAACATGCAATCATTGGGGGCCACATGCATGCGGAGTCTCATTTGCATGTGGCTGTTGTAATGTTAAAGCACAGTCTAACCCAGGGGTAGGCAACCTTCAGCACTCTAGCTGTTGTAAAACTACAACTCCCAGCATGCATACTTGCTCTGCTGTTCTTGGAACTCCTGTGGAAGTGAATGGAGCATGTTGGGAGTTGTAGTTTCACAGCAGCTGGAGTGCCGAAGGTTGCTGACCCCTGGTCTAACCCTTTCAACATCTTTTCAATGGCTTTCATTGTGTTCAGTGATAAAGAGACGAATACAACTGCTGCAACTTGCTGGTATATTCAGCTGATTATCACTTAAAGGGGTTTTCCGGGCAAAAAAGGTTTTTTTAAAAAAGGTCTGTTAGTGTTATTATTGGGTTAATAAATGCACCCATATACCTTTAGCAATGTTTTGAGTTATTTCTGGGTGTCTCTGGGAGCTCCTGGTATCTTCTGCATTTGTTTACATGGTTCAGTTTCCTGCTATGTAACTTCCACGCTAGCTACCTCTCACCTCACTCCCTCCCCCTTCCTCTCTCTCCCCCTCCCTCCCATACACCCCCCTCCCTGTCTCTCTAGCTATCCCGCTCACAACTACTAGCCCTTCCCTACCTACTCAGCTCAACCCCTGACCCCATTATATACTTACCAGTCTTCCTCCTGCGGGATGCCCATCCTTCTTTTCTGACGGTGCACGTTTTTGTCCCAGCGCTGCTCTGTAGCAACGATCCACCTCTACTGCACATGGCTGGGAGCTGCACAGTAGAGGTGGATTATCAGCAGCAGAGCGCAGAGCAGCGCTGGGAGAAGCCCCTGCAGTCAGAAAAGAGGGAGGAGCCGTCCCGCAGGAAGAAGCCTGGAAGGTAAGTATGATGGAGTGGATGGGGGGGAGTAGTAGTGACGTTCCGGTATGGGAAGGGGGAAACGGATCATCACCAGATAACCAGCAAATGTCCCTGGGGCTGTCTCATGACCGCCCCAGAGATATTGGTAAATGTATATTTTTGATTAATTATGTTATTTAGAAAGTAGGAGGGTGTTTAGATTAGTGTAGGGATTTCCATTTACCCCGGACAACCTCTTTAACCCAACAAGAGGCAACCACCTTGAACTTTGCTACATGTTTATACAAATCACAGAGTCCCATAACAAAACTGGAAACCTCATGGAATCTACTACATTTGAAGTCTGCAGATGTAGCACAGTTTAATTTGAGAGCTAATGGGTTAAAAACAGTTGTTTCAATCTCTTTTAATGTGACAGCCAGTTACTTCAAAACCAGGATCTGCAAAGTAGACCCTAACACTACTGTGCAGGCATAACAAAGGCACGGTTTCGGTTGTTTGTCACCATTGCTCCTGTATCAGGACAGACATAGAATAGAGAACCACTATTTGGGGAGAGCCACCACCTGTTGTGAATTGTGTTTGTTGCCCACTTTAATTTTGGACAACAGGATACCCCTCCTGTTGTGAAGATAGCCCTTCTGGCTGTTAGCGAGTAAAGACTATTCTTGATTTCACCTGGCAATGTCTGTAACAGTTACAAGGGTTATCTGGGTTATGGATATTTATGAGCTATCCTTAGCATATGTCATGAATATCAGATTAGTAGGCGCCCGAAACCTGGCAACCACACCGATCAGCTGTAGGCAAGACACATACAGCAAAAGATAAAAGTAAGTATCTTCTATTTTTCTTCTCCGTGACTTCTGGAGGCTTCTAAGAACAGTTGATCAGAGAAGGTGCCAAGTGTTGGTCATTGTTGTATTCATAACTTGAAAAACCCATTTACTACTCACAACTCACCCTCATCTGCCCCACATACATTTAGTTACATATTTATGACTTTTGTTAGCAAATTACTGAATGCAAGCATAGTTCTTGAAGTGACAGATTGAAATAAAGTATATTAGAATGTTACAAAAAGCATATCTATGCTTAAAGGCTAAGTACACCTTAATGGTATTTTTTTAGTATTGCATTATATCTATTATTGGATAAAAAAGAATTTTCAAATATGATTTTATTAAAAATTCTGTTTTTCCTTCTATAGCCTTCACTTGCTCTCATATAGTGCAAATTTCTGTTTCCTTTTCAGAGCAATCCGTCTGAGTAGCTGCCTGATTGATTGTTATCTCTGTTGTTGTAGCTGCTCATAAACAGCTTCAGGCCTGGGCCCTACATTGCGAAAATGCATCATTTTGGCCGCAGTGGAAACACCATGGCAAAAAATGCTGCGTTTTATAGCACCTGCAAAGTGGATAATCCCATCCACACATTGCAGAAAAAAAAACGGAAATGCTGCACTTGTGTTTTTGTAAATCGCAGCATGTCAATTATACCTATGGAAACGCTGGTGTATAGTTATAATAGGAACAGAAAGTCTGCAGAGGAAAACTCTGCACACTTTCTGTGAAAAACGCTGTGGAAAAAAAAAAGGAATGTGTTTCCGCCATACTCTTTTCATCAGCGTTTTTTTTTTTTTTGCAGCTATTCACTGTTTGGGACCTTAGCTTTAGTGAGTGTTAATGACTAGTTAGGATATCACACATAAGACCATAGAACGAGTGAAAACGAACGGCGCGGAAAAAAAAAACGCAGCATTTTACCGTCACTGCAAGATGAATGGGATTCATCCCATTCAATCCCATGCAAACCTTGAAAAAAAATACGCGCTGCAGACATTCTGCAATTCCCATAACCGTCGCGGTTTTGGAAATCGCAGCATGTCATTTATACCTACGGAAACGCCAGTGATTTTCCCGCAGCGCTTTTATGCTGCGGCCCGCTATATGGGGCCTTAACCTAAAAAAGGAAACATAGCAGCTTGTATTATATGAGAGCAAGTGAAGGTTGAAGAAGGAAAAACAAGCAAAATTTTTAATAAAGCCCTATTTGAAAAATCTTTTTAACCAATAATATATATTATGCAATGATTTTAAAATGACAACAAATTTGTACATAGCCTTTAAAAACAGCTTTGGGAACCAACTGATTTCCATACATCCACCTTCTGAAACGTCAACTACCTTAGCAGTTCTCTTTTCATAGAGAATGTCCCTAAGTGGGGGAACCCCCGTTACAAAATTCATATGCCCTGCAGTCAGTGGTGAACTATAGAAAAACGCCCCACCCCCCCAAAAAAAAATTGAGTTTCCATGCTACTAGCTTCACACGCTGTTATCGTGCCACAATATACACTATACACAAAGTTATAAAACAGTTTTTAAGAATTCTTCTTACTGCATTATTTCAGTATCAGATCAAAAACACGGATTAACAATGACAATAACTTCACTCATCTTCTGCTTGGTGGATGTACAAGCCCACATGTCCCCCATTCTCTATAATAGGAGCGCCACAGATAGCTGAGTACTGGACTTCAGGTATCTTCGGCACTCCCATTGAAGTGAATGAGAGCCACGCAGGTTCGTCCACCCACCAAGTGACACGCCTATATATGGCTGCGGTCAGGCTGAATTCCCACCCAGTGGGGGGAAAAACCCAATTATCAGGCTCAGTGGGGGTCTCAGCAGACAGACCCCCATCAATCAGGTATTTATCCTCATTTAGGTGAATACAGGGCAGTAATATTTTGTGACTTACAGGTGACGTCTCTGACTAATCCTTCACATTTCCCTTCTCTTCCCTTTGGACTGCCATGACCACTTCTTCCAGCTGTGATTTGTCACTGTAAAGTTTGTAACACAGACATCTTTGGCTCCTCACTTTTCCAGGCACCTGACCCACATTGTCCTCACCTGCACACCCATCCTGCTGCTACCCCCAATTATAAAATATATGATCTAACCCCCCATAATGAATAATACTCCCAAATGCATCTCTATATTAATAATGTCTGTGTGTACCCTGTATAAATAGTGCACCTTATTAATAATGTCCCAGGTTTTACCTAATTAAAAGGTTTTCCAGGTCATTAATAAACTAATCAGTGGGGCTCAAAAACCCAGAACCCCTACTGATCAGCTGTTTGAATGGTACCTGTGTAAGCGCCGTGACCGCTTCTCTGTTTACATAGTGTAATTCATCTCATAGCGGCCATGTAATGTAACTACAGCCTCTTCCTATACATGTGTATGTGACAAGGCTGTAATTACATCACATGGTCACTATAAACAGACAGCGTATGATATAAACAGACTCCATAGCCCCTGTTTATACCGCCCCATTTACACACACTATAATGTTCCACAGCAACCCCTGCACACAGTATTATGACCCGCAGCGGCCCCTGCACACGGTATTATGCTCCATAGTGGCCCCTGCACTGGTATTATGCTCCATATTGGCCACTGCACACTGTATTATGCTCCATAGTGGCCCCTGCACACGTTATTATGCTCCATAGTGGCCCCTGCACATGGTATTATGCTCCATAGTGGCCCCTGCACACGGTATTATGCTCCATAGTGACCCCTGCACACGGTATTATGCTCCATAGTGGCCCCTGCACTGGTATTATGCTCCATATTGGCCACTGCACACTGTATTATGCTCCATAGTGGCCCCTGCACACGTTATTATGCTCCATAGTGGCCCCTGCACATGGTATTATGCTCCATAGTGGCCCCTGCACACGGTATTATGCTCCATAGTGACCCCTGCACACGGTATTATGCTCCATAGTGGCCCCTGCACTGGTATTACGCTCCATAGTGGCCCCTGCACATGGTATTATGCCCAATAGTGGCCCACCCATGAACTATTATTATATTCTGGGGTCTTTTCAGACCCCAGAGTATAATGATCGAAGACCCAGGGGAGGTGACAAACATAAAAAACAGTGTTACTTACCTATCCTGGACACCGGTGCACTCCCTGCAGCTTTCGGCCCTGTTTAATTGCGCACAGACGTCACGTGATCAGGCCGGCGACGCGACTAACACCAGATCGCAGGAGGTGAGTAACAATGGTTTTTATGTTCCCTCACCTCCCATGGGACTCCGATTATTATACTCTGGGGTCTGAAAAGTCCCCAGAGTATAATAATAGTAGTATTTGAGGCCTGCGGCCTAACTCACCGCTCCTGCTCCCAGTCGCTTCCCCTTCCCCTTCTGCGTCCCATAGAGCAGAAGCGGGGGTAGTTAAATAAATATGCCGTTACCTGCCGGGAATACTCCAGCAGGTAATAGCCTATTTATATAAATAAAAAAAAAAGTTATTCTCACCTACCTGCGATCCCTCGATGGAGCCGCCACCTTCTCTTCTTGTCCGCGATGTCTGTGTCTCAGCGTAGGAGGAACGAAGACTTCATTGTATCGCCGCCTGCGCTGTGATGCGGACGTCTCATAAGCCAGCCCAGGACAGGCCTCGCTCAGCTTTGTTTTTTTTAAAGCGGCCTGTCCTGGGCAAGATTACATTAAATAAATAGTAAAAATGCCGCCTCGCAGACAGTGACGGATAGTGCCCCTGCCTAGCATGGTGATAAGACAGGGGTTGCCATTATTAAGCAATCCCTTTATATGTCATAAGACTGGAAAACCCCTCTAATGGATAGCATTATCACTATGCAGCAGCAATATAGTTCCAGCCTCATCTCAGATGGTGCACAAATCACAAACATACAAATCCCCATAAGATGCTAGTATGAAGAAAAAGTAGCTACACTATTACTTCAGGACATTTACTATCCACATATTTTAATACCTTATATTTATTACTCCGTATGTAATTCTTGGGCAGTAGTTTTCACTTTCTTGATTATAAAGATTTAGCACTGGATTTAGATAACACAAATTAGGATTAAAAGTAGAAAAATTATAAATTTAATCTACTAGGTAAAGACCAGTATAAAGTCCAGGCAGCAAATCAATAGTAATTCATCAGATGTCCTTAGGCTGGATTAGTAAAACAAAGCTCTGTTCCCTCAGTAAGAAAAAGGCTTACTGGGTGCTTGAAATATATCCACTCATACAGTACTGTTAAAGTCTAGTTTTAAAAAAAAAAAACACATTTTCAAAAACCCTGTTACGAAATTCTAAAATAAAAGGGTGGCCATCCCATGGCTAGGATTCAGAGAGATTTTTATCCCCTGGGAGTAAACAATAAAGGTTCCCATTTATTGGCTACAAGCAGATCTTACAAAACATTAGAAAAGGATGTAGAAATTTGTGAACAGCAGCAAAACTTCAACTCCCAGCATGCCTTGACAGCCTGTGCATTCATCCACTGTTTATCATTCCTTGGAACTAGACAATAAAGGCTTTCATTCAAGAACAGCAAGCCTAGATCTTGAAATTAGGAGGAATAGATATAGAAAGCTCAAGTCATTTTACAAGAACTGGGGAGTAGAGATGGGCGAATCGGTTTGAACCAAGCCAGATTCAACCTGAATATTCTAAATTGATTGTTTTTTTACAAAGTCGAACAAGATTCATCTCAGGCGAACTAAAATGACCACCGCTTTATACTCTCTTCATATCCCAGAATATAATAGGTGGAGGCCCAGGGGAGGTGAAAAAATAAAAAAAAAAAGATTCATACTCACCTTCCCTTACCTCTTTTAAGCTTCTTTGTGGAATACAGCGCTCACCTGGTGACGCCCGGCGCTTTTCTGTGGCCTGGGCTCACCGCTGAGGCCCAATCACAGAAGAAAGCCCAGAGTATAATAATGTCACTTTCACTTTGATATAACTTCGGCTGTGTTTGCCTTAGAGAGCTAGAAATTAGATAGATAGGTTCCTAGGAGCCATGAGATCCCTACACTATGTTTTAAGTCAATTTAAGGTGTGGCTCTTTTGGAACTTGTTGAACCCAAAATAAATCCTGAGGGATTCACCTATCTCTGCTAGGAAGCCACAGGTTGGATGGGGACACTGATTTATAAAGCCCATTCATGTTACAACACATCAAGGATATGTATAGGACGTTCACAATGCTTTTAAAAAATCAAGGTTTTCAAAACACGTTATATTAAGGCCCCTTGCACATAACCGCTCAATGTTAGCTCAGTGTGTTATCCGACTTTTTCATGGCTACACGGTTCCGTGTGTGCTCCGACAGTCCAGGCCGCAAAACTCAGGACAGGTTCTATTCCTGTCCGGTTTTGCAGCTGTGCTTCTGTGTCCCCTATTCATTGAAAGAATGTGGACACGGAAGCATGGCCGATACACGGGCGGCACATGGATGACATCCATGTGATGCCCATGCACTGGCCGTGCCGTACAATCAAAGAGACGTGCCCCAGAATAATTAAATGAGAGGGTGCAATAAATTCTGCTCCATCTGCACATGCACTTAAAGGTGTTGTCAATGATTAGTAAAAATGGAATTGTTACATTTTGAAAACAGCTCCATTCTTGTCCATGCGCTGGGTCTGGTATTGCAGGAGGGGTATTGCAAGGAAAAGCCGGTTATAAGGAAAAAAATGGAAAAGCAAATGGAAAGAAAAGACATAAGGGGGGTCTGGGAGGGGCTTAAGTCAATTTCGGGTCATAAACAGTCTGTCTGCCAGATTGAGGCAGATGTTAATTGGCTTAATGAACTAAACCTATTCTTCAACAGATTTGATCACACACCGGCTCCTCCCACCCCAGCATGTAGTTCAGCTCCCCCCACCACAATGACTTCACCCCATTCACCCCATGTGGCTACTTCCCAAGAGACCAGTAAATCCAGAAATCTGTCTTTATCTGACCACAATCTGACCTTCACACGAGCCCAGGTGAGGAAGGAGATGAAAAAGATCAAGGCGAGGAAAGCCTCAGGGCCAGATGACATCAGTGCAAGGCTAATTAAGACTTGTGGGGACCAGCTGTGTGGTATAATTCCATATATGTATAATATGAGCCTGAGGCAGGAAATAGTCCCTGAATTATGGAAATCTTCTTGTGTGGTACCAGTTCCAAAGAAACCTCAAAGAAACGACTACAGACCTGTAGCACTGACATCCCACCTGATGAAGATCTTAGAGAGATTGGTTTCTCACACATCTTCGCCCTCTAGTGAGCCCTGCTATGGACCCTCTCCAGTTTGCTTATCGGCCATGCATTGGGGTAGATGATGCCATCATCCACCTTCTGCACAGGGCTCTGTCTCACCTGGAGAAACCAGGGAACACAGTGAGAATAATGTTCTTTGATTTCTCCAGTGCTTTTAACACCATACAGCCCAGGTTACTGAGAGACAAGCTGGGCCTTGCTGGAGTGGACCACCACCTCTCCAACTGGATCCTAGACTACCTCACAAATCGACCTCAATACGTGAGAGCCCAAGACTGTGTGTCAGGTATCGTGATCTGTAATACGGGGGCACCTCAGGGTACGGTTCTCGCCCCTTTCCTCTTCACACTGTACACTGCTGATTTTAGGTGCAACTCATCTAGCTGCTACCTACAGAAGTATTCTGATGACTCTGCAATAGTAGGCCTCATCACAGATGATGATGACAGGGAGTACAGAGAACTGAACCGGTTTTTTGTGGACTGGTGCCACCAGAACCACCTGAAGATTAACGCGGGGAAGACCAAGGAGATGGTGGTGGACTTCCGTAAAGGCAGATGCCCTCCAAAACCAGTGGACATCCTGGGGACGGGCATCGAGATTGTGAACACCTATAAGTACCTGGGTTTGCAGATCACATGGAGGCCCTGTACAGGAAGGGCCACAGCAGGCTCTACCTGCTTAGGAAGCTGAGAGCCTTTGGAATCCGGGGGGCACTTCTTAGGACTTTCTTCAACTCGGTAGTGGCATCAGCCATCTTCTTTGGAGTGGCCTGCTGGGGGAGCAGTATATCAACCAGGAACAGAAATAAACTTGACAAGCTGATTAGAAGGGCCAGCTCTGTCCTGGGGAGCCCACTGGACCCAGTGCAGGTGGTGGGTGACAGAAGGATACTGTCCGTGGTGAGCTCCATGCAGAAGAAGAAGTCCCATCCCATGCATGAGACTGTGATAGTGCTGGGCAGTACTGTCAGTGACCGACTGCTCCACCTTAAGTGTGAGAAGGAGCGCTATCGGAAGTCTTTCCTCCCCACCGCGGTTAGGCTGTACAACCAACACCGACCTAAGCGGAGATCATTACACACAGAGAACTGAAATATATCTCTGCCTGTTAAATCCCTCCCCTCCCCCCTCTGCTACGTCCTATCTGTCTGTCTGCTATTAATGTAATGCCTTGGAACAATCCTGTACATGTTGTATTTGTATTTGTATCTGCTTATCTTATCTTTGCTGCTGTAACACACTGAATTTCCCCATTGTGGGACTATTAAAGGACTATTATTATTATTATTATTATTATTATTATTATTATTATTATTAGCTCTATTCACTCAAATGCTGCAATACCAGACATAGCATAAAGTGGTTGAACTGTTTCTGGAAACAAAAAACTGCACAATACCTTGAAATAGTTTTGCCAGCCTTGAAAAGAGAATGTGATTTGACTATTTCATCTGCTCATACTGAGATCTTGCTTAATTACAGGAAAGTCCAGTCGTGCTTTGATTAAACAGATATATTCACTTTATTAAGACCATATTTTAGCTTGAGATTGTAAAGTGTTAGTTATGATTACTGCTATTTACATACTAGAGCAATGTAACCACAATAGAGTAAAATTCCAATAATCTAGCACCAGGGAACTAGGTCAATGACAGAACATAAGGCTTTTCTGGGTCATTGGACTGATATCATTTACAATAATATGCTCTTGCATTACAAACATTTTTGAAATGTCAAACACATTAACAACGTCAAATTAAAATCCGAACAATACCCTAAGTTTTTGCTGTTAGACAAGTTCTCTACTTAACTTTGGTTTAATACCTACTATACTCAAAGTCTCCCTCCTTTCAAATTACATGAAATTTTTCATTACTGCAAACTGACCAATTATTTGGCAGACATAGATCAATACAAAGGGCCATATTCATTAAGGAATAAAAGCACGAAATAAGGTAGAACAAATATTGCTCCTTTTCAGATATTTTTTGCTACTCTCACCACTTTCTAAACAAGTAGGCATAGCATGGGATCTAGGCAGGACTGGATGGAGAGGAGTGGAGCTCTATCTACCCAACACATTTTCAATTACTTCTGTCAGAAAACCATATATATCAACTCTCCTGAATTTTTCAGAAGCTCTCCAGGGCTCCAGGTCTCTGTCCCAAGTTCAGCTCTATGTGCATCCTCAGTACACAGAACAGAGTGGCGAAACAAGCTGCCTGCTCCCACCGCTAACCGTAGGTGCAATTTTATAGAATTGGGGCAGTAAGGGGGCATTTTATTGTCTGGGGGCCACAAGGCACATTATTCTGTGTGTGGAGACTACAAGAAGGCGATATTCTGTGTGGGAACAAGGAGTTTTATATTGTGTGGAGGTCACAAAAGGGTGTTATACCATGTTGTAAGTGCCGCAAGGAGGCATTATACTGAGTGAGGTCCACAAAGGGCTGTTAAACTGTGGACTTTCTGGACTATGTTTGGGACAGGAATTCCAGCAAAAGTACGGAACAGATTTTCTAGCCCATATTCGCCATGTGCCATGTGTCTTTGTGTAAGAAATCTGACCTCCTTATTACCCCTCCCTCTATAAATAAGTGGGCAGAAAAAAGAAGCATCTATCACTGCCTCCCAAAGTTGGCTCCAAATTCCTCTGTGTTAATGCAGGGGGGCATTTCCTAATGCAGAATCCATCTTAACCGAAGTGCAGATTAACCAAAGTGCACTTACACATGGCATGAAACTGACCTTCACTCTTCTTCTCTTCATACAGGTACATATTCTCTTGAACCCATCTCTGCTTGCTGTGTCTACCTTCAGCTCATCCTGCAACTTTGAAAGGTACATATTCTCTTGAACCCATCTCTACATGGCTGTTCTCTAACCCCTATCCTAGAATTTTATCCTGGCAGTATTTTTTGCAATCCCATGTGTCCTTATCTGTACTAGTCTTTTGATGCTCAGTGATTTTATGGTAGTTCCCTGGTCAGTGTATTTGTAACTACATAGGCCAGTCTCCTCATGTGTCACAGTTTGTTGATTAATTGGTTAACGACTTAAATTAGTGCTAGTTATGAAGCTCTGCATCCCTATATAAGTAGATCCAGCTTATGGGGGAAGCATTTCCAATGCAGGGGGGCATTTCCTAATGCAGAATCCATCTTAACCGAAGTGCATATTAACCAAAGTGCAGTTACACATGGCACTGAAACAGGGCACAAGACAGGAACACCATGGAAGAACACCAGGTAAACTTAAAACCAAAACAACAAGATTTATCACATGGTACGAAAGAGCTGAACTGTCACTTACTATCTTAGCAATTGTCTTGCTACAGAACTCCCCTCCATCTCTACCACCAGTGCACACTATCTATATCAGCTCTTCTCTTCTGCCTTTTCCCATGTACAGCTCTCACACACTTTTCACTCTCTTCAACCACCCTAATCCCTATACTGCTTTTAGCAGTGAAACCAAACGTAAACATGCACATAAATCACTTAACCACCTTCTGTCTCTGTTCATTTTGCCCCTCCTAGCTGCTGGGGACATCTCTCCAAACCCTGGCCCTCCTTCTTTCCCTAATTTTTTCTCTTCCTACACACACAGGAATCCTACAAACCTAGTCAATAGTTACCGTGTTCCCTCTCCTTATCTTTCTCCTGTCTCTTTTAACTGTTCTCTCTGGAACGCCCGCTCAGTGTGTAACAAACTAGAATATATTAATGACTTATTCCTCAGTAAATCTCTCAGCATGCTTGCCCTTACTGAAACCTGGATCCAGCAGTCTGATAAGGCCTCCCCTGCTGATCTGTCTCATGGTGGCCTACAATTCTCACACACCTCTAGGCCTGACAACAGGAAGGGTGGAGGGGTAGGGTCACTTCTGTCACCGCAGTGCACTTTTCAGGTCATCCCACCGGTACCCTCACTCACATTCCCCTCTTTTGAAGTACATGCTATCAGACTTTTCCGCCCACTCTTCTTACGTGTAGCTGTGATCTACCGTCCACCCGGCTCACCCTACCAATTTTTGGATCACTTCGCTTCTTGGCTTCCACTCTTTTTATCCAGTGAAATTCCTACCCTCATCACGGGTGACTTTAACATCCCCACTGACACCCCTGTCTCCCCAGCTGCCTCACAGTTTCTCTCAATAACCACGTCTTTTGGTCTTTCACAGCTTTCCTTTTCCGCCACACATGTAGATGGCAACACCATTGATCTTGTCTTCCATCGATTCCTCACAGTTTCTAAATTTACTAACTCTTCTCTGCCACTCTCTGACCATAACCTTCTGTCTCTCACCATCAGTGCTTTCTCTCCTTCACAGGACACACCTACTCATCATACATATAGGAATTTACGTGCTATTAACACCCAGCACCTCTCTGTCCCCCATCTCTTCACTGTCCTGCCCCAATCTAGCCACCAGTCACTATAATAAAACCCTTAAGAGTGCATTGGATGAGGCGGCTCCCCCCTCCACTCGAAAGGTTAGACGCAGGAGGCAGCAACCCTGGCACACACCACAGACACGTTTCTTCAGCGGTGCTCTAGGTGTGCTGAACGTCTGTGGAGAAAATCACGTACACCTGCAGACTTCCTCCATTTTAAATTTATGCTTAAAACCTATAATTCTGCCCTTCACCTAGCCAAACAAGCCTATTTCACCGCTCTCATCTCTTCTCTCTCCTGTAACCCTAAAAGGCTATTTGAAACTTTTCACTCCTTACTCACTCCCAAGGTGCAGATGCCATTCACAGACCTTAGCGCAGATGACATGGCCACTTATTTCTATGATAAAATTGATAAGATCCGTCAGGAAATAACTGCCCAATCCCCAGGTGGCACTGACCCCCTCACCAGCCGCACTTCAGACTGTTCATTCTCATCTTTTGAACCTGTTACAGAGGAGGAAGTATCTCAGCTACTTTCTTCTTCTCGCCCTACGACCTGTAGTAGTGACCCTTTCCCCTCACACCTTCTCCAGTCTCTGTGGCCTGCCGTCACGACTTACCTTACTAAAATATTTAACCTCTCTCTCTCTTCTGGAATTCTCCCATCCTCTTTCAAACATGCTGTCATAACCCCACTACTGAAAAAAATCCTCCCTTGACCCGTCCTGTGATGCTAACTATCGACCTGTCTCTAACCTCCCTTTTATCTCCAAAATCTTGGAACGCTTAGTCTATTCTCGTTTAATCCGCTATCTTTCTGCTAGCTCTCTTCTTGACCCCGCACTCAGCACTCTACTGAAACGGCTCTCACAAAAGTCTCCAATGATCTCCTGACGGCTAAATCCAAAGGTGACTACTCTCTTATTATTCTTCTAGATCTCTCAGCAGCATTTGACACTGTTGACCTCCTCACTATGCTCCGTTCTGTCGGCCTCACAGACACTGCTCTCTCCTGGTTCTCCTCTTATCTCTCTGACCACACTTTCTGTGTATCATTTGCAGGCTCTGTTTCTTCCCCTCTTACCCTTGCTGTTGGGGTTCCTCAGGGCTCGGTCCTAGGTCCCCTGCTCTTCTCCCTCTACACAGCCCCCATTGGACAAACTATCACTAGATTTGGCTTCTGGTACCATCTTTATGCTGATGACACCCAATTATATATGTCATCCCGTGACATCACCCCTGCACTAATACATAACACCAGTCACTGCCTCTCTGCTGTCTCAAATATCATGTCTTCACTCTATCTGAAACTGAATCTCTCAAAGACTGAACTACTGTTTCCACCATCTAATAGATTTGTCCCTGATATCTCCATTACAGTCTCTGGCCTTACCATAACTCCTAGGCAGTATGGCCGCTGCCTCTGGGTTTTGTTTGACTCAGACCTTTCCTTCACCCCCCCATATCCAATCACTCGCACGTTCATGTCATCTCCACCTCAAAAACATCTCAAGAATCCGCTCTTTCCTTACCACAAATACACTTAAGACATTTATTGTTGCCCTGATTCACTCTTGCCTTGACTACTGTAACTCCTTGCTAATCAGTCTTCCCCTTACTAAACTCTCCCCTCTACAATCTATTCTGAATGCGGTGGCCAGGCTCATCTATCAGTCTAGACGCTACAGTGATGCCTCCGATCTGTGCCGGTCACTACATTGGCTTCCTATTCAATACAGAATACAATATAAACTTATCACTCTCATCCACAAGGCTCTCCATCCTACATTTCCTCCCTCATCTGTCTATTGCCCAACCCGTACTCTCCGTTCACTCAATGACCTAAGACTAACATCCTCTATTATCAGAACCTCCCACGGTCGTATACAAGACTTCTCCCGAGTTGCACCACTTCTCTGGAATGCTCTATCCCGGACTATTAGATTAACCCCCAATTTCCACAGCTTCAAGCGTAAACTAAAGACATATCTTTTCAAACAGGCCTATCACAGCTCCTAATGTAAATCCTTCCGTAGTTAGAATCCCTAAAACATACCCTCCTCTGTTGATGCTCCAACATTACCTCACAGGATATGATGCTGTATCAGATTAACTTTATATCTCCAGGCACCATCTGCACGTTAAAGTACACGACTGGTGACGGCTCATACAGCTTTATATATGTGTAATGACAGTAACCTCTATTACAGAATTGTCTGACCATTGTACAAGCAATGCTATGCCTGTTGCCGCCCCTGCTACCACAGTTTCTAAGAAAGGTAAGGGTGGGGCAAAGGGGAAGTGTGCAGTCAGTTTGGCGTGGAGAGAAGAAGGATCTGGTGGTGGAGATAGTGGTGGTGTGACCAAGCCACAAAAGTGTCAGAGAAAGGGAGCAGAGTGACACAGGAGACAACAAGGGCACAGCAATAGGAGGTACAGAGGTAGCAATCTCTACTGGACAGTGGAGCCTCAAGGGGCCCAAAGCTCTCCCTACAATATAAGAATACACCAATATTATAAATAGTACATGATAAGTGGGGGGCCCTTTACAGATTTTGCATTGGGACCCAAGAGTTTAAGTTAGACCAGTTACAGACTGTTCAATATATTATGACCTGCATTTCCTCAGTAAAAGCAGTTAATCACATTATTATCCCTATCTGTGAAAGTCTGTCACCATTCTTCTGCATTGATACGACTTCACTGAGAATTCAATGTTAGCTTTACACAAATAAGCTGGTATAACATGTAACAACTAACTAAACCAACTTTCCAGAAAGGGGAGGCGCACTCTTAATACTCAGCATTACTACCTCCCATGAACCTCCCCGCTCGTGTTCAGCAAAATTTATCAAAGAACTAAACCAACCAGGCCATACTGCAAGTTTCAGGGAACTGAATTAGCTTTAGCCTTCCCCAGGTATGAGTCTGGCATGACCCAACCACCCAACCAATCTTAGTTCCCTCCTGGTCTGACATCTCTCAGAGCCCCAAATTGATCCCTACCTAGGACGCCAAAATTTTTATCCATGCCACTTCAAGAACAGCCTGCACAAAACTGCAAGCCATTTCTGTGGCTGTAACACCCAGCCCACTATTCTAAAGCGGCTGTGATTTACCAGGCCAGGTCGCTATATGATTTCCTTGACTCTGTAAGCCTCTCTTGAAGGTCTCTCTTAAAGTGAAACAAGAAAGAGAAATGCATGTTTAACCCTGTAAATTTGCTAAACATTTTTTTGCCTCTGAATTTCTTTATAAATGGGAGTTCAGTGGGAAAAAAGCAAAGTGACCAGCAGGAAATCATACATCTTATGGTAACCAGTCAATCCGGCAGATGATGCCTTTGGACACAGAGAATCCAGGTGGTAATAAATATCAAAAATAGGAATACATGCTGCACACATTAGTGTATAGGGTATACCCATCACTTTATAAGATGAGAATATCCCTTTAAGAATATGTTTCCACATATCATTTCGCCTCAGCTTTTTACGTAATATTTAGGACAAACTGAAGCAAAAATGGCACAACCTAAGCAACCCCATTCATATTTTTAACATCTATGAAATAAACTCAGCATCTGCATATGTTATAAATGTCTAAACATCCTCACGAAACACGATTTTGCTTGACGCCTCTACCTCCATATCCATAGCCACCTGAGTTCTGTTTGCAGACCTCAGATGTGGTAATTAAATCAACTCATGATAAAGCCCATATAGAGCCCATTATTGCGGTGCCCTAAGACACACAGCTATCTGGCAGATGCATAGCTGGCACTGTATGGGCAGAAGAGAGTGCAGTGATTTACTCAGGCAGTTGCCATGGTTACCAGAAATTGTTCCTAGCACTCACCTGTCAGTATATCCATGAAGGGTAGGCCCCATGCATTGTTCGTGGGAGAATTGAGCTAGTGTATAATTTAGAAAACTCATGAATATTATGTTTCCATTTTTTACGCCTGTCTTTGATAAACAATACCATACCACATTTTTTTCCGTGCATGACTGGCTATTGTGCCTTTCTTGGAAATACAGCGCAGCTTAGCGATTTTTCTGCTCCATACACCCAGCAACCTGCTTGTCGCCACAGAGGTGTAAGCAATGGGGTTCCTGTTCATTTGTTGTTTAAGTAAAAGCCCCCCTTCCCTTTCTCATGGGAAATAAGTAATTCTTCTGCATACTCGGCTTTCTGAAATGAATACCCATTCACAAAATATAGACACGTTTCTCGGGTAACAGATCCATTGTCCCAGGCATATTAAACAGTCTGATTGTTAATGAATACACTTTCTGTTCTCATTTAAAAGCCATCAACGAGGAGATCCGATTCTGAAATCTATCAAGCGTCACATTAAATAAATGCTTGGAGACGCAGTCCTGGCCGCTGTGATATTGATGGACCATCAGCTGTGGACATGTATGTTTTAGCAATAATTATCGTCAGTAGCACAGTAAAAATTGATTCTGTGAGTTCAGTCTGCCAGAATTAGATTGTCAGCCATGCAGAAAGGAGCACTTCATGTTCAGAGCATCTGCAGTCTAATGACTCTTCAACCACTCTGTTTCCTTCTTCCTGCACAATAATGGAATTAAAACTTAACACTTGCTAAAACAACTGGTTACAGAATAGAATGTATAAAAAGAAGGGATGGAAATCCAGATCGGAACTGATGATATTACAAAACCACCATTTCATAGTTGGAAAAGAAATACTTAATGGGTACTGCTGTGGGCTGCGTGTTCACTCATTATATGCTAAAATTGAACCCACTATCATATCAGCAGTATGTTTTGCCTTTGGGTGTTAACAAGCACCAGGACTTTTGCTCATATTTACCAATTCTAAGGGTTGATTCACTCTGCACCACTAAATCTTCTGAATTGGAATATATCCTCTAGAGATGTGGGCTCCCATTTTCCCCTTAGGCCTGTAATGTAGGGGGTAAAGGCCCCAGCTCAGGTTTACCTCTTGATGTCATAACGCTCAGTTTGCCCATGTCACTGCTGTGGCCCAATCACAGGCCTCGGCGGTGAATCTGGGAGTGTGACGTCACAGTAGACAGCCAAATGTCACTGGGGAGGCAGAGACAGAGTGCCGGATGCCGCAAGGAGACCCAAAAAAGGTAACGGAAGATAAGTTTAAATGTTTTTTATTTTTGTCACATCCCCTGGGCCTCTGCCTATTATACTCTGGGGTCGTGAAGGCCATTTTAGCTCTTTCAGAGACTAATCCCAAACTGTTCGGTTACGTAAAAAAACTGACAATTTGGAATATTCGGGTTGAATCTGGTATGTTACGAACCATTATGTTACGAAACGATTTGCCCATCTCTAGTGAGCACCGCAGCTCCCGCTGTTTCAACTTTTACACAGTTTTAGGTAACTTCAAGAGTTGTATTAGCTTGAAGTGTGTAATTTTCTTCCAGTGAATAAGTTGTTGACAACTTTACTTGTGTATTCTTAGTATTTCTACAATGATAGATCCCATTAACTTACATAGAAAGGGGTTATAAGGCAGACCTATAATGTGTTTTAAGAGATTATTCACCTTGATTACTTAAAAACACTATTTACAGTGATGGTTTTGCATGGTCATGTATCCGTCTAGCTAGACATAGCTACATTAGACATGTAAAATGTCAACTACAAAACAAAAGGTAATGTGCAAGAAGAGCAATTGATTCTTGTTTTCAAAACTCTTCACTTTATATACAATGGAGAAAAACAACAACCTTGATTAAAAGTGTATGTTCAAGTACAGAAGAAATAGATTTATTACTTATAGTGGTTCTACATTACCAGAAACACATGCTTTCTTCAAAAAACAGTGCCCCTCATTTCCGCTGGTCTAGTGTGTTATTGTAATTTAGCTCGCTCTATTTACTTGGAGGAAAGCTGCAATACCATGTACAACTCATGGACTTGTGGGTGGCACTGTTAACCAGCCAAGTTTTTCTAACCCTGTGCAATACTTTAAACTCTTTTAGAGCCTATGACACAAAATGGACAGGTGTTAGTCCAAAAACAACATGGCTCAGTATGAGTATAAGCTGCGGGTGTAGCAAGTAAACTAGTGTCGCTTGCCCAGGCACCAGAATACAAAAAAATTAAAACATGTTTTGCGTGCTATCACATAAACCTATTATTACCACTCTACGGGTAAGCAGTAACTCTATATGTTCAATCACTATGCATATATTGAGTTATCACAACCAGATCAATGACAATCACAATGACAATGACAAACATGGGCACCACCTCCTATGCCATGCTGCTGAATCCAGCACTAACTGACTGTGGCTTCACTGCAATGGTTTTACAATTCCCACTCCTAAACACTGGGACTAGTGCAACCAAGTACTTGAGGAACAGCTCCGGCCAGCGCCTTTCTCCTGAAAACAAAAGTGCTGTACTACTAAAATCAGCTAGTGATGTCACTTATTTCATTTTAGAGGCTACACTCTTTGAGGTTGAAGATAATTCACACAGTAGGTTTATGTCCTTCCTATTGCATGGGATGACTACCCTCCCAGCCCAGGATCTGGCACACTGGAACACTGTAGACACATGTGGTTCCCCTTTAACATGTGCTGTCTCATTAAAGAGCCAGCAGGCTCCCTTTCTGTTCAGGTCCAACTGTTTTGACCCAGATGAATGAAAGGAATTTGAGGAACCCAAGCTACCTCCCTGTAATAGAACATGTTTTTCCACAAAATCATGGTGTCTTATTGATGTGATATGACAGGGTTAATGTCTTACTGATCAGACTATATGTATTTCATGTTGTACATCTATAGGAGGTTCACTCTGTAGCTTTTGTCTGTATTTCTGTATACTAAGACTGGTCACTCTATATTACTCAGTAGATAAGAATTTCTTCAAATTCCTGTACCATAAATGGTCATGTTATAAACTGACCACTCAGGCCATACGTTCAGCCCCTCACACTCTCCAAAGGTACTATAAAAACCATATGCCTAGTGTTTTAAGTTAGCTTTGGCTGAATCATGGCATGTCCAGCACCTCGTCGACTGATGGGTATATATCAGGGCATGATATATAATGGGGATCCCCATCCAGTGAGCTATTACATCATTTGTAACCACAGCTAAATATTATCTTTTTTCACTTATTAAGAACTTATTATTTTATTATATTCTGATGTGATTATTGTCATTCTTTGACCAACTTTTAGTAAACTTATTATAAAAACCCTGTTTCCCTACACTCCCTAACCAAAATGAGAATTCTGGTCCTGCCCTTTTACTAGCAAAAACCATTACGGTCCCATTTTAGCAAAGGCTGAGCAGTCATCCACTGCCTAATTTGTTTGTCATACTTTAACCAGGCTGTCTTACTATAGATCCAGTACTCTTCCATCCATACAGTATCCAAATAAAAAAAAAAAAATATCATGACCAGCACTAAGATTTATCCTTCCCTCAAACTCTCCCCAGTATCACAAATGTCTGAAGTCAATTACCAAACGTAGATAGCACCAAATGAAACCACCTCCTTTCTTCATCTTTTTCCTGCCTCTTCCCTTTGCCGTTCTCTCACCGCTCTGTGTTAAACTTCTTTAACCACAATAGCATGAAGATATTCAGATTCTCTCTTTTTTCCTTTCCCTACAGTTTTAAATATTCCCAAAAAGATCTCTCAAAATGCGCATACAGACGTGGACAAAAAGAGATTTTTCTAACCATGAGGAGCACCTCTTTTATACACACGTGGACAAAATTGTTGGTACCCCTCGTTTAATGAAAGAAAAACCCACAATGGTCACAGAAATATCTTGAATCTGACAAAAGTAATAATATATAAAAATTCTATGAAAATTAACAAATAAAAGTCAGACATTGCTTTTCAACCATGCTTCAACAGAATTTTTTTAAAAAGAAAACTCATGAAACAGGCCTGGACAGAAATGATGGTTCCCTTAACTTAATATTTTGTTGCACAACCTTTTGAGGCAATCACTGCAATCAAACAATTCTTGTAACTGTCAATGAGACTTCTGCACCTCAACAGGTATTTTGGCCCACTCCTCATGAGCAAACTGCTCCAGTTGTCTTGGGTTTGAAGGGTGCCTTTTCCAGACGGCATGTTTCAGCTCCTTCCAAAGATGCTCAATAGGATTTAGGTCAGGGCTCATAGAAGGCCACTTCAGAAAAGTCCAATGTTTTCCTTTTAGTCATTCTTGGGTGTTTTAGCTGTGTGTTTTGGGTCATTATCCTGTTGCAAGACCCATGACCTGCGACTGAGACCAAGCTTTCTGACACTGGGCAGCACATGTCTCTATAGAATCTCTTGATAGTCTTGAGATTTCATTGTACCCTGCACAGATTCAAGACACCCTGTACCAGATGCAGCAAAGCAGCCCCAGAAAATAATAGAGCCTCCTCCATGTTTCACAGTAGGGACAGTGTTCTTTTCAAGATATGCTTCATTTTTCTGTCTGTGAACATAGAGCTGATGTGCCTTGCCAAAAATTTCGACTTTTGTCTCATCTGTCCATAGGACATTCTGCTAGAAGCTTTGTGGCTTGTCAACATGTAGTTTATATATTATTACTTTTGTCAGATTCAAGTTATTTCTGTGACCATTGTGGGTTTTTCTTTCATTAAATGAGGGGTACCAACAATTTTGTCCACGTGTGTACATGCTATCTTTTGCCCAATCCAACACTAGCAGTGGTCTATTGGAACTACTTTTTTGGTTTGAGCCCTAACCACCTCACTAGGCCACCCTCCCTCTTCTGTGGCTTCGTAGTCCCTACTCATACCCGTACTGGCTTATCTTGCACCCACTGGCCCCCCCTTTCTGTGCCCTTGATGCATCTAAAACAACACTTGCCTAAGCCTGCTGCAACCCCCCCCCCCCCCCCAAAAAAAACCCTTTGACTGTGGTCTAACTTAGTTAGTGCCATCACCCTCTGACCCACTGAAAGTTGACGACTTACAAGAAGGCTCCTTGCTGCATTACACTGGCAATGCAACTGGATTTCCCTTATGCAGTCCCCTAATACAGACAACCAGGAGATGGCACTGGTCCTGGTCCATTTGCTGACATAACACTGCTAAAATGCTAAACACCACCACTGGTTAACACCAGACTAGCAAGTGTTCTCACACCAGCATACCTCCTCCCAGTCCAGCAGAAGGCCCAGCCCAGCAGGGGAAACAATAATGCAGTCTCACTCCCCCTGGTGGCAACTTCAGCCTAGCAGGCCATATTTGCTGAGTCTTTCCTCAGACAGACTCTGTCATGTCCCTAGTTTGGTGTATCAACCTGACTTTGTAATTGATCTCTTCACTAAACTTGATTTTGTTACCCTATTTATATTATGAGCCCACTGATTTTCTTTATTTAACAGTCTCAAGCACGCTCAGTATACTCAGAGTATACTCAGAGGTTCAGTTTTCAACAGTCACAAATTTTAAATCTTACAGACAAACTTGGGCTGCATGTACTCAGTTGTATACATAGCCCTCACTCTGTATAGCTGCTTCCCTCAGAGTGAAATTGCTTCCATTTGGGCTGAACATACATTTTCTGGCATTTTCCTGGGCTTTATTTGTTCTTCCTTGATCTGCTCTGATTTGCTTGCTCGCAGCACTTTGCTGACTTAAGTACACCAAAAATGTAGTTCTTCTCCCTGCCTCTGTGGGTAATGCAGCCCTATGCCCTGCATCCCCACACAAGCAGAATTTTGCTAACTCCAGCTCTGTAGGTAATACTGCGTTTAGCAACCCTGCACCCTGATGTGAGTGTGGCTGACAAAACCAGTCGCTGCTGCTGATGACTCCCTGCATTACCACTGTACTTAATGCTATCTGTGTCTACAGTGCATAGAGATGAAGCTAGGGCAACAACCAAAATCCTTTACTGTCACGCTGAATCCAGGATGGTTATAAGATATGCATTTGGAAGAAGTAGACACACAAATGTATGAGTGCACATAAACTGGTCACCACTTGTAACAAGATACTGTACCTCCATGCTTATTGCTACTGGGTTATAAAGTTTAGAGGTATATGTTACTTTGCTTTCTCTAACCACTGGAGGAAGAATACATTTAAATGTGCATTCACATGGAGTATGGGTTAACCAATGCAATCATTCACTTTTTCCCACCTCTGCACAATTCTTATCTTATTAGTACTGTCTGTACTAGCTAGGAGTACACTCAAGAAGGAACTGGGTGGTACTAGTGCTATGTTTGAAGCGCTAGGCTATTATTAGCGTGTTCAAAATAGTGACATTTGCTCCATTTTGCATCACAGTAGGTACTGTATGTATTATATATTTATCATGTAAGGAAACAAGCCTCTTTGGTTTTTACCTGAACTAACATGAGTGAGACTGAGCACATGGACATGAGTGGAGCTGTTTTATAACTGATCATGGTATCTCTCATCATACATGTACCAAAGGGCATGAGTTATACATGGTGACATACTGTATATTATAAATATACTATCAATTGTTTCATGTGTGAACTCCTTATACTCAGCTAAACGTAAATTCTGCAACATTTATTAGTTATGGCAAAGTTTCAATATCACTGTTGCATACACAACATGTAACCCATCTATTATGGTAGCAAGGGTATAGCTATTGAGATGCAGTGGTAGCAATCATGCCCTGGTGCCTGAAGGTGCCCAAAGACCCCTATGCTACAGAAGACACTAAAATTATCAATGGCATATGGTCAGTAGGGGACCCTGTTATAGATTTTGTTTTGGAGTCTTAGCTAATGGCAGAATAATGATAACGACTGGGACTTTATTTGTTTTATTAGTTATTAGTTTCTACAGTTGTCAGCCAGGTAATTAGTTCTTATTAAATTACTTTAAAAAGTATGTAAAGCCCTTATTTACATATCAATGCATGGTTTGTTTATGAGTTAAGCTAAGATAAAATGGAGTCTATATGATTAATATGTGTTAGAACCATCCATTTAATGATTTCTATATACCAAACATCAAAGACCACGCTAATGCAGCAACCAACACAAGACACTAATAAGTCATGTTAAAAATTAAGAACACAGCATTAATATTTCCTTTTATTCCACAATAATATTGCCAGCCATCCATAAGAGACATCTCCTATAACAATGTTCACAGGGTAAAGAAGATGGAAAAATAATGATGTGACCTATGGCAATAGACTAAACAAGTTCTGAGAAAGTGGGGGGTGGGGGTTGGGCAAAAATTTTAAGTAAAAGTCTGTGCAAAGTGCTGCTAGATACCCTTGGAATACATTTCCTAAAATGGTATTGCTGGGAAATCTATCCTATGACTGTATAAGCCTTCAAACATGATGTATCAGTTTTTCCGCTAATAATCACATCACAGCTGCAACATCTTTTACATTTTTCTCTTAGGCAGGTGGTGTGTACAATAAGGAGCATTCTGCCCCCCTCACCTATGGATTACTTTTACGACTTATGATTGTACATGTAATTCTGCCAGGAGTAACTGTAAAGTAGAAAACAAATAGCTAAGAATAATAATAATAAAATGACCATAATATAGGTGATCCATAGACACTGGACTGTAAAAACATGGCAAATACCTGGGGGCATGATGCAGCTAAAAAGATCACCTACACAGAGAAAAGAACAATCCTTGAGCACAGTCAGGAAAACTGCTTGTTGTACTTAAGTAGACTTTTCTTACATTGTAAGCAGCAAAATGTTGCAAAATGTTCAGTCCAGTGTACAAAAGATGTTTGCAGACATGCTATGAGGAAAACCAACCCCCCCCTCTGTATTCACTTTGTGAAGAGACCAGACCCTCGTCTTTCCCTCACTGTGAAGCCCTCTTAAGCCTGATGTATCTATGGGCAGGATTTCCCTAGTTGCAGGGAATGAACAGAAAATTACATAAAAGGAAAATTTTAGAGAGGTTTTTCATACATTTCTTTATGTTGATTTGATGCATAATGTGCCTTTGAACATAATTACACTAAATGCTGTCATCTTGGAAGCAGGCACAGCCAATGTAGTCACATCACTACATTGTGCCTGCTTCTCCAACCATCAGCAACAGGAACTGGAGTGAACTCCAGAGGGGTGGTGAGTATTACTCTTTTTTCTTGCAACTTACTGAGGGGGGTCATACTGTGTGGGGACCAAAAGGGGGAGTCATCATACTATGTGGGGGGCCACAATGGGACAACGACATACTGTGTAGAGGCCACATGGGGTCTTTATGCTGTGTGGGGGCCATTGGAGGACATTATACTGTGTAGAGGCCATAGTGGGACATTATACAGTGTAGGAGAACTAAGGGACTGGGAGGGATAAAGCACGGTCAAAATAACATGGGCAGGATTAGAGGTGTGGCATATTATATGTAAATTTGCTGCTTCCCACGCATTTTGTCTCTCATTCTTTTTATTACCCATCACCTATCTAGGTCAGTTTGCTTTTAACTATGTTTGGCCAATTCCCTCACAGCAGTGTCCCTGCCCTTATGACAGCCCTAAGTCTGAGACAGCCTTATTTCTAGGGAAATGCCTGACAACTCAGCGTAGAAGATGGTGACTGTTCCATAGCAACCATTGATATACTGAGGTTCTCCACTGTCAAACAATGTAATGCTTTCATTTCTGAACCTTTACTTGTCTTTGGAGACCAACATTTGTCTGGCTGACTGTAATCACATTATACACCTTGCTGTATCCACATGTTCTACAATATTCAGGTAGCTGTATACTCACGATATGCTACAGCAGGGAGGTGTGCCATATATAAAGCTTCATCACTTTAGAACACTGTGGTGCCACAAACAGGCTCCATTACCTATATTATATGAGAGAATGTATTTCTCAGCTTCCAAGTTCTCTATACATCTTGTTATCAACCTCAAAGGGTTTGAGTGTGTTACTTCATACACTGTGCAAGAGAAGCGGATTTAGCAGCACAGTTGAACTGTCTAGAAACTGTGTTTTGCTATTTGTGTGCTGTGGAGTGCAGAAACAGTATGGAAACAGTGGATTACAGTTTCTAGCAACATAAGTGAGGTTAATTTTGAGCAGCGTCTAGAACTATGTATAGTGCACTTAAATTATTGTATTGCCGCAGTTCTGGAGAGAGTGTCACAGCCTTAAAGGGGTTGTCTGGGATAAAATGTAATTCCTACACTAATCTAAACAACCTTCCCCCCAACTACTTTCTAAATTACATAATTTAGCAAAAATGTATATTTACCCATATTTTCCATAACATTTCTAAATTACATAATTTAGCAAAAATTTATATTTAACCCATATTTACCCCTAACATATTCTAGTTATCCAGTGACATTTCGTTTCTCCGTTTTCAGAAATGGAACGTCACCAATGCTATCCCCCCCCACTCCACCCCATCATACTTACGTGTCTTCCTTCTAGACTTCTTTCTGCAGGACGGCTCTTCCTCTTCTTTGACGTCTCTCAGCACATGCGCAAGCCACAGGAGCCTCCCACGCCTATGCAGTAGAGGTGGATTGTCAGCTGGACTATTGCGCACGCACCTGTAGAGTCAAAGAAGAGAAGGAGTCATCCCACAGAAGGAAGTCTGGAAGGAAGATAGGTAAGTATGATGGGGTGGGCTGAGTTAGTTGGGAAGGGCTAGTAGTGGGCGAGATAGCTAGAGAGACAGGGAGGGGATGTGAGAGAGGGAGGGGGAGGTAGTGAGAGGGAGGTAGTGTGAGTCAGCCTACAAATACCATGATGCATTGCATTAGCTAAGACAGCAGGAAGCTACACCATGTAAACAAATGCAGACGATGCCAAGACCTCCCAGAGAAACAGAGAAATCACTCGAAACACTGCAAAAGGTATTTGGGTACACTTATTAACTCATTAATAGCACTAACTGACCTTTTTTAAAAAAAAAATGATTTTTTTTGCCCGGAAAACCCCTTTAAACTGTGAATCGCTGTACTTGATTTATTACAAGTTTTCTACAAAAGTGTTTTGAAACTACAACTTCAGAGACTGTCAGCCGCTGCTGGATTGCTGAATTGTTTGCTGCAACATCCTGTCCAAAAAATAAAAAAAAAAAAAAAAAGCAAGTCCTGAAGTTGAAGACCATTGTAATTGTGTCACACATTGTTTTTTGACAGCTCCAAATGCAGGGGTTTTTTTTAACCCCCCCCCCCCCCATCCCTTTTGTAGCTTAATATGTAATGTTAAATGTTACCGCTATGAAGTACCTGCTGACCCACAAAATAAGCCCTCATACAGCTCTAAGAATGGAAAGATTAAAAAGTTATTTCTTTTGGAAGGTGGGAGTAGAAAAAAAAATGGCTGCAGCAGGAAGGGGTCGAACATTCAGTAGCTATTTTTGCTAATCTACTATTAACTGGCAATCCAAACCTCATCAGATTCCACAGGGGAATCTTGTCAGTGCAGGAGATGCTCTACAGTCATGGCCAAAAGTTTTGAGAATGACACAAATATTCTATTTTCACATGATCTGCTGCCCTCTGGTTTTTATGTGTGTTTGTCAGATGTTTTTATCACATACAGAAATATAATTGCATTCATATTATGAGTAACAGAAGCTTATATTGACATTTAGAATGAGTTAATGCAGCAAGTCAATATTTGCAGTGTTGACCCTTCTTCTTCAGGACCTCTGCAATTCTCCCTGGCATGCTCTCAATCAACTTCTGGACCAAATCCTGACTGATAGCAGTTCATTCTTGCAGAATCAATGCTTTAATTTTGTCTGAATTTGTTGGTTTTTGTTTGTCCACCCATCTCTTGATGATTGACCACAAGTTCTCAATGGGATTAAGATCTGGGGAGTTTCCAGGCCATGGACCCAAAATCTCTATGTTTTGTTCCCTGAGCCATTTAGTTATCACCTTTGCTTTATGGCAAGGTGCTCCATCATGCTGGAAAAGGCATTGTTGAGCGCCAAACTGCTCTTGGATGGTTGGGAGAAGTTGCTCTTGGAGGACATTCTGGTACCATTCTTTATTCACGGCTGTGTTTTTAGGCAAGACTGTGAGAGAGCCGATTCCCTTGGCTGAGAAGCAACCCCACACATGAATGGTTTCAGGATGCTTTACAGTTGGCATGAGACAAGACTGGTGGTAGCGCTCACCTCTTCTTCTCCGAATAAGCTGTTTTCCAGATGTTCCAAACAATCGAAAAGGGGATTCATCAGAGAAAATGACTTTACCCCAGTCCTCAGCAGTCCACTCCCTGTACCTTTTGCAGAATATCAGTCTGTCCCTGATGTTTTTTCTGGAGAGAAGTGGCTTCTTTGCTGCCCTCCTTGAGACCAGGCCTTGCTCCAAGAGTCTCCGCCTCACAGTGCGTGCAGATGCACTCACACCTGCCTGCTGCCATTCCTCAGCAAGCTCTGCACTGCTGGTAGCCCGATACCGCAGCTGAAACACTTTTAAGAGACGGTCCTGCCGCTTGCTGGTCTTTCTTGGGCGCCCTGGAGCCTTTTTGGCACCAATGGAACCTCTCTCCTTGAAGTTCTTGATGATGCGATAGATTGTTGACTGAGGTGCAATCTTTCTAGCTGCAATACTCTTCCCAGTTAGGCCATTTTTGTGCAGTGCAATGATGACTGCACGTGTTTCTTTAGAGATAACCATGGTTAACAGAAGAGAAACAATGATGGCAAGCACCAGCCTCCTTTTAAAGTGTCCAGTGGTGTCATTCTTACTTAATCATGACAGATTGATCTCCAGCCCTGTCCTCATCAACACCCACACCTGTGTTAATGGAGCAATCGCTGAAAAGATGTTAGGTGGTCCTTTTAAGGCAGGGCTGCAATGATGTTGAAATGTGTTTTGGGGGATAAAGTTCATTTTCTAGGCAAATATTGACTTTGCAAGTAATTGCTGTTAAGCTGATCACTCTTTATAACATTCTGGAGTATATGCAAATTGCCATTAGAAAAACTGAAGCAGTAGACTTTGTAAAAATTCATATTTGTATCATTCTCAAAACTTTTGGCCATGACTGTAGAGTGGTTCTTTAGTATCCTGAATTGCTCAGAGATTCCCCAGATATATAGTGCTGCCCAAAGGTTATAGGTAGGTGTGGAAAAATGCTGCACAGTAAGAATGCTTTGAAAAATAGAAGTATTAATAGTTTATTTTTGTTAATTAACAAAATTAAGTTAATGATCAAAAGAGAAATCTAAATCACATTAACAATATTTGGTGTGACCACTCTGGAGGTGGAGTTCTAGAAGTGATAATATGGTCCCCACAGAGCCCTGATCTCATCATCAGTAAGTCTGTCTGGGATTACGTGAAGAGACAGAAGGATTTGAGCACGCCTACATCTACAGAAGTTCTCAAAGATGTCTGGAACAACTTCCCTGCCGAGTTCCTTCAAAAACCGTAAGCAAGCGTATCTAGAATTGATGCTGTTGTGAAGGCAAAGGGAGGTCACACCAAATATTAATTTGACTTAGATTTCTCTTTTGTTCTTTAACTTTCATTTTGTTAATTGAAAAGAAAACTATTAACACTTCTATTTTTGAAAGCATTCTTACTACACCAGTTAAACTTTTGCACAATACTGTATCCAAGAGAAACTAAAACTTATTTTACAGAAAAAAACACTTGCACAACTGTGCTGATGCAAAAATAAAAAAAAATATGACTGTTATTCCTGTGAATGTAGGAAGGCAAAAGAAAAAAAAAAAAGTCTAGTTTTCCGAGCCCATTTTTTCATCAGTAAAGGGGCTAAAAAAAAACTTTGCAGCTTCTTTCTCTTAGGGAATGTTCACATGTGGCTTTATTAATGGTGTTTTTGTTTTATTTTTTATTACAGAAGAAAAAAAAATATTTTATATATACACAACAAAAACTGTGACAAAAAACATTGCTGCTGTAAGAGGTTAACGCATAGGGGAATCCACAGTGACCCTATTGCCAAGGGCTTTCTGGTTTTAAAACACAAGAATGGTAAAATCCTGCCATTTGGACCTGGTCAAAATATCTGACAAACCCCGTATGGATACTGAATAGTTTCATGTTACTACTGAATACAATATATATATTTTATCTTATTATGCTGCTCAGAATATTCCAAACAAACATTTTGTTCTGACTAAGTTTCTCCGTCTTATTTTTTCACGTTCTTATTCCCACTGTGCGCAGGTTTAATATATAAAACTTTGACACGATGAAGACGTATTTTGCTCTTTCGCATGTTTTGTAAGGCGGTGAGGAGAGATTATGTGTGACGAGCTAAATCTCACCTTTTATCAGTTAGTGACAATGTGAAGGACTATTAGTGCAGAGCTGGAATTTTCACCATGTAGTCATTATAGTGCCATTCCATTTACCTGTCATGAGGCTGTAGCTGGAGGGAAATTTCCAGCTCATTATAACTGGGCTTTGTTGGCTGTCATTATCAATGGTATCTGCACAGGGATTTAATATTTAAATACTGCTCCTTGCCAGCTCCTTCTTTCTCATTGTCATATGTATAAGACGGCTGTGGGAGCAATGTTTAGGCATAACTGATAATGATTAATATCATTCAACGATGGTTCAACTAGATTATAGTGTGATGAATGAATAGCCAGATAATATAGCTAGACAAATAGATATGAGATAGATCAATATAAGATAGATAGATAGACAGATAGATAGATAGATACTGTATCACAGCATTACAAGTCATTGAGGGGAGTTGAGGGCATAAAGGCAGTCTGTGTGGAGGGTAGGCATCATCTGATAAAGGCCATAAGGAGCAATCTGTGTGAGGGGAGTCATGTGGAAAGGTCTGTGAGAAGGGGCATGGAGATCAATCTGTGTAACATAAGTGGGCATGATAAGCAGTCTCTGAGAAAGAGACACAACAAGCAGTGACATAAGTACTACCATAGCAGCTGCCACAGGGGCCGCGAACTTAGGGTGCCCGGCGGGCCTCTGCTGTTTAATATTTTTAATAGGCCGTTACCTGCTGGAGTAAACCCAGTAGGTACCGGCTCTATTTACTTACTGAGTGGCTCCTCCACTTACTCTTCTGCCCTCCAGGGAGGGAAGAAGGGGAAGCGGAAGTGGCTGTGAGCAGGTGCGGGGCTGTGTGCAGGGGCCGCTATGGGACATTATACTGTGTGCAGGGGCCACTATGGGACATTATTCTGTGAGGAGGAGCCGCTATAGGAAATTATACTGTGTGGAAGCCACTTTGGGATATTATAGTGTGTGTAAGTGTATACTGTGTTGGGGCCAGGAAAGGAGACGTTATGCCGTGGGAGGGGGCCCAAGTCAAAAGTTTGCTATGGGGCCCAGTCTTTGCTAGCTACGCCCTTGACAACAAGTACAGTAACAGAGATAGCAACAGGCACAGAATTGGCAGTATCATTGTGACTTTGAGCACAGTATGTCAGTAGCGGGATGGAGAGTTTGAGTACAGTAGATACATGAAAGCAAGGAGCCAAGGAAGTCTGCGCAGCAAATTGTGCAGCTACCTGTGGTGGCTGGAAAAAGTATTCATGGTGGTCTGGGTCAGAAGAAAAAGTGATCAATTTCCTGTAAATCACTGGAATTAACTGCACTGTAATTACTTACACAGTCTGCAGAGAATGTATATAAATCTATCATTTATCTAACACTATTCTATATGGACAAAGTATGATGGTAGGTAATATTACCTTTTTTTTTTTGTAGTGGTTTTTATTCTGAAACAGTATGGTGATAATATTTGGTATTGTAATGTAATGACTGAAGGTCTCTGGACATGGGCGTAACTACTAGGGTAAAAAACATACAGTGGGGAAAAAAAGTATTTAGTCAGCCACCAATTGTACAAGTTCTCCCACTTAAAAAGATGAGAGAGGCCTGTAATTGACATCATAGGTAGACCTCAACTATGAGAGACAAAATGAGAAAACATATCTAGAAAATCACATTGTCTGATTTTTTTAAAGAATTTATTTGCAAATTATGGTGGAAAATAAGTATTTGGTCACCTACAAACAAGCAAGATTTCTGGCTCTCACAGACCTGTAACTTCTTCTTTAAGAGGCTCCTCTGTCTTCCACTCATTACCTGTAGTAATGGCACCTGTTTGACATTATTATCAGTATAAAAGACACCTGTCCACAACCTCAAACAGTCACACTCCAAACTCCACTTTGGTGAAGACCAAAGAGCTGTGGAAGGACACCAGAAACAAAATTGTAGACCTGCACCAGGCTGGGAAGACTGAATCTGCAATAGGCATGCAGCTTGGTGTGAAGAAATCAATTGTGGGAGCAATAATTAGAAAATGGAAGACATATAAGACCACTGATAATCTCCCTCGATCAGGGGCTCCACGCAAAATCTCACCCTGTGGGGTCAAAATGATCACAAGAACGGTGAGCAAAAATCCCAGAACCACACGTGGGACCTAGTGAATGACCTGCAGAAAGTTGGGACTAATGTAACAAAGGCTACCATCAGTAACACACTACGCTGCCAGGGACTCAGATCCTGCAGTGCCAGACATGTCCCCCTGCTTAAGCCAGTACATATCCGGGCCCGTCTGAAGTTTGCTAGAGAGCATTTGGATGTTCCAGAAGAGTATTGGGAGAATGTCATATGGTCAGATGAAACCAAAGTAGAACTGTTTGTTAGAAACACAACTCATCGTGTTTGGAGGAGAGTGAATGCTGAGTTGCATCCAAAGAACACCATACCTACTGTGAAGCATGGGGGTGGCAACAACATGCTTTGGGGCTGTTTCTCTGCAAAGGGACCAGGACGACTGATGCGTGTACATGAAAGAATGAATGGGGCTATGTATTGTGAGATTTTGAGTGCAAACCTCCTTCCATCAGCAAGGGCATTGAAGATGAAACGTGGCTGGATCTTTCAGCATGTCAATGATCCCAAGCACACCGCCAGGGCAACGAAGGAGTGGCTTTGTAAGAAGCATTTCAAGGTCCTGGAGTGGCCTAGCCAGTGTCCAGATCTCAACCTCATAGAAAACCTTTGGAGGGAGTTGAAATTCTGTGTTGCCCAGCGACAGCCCCAAAACATCACTGCTCTAGAGGAGATCTGCATGGAGGAATGGGCCAAATATACCAGCAACAGTGTGTGCCAACCTTGTGAAGACTTACAGAAAACGTTTGACCTCTGTCATTGCCAACAAAGGATATATAACAAAGTATTGAGATGAACTTTTGTTATTGACCAAATACTTATTTTCCACCATAATTTGCAAATAAATTCTTTAAAAATCAGACAATGTGATTTTCTAGATATGTTTTATCATTTTGTCTCTCATACTTGAGGTCTACCTATGATGTCAATTACAGGCCTCTCTCATCTTTTTAAGTGGGAGAACTTGCACAATTGGTGGCTGACTAAATACTTTTTTCCCCACTGTAGCAGCTGTTAAGGTGACCCATTTCCACTGACATTTCAACTTTTGTGTGTGCATTATCCCTGTGCTATTTTGTCATAGTGTGCCTGATCTCTCTATTGTGCCATCACTGTGTGCATTATCCCTATACTGTGATATCACTGTGTGAATTATTCCTGTAATGTGACATCACTGAGTGCATTATCTGTACTTTAAACAAGTTCTTTCAAGTGACAAGTTCTTTCAACAAGTGTGTGAGTGTGTGTGCAAGTATACCTAGACGAATTGTTGCTGTTTTGAAGGCAAAGGGTTGTCACACCAAATAATGATTTGATTTAGACTTCACTTTTGTTAATGTACTTTATATTTTTTAATTGACAAAAATAAACATTAACATTTTTATTAACGCTTTTTTCTTTTTTTAAAGCATTCTTACTTTTCAGTATTTTTCCCACATCTACCTAAGACTTTTGCACAATACTGTACATTATCCCTGTGCCAGCCAACCGATAATTGTACACATTACAAGTTCTCAATTTGCTGCTTAATGTAGTCATGGAGCTTGGGGCTACATAACAAGTTTTGCCGCGGTAACCTGTTACACCCCTTTCTCTGATATCCTGTCTCACTGCAGCTACACCTCTCACGGCAGTCTCTACTTAGAACCCTGTTTATGAGGCTGTGAAGAATATCGCCTCGCCCAGCCGCCTGGCAGGCCTGCGATCAAACTTCTTTCTTAACCTCCCACTCACACACCGTGAGTAGACCGGGTCATAGGATAAAACGAAGCGAGCGATATAAATTTTATATGTTTAATAACCCAAGTGGGTCGGTATGAATTAATAGCATATACAGAAATATACAATATTAATATGATCAAGCATAAACATACAAGCAAAAGGGCAATGATACAATACACCAAAATAAAAGGAAATAAAGATTAGAAAAAATACCTGAGCACACAGCTTTGTCCTAGCTTTCTCTCTTCCATGCTCAACACAATAGACTACTAGTCCGTTTCTCTAGGCCACAGCAGAGTTTTGGGCCTAGGGCGCAAGCTTAAGCAAGTTGCATAAAACAATCCTTCTACATGTTGTCCAGAACAAGTGAAAGGCTTCAGGTCTCACTGCTAGGCCCTCAATGCATTCCTCAGTAGGGCAAGCTCTCTCCTCTTCTCCCAGATCAGAGTTCCTTACTGCCTCTTTGCTGAATGACCCCAGAATCCAGGTCTGCCCACAGCATATGGCTAGTGCTCCACCCACCCCTTGCACCCAGGCAGCCCCCCTTCTCCCACCTTTGCAGAACCCTCGGAGAGATGGGTGAAGTTAAGGCTTGCTATCCCCCATCCCATCTGGCCAGGGATAATAAAAGTGCCTGGCTATAGCAAGCCATCTCCAATGAACACACATAAAACCAGTGAAGCCTATCGTCCAGCAATGTGGACTCAACTAAAGCACCTCATTCCAAGTGGGGGAAGGACTGACCTAAGCAAGTAAAACACACTTCCAAGAAAGATATAAAACTGAAGGTCGGTTCATCACAGAGGCCCTTTGGGAATTGCTCCATGCCAGTAGTCTAGCTGTTATTTGTCCAAAGTATATGATACATCTCATGTGGTTTCAGCCATAGACTGACTCACTTCCTGCCTTTAAACTCTTTATTTTAGCTTGTGGCATTATAGAGACATCTAGTGATCACAGAAAATGCTGCAGGCATTCATAAAGGATTACTGAAGCATAATCATTAGAGAACACATTTACATTAGCTTCACATAAAGAAAAATAGAAGCAACAAGTTGCTAGGGACATACCACTGATCTTTGTAGCAACAAGTCACTAAGGACATACCACTGATCTTTGTAGCAACAAGTCACTAGGGACATACCACTAATCTTTGTAGCAACAAGTAACATAAAGCATCTGAGGTTCCTTTCCATGCAGCCATGAACTTTAATAAAAGGCCAAGTACATAGCTCTTAGTGGAGTGTGAGGCTCATTCTATGATTTCTGTGTATGACCTTGATGATGATGTCACTAATCTTATCTCACACACTCACAGAGTTAGACCTGTCACTCCACTATTGTGGGCATGCTTTAATTACTAGATGCAGGATTCATTTCCTCTAAGCTATTGAAGCAGATTATCCTATTGAATAGGTAAACAGTGCGGATGATGTGTCATACAGTAAATATACAATATGCATCACTTTTTTGAGCTAATAAACTCTCAATTTCCATGTGAAGCACAAAGAGCTGTCAGGGCTGTGACTGCAGCATCACAGTTAATCACATTACAATACAGACGCTGTACAATATGTTTTATGGGAGTTTACTTCGTTCCTCAGAGCTCAATTAAAAATTAAATTTGACTTACTGTCCGAAGCGCTAGAAATTAATGTCTTAATTTGATAGCGTTGGATTTGACAAATTGGATAGTGTAGAAAGTTAATTTACACGTTCTAAAAATAATGAAGTCGCGTTTCTTTATTAAAGGGATGATAGAAGCTGATCTGCTATTGTAGAGGAAGACTAATGTAATGATAATGGACTTAACCCATTGGTAGTCTTTTTCAGTTTTTACATGAAAAGCTTAATATCAAACTTAGATACTATAGGAATGATTGAAAATATTATTCATAAAATTGTATGTCCTACTGAAACATTCACTTCATGCAAACACATCCTTAGAGAAAATTGAATTTCTAATTTCAAACATGCCCATGGACTGTTATGTCCCTATATTTTTGTAGTACGTTCACTGCCTATTAAAGATGAACTATCTCCTCATCCATTAACCAATTCACAGACACATCTAATTGGAGATATAAATATCTAAAACTTCACTTTTATTAGTGTTTATTTAAAAATGAAAATACCACAAAGCACCCTATCAGGGCTGAATATATTAAAATCCACTAATTCCATCCAACAAGAGCAAATCCATAAATAGCTACGCAGTCTAAACCATGCATTGACTATGCATTAACATAGATCCCTCATATCAATGAGCCCAAACTTGAATCTCCTATACAAAATAGTCCCATAAATATCTTATATTAGAACCTATGGGATCTAACTAAACTGCCTAAATGAAATAAAGACAGTATACAGGTTGAATCAGTTGCCAAAATGCTGTCTCAGATGAAATACTTTACAGAACCCTGTGCTCCTCATCTGTCCTGAGACTACTGGCCTAATGCCACGCCAACAGGATTCAGAGGAACTCAGGTATTCCACTAAAAGGCAAACAATGTTTCAACACTGCAACTGGCTTAGATATCTAGCTCCTCTAAATCAACTGACCAACCCGTTTCCTCTATTAGATTCATCAGGGGCAAATATCAGATTTCTTTTTTGAGCAATTAAAACTGCTGTTCACAAAATGTTTTAGCAGAAATTATCAGCGTGACCGCTCTGATGGTGGCAGTTTAGTTAGATCCCATAGGTTCTAATATAAGATATTTATGAAACCATTTTGTATAGGAGATTCAAGTTTGGGCTCCTTGATATGAGGGATCTATATTAATGTATAGTCAATGCATGGTTTAGACTGCGTAGCTATATTTTTGTAGATGGGATTATAGTCATATTTGGAGGAACAGGTAAGTCTTCATGTATACTTGTATACAGGTGTTTCACTTGGTGACCAAAACTATTCTCTATTACTTTCAAAATGGCTGAATGGTTGTATCTTTCTTTTAACAATGGTGGTACTATGACATAAACTGATGCTCTCACAGATAAAGTGTTTTTGGATAAAAATGGGCCAAGGGCTAAGTTAGTGATATTAACTAGCTGACTGCAGCCTCCCAATCCATCCCTCCCTTCTCCATAAAGTTTTTCTGTTTGTATCTGTCTTGTATTAATTTCAATCTATAATAACAAATGGAAAGCTCCATTCCATCAGCTGCCCTTTTTTTCTGGCAGAAAAGGCAAGAATTTAGATTCTTCTGCCATTTTTATGTAAAAAAAGGAAGACATCTCATGGAACAGGGGCAAACAGAGGAGAACTCTTGGTATAAAAAGTAATTGACTTTATTGGGTTTTTTAATGAACCTTTTCCTTTTTTATCATTTTGTTATTCTCTAACAGATCAGATATTCAGAAAAAAGGAAACAGATATGAACTTCGCCGTAGCTATTTTCAAAAGTAATTTACAGGGCTGGATAACCCCCTTATCATAGATGCCAGATGAGACCCTAAGATTGATACAGAGCTCAAATAAGACCACATAATTATTGATCCCAGATCATATACCTCCCAAATTTCTATGGAGAGAAAGAGGGACAACCTTTGTGGCATACGAAGGATTTGTTAAGCCACAATGCTAATCCTACCCAGTTCCTTTGTGCCTATACATAGTGTAATGCACTATTGATGCCCCCCACAGAGTATAATATCCAATTAGACTCTTTAAACAGTATAACAGTCTCTTAGCACAGCATAAAGCCCCTAGAATGCACAAAAAGTGGTACAGTATAAAATACCTTTAGTGCTCCATGCAATATAATTCCACCTTAATGTCCATGCACATCATATAGTCCCCAAAGTGCCTACACACAGTATAATGCCTCCTTAGTTCCCTCTGCATTGTATAATGCCCCTAGTGGTCCCAAACAGTATAATGCCTCCTTAGTGCACCCACAGTACAATGCCACCCTAAGTACCCCACACTGTATGTTGTCTCCTAAGTGCCTCCGCACAGTATAATTTCCCCTCAGTAGACCTCACACAATATTATACCCATATAGAATATAATGGCCACTTATGCCCCCCACACAGTATATGACCCCACAGAGTATGATGCCCCTTTGTGACCCCCATACAGTATAATGGCCCTTTATAGTCCCAGGCTCCCACACAGTATCATGGTCCTTTATGCCCCCAGGCCTCCACACAGTATAATGTATGATGGCCTGGGGAATGAGCACTGAGCATGGTTTTCATTAATCGCAACTCTTAGATCCCCAATCCTTTTCTGTGCTAATGCATTGTGTGCACTCGAGTTACACTGCTCATTGGGCTAAATAAAATGGCACCCCTAGTCATTGCTCCAGAGGTGCCGCCCTTGGTGGTCACTTACCCTTTCACCTTCCCATTGTCCTAGCCTTGCATGACAAGTCAAATTCTTCTGCTCCCTGGGGTGGCATGGTGGCTCAGTGGTTACAGTCCTGGGTTCAAATATGACAAAGGGCAACATCTGCATGGAGTTTGTATGTTCTCTGTGAATTTCTTCTGTGTACACCAGTTTCTTCCCACGTCATAGATATACTGATAGGTAAAGTAGCTTCCCGTAAAACAATTGACCCTTATGGGTGTTGGGGATGAGCGCCTGTATGGCACCTACTAACTCCACAACTCTACCTGTGCTTTGAGTTGCTTGTGTGAGAAAAGCACATCACAAATGTTTGTCAAATAATGATATCTAAGATTTTTGGGCCATACTATTTGAGGATGTTTCTGGGTGGGGCTTAATGACCCTTTTGGACCCCATGATCTCTTCTTGGGTGATGTAGGTGCCCACAAACAAAACTATCACCATTCGTAATGTCTGCAGCTCCAAGAAGTAGAAGAGAGTTGTGCGATGAAGTGACTTGCTTGTTCATTTAGTAAGATATACGTTTGACAGAGAAGAATTTCTAGATACCGCAGAACTGAAATTGTTACTGTGATCATATTTCTTTAAGAAATTAGACTTGTCCATAGCTTCCAACTATCTGTTTATCCCAGGATTGTGCCATGCCTTAAAGGGGAGGGACCATTCCAAATGTGCTTTAAAATAGGTGTTGCTGAGAAGTTTTATGGTCATTGCTGATTGAGGGAAAGCCTTAAATGTCCTGTGAGTGAATACTCAAATGTTGGGACATCTGGATATATTAATGTTGTTTAAAACCATATGTAACATATTATATCACAAAATCTTGTCTCTTCTACATCTAGGTATAGCTATGGGATAATGCGGGCTAGTAGTTATTGCATCTGGTGCCTGAGTATGTACAATGTTCCTTCTGCCATATAAGAAGGCACCAGTATTACAAATGGAACATGGTAAGTGGAGTACAAAAACTTCACATCATACCCCTGTACAAATATGTGTAAGAACAAAATTTGCAGTAGCATAAAGTGATTGATCCATTAGGAAAGATGTATGACATAGAAAAGTGGGCTGAAGGAGTTAATGTGGGACATACACCATATAATTAGTAGTGTGTTTTTAAGATATTTTGTTTTGCACTGTAATGCATGTTTAAAACTATGTCTTCAATTTAGTTCAGCTGCAGAGGGCTTTGGGAGCAGTGGCAGTAGATTAGTCCCAGCTAGAGATGTAGATTCGACTTGATCCAAATTAATTTGTGGCGAATTGCGTTAAAAAACAGCTATTTCCTGGCTGCAGAGAGCCTGTATAGTGGTGTAGAACACTATGCCTTGCAGTAACACGCATAGGGAGTCTACTGTGGTAGTCAAACAATAATGTGAGTCAGTATGACATGCACATGACAGGCGTCGCTCTTGGAACCACTGCACACTTCACTTATTTGGCCAGTTACGGGGCCAAAACTGACCAACTAACTCAAGTGTGAACTAAGCCTTACAGGTCGATGTTAGTGCCAGCTATAAAGAACCGTGCAGAGGCCCAAAATCCTTTTACATCGTCGTCTGCTGATTCCACATACTGTAGATGTCTTATACGCTTATACAAGTAGAGTCCCCCTCACAGAATGCAGAGGGTGTCAGTAGTAAGTTTGTGTTGACCTCACTGATTATTTTGCCCTTCCTCTGATCCATCAGAACAATAACCTCCACAAAAAAATGGATCCTACCTGTTGAGCATCCGCCTTCACTTGGTCCGGTCAGGATTTGGTCAGTAATCCATCAGTATTGCTGATGCCAAAATAAAACAGGAGTAGATCCAAAACAGAGATGACACGTGAATGGAATATTTGCATGTCTTCTGTGTTTTGTACCCACTACTGCTTTTGGCTACAAAATCATAAGCCAATTCTGGTGGGACCATACAGGCCTTACAGCTGCTACACAGACAGGATCCGTTGTGGGTCTCATTTTTCCTTCCTTCTGATAGATCAAAAGAAGGGTCAAATAAATGATGATGTCAACCAGGCCAAAAAGGCAAATTATTGGCCCAGTCATGGAGTGGGGAGGGTGGGAACACACTGACGATGGTGGCTGTAAGAAGGAGCACTTGGCATCAGATGTGTGGCATCAGGTGGGTGGCAGTATCAGAATAGTAGCTGAGGCAGGTAGCCAAAAGAAACCAGTCTCTTTTGTCAAGGTTTGGGTGAAGCAGCATGGATGATTTAATGTGATGCATCAGGCATTGGTGGGTGGAAATCCATCCACATTTTGGGTGGACAGGTGAGGTCTCCTTGGGGTAACTATGGCCCCCGCTGCACTAAACATCCACTCTGATGCCACACTACTGGCTGGGTCGGACATCTTTTCCAGGGCAAACTCGGCCAGTTGCAGCCACAAATCCAGTTTGGCTGCCCAGTAGTCCAGCGGATCTTCAATGACGGGGGCAGGGTGCACTCCAAGTATGCCACCACCTGCTGGTTCAGGTTCTGCTCTATGTCTAGCTGCTGGTGAGTAGTTTCTTCACTATGTGGGTGAAGAAAGCTACTCATCAGCAACTCTAGGCTCAGGCTGCTGCTAATGGAATTGATACTGCTCCTGCCCCCCCACCCCCCCCACAGCAGCCATGGTAGTGCAAGGTGAGCGACCAGCGGCCAACTGACTACAAAGGATGTCTCTATAGTAGTTCAGTTTGTCCTCCCTCTGAGCGGGTGTAAAAAAGGCCCCCATTTTTGACCAGTAGCAAGGGTCTAACATGGTGGAGAGCCAGTAGTCATCCCTCTGCCGAATGGTGTCAATTCGGATGTCACTACGCAAGCAAGTGAGCATGCATCGGGCCATTTGCGCAAGTGACTAGGAGGGATTCCCTGCATCCATGTCCACTGCATACTGCATGGTGTGTCTGGGTCATCTGCCTCATCTTCCTCATCTCCCTCCTGCTCTTCTGGCTGCTCCTGCTCCTCCTCTCCTGTCACCTGCATAGAAAAACCACCCATTTCGCTACACATTGCTTTTGCTCCAATGTCCTTCTCTTCCTCTTCCAGTTCAGCCCCCACAGGGCTCATGTGGCCGTGAGATGTAGGCGCCACGTCTCCAGTCCCCTCACCAGCCAGATTTACCAGCATCTTTTCCAGGATATGAATCAGTGGAATGACGTTATTCATCCCGTAGTCCTGGCGACTGACATATAAAGTGGCCTCCTCAAAGGGTACGAGCAAACGGCAGGTGACACACATGAGCTGCCACTGGCTAACATTGAAGTTACACAGAGGAGTACCTCTGTCCGCTTGGATCATCAAGAAATTATTTATGGCCTTTCTCTGTTCGTACAGTCGGTCCAACATATGGAGGGTGGAATTCCAACGGGTGGAAACGTCGCATATCAGCCTAGGTTGGGGGACGTCGTTCTGCGGCTGCAACTCAAGGAGGGTGTGCTTGGCGGTGTACGAGTGGCTGAAGTGCTTGCAAAGTTTCCTGGCCATTTTTAGGATGTCTTACAGATGGATGGAAGACTTAAGTAAACGCTTGACAACCAGATTGAATACGTGCGCCATGCAGGGCGCATGGCTCAGCCCTCCTTGATGCAGCGCCGACACCATGTTCTTCCCTTTGTCGTTTACCATGGTTCCGATTTTGAGTTGTCACGGAGAAAGCCAGGATTCAATTTCTTGACGAAGGACACGGAGTAGTTCCTCCCGTGTGACTCCGTTCACCCAGGCAAACGAGGTGTAGAACAATGTGACACCGCCATGCCCTGCACATGTAGTATGCTGGAGGAGCACTGTGAATTGTCCCTGCAGTGGAGGCTGAGGTCACAGTGGAGGATGAGGGAGACATTGTTGCAGGACCAACGGCGTGAGAACGTGGAGGCGAGAGAGGCGTCACCTGGCCAAGTTGCTGGTGTGTCTGGGAAGGAACCACTTTCACCCAGTGGGCCGTAAAGGACATATATTGTTCTTGACCGTAGTTACAGCTCCACACATCGGCGCTGCCATGCACTTTGGCAGATTCCAACAGGCTCAAGAACTGGCCCACCTTCTGTTCTACATATTTGTGCAGGGCTGGTACTGCCTTTTTGGCAAAGAAATGGCGGCTTGGGACTCTCCACCTTGGCTCGGCACAAGCCATCAGTTCTCTGAAGGGTGCAAAGTCCACCATTTGGAAAGGGAGGGACTGCAGCACCAGCAACTTGGACAGGAGCACGTCAGCTTCTGCACCGTTGGATGAGTGCACACATATTGTTGTCTCTTCGAAATCGCTTTGGTGATCGATAGCTGACACAATGACTGACTATTAGGAGGAAGAGCAGGAGCATCAGGACCAGCAGATGATGGGAAGGACACACAGCTTCCTTCGGCTGAAGTGGTGGAGCCTTGACTGCGTGCCAATGGGTGATGCAGCGGTTGCTGCGGCAGGCTGGACCACCACAGGCCACTTTGTGATGCCAACATTGGCACCCTGGCCATGCTTCACCTTCTGCCCACAGATTCGACATATGGCCATGTTCAACTCCCCCAGCGGCTTAACAAAAAACTGCCACACCGCCGAGTAGGTGATTTTAACACTACACACTGACTGACTGCTACCACCACTGCCTCCATGAACCCCTGCACCACTGCTTTCCAGGCAGGTAGGTTCCTGAGAAGCGGGTTGTCTACCCCGGGCACCTTTGGCTCCCGACCTCCCACTGCTGCCATCCTGCTGACTCCCGGCCACGCTACCGACTTGCTGGCTCCTCCGCTGCCTCATGTGCAAGCTGCCTCCCTCTTCTCCCGATGATGAAGCACCTTTGTCACCCGGCTCCCAATTACGATCGGCTACATCATCATCAAGTACTGTCTGCATGTCACTGATGTCCTCCTCAACAGTCTCTGAGCCAGGAGCCTAACCGCTCGCAACACCAGCTCCCACGCCACTCTCCTACTTGCCCGCCTACCGGAGGAAGCGGCGGATGTCTCCTCCAGATCTTGGCTAGGCAGTAGCTGCTGACTGTCCTCTAGTAGCTCATCCTTGCTGTATAGTGGAGCTGAGCCCACAGCATAGAATACTTCTCTGGCTGAGCCAACAGAAAAGGACAGAGGCAGGTTTAGGACATGTGACGGGACAGGATCTGCTCCCGCGTCATACCAACTAAGGGTTGTGTCTGACGAACCAACCGACTCTTGGCTGGGGGTGTCTGATGTGACTTGGGATGAAGTGTATGACTGAGTCAACCATTCTAGAACCGCTGGGTGGCTGGTCAAGACACGACCGCTAGCTCACACTGGGAGCTCAGGCCTCTGGAAGTGACCCCTGCTGCCATGCCCCCTTACTTTGCTATGACCTGTGCCTGCGCCAGAAACATTTAGGCCTGTGCCCCTCCCCTCTGCAGGGCCTGTCACTTCTCTGTCTGACATGCTGCACCCCAATAATTTGAATTACACAGGTATGATCTATTGCGAACCTGCAATGAGCAGCAGTATAATGGCAGTCAGTGCAGTAAGGTGTAGTAGGATTGTTCCTATTACACAGGCTCCAAACACCCCAAATGAACCCTGTTCTTCTTCAATACTCTGTATAAATTTTTCCCTATCCTTTCCCTACACTTCTAATGCACTTTCCATGAACTTCGATTAAGCAAAATATCAGTTTTCAAGTCTTTTCTACCACCTTCTCTAGTGCCTACTCACGTCTCTCCCTGCACTAAGTACACTGAAAAATGCCTGAATCCAAGATGGCGTAGAGTATTTATAAGGGTGTGACATCACAGGGCTGGCTAGCTGCTGATTGGCTGCATGCATGGCATTGTGGGTGATCCCGCGTTCCCAGATTTCCTTGCCCCATGTCCTAATGTGCAGGGGCCATTTTAAGAAAAAATGCAATTCGTTACCACAAAGCATGAGTAAATCCGGATTCGATGCAAATCAAATATTTCCTGAAATTCGGATCGAATTCCACTTCATCAGCTTCAATTTGCTCATCTCTAGTCCCAGCATCACCAAAAGAGATGGATTTAAAGAGGTTGTCCAGTTGAGCAAATAAATGTTATTGTTTGCATAGTGAAAATGTATCACTTACTCATGGTTTTCTAGATCTCTGCTTGTTGTCATTCTTTGTTTACTTTCAGTAGATAAAAATCATTATGGACATAAAGGTACAACACATGCCCCCTCGCCACAGTACGGCTCTACTACTACTGCTCTGTAATACTGCTCTGTTCCTACACAGCGTTGATGTGGTGCCCAGCTGTGTGTCTCTTTTATTGTTTTGCCGACTACTTGTCTCCTGCTCTCAGAAGCAGCAGTACCATAGAACAGGTGAGCAGATTAGAAGAGACACACAGCCAGACGCAATGCTAGTGCTGTGTAGGAAGAGAAGGTATGTATACAATTCACTAATGTCGCAGGGGCAGTACATGGGGGAGGGGGAGTATTATTACCTGTGGAGGCCAATAATATCTATGTGTGCGAGACTAAGGGCCGGTTCATATCTGCGTTCGGTTTCCGTTCCGGGAGTCCGCTTGGGGACCCCCCTTCGAATGGAAACCTATACACATAGAAAAGCGGTTTAGCTAAGGAAACCTGCAGACCCTATAGACTATAATGGGGTCCGTGTGGTTTACGCTCGGTTTCCACATGAAACATGTGGAAACATGCGGAGAGGAAAGTGCGGAAGCCGAGCGGAAACCACACGGACCCCATTATAGTCTATAGGATCTGCAGGTTTCTTTAGGTAAACCAATTTTCTATGGGCATAGATTTCCGTTCGGGGGGTCCCCAAGCAGACTCCCTGAATGGAAACCAAACGCAGATGTAAACCGGCCCTAATACCTGTAGGGGGGAACAATTAGGGCACTATTGCCTATGTTGGGAGGGCACAATTATATGTAGGGGGGCAATATTACTTACGTAGAGGGGGACTGTTGCCTATCTGGATGGAATTCTTGCTGCATCAATGAGTCACTTAAATGGGTCACAAACTTTTCAGACAACTTACTCTCATTTCATAGATCATGTGATTCTGGACCAAAATGTTGTGTCTGGCGTTTGGTGTTTCCCTTCTAGCTATTTTGCTGTTCACTCTTTTGTTGCCAAGGAAGTACATCCATCAATACACGATAGAGTCAAGACACTTTATTTTGGGTGGCCACAGCTTTATTTAAATCACAGAACTAAAATAATCACAGAAGGAGTCAAGTGAAGTGCTAGACCATTGGGATTCACGAATACTGTGAGATCTCCAGTTGTCTGACATACAGCACCCGGCCAGACAGCAATAAAGGGGCAACACGCTCCGGCTTGCAATTCTAACAGAGCCAGTTCACTTTAAGGGCACCAACGACCCTGTGCTTAACCACTGTGCCCGCCCCTGGTTGATGTTACTATTACGACATCTTTCAGGCTGGCCATTTCCAAAACTCAGCCTGTTCAACACCATGAGGTTTAACCTCCTCTATTAGTTAAAATAAGTCCACAATAACTTGCCTGCAACTTCCACCTGACTCCTCAACCACAAAAGTGAAGCTGTGACAGTTTACTAATGGGCCTTGCAACATGTAACACTTTATTACATACAACTGACTCCCTTTATAATTTTTTTTTTTTTTTTTATTATTATTTCAATTTATTTATTTCCACACTTATTGCCAATGCCATGAACAAATAACTTAAAAACTAAATGTTCAGGCAAATGCCAAGAAATATGGACCAAACATGGCAAACCTCTGACTCAGGAGAGGAAAAAACCCCTCTGGAGGAAACCTTTAGGGAACCATGGCTGGAGGACTGCCCTTCCCTTGGGCTTAGAAGGATAATGCCAACATTAACTCATAAAAGTCATCTTAGAATTGTATATATGGCCGGATATACAATTACAGTATCAAACAAAGAAATGATACAATAATACATACATTATGCAGGTAGATGTGAAAAAAGCAATTGTAAAACAGTGATTAAAAGAGGGCGGGTGGGAGGGAAATGTTTCCTCCAATCCTTGTGGTGATAGAAAGAGGAGAAGATGAATAAGACAGGAAGTTACATCTATTCTTAAACTCCTCCCTCCCTACAGTAACACACTAGGCACTATATACTCCTAAAGCTAAATATACACACATATACTCCTAAAGCTGAATATACACATATATACTCTTAAACAGAGGCGTAGCTAGGGGTTCAGCACGGGGGGGGTGAACATGTCCAAGTGGGTCCCCAACTTAGGCATACCGATTATTATCACTATGCGGTGACCATATAGTGGTATATATCGGCTCTACGCAGGGCTCTGCAGACGATTAGGTGAATACAGGGCAATAACATTTAATGACTTACTGGTGACATCTCTGCCTAATCATTCATATTCCCTGTCTCTTTCATCTGGACCGCTATGACCATTTCTTCTAGTCTCTGTAAAGTTTACAGCTCAGACACCTTTGGCTCCTCACTTTTCCAGGCACCTGATCCACATTGTCCTCACCTGCACACCCATCCTGCTGCTACTCCAATTATAAAATATATAATATAACCCCCCAAAATGAATAATACCCACAAGTGCATCTTTAAATTAATAACTACCCTGTGTACCCCCTGTAAATAGCGCCCATTATTAAAAATGTCCCCTGTGTACCCCCATAAATAGTGCCCCTTATTAATAATGTCCCAGGTGTTTCCTAATTAAAAAGTAAACAAAAGGTAAAAATAATTAGTGGGGTTCCAATACCCTGGACCCCCAGGATCAGCCATTTGAATGAACCGTGGTACCTGTGTAAGCACCGTGACCCCTTCTCTGTGTACATAGTGTCATTCATTTCATAGCAGCCATGTAATGTAACTACAGCCTCCTCCTATACACGTCTATGTGGCAAGACTGTAATTACATCATACGGTCAGTATAAACAGATAGAGTGTGATATAAACAGGCGCCATAGCCCCTTCATACAGCTGGTCAGTGGGGATTCACTTATCTCTCAGTGATGATCTATTCTGAGGATAGATCATCAATTAAACATGAGCTGGAAAACTCTTTAAGCCTAAGGCCCCATGTAGCATCCCGCAGCAAAAAAGATCTGTTCTTCCTGCTGTGCTTTGCGCAGAAAGTTTGCAGAGGTTTCCTCTGTGGACTTTCTGCTTCAATTATATCTATAGGGAAACCGCCAGTGTTTCCATAGGTATGCTGCAATTTCCAAAACCACGACTGTTTTGGAAATCGCAGCGTGTCCTCTGTGCGTATTTTACCGCAAAGTGGGGATGGGATGGGGCCCCATGTGGCGAAAACGTCACAGGAAAAAAAAACAAAACGCATTTTACAGTTCCTGCAAAGTGGATGGGATTCTAGCAAATCCCATCCACACATTGCGGAAAAATGTGTGCAGCGGACACGCTGCGATTTCCAAAACCGTTGCGGTTTTGGAAATCGCAGCATGTCAATTATACCTACGGAAACACTGGCGGTTTCCCTATAGGAATAATGGAAGTAGAAAGTCTGCAGAAGAAACCTCTGTGAACCTTCTGTGAAAAGCACTGTGGGAAAAACCACAATGTGTTACTGCTGCGGTTTTTCCTGCAGCGCTTTTTTGCTGCGGACCGCTACATGGGGTTTAGTCTTAATAAAGCCCAAGTGTCACCTTAATTAAATTAATTGCTTTTTACTCATATTATGCCCTGATTCCCCCTGACATAAATACTGCACCTCTAATGACCCCTTATATCAATGACCACTCCCTTATGTTCATAATGCCTCCTAATATAAAATATGCCCCCTAATGGCCCCTTATATAAATAACCTCCCCCCTTGTATTCATAATACCCCTTAATAACCCTTATATAAATGACCCCCCCCTTGTGTTCATAATGCCCCCTCCCTTATAGTCATAATTCCCCCTCCTATCAACCCCTTATACCAGGGGTGTCAAACTCATTTTCACCGGGAGCCACTTCAGCCTCACGGGGTACCTTGAAGGGCCAAAATTATTTTACACGTGTATAAAAGTAACTTTTCCTTAACAGTTAAGCGAGCTATTAAGGAGTAGTTACATTTGTACATTACTACTGTTACAATCAGCCCTTTGAGGGCAACCAGGAAGAACATAATGTATTGTTATAACCTAAGACATTGGCATGTTACATACTATCCTCATCCTTTTCTGAATATATCAAAAATTAAGCAAAATACAAATACCGTTTACCCCTGAAAACGGTATTATGCTCCATAGTGGCCCCTGCACACTGTATTATGCTCCATAGTGGCCCTTGCACACTGTATTATGCTCCATAGTGGCCCCTGAACACTGTATTATGCTCCATAGTGGCCCCTGCACACGGTATTATGCTCCATAGTAGCCCCTGCACACGGTATTATGCTCCATAGTGGCCCCTGCACACTGTATTATGCTCCATAGCGGCCCCTGTACACGGTATTATGCTCTATAGTGGCCCCTGTACACGGTATTATGCTCCATAGTGGCCCCTGCACACGGTATTATGCTCCATAGTGGCCCCTGCACACGGTATTATGCTTCATAGTGGCCCCTGCACATGGTATTATGTCCCATAATGACCCCCCACCCATGAACTATTATTATACTCTGGGGTCTTTTCAGGCCCCAGAGTATAATGATCGGAGACCCAGGTGGTGACAAACATAAAAACTAGTGTTACTTACCTGGGCTCCGGTGCGCTCCCTGCTTTCGGCCTTCTTCAATGTCGCACAGACCGACGTTGCGACATAATGACGTCGGCCTGGCTCACGTGACGCCTGGGACGTCACCAAAGACTGGGACGTCACCAAAGAAGGCCGAAGCCTGCTGGGAGTAACATCGGATCGCCAGAGAGGTGAGTAACACAGGTTTTTATGTTTATCATCTCCCCTGGGCCTCCGATTATTATACTCCCCGGAGTATAATAATAGTAGTATTTGATGGGGTTCGCCGGCCGCGGCCTCACTTACCATCCCCGCTCCTGCACACAGTCGCTTCTGCGTCCCATAGCAGAAGGGGAAGCAGGGGGCGGCCACGACCAGCAGCGGGGATCAATAAGTAAATAGACTGTTACGTGTCGGGGATTATCCTCACCTACTTCCGATGCTTTGATGCAGCCGCCGCCGCCTCCTCTTCTTGTCCGCGACGTCTGCGTGTAAGCGTAGGAGGTGCGATGACGTCATTGTATCGCCGCCTGTGCTGACATGCAGAGGTCTCGTAAATCAGCCCATGACAGGTATCGCGCAGCTTTGTTTTTTTTTTGTTTCTTTTTTTAAGCTGACTGTCCTGGGCTGGTTTACATTAAATAGACAATAAAAAATGCCGCCCCCCAGACAGTGATGGGCCAGATAAGTGCCGGGCCGGATAACAGAAAGCAGCGGGCCGGATTCGGCCCATGGGCCTTGTGTTTGACACCCGTGCCTTATACTATTAAAATACCCACAACTAAGCTAAAACAAAACAAATATAAGTTATACTCACCTACCTGCGATCGTGATGACTGGAGCCGCCGCTTTCTCTTCTTGACTCGTGCTGTATGCGCAGGGTCCATGCACAGGAAGTCAGCATCTCAGTGTAGGAGGCACAATGTTGTGATGTCATCGCGCCACCTGTGCCGGGAACCAGACGTCTGACCTTATTCTCGTTGTCATGTAAACCACAGGCCTGAATTTGCTTGCAGTTTACAAGACAGCCAAGTTGCAGGAAGGCGTTTTAACTAGATCAGTGTCTACAGACACCGATCTAGTTAAAAGTAAAAGATGTACTAATGGCAACCCCGGGGATGGCCCTACAATGTCAGTGGGCCCGGGGAAGCCACCCTCTCTGCTCCCCCCCCTGCTAGCTACGCCTCTGCTCTTAAAGCTGAACCAGCCTATATACTGTAAATCTACACAACTACTGCACAAAGATGAAACTGCAGGAGTTATTGGTTCCCCCATCCCAAAGTCATGTCCCCCTTTGCTAATTGCTTCGGGGGGTGTCTTTCCTGACTACTTATAGAATATTTTCTTCCTGTGTTTTACCTGGTTGGATGCTTGGTATTTGCCATGTATTTGTCATGTATTTACAGTCCAGTGTTGCTGGATTTCCTATATTATGGTCATTTGGGTTTTTCTCAGCTATTTGTTTGCAATTGTATAGTTTCTCCTGGAAGAATGGCAGAACATTATCTGCAATAGATAGGGAATGCCCACAGCCTGAGAGACAAATGCAAAATATGTTTCAGCCATAATTTGATTATTAGTAGCAGAAAAACTGAGAGGACACCATGTATGAAGGCAAATACAGTCTTAGAACAGATTGCTCAGCAAGACCCTTCACTTATTTTAACTTTTCATGAAAACTTGGGTACCCTTTAAGAGAAAGTAAGGTTGTCGCTACACAGCAACTTTGGCAGCAACTCCCATCGCACAACCAAGATCACTGTGTCAACCTAATATAAGTGAATGGAGTTGCATTGCAACCCTGAGGGTGGTGCGACTATGTCTTCTAGTCACAGAAAGAGCAGTGAATAGTTTTCTTTTGCGACTAGAAGTTAAAGTTGCAACATCCCGTAGGTCGCAATGCAATTCCATTCAATTCCATTGATGAAGGAGTCACAGGGCTTTTTTGTCATGCAATATGAGTCGTGCACAAAGTCACCATGTAGCCCTAGCCTTACGGACAGGTACTGCGACCATGAATAAAGTTCAAAGTACTGTTCCACTTTTTAACCACCTGTTGTCTGTGTGACTTTTTTTTAATCTTTACCTTTAGCTGCTTTTTTGTTGCAGATTTTGCTGAGTTTTTTTGAGCCAAACCTGCAAGTGGCTACAACATAAATGGGACATATAAAGGATGATATTATATTTCTCCCTTCTATTAAATCCACAACTGGCTATGGGTCAGAAAACCACAGTAAAATCTGCAACAAAAAGTAGTTTTCCCACAATGTGGGGCATTAATAGGCTAAGGCCCCACGTAGCGAAATGCAGCTAAAAAATGATGTGGAAAAAAATGCAGGGAAAATGCTGCGCTTCCGCAATATGAGGCTTTATCCTAAAAGTTTCCTTTTTTAATAAAAAAAAAAAAGATTATATAGAAAACATTAAGCCTTTTTTCAGATATAGCTAATCGATTCATCTCTTGCATCTACATTTCAACTTTTGGTGTAGGCCTTTAAGGGACAATAATTATGTAGTACTATTTCCAGTGATGCCCGAATCTGGTCCCAATATAGAAGTTATAGGACTAAATGACATGGTAGTTTGTAAAATCTGACCTAACACTAACTGAATTTCCTCCCAGTACCGAAAAAGCTTTAGGCATAGCCAGAGTAAGTGTATTAAATCAGCCTCTTGAGTCTTACATCTCCAACAGTTGTTATTATCACTAAGGCCTGCTGCAAAGAGGTTTTCAGGAGTAAAATATGTCTTATGGAAAATCTGGAACTGTATAAACAATGCAATCTATTTCTAGTGATATTACTATTATTTTTATTGCGTTTTCCCAATCTGCTATACACTCAGAGAAGTGTGGGATCCATTTGGTCACTTTGGTGCAACCAGCATATTTTTGTTTTATAAGAGCTGTACAAATAATTTATATTACGCCACCTTTCTTTTATTGTGGCTATCTGATATAATAAATCTGCAAATGGGAAAATTGTAAAAAAAAAGAAACTTACAGGGATGCAGGCTGGATTATATTTTTCAATTGAACATACCAAAGTAAATGAGTATCAGATAAATTATGTTAATTTTTAAGCTCTATAAGGGTCTTAAAATTGCACATGGGGAAATCCGGTCCATGCATCGGGTAGATTTCTCAGCTTGAACCTAGTCAGGAGACATGACTCCTGGCATCATAGTGATCCATGCCTGCTCATGGATTCAGGGACTGCTGGAATTATAAATCACTATGATGCATAGATTGGATTTTCCAACCTGGATCCCACTGTGTGCATAGGGCCATACAGTATCATAAGACCCATCCCCACCGTTTCCCCATAACAGCCAACCAACCATGTAGTGTGGAACACAACCTATAATTACATACTGGCTATGTTGTCTAGCTCTCCCCCATATAACAGCAGTCTGGCTATGAAGTCTGGAGCTTCCCTATAACTCCATCATACTTTTGTAGTATGGAGCATCACCTATAATTACAGTCTGACTGGGTAGTCTGGAGCCTGCCCTTTACCAGTAGTGTGGTGGTGTAGTCAAAAGCAACCCCTAGCTCGTGGTGTAGTCAACAGCACTCTAGCTGTGTAGTCTAAAACAACCCCGATAACTACAATTTCAAACACCCTTGTGTAGTCCCGAAGCAAATCCAGCAAGAAAAAGCATGGCTTAAAAAGTGGAAAAAAAACAGAATCCACAGGTACAGCAGGCAGAAGATTGTACATATACTGTAGCAGAGCTGACTTTGCCTTAACTTATTGTGATGGTGTATTCTGTGATTTCCCACAAGACTGTATATAACCATTCTGCATTATCTTATCCAAGCAAGTTATCAAAAAGCACAAAAGAAAGAGTTAATGATAAATTCAGGTCTGCTACATCTGCACACTGTTAGTTATATAACACATGATGGTCAACAATACATCTGGTTATGTACAAAACATAAGACTCTCTAAAGGATGCCCAGAGTCATCAAAATTTCATAATATTGCAGTAAAAGTCCCCCCTATCTCCCTGGCTCACAGCGTAAATCTTTCATCTAGCGTCTTAAGCCGCTCGTCTGCTGATTCGGATATATGGCTGCTTATGGACATATTAGACAGAATTTCTGCATGCTGTTTGAACTCCTGTTAAGGCATCTGCCTTCAAAGACAATGAATTATTAATTGCCATTTCTTTATTTTCTGTTATCATACTAGAGCTCACATCCCCCCCTCCCCCATTTGTTGTGATGAAGTAGCCCCCATATCTAGTCTCATGTCCCAGCTGGGCTGGACAGTAAATTTTCTATTAAAGGCCTTTACATGAGGGCAGCAGTGGAATGAGGAACAATAACACAACAATACACAGACTTGTAGCCTGCGGCTCTGTACTGTCCTAGAAGCTGACACTGTGACTTAATAATGAATCCCTAGGACAGTATTGCAAAGAGACTGTGCTAAAAAAAAATTTCATTTAAACCTAAACAATATTTACATTTTTAGAGCTGTAGTCTGTAATCCAGAGCTGATCTTCTGATCATCTGCTGTATAGTGAGGATTTATTTATTATATCTTTATGGTGTTTCAAATTTTACATTTTTTTCTTTTTTTTTTTTGGGGGGGGGGGTGGTATAATGCTCCAAATTCCCTGTATGTATACAAAATTAAAAGATCACTTTCTAGAGACTGAATCTACCTCTAGAGGGAGTTTAGGATTAACAGCATGGAGTCAGGGTTGGTTCACACTTGCGCCCGGAGTCCGTCCACCGTGAATCCGACCTAAATGTCAGAAAAAAGGATTGGGAAAGGACTGGGAAAGGTTTGAAACAGTTTCAATGGGTTTTTAAAGCAACCCGCAGGTGTCGAATTGCAGCCTCTGCGCCGCAAATCCGTTTTTTGGTTGGACACAAAGTCCTGCATGTCTGACTTTGTTCCGACCTGCCTGGCCGCGGCTCCTACCATAGCTAATGGCGGGGACCGGGTCTACAGCGCTGTACACCAAGGTCCCGCCAGAATGGCCACAGTCTATAACGCTGTTTGGAGTATAACCCTGCCCCCATATGACCAAACCCCACCCCTAAACAGCCCGCCCCCCTCTACCTGTCGGGCCGTGGCGGGGAAAAGGTTGAGGACCACTGCTTTAGATTATTTCTAGGATTAAAATTAGTGGATGTAAGGCCTTAGTCACATGTCCATTTTTTACCTAGCTGTAATTATTTACACACCCATTTAGATTTACAGACCGTGATTCCACAAAATTAAAAGAGGAGACATGGTAAGTTTTATGGATCACAGGCATCCATTAAAGTCTATTGGTCCGTACAAAAATAAACATCACAAGGAAGTCAAGGGTGTTCTGTCCATTTTTCATGGATCAAAACAAAATATAGCATTTTTTTTTCTAACATGAAAATGCCACACCCTCCTCAGCCTTGTGGTGTCATGTGGTTCTCCAACTCGACTGCAACTTTTATAAGCCTAATGAGTAAATTAATCAATATGGATCTTCTACATTTTTTTCTCATTCTCTCTTTTTCCTTCCTTCTCTCTGTATATACAATATATATTTCCTAATTAATTTTTATTGTTTAGCTTTGAAGAAGTGAACATGTCTTTCACTGTTACCATTCAATATAGAATCTTCCACACATTGTTTTGTTTTTTTAATTAGATGTTAAGTAACCATAGTGCACCGATACAGGGCAAGATCCATTTAAAAAAATGATCATCCCATCTTATTGTCAGGCAGCACCTAGGGATTAGTGATTGGCGAACCTCGCAAGATTCATGTCTCTTCACACCCCAGAGGTATATTAAGGTATGAAAAAATAATAAACAGCTCATTCTCAGTTTTCCTCACCTCTCTGGGGCTCAACATCAGCATCCAGTCCTTTTTCCCAGTCTCTTCCAGCCTCCCAGGTGACACTTGTGTTAAAGCGTTGAAACATCAACATTGTGACTGCTGAGGCCCAATCACCATAAAGACATTGTGACGGAACCATAGAGAGGTTAGAAGGTGAGTTTGAGCTATTTATTATTTTTCAGCACCAGTGCCAGTGATGGCTAACCTTTTAAGCTCGGTGTGTCAAAATTCGTAAAAAAAACCTAGCTTAACTAGGGTGGCGTGTCACATCCAGAAATATCCATAATTTTGCGATATTTGTAGTTCTAGTAAAAAAAGAGTTATATTTTTGATATATGTATTTATATTATATGTATTTCTTGCCCATCACACATATATGACCCCCTTTTCCTGGCCCATCACAAAGTATATGACCCCATTTTTCTGGCCAATCACACAGTATATGACCCCCTTTTTGTGGCCAATCACACAATATATAACTCCCTTTTTTAGCCCCCACACGGTGACCTCATTTTTTGCCCCCCACAGTGTATGAACCCCTTTTTTTACCCCCCCACAGAGCATATGATCCCCCTATTTATGGCTCTCACACAGTTTATGACACCTTTTATACCCTCCCCTGTTATCTCCCCACCTCCACACAGAGTAGTAGCCGATAATTCTTACTCAACTGTCCACGCTCCAGACCTGGACGCCCTCTGCTGCTGCCTCCAGGGTGTGCTGCTGCCGATGCTGAAGAAGGCCAGAACGCTGTACGTAGTGTCCTGGCGTTCTACAGCGTCATGATATCAGTTTAGTGCCACTTAGAGGAGGCAGCGGAGGGTGGCCAGGACAGGAGCGTTGACAGCTGAGTATAAATAAATAGAGGTCCAGGAGAAGTAATTAAAAATAACAAACACTTATACTCACCTTACCTCACCTCTCCGAGGCATCCTCGCTCCATCATGCTGTCTGCGGCATCCTCTTCTGTCTGGCAACTGAGGTCTCGAACTCCGGCGGTCACGTGGGGCGCGATGACGTCATTACGCCGCCACGCCCCATGTGACCGCTGGCGTGACCTTAGTTACCGGCAGGAAGAGCTCTGGAGCGGATGCTCAGCCCAGGACAGGTGAGTATAACTATTTTTTTTTTTTTTTATACACCTCTCCTTGGTTGGGCCCCTTTTCATTAACAATATGTATAGCGATCAGGGAACAAGGCTTTCCCCGACCACTATCAAGGTGGTCCGGGGCCCCAGCCATTTCCAGCTGGCCGCAGGCTACTGATAGGATGTGTCAGGTAATATTAACATGTAGCTGAATAGTGGGTCCCTTGAATTAATTTTACTCCTGGGCCCTAAGCACATGCAATGCATGGATATAAAACACCCGCCAGAGCAGCACTAATATCGGGTACCAGAGGGAACACCCTCTGTGATGCCCATAATCTATAACAAAGGGTACAGGTTTATGTTCATGGACAAGCCCCTCCCCAACAGTTCTTTTTTATTTATTTCTTTGGCAACAACAACCATATCTGAGCAGTAGCATGGCAACTTGGTTTGCAGGAAGTCAGTGACTACACCAGAGCTTCTTACTTTTGTATGTCACCATTAGAAAAGGTGTATAGGGATGAGATGTCACAAACACTTTTGCACCCAGGAAGTCAAGAACATTTGCTATGCTTTACTATTATTGTTATTATATTTTTGCAACTGAGAAGTTTACAATAAAATATTTCCAGACACTTTCAAAGAAATCTCTGCAAACTTAGGCCAAAACTTCCCAACTCGACTTTACTTTCCTTTAACATCGCTGTTAAAACAACAGAGCCAATATCTCAAAGCCCGTTTCTGCAGAAAGTGCCTATATGTAGAGGTCAGAACTACCAGCAATCTCCAACTATACTGCGCCATTAAAAAGCAGTCACTTAGTCATTCCAACTGTCAAAAATGTATCCGACCGCTCAAAACAAATATGGATTTTTCTAAGTCTCGCTATGTAGACATCTGTGGAAGGATTTCAGCTCAGCCAGTGAATATAAAGAGAATTCATAATAGAAGGTGCAAAGGGAGGGAGGAGGTAGGGTCCTTCTTTTTGGAGCAAATGTCAGTGTTGCTTTAAGGCAAGCAGGCAAGAAATCAGAGAGAAGATTCCTTTTAATCTTGAACACAAACCTACGGTGGAAAAGTAAATAAGTTTGGAAAGTACAGAACATCAGAGCCTTGGCTCACAAATGAGGCTTTCATATTCACAGAACATCCCCTGCCTGTTTATTAAAGTCATGTATAATGCCGGTGCCAGGCACGGGGCGCGCCCGCCGTTCTGTACCATATAGGTGCAATTTGTGAACCTCATTTAGTTTACAGTAGACTGCAAACATTTGTGTTCATTCCTTTTTCACAGATGTTTTCTCTGTACTTTCTTTGTTCTGTCTTCTCCAGAGATGTCCTGCTGCATTTGTCAGATTATTCCAAGAAGAAGAAGAAGGGAGACGATTCTGCCTCTTGGCTTAAATGCAAATTCAATTATTCTACATAGCCATTGAAGACAGGGAAAAAGAAGAAGTAGAGCAGGGAGGAGTTAGTGGGGAGCAGCCGCATCAATATAACCATTATGACCAGAAAAAAACAGTTGTGGGGGAGAAAAGAGACTGTAAGAGAGCGGCTTTATTGCTCCATGGCACAAATGTATGTTAGTATGAGAGATTCATCATATTCAGTATTATCACCTGTTTCTCTTCTTATCCTTTAGGTTGCAAGTTGATTTCAGCAGTGTCCTCTCTTGATCATAAAGTCACTGTCACTCTTCTAGGGTTAAAGAAATCAGTTGCACCAGGCTATAAGTCTTCAGCACCACCCATGTTGAAATCAAATGGGTTTTTCAGACTGGGGCTTATTTTTCATGCTGATGAACTATCCACCATACATGCAGCCTCTAGCCCTGGAACCCATACAGGGTATGTAGATGGAAGCAGACATCTCCATTCACTGTATAGCAGACATGCTGGGGTGCTATAGCCAAGGATACAGCTATAGGGAAGGCAGAAGTAGCCATTGCAAACCGTGGAGTCTGATGGGGTGCAAAGACCTCTCTACAACATAAGAAGAGACCAGTATTATAATGTAGATGGCACATGGTAAGTTACAGATTTTGTAATGGGACCAATAAGCTTCAAGTTATGCCCCTGACTGTAGTTCTGCTTCTGTTCAACTGTGCCTGAGTACTGGAGTTCTGCTCCTATTCACTCAAATAGGAGCAGAGCTGCAGTATTCTGGCCTGGTCGCTATACAATAGACAGAGCCTTCTATTTCTGGCTCCCCTGTGAAGGCATCGGTGCGGGTGTCTCCCTGGAACAGTTGATAGACAGTGCTGGTTTTAAATAAATTATGGCCCTGGACAAAATTAAAAGCGTGGCCCCAAATGCTGATATACAAAAAACACCATCATATTCAGTGAATTACGAAGGCAATGCAGCACTTCATTTATATATAATAGTTCTCCCTTATATATAATAGCCCCCTTAAATATAATTGTTCCCTCTTATACAGTGTCGGACTGAAGGGCCTAGTCCCACCAGAGGAAATTGTTCTAGGGGCCCACCCAACAGCTTCCTGCTAATATCCTACGACTCCTTCACTGAAATCTTACATATGTGCTGACTGTCTGACATTACTGAGTATGTCCCCAGTATCATCATCCCCTCTATTACTGTGCATGCCCCAATAGTTCCATGGTTGATTCATGCACAGTACTGTATAGGGAATGACACGGCCATGGAGCACTACAAGATTATAGTGATGCAAACAAACAAAACAGAGGCACCAAGCAGTGCATAGTGCATTACCACTTTACAGCATACACCGCACACTAAAAGTGAATGGCTTGTCACCTTGGGGGGTTGTGTGAGTCACAGCCGTCTTGTTTGAGCAGTAGTGGGTCCTAACATAGGGAGAGTATTGCAGCTGTTCAGTGTTTCACCAGGGAAGGTGTAAAGCAATAGTGAACAAAGGGACCAGTAACACAGGAACTGCGCAGATCCAAAGATGGCTATAGGACAAATTCTTTTATGCCAAAAGATAAACAGATTTGACAAACGACGCTTTTTAGGGTACCCCTTTATCAAGTGTGTAAGGCACTTGTCTTCTCTAACGTCTCTGCCTGTTCGGGTCTCTGCCCCACCCTCCACTCGCACACTGCGGCAAAGGAGTCGTGTTCAGTATGATTCTTTGCTTAAGGTTCTTGTTGCTCAGTCTGAAGACTGTCCTAGACTATGTAATTGAATTTCAATCACACCCGTCTCCTGCATCTTGTTTCTTCCACTCCTCAAATAGTTAATCTTAGCCTTGCCTGTGTGATTGACAACCTGTCTACGAATCTAGTCTGGGGCAGGTCCTGGACTTGCTATAAACAGGTCATCAGCTCACACATGGTCGCTGGCTATTGAGATTCTGTCTTGTGACTTTGTCCCTGCTAGCTCCTCTTCTGTTATTATTGTATTCTTATTCTTGACCTCTGGATTTGACTTTGACTATTCACTTGGATTTCGTTTTGGTACTTCATTGCTCGACTGTTATCGACCCCTTGGCAAGCTGACCTCCCTTTGTTGTTGTTTGTCCTGTCTGCATTCTGTGTTGTCACTTATTTAGTGAAGGGATCGGCTCCAAGTTGTCAGCTGTCACCTTGGCCAGTCAGGCAAGTAGGCAGGGCCAGTGGGGGGGTTCAGCTTTAGGGCTCACTGTCTTGTCGTGCTCCTCCCCCCCCCCCCCAGGGTTCTGCAGCAGCACTGGGGAATTACTCAACTGGCAATTCCCTTACAGAATAGCCAGCCCTAAAATTAGCCAAGATGGAGGGTTTGGCAGGCCTGGTATCTGAGCTAGCTAAACAGGTTCAGACCCTTACTGATGCTGCTGCAGCATCCCCTGCAGTTTTTTCCCTTCCCAGGGTGAAGATGTTACTACCAGATCGTTTCTCAGGGGACCGAGAAAAATTTGAGACTTTCTGGGAGTCTTGTCGCCTGTATTTCCGGATTAATCCACATGCATCCCAGGCCCAAATGGTGGGAGTAGTTATATCCCTCCTACAGGGGAATCCACAAGCTTGGACCCTTAAACTCCCTCCTGGGGCTGAGGAGTGGTCTGACTTGGAAAAAATGTTTTGTCCCTGGGGTCTATCTCTGCTGAGCCAGACCACATTGGGATTGCGGAATCGCAACTCCTCACCTTGTGACAGAGCAAACACTCTGCTGAGGAGTACTGCTCAGAATAACATAAGTGCAGTGTAACTGCAGGTTGGTATGAGTCAGCCCTTAAGGCTCACTTTAAACAAAGCCTGTGTGACCGTGTTAAGGAGGTCTTGTTGGTCACCCAGATCCCCCTACTCTTGAGCAGGCCATGACTTTGGACGTCCGTATTGACCATAGAATCCGGGAAAATGTTAAAGAGAGAGTAAAGCCTGTTTCCTCCAAGTTTTCTGTCCCTTCCTCTCTTTCTCCTGAAAAATCAACTTTTTCTCCCATCACTACTGGTGAGGAACCCATGCAACTGGGAGCTATGGACACCAAGATTCGACAAGAGAATCGTCTCAAGAATAACCTTTGCCTGTACTGTGGTACTTCAGGTCATATCATATGAGACTGCTCTATCAGACCCCGCACACCAGTGGAAAAACTTCAGCGCCTGAGTGGTAGTCGGAAGAACCACTCAGGCAACCAGGTATTTGCTGAAAATAACAATAAGATGGTCGCTGGCTATTGAGATTCTGTCTTGTGACTTTGTCCCTGCTAGCTCCTCTTCTGTTATTATTGTATTCTTATGCCTGACCTCTGGATTTGACTTTGACTATTCACTTGGATTTCGTTTTGGTACTTCATTGCTCGACTGTTACCGACCCCTTGGCAAGCTGACCTCCCTTTGTTGTTGTTTGTCCTGTCTGCATTCTGTGTTGTCACTTATTTAGTGAAGGGATCGGCTCCAAGTTGTCAGCTGTCACCTTGGCCAGTCAGGCAAGTAGGCAGGGCCAGTGGGGGGGGGGGTTCAGCTTTAGGGCTTACTGTCTTGTTGTGTCCCTCCCCCTAGGGTTCTGCAGCAGAACTGGGGAATTGCTCAACTGGCAATTCCCTTACATCTTCACAGTTCATTAAACTTAGGATAGGTACTTTGAGAACCTATCCTAAGTTTAATGAACTGTGAAGACAAGTGTCTCACACACTTGATAAAGGGGTACCCTAAACCCCGAAACGCGTCGTGTGTCAAATCTGTTTATCTTTTGGAATAAAAGAATTTGCCCTATAGCTATCTTTGGATCTGCGCAGTTCCTGTGTTACTGGTCCCTTTGTTCAAGATTATAGTGAGGGAGCTGAGATACACACATAGCACACAGGAATTTTGAGCCCCCCCCCCACAGTATAATACTCCCCAGTATCTCCACACTGTATAATGCTCCACAGTGGCCTCCACACAGTATAATATGCTCCCCAGAGTCCCCAAAAGGTATAATACCCCTTAGTGACCCCACACAGTATAATATGTTCCCTAGAAGCCCCACACAATATAATACGCCTCACACAGTATAAAAGACTCCCCACAGTGCCACCCCCCGTGTAATGCTCTACAGTGGCCCCACACAGAATAATGTGCTCCCCACAGTGCCCCCCAGTATAATGTTCAACAGTGGCCCCACACAGTATAATATGCTCCCCAGAGCCAGCCCCACCACAGTATAATGCTTCACAGTGGTCCCAGAGAGTATAATATGCTCTCGAGAAGCCCCACACAATATAATTTGCTCCACAGTGTCCCCATACAGTATAATAGAATCCCCACACTGCCCCCCAGTATAAAGCTGCACAGTGGCCCCACACAATATAATATGCTCTACAGAGGCTCCCTCAGTATAATGCTCTACAGTGGCCCCACACAATATAATATGCTCCCCAGAAGCCCCCCCAGTATAATATGCTCCCCACATTTGTCCACACAGTATAATGCCCCACACAATATAATATACTCCCCAGAGCCTCGAGCCACTTCAGGCATAACCCTTCAAAATTCGTTTTGACTAATATTTGTGAGGTTCGTCCGTTCATTTTAGTGCTATTATTATACTCTGTGGTCTCTTCATAAGACCCCAGATAAGCTCTGAGTGGTATTATTGAAAATTGGAAGCATGTAGGAATCTTAGTAACTTACCACGAAGTGGCAGACCACATAAGCTACAAAGCAGTCCTGAGCAGCATAGTTCATAGAAGTCGCAACTCATCTAACTGAATGGGGCAGATTTATTAAAACTGTCTGAAAACAAAACTGTCTTAGTTGCCCATAGCAACCAATCAAAGTGCAGCATTCATTTTTGTATTCTGCTCCTGAAAAATGAAACCTGAATAGTGATTGGTTGCTTTTGGCAATTAAGAAAGCTTTTCTTTTAGACAATTTAATACATCTGCCCCAATAGCTGCAGAGTTCCAAACCTCATCTTTTGTTAACATCAGCATGAAAAGTCTGCTCCAGGAGTGTCATGGTAGATGGTATCTGGCAGCTGGTGGACCAGGCTGCGGTTGTCAGATAATGCCAAAACATTACCTGCCTGACTGCATTGTGTTAACTGTAAAGTTTGGGAGAGGAGGGTTAATTCTATGGGGTTGTTTTTCAGGGGTTGACTTAGACCCCTTAGTTCCAGTGAAGCAAAATCATAATGCTTCAGCAAACCAATATATTTTGGGCAACTGTATGCTTCCAACTTTATGGCAACCGTTTCTGGAAGGGTCTTTTCTATTCCAGAATAACTGTACAAACTGCACAAAGCAAGGTCCATGAAGACAAGGCTGATTGAGTTAGGGTTGGAAGAACTTAATTGCTGACCTTAAACCCATCAAACACCTATAGGAAAAGTTGAACAGATATGTGAGCCAGGCCCTTTCAACCAACTTCAATAGAATATCACTGTGTCAATACACCACTGTAATCAGTGCTTCCTATGCACTGGGGGCCAATGGGGAATGAGGTTCAGGGAAATACAGAATTTAATAAAGATTAATGGTGTTTTTAGGCTATAGATATTGATGACTTATCCTTAGGATAGGTTATCAATATCAGATCATTGGGGGTTTGACACCTGGCACCCCCACAACCAGCCAGTATCAGCAATCATGGCTGGCAGAATTACTCAGTATACAGAGCAGGAATCAAACAGCTATACCCTTAGTGTAGTGGTCATTACCAATTACTGGAGCACACCTTCCATTGTAGTGAGATACAGTAACTGGGTACTTACATTATACAGTCAACACTGCTGTCTGATTATGACTCTAAAGACTATGTAGATCTGGCTGCTGGTTAAAGCTAATCAATCAGGGTGCCAGTTATCAAACCCATGCCAATCTAAAATGAAAGATTTTTCCTAAGAATAGGTCATCAATATTTATAGCCTGGAAAGTCCCTTTAAGATATGGTAATGAAATTAGTTGTTATTTTAGGTTTTCTTAAGAAAAAAAAAAAGTTATTGCAGAAACATAAAGCATTACTACCACATAATGATTATTTATACCCTAATAATGCACAATATGAAGAAACATGTCAATATTTCTCTAGTATCCACGTTTCCTTTAATGTTCCAGTTGGAGATGTTTGATCACACTATTATTCTTTGAATTATAAAGTAGCTCTTCATATATGATGTAATATTGTGATTTATAATGCATCGAGCTGTCTTGGTATTGCAATTTAACATTTTAAAGTGCTCATAAAGCAGAAGTTCTTTCATACTGGTTTTAAATGCCATTGATGTTATTGATTGGCACAGACAAACACACCTGACTAAGGTCAAGAACCTAAAATTTCGCACCATAAAGGTGACATTAGATTTTCACTATAGCCTCTATAGTGTATTTTTCACTATAGCCTCTACGTTATAATAATAATAATAATAGTCCTTTAATAGTCCCACAATGGGGAAATTCAGTGTGTTACAGCAGCAAAGATAAGCAGATACAAATACAAATACAACATGTACAGGAATGTTCCAAGCTGAGAGGCATTACATTAATAGCAGACAGACAGATAGGACGTAGCAGAGGAGGGGGGGGGGATTTAACAGGCAGAGAGATATTTCAGTTCTCTGTGTGTAATGATCTCCGCTTAGGTCGGTGTTGGTTGTACAGCCTAACCGCGGTGGGGAGGAAAGACTTCCGATAGCGCTCCTTCTCACACCTAGGGTGGAGCAGTCGGTCACTGACAGTACTGCTCAGCGCGATCACAGTCTCATGCATGGGATGGGACTTCTTCTTCTGCATGGAGCTCACCACAGACAGTATCCTTCTGTCACCCACCACCTGCACTGGGTCCAGTGGGCTCCCCAGGACAGAGCTGGCCCTTCTAATCAGCTTGTCAAGTTTATTTCTGTCCCTGGTTGATATACTGCTCCCCCAGCAGGCCACTCCAAAGAAGATGCATAGGGGCATAGCTATAGGGAGTGTAGTGGGACCTGAGCACTGTTCCAAAGGTCTGACTCCTAAGAAGACACTAACATACAAATTCCAAATGCCATATGGAGGGGCTGTTACAGATTTTGCATTGGGTTTAGAAGATTAAAATTATACATTATAATTGACCAAAATGCTGTTTGCAACCTTTTTCAGAAACTGTATATGGGCTACCCATAGTGGCCTACAAAGTAAATATTAAAATGGAACCCCTAGAGTTTTGGCATCCAGGAAGGAAATGTCTGATATTTCTTACACCCTTTCCATGACCCTTGGACCAATTCCCACCTACCTTATTTGCTAAAAACATAGAGAGAGAGAATCCTGCACAGTTTTCCCTATCTAGAAGCATAAAGGGCGGTATCACCAGGACCAGGTCCTGCTCTCCAACCTCAAAGCAGATGCTCTATCTTATCCTTCACCTCTAATTTTTGGGGTATCTCTATTTCTGTAGACAGTGGTTCCAGTGTTGTTGACTGGGTAGCTTTTAACAATTGCTCTGAGTAGTCATACTTCAGAAACAACAGTACAAAATATTAATGCAGATGGTTTTTTTGGAGTGCCTACGAAACCTATGAAAAAAAAAAGTATGAATAGTATAATTAATAAAATTCGTGAATGACTGCTGCAGTTTGAGAGAGGACCCTGTCTGCAAGGACTTACAATCTGCAAGGGAAGGTGGATGGAGAAGGGTAGAAGATACTTTCATGGTACTGTATTGGCAGCAATATTACTGTAGGTTGTAGGCTTTCATGAAGAGGTGAGTTTTCAGGTTGTGTTTGAAGGTTTTGATCATGGGGAGCAGTCTGATGTGCTTGTGAAGAAGTGCTCCACAAATTATCCTGTAACAGGTTTGGCATTATCTTGAAGAATTTGTGGCAGGGTGCCTGAAATTTGTGGTTCTGTAGGGATAGTAGCATTAGCAATACAGTCAATGAAACATGATAGAAAGGGAGACAGGAGCAGTATTGGCATCATTGGGATTTTGATAAATGGCAGATCTTTTTATCGGAATTAGCCAGAGGTGTGTGAAAATCCTTGTGGATTCAAGCCTGATTCATTCTAACAAATGAAATGTTTTTCACACTTGTGGTGAACAGTTTAATTCATTTGGGAGTGATAAAGCCACCTGCAGTGCTGAATACTCTCTCTGCTATTACACTGGCAGACAAGGCTATAATAGTACTGTACACACATAGCAAACTGGGACAGTTCCTGCCACAGGTCCAATTTTCTGACCCAGAAGTCCATGGGTTCAATGTTATCTGATGGAGTAAGTAAACACTCCAGGTATGGGATCAACTGAATCTGGTTGTGCAGGAGGTCAGCACACCTTAGTTCTTCTTCCATAACTTGTTGCATGAGTGTGTTTCATGTGAGATAAATATTAAAGAGATGACATAACTGATGCAGCAGTTGCCCCTGCTGACAAATTTGGTGGCCTCCACAAAGTGCCCCGGGAGGCAACACACTTCCCTCATGATCATTTAATGGCAGATTTCAAAATAATACATTGTCCCTGTGGTCTGCTGAATGCAGTATTCATTCACTACCTTTTACTTGTCATACAGACAATCTAGCAAGCGCAACATACAATTTCAGCGAGTTGGAACATAACAGATGAGGCGGTGCAAGGACAGGCCATTTTGTCACTGCAAGTCCAACGGGGTTGCTTAGCCAGATAAGTACAGCTGAAATGTGCAGACACTTTTCTGGGCAGGAGCGGCACCTCCATTATGCCAAAATATGTGTTTATAAATCAGTGCATCACCAAATTTAGCACATTCATTAAACAGGGACAATGAATTATTTTACCCAACTGCAGTACAGCCACAACATTTGTGCCTTTGTCTCTGGCAACTCTCCAGTTGTACAGTAGTTGGCGGGGAAACATCCAGTGACACATGTGCTGCTGGATACAGAGGAGCAGCTCTTCCACTGTGTGGCCCCTCTGATTTAGGCTAATTACCCATAAAACTGCCTGGCCTGATGTTGGAACTGGGCCTGGACAAATGAAGTGGTGTCAGTACAAGTGTCTGGCCAAGTTGTGCTTGTGGACTGTTTCTGCTACTTCTCAAGTGTCTGGCCAAATTGTGCTTGTGGACTGTTGCTGCTACTTCTCAAAACATTGACCCACTGGGTCAAGAAAGCCATATATTCTCCCTGCCAATAATTGCTACTCCAGTTGTCGGCATTGAAGTGCTCCTTTCCCCCACATTGCCATATCCAACAAGCAGGCCACATTCTCACAGAAGTGGCAATATAAGTCAGGGAAAGCTTCCCTAGAGAAATAATGATGGCTTCCTAACCTTCGTCAAGGCTGAGAATATACCACCAGTTAGTGAAATGGAGTGGAATCCACTAAGTGGTATGGAAGTGACCATATCATCAGCAAATTGGCCAGGTGTGAGTTAAGCTTATGAACCATCGAATGACTGGGAACATATTGCTGTTTCTTGTCCACATGTACTCTTATGAATGCCTAATGCTGCAATGGAGGAGGAGTAGAAGGATGGTCTTGCTCACTTTGCTTGCCACTGCCAATTCTATTTTGCCAATTGAGCTGGTGATGTTTATTCATGTGATTACAGAGAGCCTTAGTTTCTACATTTTGTGTCTGCAAGGCCACAACATAGTTTTCTTGCGCAGCGCACAGCAGCCTTTTGCTCTGATGTAATCTTCACACATCATCTTCCAGACCACTTTTTTCAACCTCATCATCATGGCCATAGGCCTCATAATTTCCAACTCTAGATTTCCCCTCAGTGCCCCAACGAGCATGGCTACCAGTATCCAACCCCTTGCCACTACCACCAACAGTCATTTCTTCTACTTCAACCTCTGTCTGTTCCACATCAAAAAATGCTAACTGATCTCAATCTCATCCAACCCATCAAGAACAGGAAGATTAGGACTCAGCAGCCCTGGTTTTGTCTCTTTGACACAAGGAAGGTGCCTCACTAGAAATCAGTGTCATTGAAGATGAAGACAGGGTTGATGGAGAAGAAAAGCCACTTGGGAAGATAATTGTTAAGATATTAGATGAAGAGAAATAACACAAAGAACCCTGACTCAAAGCCACAGCATCACTATCAGATGTAATATCCTGCTGTGACTGAGATAAGCAAACCATTTGATGAGAAAGCTTGCAATTGTTACCCACATACTTATTTCTACTTTATGTGGTGGGTGGCATGGCACTGGCAATGGCATGACTGTTTTCTCCTCCTCCTATACCCCATCCTCGTCCTTTTTCCTGTCTTTTTCAAAACATTTTGCTACTTTTATTTTATTCTGAATTCTATGATAAATTTGATAATAAATGTGGCTTAGAACTAGGCTGGCCTGGCAATAGCACATGCAGTAATTAAATGCACCAATGTGGTATGGTAAATTTGGTAATGAATGTGGCTTAAAAATAGCACTTGCCATACTATGGGAAGTAATGCAAAAAATGGCAGAAGAAATAATGGTTTGGCACAGAAAGGGTGGCTCACTTGCAGACTCTGTGTTAAAAAAAAAGTGCTGTGCAAGTTTTCAGAATTGTCACTTTTACACAGACACAGCACAGAAAGGCTGACACCGTGGCAGTCTTTATATATATATATATATATATATATAAATGTTGTTTCACAGAAATTGTCAGCCTGTTTACACAGACAGAGCACAGAAAGGGACCGTGGCACACTGTGGCAGACTATGTAAAATTACAGTGTTGTGCAATTTCACAGAATTTGTCACTTCTTTTACATGATGTATGATTTCACTTGTTTTACGAAGACATAACACAGAAAGGGACTGCGAAATACTGTGGCAGATGTAAAAATAAAAGTGCAAATTTAATAAAATTTGTCTCACCTCTTACAAAAACACAGCACAGAAAGGTACCATTATACACTTTGTCAGCCTTTATGTAAAAAAAAAAAAAAGCAAACATTTTTTGTGAGCTCTCACAGAATTTGCCACTTATTTAACACAGACAAACCACACAAAAATACTGTGGCACATTGTAGCACTCTATGCAAAAACACTGTGTTGTGCAATTTCACAGAATTAAGCAAACACATTTTTTGGGTTAAGGCTAAGCTGGCCATGCACATCTAGCGGTTGATGAACAGCTATTCATCTCAACCACAAATTTCTAAACTGCATGTGCATATTTATTTTAAAGAGGAGAAGGTGATAGTGAAATGCCCAATTTATCCTCTTACCTATATGTGCTATTTTACTACTACTAACACTTTGTATTAACTATGCATGTCATATCAACCTTGCATTGATTTACATATAGTAATACTCTTCCAAATATGATCAGCAGTGACATAAATAACACAGTTGTTTTATAGGTATGTTATTAGACATAGTAATATAGTTACAGAGAAACTCCATTAATTCCTTACAGAATCTCCCACCATTGACTATATTGCATGTGTTTTCCACCAGTTGTTATCTTTGAGCCTATATCCCAAGCAGTATCAAATATTTACGTCTTCTTTTACCAATATACTCATTTCCCTTCACAGTCTTCTTTACTCCCCTTATCCCAGGCCTTGCTTCTTGCCCCTCTCTGACCTGTAGACCCTTAATTATTTATAGAGATAAAATTACACTTTCTTTCTCTGAGTATATCTCTTGTATCCTAGAGTGCATGATGGTACCTGCTATTCAGAATTCTTCACCTTCACTAGCAAGTATCCATTGTGATCTTCTGACATATAGTTACAGTATATATACAGTATATTATACTCTCAATAATTAGAGTATTTTTCTCTTTCTGTGCCACATCTTAAAGGAACAATGTAGGCAAAACTTGTACACTGTATTATATCTTAGACCTGAACAGACTGAGCAGAGGTGTTGCTAGATCTTAAAACATCCAGGATCCAAGTCTCAATGCCTATGTACCAAATCCTCAATGACTCCCCTCCCTTTGTACCCCAACAACAACAGAACAGTCACAGAAAACACAGGAGAAATCCATACTTATTTTATCTAGAGATGAGCGAATCGAAGCTGACGAAGTGGAATTCAATCCAAATTTCAGGAAATATTTGATTTGCATCAAATCCGAATTTAATCATGTTTCGTGGTAACGAATTGCATTTTTTCATAAAATGGCTGCTGCACGTTAGGACATGGGGCAAGGAACTCTAGGAAAGATGACATCCTCTATAGACTGCAATGCACGTGTATTGCAGTCTATAGTGCTGAACCAGCGATTAGTGCATTGCTGGTTCAGGTCCCCTAGTGGTACATCACTAAAAACCGCTGCAAGGCACAGTGTTCTACACCATAATACAGGCTCTCCGCAGCCAGGAAATAGATGTTTTTTAATGCGATTCTCTGCAAATTAATTTGGATCGTATCGGAAAAATTCGGCGAAGCTGCCTAATCTAATTTTTCAAAAATTCGCTCATCTCTAATTATATCCAATGACTTACTGACAGGGAATATACATTGTGAGCCCTATATGGGACAATAACTGACAATATCTGTAAAAAGCGCTGTGGAATATGATGGTGCTATACAAGTAAGCATAATAAATAAATAATAAATAAAAATTACAGGTGATGTCTCCTCTGATTGTAGTTGTTCTCTTTCCTCATCTTCTCCATTTGGCCCAGATCACCAGGAATGTTTCTTCTTGTTCTGCAGAGCTAACGATTTAGATATCTTAGGTTCCTTATTTTTGCATCATCCACTTCATCCTGGTGCCCTAAGTCTTTATTAATGTGGATTGTACATCAGAGTCAGCTCCAAATTGCTGCCCAGATCTGCGTCACAGTAACAGACGCTTCTTTTTTTTCCAGAAAGCTAAAAAAAGAAGCATCCTGCACAATCTTGCCATATATTCCACAGCTGATTCAGCTGCAGAAGATGTGGTGCAAGACTACTGAAGCAATGGGGCTAATTAGCGAGTAAACCCATAATGGAAAGCCAATGCAGAGCGAAATACTGCCCCAAATTCTGATGCACTCCATAAAAATAATGCTTCAAAAAAATTCCATATGGATCCAGGCATGCATTGATTGTAGATTATCAGTTCATATAGTGATATCACTGAGGAAGGTTCAAATGAACCAAAACTTACCTTTATAATCATTATCCTCATGGATTAAAATATTTTGCCTAGACATACAGTGGGGAAAAAAGTATTTAGTAAGCCACCAATTGTGCAAGTTCTCCCGCTTAAAAAGATGAGAGAGGCCTGTAATTAACATCATAGGTAGACCTCAATTATGAGAGACAAAATGAGAAAACAAATCCAGAAAATCACATTGTCTGATTTTTAAAGAATTAATTTGCAAATTGTGGTGGAAAATAAGTATTTGGTCACCTACAAACATGCAAGATTACTGGCTCTCACAGATCTGTAACTTCTTCTTTAAGAGGCTCCTCTGTCCTCCACTCATTACCTGTAGTAATGGCACCTGTTTGATATTGTTATCAGTATAAAAGACACCTGTCCAGAACCTCAAACAGTCACACTCCAAACTCCACTATGGTGAAGACCAAAGAGCTGTGGAAGGACACCAGAAACAAAATTGTAGACCTGTACCAGGCTGGGAAGACTGAATCTGCAATAGGCAAGCAGCTTGGTGTGAAGAAATCAACTGTGGGAGCAATAATTAAAAAATGGAAGACATACAAGACCACTGATAATCTCCCTCGATCAGGGGCTCCACGCAAGATCAAAAATAAAAAAAAAAGCAAAAATCCCAGAACCACACGGGGGGACCTAGTGAATGACCTGCAGAAAGCTGGGACTAACGTAACAAAGGCTACTGTCAGTAACACACTACGCTGCCAGAGACTCAGATCCTGCAGAGTCAGGCGTGTCCCCCTGCTTAAGCCAGTACATATCCAGGCCCGTCTGAAGTTTGCTAGAGAGCATTTGGATGTTCCAGAAGAGTATTGGGAGAATGTCATATGGTCAGATGAAACCAAAGTAGAACTGTTTGGGAGAAACATAACTCGCTGTGTTTGGAGAAGAGTGAATGCTGAGTTGCATCCAAAGACCACCATACCTACTGTGAAGCATGGGGGAGGCAATATCATGCTTTGGGGCTGTTTCTCTGCAAAGGGACCAGGACGACTGAAACTGTACATGAAAGAATGAATGGGGCCATGTATTGCGAGATTTTGAGTGCAAACCTCCTTCCATCAGCAAGGGCATTGAAGATGAGATGTGGCTGGATCTTTCAGCATGACAATGATCCCAAGCACACTGCCAGGGCAACAAAGGAGTGGCTTCGTAAGAAGCATTTCAAGGTCCTGGAGTGGCCTAGCCAGTCTCCAGATCTCAACCCCATAGAAAACCTTTGGAGGGAGTTGAAAGTCCGTGTTGTCCATCGACAGCCCCAAAACATCACTGCTCTAGAGGAGATCTGCATGGAGGAATGGACCAACATAAAAGCAACAGTGTCTGCCAACCTTGTGAAGACTTACAGAAAACGCTTGACCTCTGTCATTGCTAACAAAGGATATATAACAAAGTATTGAAATGAACTTTTGTTATTGACCAAATACTTATTTTCCACCATAATTTGCAAATAAATTATTTAAAAATCAGACAATGTGATTTTCTAGATTTGTTTTCTCATTTTGTCTCTCATAGTTGGGGTCTACCTATGATGTCAATTACAGGCCTTTCTCATCTTTTTAAGTGGGAGAACTTGCACAATTGTTGGCTGACTAAATACTTTTTTTTCCCCACTGTATGTAGAATAAATGTGGAATATGTGGAATTTTTGGGATATTGGTGACCTTACAAGTCCTTCCACAAAAAAACCCCCACTAATACAGAGTGCTGATATATTTACACGTGGTTTATAAAAATAATGCTTCACCAGTGTGCCCCATTAGTAATAATGACCACAGAGCATCAATGCATCTCTAGTACGATAGTATGGTACCAGTATACCATATTAATAATAATTTTCCCCATAGTGCCCCATTAGTAATAATGATCCACCAGTGAGCCCTAATAATAATATTTCCCCCATAGGGCACTGAATATTAATACTGGTTTCTATACTAATAATTCTTCCTAGCCTGCCCCATTAGTAATAGTGCTCTCATAGTAATAACACTCATCCAGAGTTCCTCCATTAGTAATAGTCCCCCATAGTTCTCCCAATATTAATATTGCTCCCCCAGTGTACTCCATTTGTAGTAATGTTCCATATAGTGTAGCAGATATTATGTCCCCCATAGTAATATGGCTTCCATAAATAAAACTGCCCATACTGCCCCAATGATAATTACTTACCCCTTGCATCCTCGCTCATAATAGTGCCTCAATAGTAAAAATGCTCCCCCCAGGTGCCCCCATTAAAATAATACCCCCTACCACATAATGCACCCAATAGTAATAATGCCTCCATTATTAATATAATTTCCCTAGTGTGACCCATTAATAATAAGGCCCCATAGTGCCCCCAATCATAATAATACCACCATTGTTACAATGCCCCATAGTGCTCACAATAGTAATATGGCTTCCCAGTTTTCACCCCATAGTGCCCCCAGAATAAATGCACCACTTAGACATTAAAAAAAATACTTACCTGACCCCCATTCCATGCTTCATACTCTATGTGGTGCTAATCAAAGGATAACTCTTCAAACTTTGACCTGATCCATCAGCAGTTGGGTATGGAGGTATGGAGCCATGGAAAAGTGGTGTGATGGTATAGATGGTGTTGTAGGGGAATTGCTCATGACATTGTTGTGGATTATTTCAGAATTAAAAACCATCGTAGCCAACCTAGCTACAATTGCATTCTTTGGAGCCCACTCACAACCAGTTTCAGCTTATCCATCATTTTATTTTTAAGAGGAACAAATCTCCACTGAGAAGTATTTGATAAGGGAACAGAATAATGGAGTATACTGAATAATCTTGTCTTTGTATAAGATAAAGTTTATCTGAGCTAGGTAACCAGTATTTAGACTCTTGTTGCCCAGAACTTGTTCAATCCCCTGGTATTTTAACCCTTAGACACTACAACTAAGTTTACTTAGCAACAAACCAAATGTGGTTAAGGATCCACTTCTTCAATACAGTTGTAAAAGCATCCCCGGTGGCTTATTCATGCTGCTGTTTGAGAGTATACTATCTTTATTTTGGTCACTACCTAATTCCATTCATTACATAGTTTTCATGGAAATATGTATGAAGAAGCCTTCTCCGTACTCCGTGCCAAGCACTGTAAATCCCATAAATGGAGTAGATAATAATTACTTAATATTATGCTAAACACCATAACCTTGGTAGAAAATTACCTGACAAATTATGCAGTGTAATAACTACCAATGTAAAAAGGTGCTATTATTTCGCAATAGTTACAATAGAGGAAACACAAAGTGTAAATTAGAAAGAGGAACAAACATGTTAATACTTGTATAAGGGGTAAAATGTCTTAATTGAGTGTTACTTTCTCAATAAGAAGCTGAGGAAATATTCTCTACATTAAAAATTCAACAGGAAAAAAAATTTCTATTATTTTTGGAGTGATGCAAATTTTTGCATCAGGTAGATATCTTTGATAAATTATTCACATCACTTTTATATTTCAGTGCATTTTTGTTGATTTATGAAAACTCAGAAATACAGCAGAATACAGTATCAAAAAGATGTCCCAGCACATTCCAAGTACTGTACGTATCCAAGCCTTTGAGTCAATAAATCTGTACATTGACTTTATGCACTGTCCAAAACAAGTACAACTTTACAACATTCTATTTCCAGCCATAAAGTAAGGAACGACCCATCGTTAATTTGCATTTCTATCTTATTTGCATTTTAACAATTATCTGCAGACTTTTAAATGCCCATGTCTTCCCCTCCTCATGCTGCTGTGAATGTAAAATTGCAATTATTTATGACGCATTGTATGTAATTCTATTTGGAAGATAAAAAAAATAAAAACGACAGCATAAAACACCCAACAAAAAGTGAAGCATTAATTTGTCTGCAAAACATGTTTATGTACATTAAAAGATAAGGGAGTCTTGTTCTTGTGTATGCAAGGAAGGAAAGAAATAAGACAGACTGATTTGAACTGGTTGAATGGAAACAAATAGAAGTAATTGTGCCCTATGAAAATGGAGTAAAGACTATGGAGGGAGGGGGGATGATAGTACTGGACAAATGGAGATAGAGTATGCTGTAAACACACTAAGGTTGAAAATACACTGCTTGTTAAGGAAAGCAAGAAGAACAAACAAGTGTTCCTGCACAATAAATTAACAAATTTAGAAAACCATCAACCTCTTAAAGGGAGTTTGTCACTAGAACCCAGCATATAAACTGAATGAATCAAATTATGTTTTCCCCCTGTGAATCAATTCCTTCATTGCCAAGATATTTCCTTTTCTGTCAATACGCAAATGAACTCACTTAAGCAATGAAGGGCATCGCTACTTACCTCTTTGGAGCAACGGCAATGCCTTCATTGCTCCAAAGAGCTCATTTGCATACTGGCAAAAGCAGCATTATGTTAGCAATGGAACCACTGACTCACAAGGGGGAAATACCACTTGATTCAGGTGACCCCAACCTATCTTCAGAGCTGGATTGACATGCTCTGTTCTGGTGATAGACCCCCTTTAGAATGCAGCCTATTTTGGCTCTCAGAGCGTGGCGATTTTTTTTTTTTTTGTCATTGTTGTTTAACTTTTTTTACTGAGAACTTTTTTTTTTTATGCAGAAAGAGTTTAATGTTTAAATGCCCCCTCTTCACTATATACCGTATTTTTCGGACTATAAGACGCACTTTTTTCCCCCTAAATTTGGGAGGAAAATGGGGGATGCTTCTTATGGTCCGAAAGTGGGCGTTGGGGGAAGGGGAGGATCGGAGGAGCGGGGTCGCAGCATCGTCCCACTCCTGCAGCTGCCGGCTTCCTGTAGCGGGGCTTCCTCCAGTGGCAGGAGTGGGACGATGTGCGGGCCCTGGGATCGGAGGAGCGGGTGTCAGTGAACCCATCCCGGCATCTGCCGTGCTATTACGGCGGATGCCAGGTCTGTAAAGATGATGGTGGCCGCTCTGCTGCTGAGCAGTCGCCATAGCTACCGGATCTCACACTGTAATGTACAGCGCAGACTCGGAGCTAATGCCCGTGATCAGACTCCAGTCTGATCGTGGGCATTACTACTTTAAAGCCCCCCCTAAAGTAAAAAAGTAGCCTCTGGGACCGGTCCCCACCGCCCCCGTACCTTTGAAGTTGCAGGCCGGCTCCAGCGTGGCGAGATCGCAGAAGCCGACCTGTTCCTGTGACAGCCGGGAGCCTTATGAAGGCTCCAAGGCCTGTCATAGGAATATTACTATTGCGGCAGGTCTATGACCAGCCGCAATAGTAATGTGCAGAATCTCCCATAGACTGCAATACACTTGTATTGCAGTCTATGGGACTTGCAATCAAATGATTGCAGGTTCAAGCGCCCTAAGGGGGGGGGGGGGGGCTAATAAAATACAAAAAAAAAAAAAAAACATTAACAAAATCTAAAAAAATAAATAAAAGTTCTAAATCACCCTCTTTCCCTATAAAACATATAAAAGTAGAAAATTACTGTGAAACACATACACATTAGGTATCCCTGTGTCCGAAAACGCCCGGTCTACAAACTTATAAAAATATTTTTCCTGTACGGTGAATGTCATAGCGGGGGAAAAAAAAATCTAAAGTGACAAACTGCCGTTTTTTTCACTGTTTCACCTTTGATTTGAATAAAAAGTGATCTAAGCAATAGACATTCCCCAGAATGTTATAACTAAAAAGAACATCCGGCAGGGCCACCTGTCAATGTGACCTTGCAGCTGTTGCAAAACTACAACTCCCATATATTAAATATTTTACCATTTTTTGCTTAAAATTTTTTTTCCCTATTTTCCTCCTCTAAAACCTAGGTGCGTCTTATGGCCCGGTGCGTCTTATAGTCCGAAAATACGGTATATAATGCATTATGTATTTTTATAATTCTAAAGAAATGGGAAAAAAACACAATAAAAATTAATTATGCAATTTTGGATGTTTTGTTCTTTGTGTTTTTACAATGTTCATTGTATACATGGCATGTTAATTTTATTTTGTAGGTCAATACCATTGCATTGATAGCAATATTTTTTTATGGTTTAGTACTTTTAGTATCAATAGGATACATTTATTGATCTTATAGACATAGTGCAGCAGTATAAACATTATGATGGATTCTACATAAGAAGTATATGATAACATCATTAAGTAATCATATAATATATTCCAAAAACTGATAATTAAGCATACAGGAATACACAAGGAAAAAAAATAAGGAAAGTCCAGGTGCACCTAATAGGCATTATGGCAGATAAAGGGGAGTTTTGAGCAAAACCAGCCAGTGATACCCCCAATCAGAGATATTACATGGGACCAAAACAAGTCTGCTCCTGGACAAGACCACCAAATGTGGTGCATTGTGCCTGTAGTCGTACAGCCCCAAATGCACAGAGGTGACACCATGTGATATCTATGGTGTGCAGACATACTGGGACAAAGTAGCACCTATCTTGAATTATCAGGGATATCCCCATAAGGGAGGCCTGTCAGCTTGCCTTACTAACAATCTTACAACACAATAACCACTATTCTGGTATCACGATAGTACAAATGTCTTCCTCCCCCTTTAAAATAAATGGTTGTGCGGTTGGTTAATATGGCTATTGATGAGAGAAATTAATCATACTAGTAACAAAGTAGACAGAGCAGATGACTCCAGTATGGAGTAGAATCCTAATTCCAAAAAGCTAGGATGCTTTGTAAAATGTAAACAAAAACAAAAATACAATTTAAACATTTCATATAACCATAGTTTATTCACAATAGAACATGTGGATTTCTGTTCAGTTTCAGAAAAATGTTTCTAAAAGTAAAATTGCAAAAACTTTGAATATCTCACAATCTCTAGTACAAAATATCATCAAAAGATTCAGAGAATCTGGAGATATACATATGAACAAGGGACAGACAGTCTATATTGGATGCTTATGATCTATATCTCTCAGGTGGCACCGCATTAAAAACAAGCATGAATTGGTAAGCTAAATTACTGCATCGCCTCAGTGAACACAGTTCACTGTGTAATCCATAAAAACAAGTTAAATCTGTATTATGCAAAGAGGCAGACATATATCAACACAATCCAGAAATGCCACCATTTTTTGGGGGCCAAATCTCATTAAAAATGGACTGAGGCAAAATGGAAAACTTTTCAAATGAAATGGAAAATGTCGAACTTTCAACTTCTGATGTGTTCTGTGTTCTGATGTGAACAAAATATGATTATATGAGATTTCCAAATCATTGCACTCTTGTTTTCTTTACATTTTATACAGTGTCCTAACTTGATTTTGGAATTGGGGTTGTATTTTAATTTTTTTCCCAGGGAGCTAGAAAATGCAGAAAGAGAAACATTTGTTGTATTTTAGAGTTTCTACAGGCAAAGGTTGGTACTGTGAAAAAGAAGTTACAAAGATCATGAGTCTATTTTGCAGAAAATTATGTACTTGAGTAAGGCCCTGGGTTATTCAACAGGAGAAGGTATGGGATAGTATACCTGGTGGGAAGCTTGGGTTGTAATAATTTGGAGAGGCTGAGGATTTCAATGTATATATAGGGCACCTGTTGCCAGCTGGCTTCTGTTTCTGTTACCTTTTGCCCTCTAGGTGTTAGGAACCAAACGCAGTGCCGGATAGAGTTAGTCTTAGGAAATCCAGACCCGCCCCTGTACACTAAGGTAAAACAGCGCTGAGCGTCCAGCGCCCCCTTAACCGAAGCGGAACTAGCCTCCAGAGGTTTTCGCCAGAGCTCCTGATGGTGGAGTTGGACTTGGTCGCTATCTTCGGCCAGAACCACAAGAGTCCTAAGGGAGCAGAGCGCACGGTGCACCACAAGTCACAGAAAGGCCCTGGAATCCAAAAACCACTCACCTGAGCAAGTTTGGAGGCAGAAGAATACTGAAAGCTGGAGAAGATGCATTAACAGGTTTTCTCCAAAAGATGGCTGCAGCGCAGTAGAATTGTCGATTAGTCCGTGTCGGCAGCAGGAGAATCTCGTAGTACCAGAGGAAGAGAGGTAAGAAGAGTCAAAACAAGCGGGGTCGATTTCAGGAGGTCACGAGGTGCAGAATCAGTGTTCAAGGAGAGATGGTCTGGAAGGCAAGCCGTGGTCACAACCGGAGGGAGCAATAAACACAGAGGCAGCAGGATAGGATTGAAGGTCAGGAATGAGGAGCTGGAAGTAAGGAAGGCAAACGGGATAGAGCGAGGAGGATCTGACACCCAGGGGAAATGAATAACCAGCGAGAGCATAGCGCCAGAAGGGAGACTAAATAGACAGGTGAGTGCAGGAAAGTTAACCCCTAGAAAAGAGAGCGTGCCAGAGTGTGTGAGGACTGGAGCGGCACCTCACAGCACTACTGCAGAGGTGCCGACTCCAGTCCTAACACTAGGCTTCTATTTTGCTACCTGTTGGCCTCTGGGCTTCTGTTTATGTTACCAGTGGGCCTCAGGGCTTCTGCTACCTGTTGGCCTCTGGTCTTCAGCTACTTGTTCTTTGACCTGCCCTAGTTTTAGACCTAGCTTCTGTTCTCTGTACATGCTCTCCAATAACTGTCAGTTTTTACACCTGTTACATCTGTTCATAGTACTGATCAGCTGTTACCAAACTGTGACCATCTCAAAAGGTAGTGACCTCGCAGACTCCCCACAGTGCAGTTCTGAACCCCACATGGAGGTTAAAGGGTAAAAACTGGGGAGTCTGGAAGGATAATGAACTTATAGGTAGCAACAAGCCAAACCAGTTTGGTAGCACAGTGGTTCCATGATCCGCTGCTTGTTACAGTTATAAGCTTTCTTTCCCCAAAAAGCGTAAAAAAAATTCTTATAGGGCAAGAGAAAGACACAGCCACAGGTGAAATGCAGCTTTACACAGCCCCACTGTAATCTTTATAATGAAAGGTCATCCAGAGAGAGAGAAGCACACTTTATAGCCTTTTGAGGGTCCTGAATTAGGGAATAATTCTAGTAAGGTATTGACGGTTTTCTAACCCAAACAACCTCTTTATGTAAATTACTCCTCATTGTGCTCACTGGTCATAAACATGTGGTTAGTTGATACACAGTCATGGTTGTAAGCCGAACCTTTATCCTCAGCTATAGAAAACCTTTCAAGCTCTGCTGAGTCTAAGCTTGTAACTCAACTCCAGCAGTATATAAGTTATTAAGCGAGATCGCTGTGTTCTCTTCTACTCCTGGGCCCTCAGAGAATATACAAACTTCTCCTGATCTCTTACTCAGACTGAAGCTTGTTCTCACATTCTGCAGGAAAGTGCAAAAGTACAAGGCAAACACAACGTACACATCTACACAATTGTATGGTTACTGCATAAAATTTTGTAAATTGTATGCTAATCAGCAGGGGTCAAAAATTTTGGGACTACAGCTATTGTGAAACTCCCTGCATGCATAGTTACTTGGCTGTTTTCACTACTCACATAGAAGTGAATGGAGCAACCTAGGAACTGTAATTTTGCAACTATGGGAGCTAAAGGTTGCAGAACCTTCTGCTAAAGGTGTAAAAGGATCAAATATAGGGTTTTGTTCTTGCACACTTACAGTAATTTTAGTAGATATACACCAGGTACTATAGAGCATATGGTCAACGGCTAACCCATATACCATACATGTTTTCAATAAAAATCTGACTGCAGGTCATTTTTTCAGTCAAGTTTTTAGCCATGATTGCATTGTAATAGAAATAGGTGAGTGAACAGGAAGTTGGTAAAGGAATATTATATCCCTTTCTGGGGTATCCATATTAAACTTTAGGACCTGGATCTATCTCAAGAATGGGGAATCCCAACTCCCATCTTGTGGTTGCAGTGAGTGGAGAGTACACTGGGCAGGCTCGGCTTTCTCGATCCACATCTGTGGTACCTCCTAGAAAAGTCAAGCAGGGAGGTTCTATAAAAGTGAAAGGAGAGAGCTGAGCTGTGCATTTGTGTGAAACTGTCTATTTACCACAGCTACAACACAGGGGTCAGGAATCCCCCCCCCCCCCCCCCCGTTTCTGACATAGATGCATGCCTGCCTATCCTGTGGATTTGCCATAAATAATAAATGTCCCACATAGGAACACCCCTTTAAGTTTATCACTCCTTTGTATCACCATCAAAAGGGCCAGAATTGGACCAGAAGGGAACTGAAGGTAACAACAACCCACTAAACAAAAACCTAATAATTAACCACAAAATGCTTCTCACTATAATCACTGTTGTTCTTCCCATACTTGTAAAAACCACTTTTCCACCCTAAACCAGCCATGTCACTAAGAATATCTTTATCTCTCCATCTATTCTACCCTACCATCTCACCTTCTCTGCACAGCTACTCACAAACCTGCAAGCTTTCCGCCCCAGACACACACAACCTCCCCAAACTCTCTCCTGTTTACACCTGCTATCCCTCTCCCTTCTACTCGTTACTTCTGGCAACATATCTCCTAATCCTGGACCACCCCAACAATTCCCTGCTGTTGGATCTTTTCGCACAACCTGCATCAGAGCACGGAACCCCCTAAACCTTACACCTATCTTACAAGCTCCTGCCCCTCCCCATGCCCTCCCCGGTGCACTATGGAACGCTCGCTCCATACGCAACAAACTTGACTACATCCACGACCTCTTAATTTCTCATAAATTTTCATTTCTCAGTATCACAGAAATGTGGCTAACACCCTCAGACACCACATTCCCTGTTGCCCTCTCCTATGAAGGTCTGCAATTCTCACACACTCCCCGCCCCAACAATAAATCTGGTGGAGGTGTAGGCGTAATCCTGTCTGACAATTGCTCCTTTTCCCCAATCCAACCGCTACCTGCTCTCACCCTCCCCTCCCCTCCTTTGAAGTGCACTCTGTTCGCATTTACTCGCCCTCCAACTGGCCATCATATATCGACTGCCAGGACCTACCACTGCCTTTATTGACTACTTCACCACCTTTCTAATGCACTTCCTACCCACTGACACCCCCACCATCATCATGGGTGATTTCAACATCCCCATTAACACAAACCACCCCTCCGCTTCCAGTCTCCTGTCCCTCACTGCCTTCTTTGGTCTCTCTCAATGGTCCTCCTCTGCCACTCACACAAAGGGGCACACGCTCGACCTCGTATTCACCCACCTCTGTTCTCTAGTCGACCTCTCTAACTCTCTGTCTATGCTCTCTGGCCACAACCTGCTGACATTCCCTGCCCTCTCCTCTGTAATAGACTCCCCAACCCCTAAACCAAAACGCCCCCCGCAGAAACCTTAATCACCTTGACATCCACACACTCTCAAACTCTCTCCTACCACTTGCTGACAAAACCTCACTCCAGGACACAGATACCGCCGCTAACTTCTACAATACCACCATTACTTCAGCCCTTGACTCTGTGGCCCCCTTCACTAACACCAGAGCCGGACCGATCAATAGGCAAACCTGGCTGACCTGACTAAAAAACTGAGATGTGCCTCACGGGTTGCAGAACATCTCTGGAAGAAAAGCCACTCCCAGGAGGACTTCCTCAGGTACAAAGAGGCAGTACTCGCATTCAAGAATGCACTCACCTCTGCAAAGAAGGTCTACTTCTCCACACTAATATCTGCCTATCCCACAAACCCAAACAGCTATTCACTACCTTCAACTCCCTTCTCCGTCCTCCTGCGCCCCCTCCGACATCACTTATCACAGCTGATGACTTTGCCTCTTATTTCAAAAGCAAAATTGACACCATCAGAGACAGTTTCACCCTACACCCCCTGACAACCACTCTACCCAACTGTCCTGTGCTCTTCGTCTTTCACATGTTTCTCCACCATCACTGATGAAAAGCTCTCCACCCTAATCTCTAAATCCCACCTCACCTCCTGCGCGCTTGACCCGACCCAGTCACACCTCATCCCCAAACTCTCTGAAGTCATTACTCCTGCTCTAACCCATCTCTTCAACCTATCCCTAACCAATAGATCCTTCAAACATGCTAACGTCACACCTATACTTAAGAAACCCTCCCTTGACCCGTTCTCTCCAGCCAACTACCGCCCCATCTCATTGCTCCCGTACACCTCTAAACTGCTGGAGCAACACATCCACTCCGAACTATCCTCCTATCTCTAGTCCAATGTGCTCTTTGACAGACTACAATCAGGCTTCAGACCCCATCAATGCACAGAAACTGCACTAACCAAGGTCACTAATGACCTTCTAACTGCCAAAGTCAAGCATCACTACTCTGTCCTCCTCGACCTCTCCTCTGCCTTTGACACAGTCGACCATTCCCTCCTGTTGCAAACGCTCTCATCCCTTGGCATCTCAGACCTGGCCCTTTCCTGGATCTCCTCATACCTCACCAATCACACATTCAGCGTCTCCCACTCGCACACCACCTCCCCGCCATGCCCTCTTTCTGTAGGTGTCCCCCAAGGCTTGGTCCTAGGACCCCTCCTGTTCTCCATCTACACCCTCGGCCATGGCCAACTCATAGAATCCCATGGTTTCCGCTACCATTGCTATGCTGACGACACCCAAACATATCACTCTGGACCAGACATTACATCTCTGTTGTCCAGAGTCCCAGAATGTCTAGCAGCCGTAGCCTCCTTTCTCTCCTCCCACTTTCTCAAACTCAACATAATCTCCTCACACGGCCCTCCAACCTGACCCATCTATTAAAGTTAGCGGAACCACACTCACCCCAGTCCCATCGGTCTGCTGCCTTGGGATAACCTTAGACTCTGACCTATCCTTCAAGCCGCATATGCAAACCCTCAACACCTTCTGCCGCCTCCAACTCAAGAACATTCATCGAATCTGCTCCATCCTCACCCATGAAACTACAAAGATGCTAGTCCACACCCTCATAATCTCCCGCCTAGACTACTGTAACACCCTTCTCCGTGGCCTTCCAGCAAACACTCTCGCCTCCTCCAGTCCACCTTAAAATGTACTGCTCGCTTAATACACCCCTCCCCTCGTTCTTCATTGTCTTCTCCCCTCTACCAATCCCTTCACTGGCTACCCGTCGCCCAGCGAATAGAGTTAAAACTACTAACGCTGACATACAAAGCCTTCCACAACCTGTCCCCTCCATATATGTCCGACCTAATCTCCCGCTAACTGCCCACACGTAACATCCGATCCTCCAAAGATCTCCTACTCCGCTCTGCTCTTATCCGCTCTTCACACAAACGTCTCCAAGACTTCTCCCGTGCATCCCCCATACTCTGGAACTCACTACCAAGACACATCAGACTGTCCCCCACAGTTACAAGCTTCAAGAAGGCCCTGAAGCCCCACCTATTCAGGAAGGCCTACAACCTCCAATAAAGCTACTGTCACCACACCACCACCTGTACCGTCTCTCCCCTCACCTTCTGTCTCTATCCCTCTACCCTCAAAGATTGTAAGCCCTTGCGGACTGTTGGTATTATCTGTTTTGTACATCTTGTGTACCGTATGTAAACCCTCAAATGTAAAGCACCATGGAATTAATGGTGCTATATAAATAAACAATAATAATAATAATAAAAAAGGGTACAGCATTGTAAGGCTAGATTCATATCTGCATCAAAGTCTCCATTGTAGACTCCACTGCCGAAAATCGGCTGAGAGAAAAGTCCTGCACAGAGGAGCCAGGCCGCAGCAGCTCAAGTCAAAGAATACTGGAAGAAGTCCGAGGCCTTGTTCACAGTGCAGTTTATTGTGTGAGGGCAGTAAAGACATGTTATCACTGTGTGGGCCTGGTGAGAGCAACAATTTAGGATGTTAAATTTGCTGCAGTATTTGTCCTTCTTTCTGTCCTCTGAGTATTTTCCTATATATGGCACTATTACTGTGTTTGGGACACAGTAATAAGGGTAGCAGCAGGATGCATGAGACTTTTGTGTGGCAAACTCTGCAGAAATTACTTTTGACTGGAAGAAACATTAATATCAGTATGCACCAAATGGAGAAAATGAGAAAAGACAACATCTACATGAGAATGTCTTTTTCTGTGATTCATGTGACTGCATAAGATTAGTACTGGTTTAAAGGGGGAGGGGGGCATGCATTCTGAACAGTCTAGGGCCCACAATACTCTTAATCCACCCCTTGCTAGTTCTGCAGGCTGTGGCTACCAATATTTGCAAATCAGAATCATTGGGGATGCCAGATATAGAACTCTGACCTTGATGGCTTATTATAAGTGCATAAATCAACAATATCTAAATTCTGGAAAATTGTTTTAAGGATGTCAACATAGCCTCAAGCATGGATCGGATAAATACTTAAGAGTTCACAAATGCTGAAGAATCCTGTGTACCGAGCACTGTATAGTGCACATTATTACAGAGCCATACTGTGTTCTACCTTACTGTTGGGCTGTGTGTACTATGCGTACAGAGATATTTTCCTTTTATTTTCCTCTCCATAGGAAACCAGATACATATGGAGGAATAGTAAAGGTCCTGTGTCTTGCTGTGGGGCCATGTGCATGAACCTTAATGTAAAGGTATGCTTAGTGGCTATTTGCTAAGCACTACTGATTTGCAGAATGGGGGGAGAACCATAGACTTTGCAATTACTATATTTTATTGGGAAGGGTACTTCATACACAGCCATACAAGGGCCACATACTTTTTGTTACACAGGGGCCTTTTACTGTATGTATTCACAGTTGGCTTGCAGTCAACATGCAGTAACTGCTACATTTCCAAAATGATTCTCAATGAGCACTATAAGACAGAACAATTTATGCATTTACATGGTTAAGACATTAAAAATGACCTTTCTATTAGACACTTTTCAAGCCTTATGATCATAAAGAGCTTTTATTTGTACAGACATAAGAAAATGATGTACCCAGGAATTATATTTTGCAAAAATAGGGCAATTTAATCCCTAGACTCAGCCTTCATGTTATTGACGTTCAGGTTCAAAAATGAGCTGTAAAGATGAAGAGCAGTGAGGAAATGAAAAGCATTTATCTATTACTGCTAAAATCATGATAATCAATGGATTATACAACAGTTCGCTATGCATCGGCAAGTCAAGACTCGGAGGGCCAAGAAGGTCAACCTCCTCAAAGGGAGGAGAAAGATGGAAGCTCAAGCCAGCATGTGGATAACAGGGATGATATCTGACAAAACCAGGTAATGATTAGAAGCCCGATCAGAACACAAAGCTTGGATGACCCCTAACACTGGAAGCTTTCAGGTTCTCTCACATTACAAGGACTGAACTATTCATGCAGAGCTTGACTGACAGGCAGTATTGTTATTTGCAGTGCTGAATACAGGAGAACTTTCAGAGTAAATAAAGATTTAAAGTGAACTGGACTAGTACATTGCAGCCTGCATGCATGAATAGCTAGGAGGCAGGACACCATAATAAGATTTAGGGAATATAAATATAGAGTGGAAGCTTTAAATTGATTTAAAGAGGATCTTTAAAAGTTGAAGAAACTCATAAAATTTGAAGGATAAGACCTGACTTTTATCTTAAAGAGAACCTGACATTAGGATCGGTTCCTTTTAAATTAGGGTTCTTACCTATATAATGTCCTAGTTGGCACATTTGCATCGTTTAAAGGTGTTGTATCGTAAAAAAAACCAAAAAAAAAAACCCTTATTGAATAGAAGCCAGAAGCCAGCTTTCAATTCTGAGGAAAGTCGCATCTGACTATAAATTTCTCCTGCAAAGTCCCCTGCAGGGAGAAGGGATCTTTGAAAGACAGCCATTTAAATTTGAATCCATGTAATAAGTGTCATTCTCTGTTCTTCTACTTGGTGAGGACTCGGGAGTTTGCTAATCATCTCTATGTGCCCTAATCAAACATTTGGATAAGGGGCCCAAACTGTACTTAATTTCTTTATGGTATTAATGCCCCCACTGCTAAACCTCTCCATTCCCTGTACCCACTTGTACTATTGTATTTATTAACTCTTAAGCTGGATCATTTTTAATACATTTTTTTATCAATATATCCAGTTATGTGACTACTAGACTTAAGTTGCTACTAGAAACCAATATGTTTTCTCTGCCTCAGTTCTACTGAGAGAAACAGTTTCCCAGAGAATCAAATGCCCTATTAACCACTAAGCATCAAATAGCTAATACTATATAAACATATCAAAGGAGCTGAAATGTTATGCCAGCCACAGGAAACCCAGTGAGCAAGTCCACCTTCAACTCCACCAATCCATCTCTACAATAACCAACAACCACTAGGGAGGTGTGTGTGCATTCCTACATGGTGCTCTGACCCTACTCAACAAAAACAAGAACTGCTTCTCTCCATCTTGAAAGCCTGAAGGAAGAAGCCAATAAAAATGAAACCCATCTGACCTCATGAGATGGCAGCTAAATCCATCAAGCTGCCATCAATAGATTACAACACCAGTGTTTATCATGACTTCTTTACACCATCGGTATCACATGTCTCTTGTAAGGCCATAAGATCAGAATAACCTTGCCTTTCATTCTTAATCAGCATACAAAAGCATCATCAAAGAGGAACCTGAAGAAAGCATATATCTGGAACTAGTAACAAAGAACCTCAGTCACCACTACCAAACAGTATGAAATAAATGTGCATGTGCAGGGTACCATGACTGCAATACAAAAATTTGCAACAACACTCCACCAGCACCAAGAGCATCACTGCCATGTCCACCATATATACAAACAAAATTAAGTATCCCACTGAAAATTTTGACAAAATTGTGAAAGCCCATAAGCCATTGACATTGTTTTCTGAAACCCTCAAATCCTACACCCGGTCTACATTCATCCCTTATGGCCACACTAATATATGAGTGTCCTAGAAGTCATATGACAGGTCGATTGGTATCTGTACAAACAAAACAGCAAAGCAATGTGGGCATGACCTGAGACACAACCTGATCTTCCCAAAACTATCCACTGCACAGCAGAATTAGGAAGCCCTATCCTAGCAGATTTCGAAACTTCCCAAGCAGAACCACATGAACTCCTCTTGAAGACTGAATGGAACCTCAAAAAGAATCACCATCCCCCAAAATCCACACCCCAGTATTGAGTACAACATTTTTTAGGTATGTGTATGTAATGAAGCTATGATGATATGGCCTGAAGGGGTGGGATTAAACTATTACCCATTTCCCCAGCCCCCCGACAAATTAAACTTACCATTTATGAACAGAAGCAAGGGACCAAATGAAGCAATTATTAGAGATGCACCAGAAACTCGAGAAATTGCTAGTGATTCGCCAATAATGACACAAGTCCATTTGACCTTCTAGGCAAACATCTAGACCTCTGCCTTTTAGACATTCTGTCTGTATTGAGCAAACAGCAGGAGCTTGCGTCTGAAAAAGACAGAGAACACCACCATGGGTGGTGGCGTAAATATACCAACGACACTGCAAAGACTACATTGTACTGAGCCCTGAGAGAAGGTCCATCAGGGTGTGCTGGATCTACCATACCTGCAGGACCTCCTTCAATAAGTTAAACTGGACATAACAAGAACTAAATATGCAGATTTGCATAGAAATGGGTATGTGCAATGAGATGTGTGCAGGGCTATGTATAACCACAGCACCAAGATGAAATGGCTGCACTGGCTGACGCTGAGTGTAAGGGGAGGATCCTGTTGCACAGGGTATACTTGTGGTCTGAGACCACATAGCACTGTATTGGAGCTTCACACATTATTTTTTTTTTATCACATTTATTTGCAAAGTTGTTCTTTGTTATTTTTAGATGGCTGCATTGGAGTTATAAAATAGAATGGGAAAGTCTATATTCCCGATGTCTTAAGGATCTTCAATCTACAGCCCTTCTATGATTGCAACCATCTCAAAGTTTGCAATGAGTCTGGTATCTTAAGGACATCCTGTTCCACTGCTACTATTGAAATAAACTATTCCAGATTACAGTTACGGATAAACAGACCTCTTTTTAACAGAGATGCAGATAAAAGTGAGCGGCAGCATAAAATAAAGAGTGCGTTTCTCATCTGTACAAATACCATGTTAGCTAAACACAAGATGAACCTGCTCTCCTGTGCTCTGATTTCAAGAGTTAATTAGTGCTAACCTCTCACTTGCTTTTTCTACCCATGAGCCGGCGCTGACATATCTGTAGTATCTGAAATGATGGTAATTGATTAGGTGCACAAGATGTCGGGGCAGAAGCAGTTAGAATTCAGAGCGCATACATCACTCTCGTGTCACTGAAGATATCTTCTGTACTGAGTCGATGGGAAGTATTTAGAAGTCCATGCTCCTTTTAACTCTCTCATAACATTAATTACTCATCGGTGGTGAGGATAATGATGGTGGGAGGCTCATTTATCTGCATCACTAGCAAAAGCTCATTTTCATCAAAATCTTTCATTTTATTCATGGTTGTTTTATTTTTCATTCTACTCCCTATGTAAGAACTCCCCATCATTTTAGATGCAAGGAGCTATGTATACATTTAATACTGCTGCTGTGGCTAGTAAAGCTTACTTTAAGGTCATCAGCTTTGTGAGGTATAAAGCAAAAAAATAACAAATAATGTTATAGCAACATTTCTGAGTGTTACCTTTTTCTTTTATTAATGTCCCTACCAGGGTTATAACTAGCAGAGGCAGGGTCACTCACATGGCATAGCACCCCCTTTCCTGGCCCCCACACAGTATAACGCACTATTTACACACAGTATAATGTCCCACAGTGACCCCTTCACCAAGTATAATGTCCCACAGTGGCCTCCATACAATATAATGTCCCACAGTAGCCTCCACACAGTATAAAGTGCCATAGTGGCTTCCATACAATATAATGTCTGACAGTGGACCCTTTACCATGTATAATGTCCCATAGTGGCCCCTTCACACAGTATAATGTCACATAGTGGCCTCCATACAGTATAATGTCTCATTGTAACCCCTCCACACAGTATAATGTGCCACAGTGACCCCTTCACACAGTATAATTTCCCATAGTGACCCCTACAGTATTTGTTACAAATATTGCAAAAGTTTCGAGTTCGCCGAACCTGAAATTTTTAGGGTTCCACACCTACAAACTATTATTATACTCCAGGGTCTCTTCAGACCACAGAGTATGATGAGTGGAGGCCCAGGGGAGGTAAATATACATAACTAACAGTGTTACTCACCTCTCCTGGGATCCAGTCTTCGGACGTCACAGAATGATGACATCGGTCATGCCTCTGTCATTATGTGTCGTGACAGCGGTGTGACCCACATGACCGCTGAGACCCAATTACAGTGCTCAGCAGTCTGTAGAAGACTCACCAGAGCCCAGGAGAGGTGAGTAACACTGTTTTTTTAATGTTTTCTCCTAAGCTGGGCCTCAGCTCATTACACTCTGGGGTGTGAAGAGACCCCAGAGTATAATAAATGCAGTTTCGGACGTGTTCCGTCCAAATGAAACCATAAGGCAAACCTCATGAGATGAATCTCGCGAGGTTTTCCCAAAAAATGTTCTAAGTGCCATGGCCCTTCTTATGATGCCTGCTTCATTTCCCCTTCAGCCACCAGGAGGTCCCATGCACCGCACTGAATGGCGTCAGCAATGTTCTGAGGCTGTTCAGCAACATGATGTGGGACACACAGGGCCCTCTGGAGGGCTGAAGATAACCTAGAATTGCAATTTTATGAGGAGTAGCAGTATATCATGAAAGCAGAAAAGCAGATGGCTCCCCTTTAAGAGGACAGCAGTAGTTCAAATGCTACATGAAAGTTTTGTAGTCTCATTATGGATTTTGCAGAACATACAGACATCAATAAAGGGTAACTCCCATTTGTGACCCCTCTATTTATGTGCCAAAGCAGAAGGCCACAGCAAATAGGGATCCCACTATGACGTACTTAAAGGGAGATATCAGAATTTTGATATTTAAAATGTATCCTTAGAAAAGGTCATCAATATCAGATCTTTGGGGGTTTAATGTAGCTTAGCTCCTGTTTACTTCAAAGAAAGGCTGGCTACAATAATTGAGCATGGCCACTACACAGTATACGGAGCTCTATGCTTCTTGCTCGATGTACTGTTTCGCTGGCACCACAGCTCTTGCTATCAGTTGGTTGGTGTTGGTGACGGATAGCCCATCAATGTCAAGATCCTAGAAAACTTCTGTGATGATTCCACTTAAATATGGCTATAACTCAAAGATGTATTTTGATCTCTGGGTATCGTATCTCCCTCTTACTTCCATTTACTCATAATGTGCGCAGCCCTAATCCTAGATGTATGTCAGTAGTGGCAACCATGGAACAATAGGGCTTTGTATCCATCCCAGAATGGCTCCATTGAATTCCTACATAGCCCTGGGTGATCAAATACACATGCATTGTTCAGCCTGGGCTGTTGATCAGATATGGTTGATAACATATAGAAGGCATTGTGTCATTTCACTTGGTCCCATCTCCTTACAAAGAATCTGGACTTGAATGCGTTAGTCAACCAGACTTGCCGTCGCCGGTGACCTCATTCTGGGTGGTGTAATCAAGGGTATAAAAGATGAGGTAAGAGGTCAGTGAGAGAGACTACAAGTAGAATACTATGATGAGACTACTAAGAGACTACTGGGATATACTGTGATGCTGCTAGAAGCCTCTACTGGTTATTCACACATACCAGAGCATGTGTGAGTGTTGGACTACAGAACCACATCAAGGATATGTGTGGTAAAGTAATTATTTCACCTTTATTCCCTTTTTATTTTATGCGCTGTATATTGTAACTAGTAACTGTTAAGGCTTGCATATATCTGCATATCTGTTCTGAACTGCATGTGTTAGATGTTAATACCGACCCATTTAGGGGTTAATAAATATACAAAATTTAGAAAGCTTGTCTTGTATTTATCTTGTGGACCCAGCACTCACTGGCGGTGAGTGTGGTTTTTAGTAAAGAAGTCTCAGGTGTGGGCCAAAGCAGTGTTGCTGCACTGAGGATCTTTCACATTGGTGGCAGCAGTGGGATGCTTAAGATAAACAGCGTGTGTTGGTGACCTTTATCACTCAGACGCTGGGAATTGTGGTAATCCTATGAGACAAGCTCGGTATTAAAGCAAGCATTAAGATACAGTGAAAGTTTGATACAGTGCTGTTCCTCTCCCTTACTCTTTGTATTCTATCCTATCTTTTATTTGGCAAATACCAGTGGATGGCTAATGGGCTTAGAAGCAGATCTCCAGAACTGCAGAACCAGGCTTTTGGAGATCCTGAGCGTATGGCTGAAATGGAGGCAGCCACAGCCATGCAGAGAATCGAGCAGAGTCCTGATTTTGGGGCTAGGCCAGGAAGTGCGGCAAGCAGCCCGGTCCCAAGGATTACTTCACCAGGAGGGACCAGTAGCCCCAGCCTTGTGGGGGGAATGGCTTCATGATGGCAAACGGCCCTGCAGCAAGTAGGCACCAGTGACCCTAACATATACCTGCAGGTGATGTGCCATTTTCAAGAAGCTGCAGAACAAGAACAGCAGGCTGAGCGGCAGTATCAGCTTGAGCTCAAAAGAATGGAGCTCTCCCAGCAGGCACCGTCTGTCACTGCACGCACTCCAGAATCTCAAGTACCAAGGCTCCGATCCGAGGACTTTCCAATCCTTGAAACAAACGGGGATTTGGACTCGTTCTTGCAGGCCTTTGAGAAAGTGTGTAAGCAGTATCAGCTACCACAGACGGATTGGGTCCGTTACCTGGCTCCCCGGTTGAGGGGAAAAGCCCTGGACACTTACGCCAATTTGCCAGTTGACCAGGACTATGAGTCCGTAAAAGCAGCGCTGATCCGGAGATACCAACTCACGCCGGAGCTATACCATCGAAGGTTCCGAGGCCTGCAGAAAAAGCCTTCAGAGAGCCATGAGGATACAGCGGCCCAACTGCGCTTGTGGTTCCGGGGGTGGACGGAGGGCTAGTCCGTCACCTCGCAAGAAAGCCTTGCAGACCTCATGCTTCAAGAGCAGTTCTTGACCATTTGTACCGAGGAAGTGCAAAAATACCTCCTGGACCGAGAGCCCAAGGACCTTGAAACAGCCGCAGCAATGGCGGATCGTTATGTTGCCAACCAGTTGCCGTGGAAACCTGCCAGCGACGGCTGGAGGAGGGGTAAGACACAATCTGTCCCGGGGAATCCTGAACCAAACTGGAGGAGGGGTAAGACATACTCTGTCCCGGGTGGTTCCTATACGTCCCCTGCCCCTCGAGCTCTGAGCTCCCCGGCGACCTCTCTCATACCCCAGGGAGAGATCAGGCGGTGCCACACCTGTAATCAAACGGGACATTTACAACAAGACTGCCCCAACCGCCCTAGGAACCCCCCTGCTTCCCAAACTACAGCGGCCGGCCCATCTGTGTATCGGGTTGCGAGGGAGGGACCCCAGCCTAATGCTAACCATCAACAGGTCACTGTGGGGGACAAAGTGGTGATGGGATTCCGGGACACTGGGGCAGATGTTACGCTGATACAACCGGATTTGATCCCCCCCAGACAGTCTTATTCCAGGGAAAACTCTGACCCTACGGGGTATTGGATTGGAACGTTTTACTGTACCCATGGCTTGTGTCCATTTAGACTGGGGTGCAGGGAAAGGAATGCGGGATGTGGGATTGATGTCTGAGTTGCCTGCCAACGTACTGTTGGGGACAGATTTGGGGCCTATGATGTGCCAATATGGGGTGGGGGCCACCCCAGCTCCCTGTGATCAGCTGTCTGTCCAGGCTGATATGTCTGACATTGTACCTGTGGGACTACCTGCAGAGGGGGCTGGTAACCCTCCCTCTGAAATGTCTCCTCATACAGTTTGTGAAAATGCTAATTTAATTGTACCTGTGGGAATACCTACAGAGGGGGCTGATAACCCTCCCTCTGAAATGTCTCCTCATACATTCTGTGAAAATGCTACTTTAACTGTACCTGTGAATGTTGTAGATGAACTTGTCATGTCCAAAGGGAAGGCTAAACCCCTTACTGAGTTCTTTCCTACAGGCTATGAAAATGCTAATTCTACTGTCTCTGGTATTAATGTAGGTGTAAAGGAGCTGAGTGAGGACTGGGCTGTAGACCCGCCCACATCTGCGGGGGCCTCACCCACCCCAGTTTGTGTCCCTATGCCCGCCAGTCCTCCCTTCAGCTCAGTGTGATAGAACCAATGCTGTTAATGATATTGCAAATGTCTGCCATGAAACTGTGGATGTTGTACCAGGTGGTTCGGTGTCTCTCTGGGCTCTCCGTGACGGTCCGGATGTAGGACGGACTGCTGGTATTGCGGTGGTTACCCACAGTCAAAGTGCCAAAGGGGTGGAAAGCATTCCAACCTCTGCACCGGTCCCTCCGTCACTCGGACGCATTACTGAGACCACCTTGAGAAATTCCCCCACCCTAGAGCCGGAAGGGTCCAGCAGCTATGTAACATGCACCTCTCTTTTGTCTCACTCCAGCCAAGAGTTCAGAGAAGCTGTCCAAGCTGACCCTAGTCTGGCCATATTGAGGGAGCGTGCCGCTCAACCACCCTTGGAGTCTGACAAGGCCCGAGTCTACTGGGATCAAGGGAGGCTATATTGGGAAACGATACCCACCCAGGGGGAGGAAGGTCAGCTAAAGGAGAAACAGTTAGTGGTACCCCAACCGTACCGGAGAGAGTTGTTGCAGATCGCTCATGACATTCCATTGGCCGGTCACTTGGGGATTGCCAAGACCAAGTCTCGCCTTAGCCATTTATTCTACTGGCCTAATATGGGGAAGGACGTAGCTAGATACTGCAGTTCATGTGACGTATGTCAAAGGATGGGCAAGGCAGGGCAAAGCTCCAAAGCTCCGCTGGTGCCTATGCCCATCATAGTCGAACCTTTCCAGCGAGTGGCTGTGGACCTTATTGGACCCCTGTCCATCCCCAGCCGCTCCGGTAAACGCTTCATCTTAACAGTAGTAGACTACACTACTCGATACCCAGAAGCCGTCGCACTGTCCTCTACTCGGGCTGATGTAGTGGCCAAGGCTCTGGTAGGCTTCTTCTCCCGTGTTGGGTTTCCCAGAGAGATGCTCACAGACCAAGGTACCCAGTTCATGTCTGCCCTGATGCAAGGCCTGTGTAAGATAACCGAGGTGCAACATCTGGTGTCCAGCCCGTATCACCCACAGACCAATGGCCTGTGTGAACGGTTCAATGGCACACTAAAGCAGATGCTTCGGATGTTAGTCGAGTCCCATGGGAGCGACTGGGAGCCTTATCTCCCGCACTTATTGTTTGCTTACCCGGAGGTGCCTCTACCCTCGACTGGGTTCTCCCCCTTCGAGCTCTTGTATGGGAGATGTGTACGTGGGCCCCTAGATCTAGTGAAGGAGTCCTGGGAAGGAGAGGCCGCTATCCAGGATGTGCCAGTCGTGGAGTATGTCCTGCGATTCCCTGACCGAATGCAGATGATGGCGCAGCTGGTGCATGACAACATGGTCCAGGTTCAGACCGACCAGAAACGCTGGTATGATCAGAATGCTCACGAGAGGATATACCAGCCGGGACAGAAGGTATGGGTTCTAGTCCCTGAGCCCAAGGATAAGCTTCAGGCCAAATGGTCTGGTCCATACGTTGTGCACCGGCAGGTCAACTGCGTCAACTACCTGGTTACCATTGACCCAGGCCGGAACAGGCATAAGGTCTTCCATGTTAACATGATGAAAGATCATCATGACAGGGAAGCCACTGCCTTTCCCGTATGTAGTCTGCTAGAGGAGGGCAAAGAGGAAGACCTTGTGGACATGCTCACTCAGTTAGGGGAGGGAAGGTCACCCCAGGAAGCGCAGTTAAACCCCCTACTGACTGAGACCCAAAGGTCACAACTTAACAGTGTTCGGTGCGCCCTCACCGGTCTGTTTTCCGGAAAGCCAGGGAGAACTGACCGGGCCATCCACCACGTAGATACCGGGAACCATGCCCCTATCCGGCGACCGCCATATCACGTCTCCTCGGAGTTACGGGCCCAAATACATAAGGAGATCGGCGAGATGATGGGAATGGGGGTGATTCAGCCCTCCCACAGTGCATGGGCCTCGCCTGTAGTCCTGGTACCTAAAAAAGATCGGACCACCCGGTTCTGTGTGGACTACAGGGAGCTCAATGCAGTTACAGTTGATGACGCGTATCCCATGCCACGCATCGACGATTTACTAGACTCGTTAGGTAAGGCCCAGTATCTGTCCATCATGGACTTGAGCCGGGGATACTGGCAAATTCCCCTATCCCCAGAGGCACGGGAATGGTCGGCCTTTACCACTCCCTTCGGACTGTATGAGTTCACTGTCATGCCGTTCGGCATGAAAAATGCCCCTGCCACTTTTCAAAGGATGGTCAATTCCCTGCTGTCGGGATGTGAAGGGTTTGCAGCTGCATACCTGGATGATATCGCCGTCTTCAGCTCCACTTGGGAAGAACACCTACAACACCTGGCGCAGGTGTTGAGGCGGGTTCACCACGCGGGCTTGACCATCAAACCACAGAAGTGTCAGCTGGGCATGCGTGAGGTCCAGTACCTGGGACATCGGGTGGGTGGGGGAACCTTGAGGCCAGTGCCTGAGAAGCTGGAGGCAAGTCATCAGCGCCTGTGATCAGAAGAAGAACGATCTTTGTGGGACTGCAGCCATACTGGGTAAGTAGCATAAACTACTGTGTGGGGGCCCACTGTGAAGCATATAATACTGTGGGGGGGAACCAAAGTGGAGCATATAATACTGTATGGGGGGCCTACTGTAGAGCATATACTACTGTGCGGGGGCCACTGTGGAGCGTATAATACTGTGCGGGACCCACTGTGGGTATATAATACTGTATGGGGGCCACTCTGGAGCATATAATACTGTCTGGGGACCACTATGGAGCGCATTGTACTGTGTGGGGGCTCTTCACTATTTATATCACACAGTATCTGTTTTATAGCAGACGTGATATTATTACAGGCTGTAATAACATTGCACAGTCACTATAAAACAGATCCTGGTTAATTTAAGGTTAAATTGCCATGTTGGCACTTTGCGATAATTTAGTGGATTTTGGGTTGCAGTTTGGGCACTCGGTCTCTAAAAGGTTCACCATCACTGCCCTAGAGTATAATGATAGCACCAGCTCTGGGGGAAGGGGGGGGGCTTTTTTTTTTTTACATTTTTTCTTTTTGTCCCCATAGGGGATTGAAGCAGCGATATTCTGATCGCTGTTTCAATATTGTATACACTGCAATACACGTGTATTGCAGTGTATAGGAGGCTGACAGTCTCCATTCTAGGCAGGACCAACCAGGTATGCGGAGCGACAGTGATGGGGCAGACCCAGGGTCACTGGTCAGTCCTCGGGCTACCAAATAGGAGCAGCAGCACCCCCTGAAAATGTTGCTGGGGGGCTGATCGGGACCCCAATATATAATAAAACCCCTGAGATGCCGCGGTCATGTTTGACCGCGGCATCTCGGGGGTTAACACCTGCGATCAGAGTTCAGCTCTAAGCGGGGGTGTTAGAGGACAGTGCCAGCCTCCGCCGTGGTTTGCGGGAAGTCCTTCCCAGCAGCGCCTTACTATTAAGGCGGATGTCGGGAAGGGGTTAACATGATTTGTCACAAATTAATTCAGATCAAATCGAATTGTTTTGAAAACTTCAGCGAATCGGTCAAATCGAATTTTTGAAAAATTCGCTCAACTCTATTCATAATGTCTCCTAATGAGCCCTTATATAAATATTACTCCCATTTATAGCCATAATGCCCCATAATTACCCATTATATAAATTATCCCCCCTTTATAGCCATAATTCCCCATAATTCCCCATTATATAAATGATCCCCCCCCCCCTTTATAGCCATTATGCCCCATAATTACCCTTTAAATTAATGATCCTCCTTTATAGCCATAATGCACCATGATTTCCCTTCATATAAAGGACTTCCCTTTATAGCCATAATGCCCCATAATTACTCTTTATATTAATGACCCCCCCCCCCCCCTTTATAGCCATAATGCTTGTACTACTATAAGGCCCACAGGTGCTTAAGAAGGAAAAAAAATAAAAGTTGAACTAACCTGCCTGCAATCCCTTCAAGATCTGCCAGGACTGGGACACAGCAGCAGTCACCTCCTCTTATTGACCACGCATAGGACGTCTGCGTCTCAGCCCAGGATGCACGATGATGTGATGTCATTACCCGCCTGTGCCCAGAAGCAGACATCTTGTCATATTGTGAAGTGGCTTGCGGTCTATAAGATAACACAGCAGCAGGATGCATTTTAAGTAGATTGGTGTCCTGGAGAGTCAGTGGGCCATATCGCCACTAATACTTTCTGTGGCCCCCCGATCCACCCCCCCCCCCCCGCTAGCTACGCCACTGATCACTTTGTTACTGCCATTAGGTTAGAAAGGACCTATTTGTTTCAAGGGAAGACATTCACTGAAAAATGAACATATGCTTGGGATCACCATTGAGTTTTGTGAATCTAAATAGCTATGACTATTTTCTCTGACACAGAGTTTCAAATTCTCTGCATAACATTCTGTATGTTGCTACTACCACTAGAGGGAGATAAGGAGATTACTGCCTACTGCTTTATTATTGAGTTCAATGTATAAACATAAGTATGCACTAAACTGTAAACTTTCCATAGTGGTGCCTGCAGGCAGCAACATTTGATTATTTAGCATTCACGTCTATGTAATGTAGTGTTCGTTGCTATTGTCCGTTACAAGATTTTAGCATCAGACTCTAGCTGAACCGTCAGAAATCCGTTAAAATTTCCATTCATTTCAATGGGTTTTTATATTGCGTCTGTTAGTGTCCGTTTGTGTCCGTTTACACCCAATCCGTCAGAAGTCCGTTTTTTTTTTTGCGGACAAAAATCCTACATGCAGGACTTTATTATCCGTTTGGAAAAACGAATTCTTGACGGACAGCAAGTGTCCGTTATTTTTTTAACATTGAAGTCTATGGGTAACGGACTTATAACGGAAAGTAATTGATAGCCATCAGTTATTGTCCATTATTTTATGTCCGTTTTTTTTTCTGCGCATGCTCAGAAAGCAGAAAAAAAAAAACGGACAGTGTTAAAAAACGAACACTAACTGATGCTAATGTGTCATTTTTTTTTAACTAATCCATTAATTGGATCAGTTAAAAAAAGGACACATTAACATCAGTTAGTGTTCGTTAATGTCTGTTATGATAGGTGTCCGTTTTTTTTTTTGTTAACGGACACCTTCATAATGGAAGCCAACGGTAGTGTGAACCATGCCTAAGAGGGTTGGGAGGTCTGTATCAAAAGCAGAGCTCTGATTGCTATAGCATTAACATATATTAAGAAATTAACAAATACAAACATTTTGAAATTATGATAAAAGGTGAATGTTCACTTTAAGTCAACCAATACTAGTTTAACAATATTATAGAGGAAATATGTATTTCAGTGTATAATCTTACCCATAATGCAATGCTATATGAAGACAGGTTCACATAAAGAATATAATATAGCAGGGAGGTAGCTGTATACCACATTCATTGTACAAATACATAAGACAGCAGCTGAGTGGTAGAGGGAGTGCAATATTCTCCCAAAATTTATAGAACACCAGACTCTTGGATGCATTCACCATGTTTTCATTAATGTACAAGAGAATTACAATGATTTCACAGAAGTTTCTTTAATATTGTCTTCATATCAGAAATTCATGGGAATGACACTGTTCGCTGCTGGTCCTGTTTATTTCCTCCTCTTCAGAATGTAATATTGCATTGCGTACTCTTTAAATATGCCAGCAGTATGGTCCTCTCACTCACAGGATATTGTATCACAAATCTGCAAGTCCATTTTTATGACAAATACTCAAAGAAAATATTTTTATCTTTTTGCATTTTTTTCCCCTCCTACAGTTTTATAAACACTATAGGTTTCCAAAGAACACTGGAGCCTCAAACCTGTGTTTCTCAGTCTGGCGGGGCACGCTCAGAGATGTAGCTTCACAACTCTTAGAGTCCTGCTTCCTTTTTGTGCATTTTGTATCTTGGGGCACAATAGGTTAGCTGTCTTTATGGATATAATTTCTTTTTGAGGTGCTATCTTTTTTGTGTTAGTCCTATTACTTTAGCAAGTAGCACCTATTGTACAATAATAAAGCAAGGCCATCATACAATGTATATCTACAGTGTGTGTTTACATCCAACCACTAGTGTTGTTCAAGGTGGTGAAGAGAGGCCCTGAAGCTCAATAACTCATCTAGAGATCTACAGTATATTCATGATGTGTTTATAAACAAGACTTGAACAGACAGGAAAATTTTGATAATACATAGCTCTGCCTCCACGCATTTCACAGTCTGTTCCACCCATTACATATTAATACAGTGTCACTTGATCACAGGGCTCACAGTGAGAGAACCTTATTGATAAGAACAAGCAGGTCATCTACAGCAGAAATTCTCTGGTCAGTGAAATTACTGTGTGTTATTCATTAAACGGATCCTCCTTACAGTTAAGGCTCCTGGTGGGTGCATTACACTATAGTCGATGTTTTGCATGTAGGGAGACACAATATGTTTGGAGCATACTGTCCTCTCCTGGGCAGGAAACAACATTATCTGCCCATGATTAGGCAAGACTAAATGATGAGAGGGCATTATACTCTATGGGGGTACTAAGGGGGCATCATATAGTGCGGAGGGCCATAAGAGGGAATACTGTGTGGGAACACTATGGGTAGAGATGAACGAATCGATTCTGCAGAAGTGGAATTCTTTCCGAATTTTAGGAAATCTTCGATTTGCCATGATTCCAGTTTTCCTCACGTTTTGATGCATCGAATCGCATCTTTTTATAAAATGGCTGCCGCACATGTTAGGACAAGGGGGAAGGGACTCTGGGAGCACAGGATCACCCACAATGCCAAGCCTGTAGCTAATCAGCAGCCAGCCAGCCCTGTGATGTCACAGCTCTATAAAAACCCTCGGCCATTTTAGGTACAGTCATTCGACATTGCTCTTACTGTAGGGACAGACGTCGGCAGGAGCTAGGGAAAGACTTAGAAAACAGATAGAAGTTCAGGGAAAGAGGCTGAGCCTTAGAACTGTAGGAGAAGGATAGGGAGGAATTGAGAGAATAATTTAGGGTGGTTGCAGGGTCATTTACAGCAAGAATTTGCAGCATATTTCACATTGCAGCACTCACTGCTGTTATACTGCTGCTCATTACTCATATCTGTGTCTTCAAGGTGGAACACAACAAGCCTTTTGCAGTGCAGTACAGCAAAAAAACAGTGAATTATCATACACTAATATCTGCATGTATCTGTAAAAAAGCCTTTTTAAAGGCGTTTATTATAAGGGGCTTATTCACTGTTCTTCCAAGGCATAACATTATTCAGTACTATTGTGCCAAAGCCATATCTCCACATATCTGTAAAAAAAAGCCTTTTTAAAGGCGTTTATTATGAGGGGCTTATTCACTTTTCTTCCAAAGCATAACATTATTCAGTACTATTGTGCCAAAGAAAACTGAATTATCATCCAATAATATCTGCACTTATGTGTAATAAACGCCTTTAATGTGGGGAAAGACATAACGACCATATTCGCCATTTTGTTACCAGTATAAAGTTGCAGGCCATTTTTAAAAACAGTATTGTCAATAATAATTCAATAATTCTTAGCGGTTATCATCACTTATTTAAAGGTGTTCATTAAGGAGGACCATATTCACCAATTTGTTACCAGTATAAAGTTGCTGGCCATTTATCAATAGTATTGTCAATAATTCAATAATTCTGAGTCACAAATCTCTGCCTTTATCACGCTTTTTTTATTAGTGTTCATTAGTGGGTGAAGAAATAAGGTGCATATAGTATTTGCCGTTCTCTTTAAAGTAGAAAATAAAAGGCCTTTTTGCCTTTTGAAATTAAGTTTTTTCATTGAACAGTATGTCAAACAGAGAAGCGAGAGGCCATGCACAGGGGAGGGCCGCAGGCCTAAATGTTTCTGGCGCAGCACAGGTCACAGCAGAGTAAGGGGCGCGGCAGCAGGGGTCAGTTACAGAGGCCTGAGCTCCCAGTGTCAAGTAGCGGTCGTGTCTTCACCAGCAACCCAACGGTTGTAGACTGGTTGACTCGGTCATCCAATTCATCCCAGCTCACATCTGACACCCAGCCAAGAGTCGGTGGGTTTGTCAGACACAATCCTTAGTTGGCATGGCCCGGCAGCACGCCCTGTGCCCTCACCTGTCCTCAACCTGCCTCTGTCCTTTTCTGTTCCCTCAGCTAGAGAACTACTCCATGCTGTGGGCTCAGATCCACTGTACAGTGAGGAGGTGGTACTAGAGGACAGTCAGCAGCTACTGCTCAGCCAAAATGTGAAGGAGACATCCCCCGATTCCTGCGGTAGGCGAGCAAGTAGTGATGAGGAGAGTGGCATGGGAGCTGGTGTTGAGGAGGACATCAGTGACCTGCAGACAGTAGTGGATGACAATGTACCCGATCGTAATTGGGAGCCGGGTGACGAAGGGGCCTCATCCTCATCAGGAGAAGAGCGTTGCAGCTTGCGCATGAGGCAGCGGGGGAGTCAGCACGGTGGCAGCAGTGTGAGGTCGGGAGCTAAACCTGCCTCGAGTAGACCACCCGCTTCGCAGCAACCTACCTGTCCGGAAAGCAGTGGTGCAGAGGTTCATGGAGGCAGTGGCGGTAGCAGTCAGTTATTGCGGAGTGTTGGGGGTAAAATCACCTACTCGGCGGTGTGACAGTTTTTTGTAAAGCCGCCAGGGGAGGTGAACATAGCCATATATTCAATCTGTGGGCAGAAGGCGAAGCGTGGCCAGGGTACCAATGTTGGCACCACAGCACTGTGCCAACATATGCAGAGTCACCATAAAGTGGCCTGGTAGAGCCGTGGCTCCAATGTGGTGGTCCAGCCTGCCGCAGCAACTGCTGTAGCACCCAATGGCACACACCCGATTTCAGTCAGTCAAAGCTCCACCACCTCAGCTGAAGGAAGCTGTTTGTCCTTCCCATCATCTGCTGGTTGTGATGCTCCTGCTCCTCCTCTTCCTCCTAGTCAGTTATTGCATCAGCAATCGATCACATTATCTATATCTAAGAGACAACAGTATGCATGCAATCATCCAACAGTGCAGAACGTGCTGAACGTGCTCCTGTCCAAGTTGCTGGTGCTGCAGTCACTCACTTTCAACTTGGTGGACTCTGCACCTTTCAGAGAACTGATGGCTTGCGCCGAGCCGAGGTGGAGAGTCCCTAGCTATCATTTCTTTGCCAAGAAAGCATTACCAGCTCTGCACAAATATGTAGATGAGAAGGTGGGCCAGTTCTTGAGCCTGTCGGTGTCTGCCAAAGTGCACGGCAGCGCCGACATGTGGTGCTATACTAACTATGGTCAAAGACAATATATGTCATTTACGGCCCACTGGGTTAATGTGGTGCCTGCCCAGACACACCAGCAACTTGGACAGGTGATACAGCTTATGCCTCCATGTTCTCACGCCGTTGGTCCTGCAACAATGTCCGCCTCATCTTCCATTGTCTCCTCAGCCTCCACTGCAGGGACAATTCACAGTGCTCCTCCAGCATACCACATGTGCAGGGCACAGCGGTGTCATGCTGTTCTACACCTCGTTTGCCTGGGCGTACGAAGTCACACAGGGGATCAACTGCTCCATGTCCTCAATCAGGAAATTGAATCCTGGCTTTCTCAAGGAGAACTTAAAATTGAAACAATGATGACCGACAACGGGAAGAACATGGTGTCGGTGCTGTGTCAAGGAGGGCTGAGCCATGCACCCTGCATGGCGCACGTGTTCAATCTGGTTATCAAGCGTTTCCTTAAGTGTTCCACCCATCTACAAGACATCCTAAAAATGTCAAGGAAACTTTGCATGCACTTCAGCCACTCATACACCGCCAAGCACACCCTCCTTGAGCTGCAGCGGCAGAACGGCCTCCCACAACATAAGCTGATATGCGATGTTTCCACCCGTTGGAATTCAACCGTCCATATGTTGGATCGACTATATGAACAGATGCCCAAATGGCCCGATGCATGCTGAATTCCTTGTGCAGTGACAGCTGAATTGTCACCATTCAGCAGAGGGATGACTACTGGCTCTCCACCATGTTAGACCCTCACTACCGGGGGTGGACAAACTGAACTACTATAGAGACATGCTATGTAGCAAGTTGGCCGCTGCCTATCTGCGCCAGCGTCTATCCTCTTGCTTGTCTGACCGGGGGGACCCTGAGCGCTCAACTTGCACTGGCATGGCAGCTGGGGTGGGGGGTGGCTGGAGCAGTATCGGTTCCATCAGCAGCAGCCTGAGCCTAGAGTCGCTGATGAGCAACTTTCTTCAGCTGCATAGTGAAGAAGCTGCTCATCAGCATCTAGACACAGAACAGAAGTTGAACCAGCAAGTGGTGGCATACTTAGAGTGCACCATGCCACCCATCATCTAAGATCCGCTGGACTACTGGGCAGCCGAACTGGATTTGTGGCTGCAACTAGCCGAGTGTACCCTGGAAAAGCTGTCCTGCCCAGCCAGTAGTGTGGCATCAGAGCAGGTGTTTAGTGCGGCGGGGACCATAGTTACCCCAAGGAGAACTCACCTGTCCACCCAAAATTTGGAGAGACTGACCTTTGTGAAGATGAATCAGGTGTGGATCAGCCAGGATTTTCACCCACCAATGCCTGATGCAGCAGATTAAATGATCCATGCTGCCTCACCACACTCTGCCACTGGGTGACTGTATGGCTTCCTCACGCTGCTGCCACCTCCTCACTCTGCCACTGGTTCACTGTATGGCCTCCTAAGGCTGTTGCTACCTACACATTATATCACCTTGCAACTCTGTGGCCTACTAACGCTGCTGCCACCTCCATACTCTGCCACTGGGTCACTGTATGGCCTCTTCATACTGCTGCCACTGGGTCACTGTATGGCCTCCTCATACCACTGCCACTGGGTCACTGTATGTCCTCCTCATGCTGCTGCCACTGGGTCACTGTATAGCCTCCTCATGCCGCAGCCACTGGGTCACTGTATGTCCTCCTCATGCCGCTGCCAATGCTGGATCACTGTATTTCCTCCTAATGACGCTGCCACTGGGTCACTGTATGGCATCCTCATGCTGCTGCCAACTCCACATTATGCTGCCTTGCCACTCTGTAGACATCTATGTGGAATCTGCAAACGAGGGCATAAAAGGAGTGCGCTCTTTCACTCTACAGTAGGATGTTGGGCCCCTGCACGGTTTTTTCTACCTGGCACTAACATGGACCTGTAAGGCTGGGTTCACACTTGAGTTAGTTAGACAGTTTTGGCCCTGTAAGTGTCCAAATAAGTGAAGTGTGCATCGATTCCAAGAGTGATGCCTGTCATGTGCGTGTCATTCAGACTCACAGTATTGTTTGACTACCACAGTAGGCTCCCTATGCGTGTTACTGCAAAGAACACTGTTCTACACCACTATACAGGCTCTCTGAAACTAGGAAATAGGTGTTTTTTAGCGATATTCACCGCGAAGTAATTCGGATCGAAGCAAATTTTTTTTTTAACTTCGAATCGAACTGCCGAATCGAACTTTTGAGAAATTCGCTCATCTCTAACTATGGGGTAACATAATTTGTGGGAACAGTAAGGGAGTTCTATATATTGTGAAGTACTTAAACAAGAAAAAAACAAAAGCACTGAGCAATGCATAGTGTAACTCTGTGCTAATATTAATTATTTGTAAAGTAGACAGAGTATAGGTGGGTTCTCACCTTGAGAGGTTGTGTGTTGGACACAACAACCTTACATGCACATCTCCTTAAAAGGGTGTGGTGTAGCAGCTGGAGCCCATACGTCTCTGAAGGGAGGACGTCAACATTCAATAACGGAGGCCCAAAATGTACTCAACCTTACGTCGTTAAGTACAGTAGGAAGGAAGTCACAGCGCTCACCCAGAAGTTCCAAAAACACGATGTTTTATTTCCAAATTTAAAATAACCAACACACGTCGCTTATAGCGTTTCCGGGTTACATACCCCTTTCTCAAGTGAAGTATGGCATAAAGTGAACCTTAATCACAAATGGTCCGACTTATATGTGGTAGCTCTAATTCTTAATACACACCCACTAGGGGAAGTGATTTCCCAATACCTCATGTATTAAATGTCAAATGTATCATATCTGATATTTTCTATGGTACATAAAATTAGGGTAATAGTCATTGATAAAAATATAAATGAGAATAAAAGATTAATGTAATACATTTTATATACCCTTTTTTGAGAGGAGAAACATGAGGGTTAGCGATGGAAGATGATAGCACATCTGCTATGCAGAAGTATTGTGCGCCCATATGGAATGCAGCGTCTCTATAGTTATACTGCATATGCGTGAACCTATACTTAGCGCGCATGACCAGAAGCGCTCCCAGTGGCTCAGATATTCGTGGTTAGGAAAAAATGCAATTAATATAGCCCTGGTCACTGAGAGGAGATCATAGTGTGAGGGGACGCTAAAAAAGCTTCATTTTATGTAGAGGCACAATTGGAGCTTTGTACTGTATGGAGAGCACTAATGGAACATTATAATGTGAGTGGCACTAAGTGGGATCATACGGTCTGAAAGCACTAAGAGGGCATTATACCATATGTGGATGCTAAGGGGCCATCATACTGTGTGGAGAAACTAAAGAGGCAGTGTAATATGTGGTAGGAACTACGGCGGACATTAGGCTATGTGGAGAGCAATAAGGGGGCATTACACTGATGAGAAAAAAGGTAACAGTATTTTGAAATTTTGACTTTCAGGCTCCATCCACTACAGCTTTGAACATGAGACTACCTTCTTCATTTTATAGACAATCATCTTGGCTATCTCATTCATAAATTTGACTTGCAGCTATTTAGCATATGATTAGTTATGCAGATTCTTGTCTTGTTTTGCTCCTGGTGGTGGAAAAATCTTTTTCTTCTTGTATACTACAAGTTACAACCTGTTCTCACATTCCCTAATAGCTCAGTGTGTTATTAGGTTGATTCCCAAGTGAAAGGTCACTGGTTCAAATCGAGGATCAGCCAAGAGAAACAGCATCATCCAGCTCATCGATAGCACTCTCTCGGAAGAATATGAAATATGAAATTGAATGTCTATCCATACATTGAAAAGCCAAGTGGTGGACATCCAGGCAAAATATCGGAGTCAACAAGTCAGCTCATCACATGGTCTTCAGTTCTGAAGCGACAAACACGGCAGTGGAGGTGGCTTGTATTCTTCCTAATAGTGAGATCATAGACATCCATACAAGCACCATGCATTGGGCATTACACAAGTCTGGAATGGTTGCCTGAAAAAAGGTGAAGCCTTGACTTCAATATCGTCCTAAGAAGTGTCGGCTTGAGTTTGCATAAAAGTACGATAAGTATACAGTAGAAGATTGGAAACTGGTGATTTGGAGCAATGGGATGAAAGACAATATACTGGGCTCTGATGGGTGCAAATGGATCTGGAAGAAACAAGGGAAAAGGGGGATAACGGATCAAGCAGTTAAAGGAATTGTCAAGTTGGTGATGATATGGGATTGTTTCACAGCCAAAGCCTTTGGATACTTGACCAGGATCGATGGTGGTCTCAATGCTGAGCTATATGTGAGTATCCTACAAGACGAGTTACTTTGTATACTGGAGTAGTATCGGTATGAAAAGGATGACATAGTGTTCTAGCCGGACAACAACCTGATGCGTACATTAGCGAAGAAATGGTTCAATGACAATGAAGTAGAGGTGCTGGATTGGCACCCACTGTCCCCAGGCATCAACCCAATCAAACACTTGTGGATAGACTTGAAGAAAAAGCTGTATTCGTACCCAAGTAAGTCGACCAGTATGCACCAACATTGGGAACGTGTAGAAGAGACCTGGGATCAGATTTCAGTCTAGACATTCTTGAATCTGATCGAGAGCATGCCCAGAAGGATTCAGGCAGTGTTGAAAGCCAAAAGTGGATTTACAAAATACTAACAAAAAAATAAAATTTTGATTTTTAGGTGCAAAATAGTAACAATGAAGTTACATGACAAGAATCTGTATAACTAATCATATGCTAAATAGCAGTCAAATTTATGTAACAGATAGCCAAGATGATTAACTGTAAGGTACACAAGGGGACTGGGTGTGAATGCAACGGGACATGGGTGTGAATGTGCAGGGCTAGAGGCATGGCTTAACATAGACAAAGTTGCTATTTGTGTCCTCTGAAAGCTGGGAGGTACGAAGTTAGTTAATATTATTAGAGCATTCTTTGGTGTATATGGTGTGGTAAAGTTTATGGTAAAGTGCTGGATGGGGTGTATATCTCGCCTGGTTTCCTCAGCCAGGCAAGGTAACGGAAATCCAGAAAGATACATGTTGCCTTAGCAGAACATAGTCTGCTAGGGGTTTTCTTTAAGTTACATGGGCTGGATTTTCTGGACTGGAGGACAGGTTGGTAGTGGGAATCCTCCAGTCCACACCCCTGGTCCACTACAGGATTTTCCCCTACTCCCAAGCGCTCTCAGCTGAGGCTTCCTGTGAGTGATTACTGAGGAAGGAAGCCTGGCAAAAGAAGGGCTGACAAGTTGCAGGCTGGAAGAGAGACAGAGCACCCCCGGAGTGGAGGTTTATACACTTTATACTGTGTTTGCTGTTATGTATTTGCCTGCACTAGGCTAGTGAGGGGCCTGATACTGTTTAGTTAGTGCCGGTGATTTAATCTTGTGCCGGAGCGCCTAAATAAAGGACCCTTGGAGTTTTAAAACACATTGCCTCTGTGAACTTTGTCATTGCCGACCCCACCGTGTGAGCTGTTCCCTACAATGGGAAGAGGACGCTTTATTTATATTCACCATGTTGGCTAAATTATCTAGAAGCTGCCCTGTAGAGAATTCTGGACTCCAGGTTCATACAGTTTATCTGCATTGATACATCAGAGCAAACGATCAGGATTCAAGAGAGATCCATGTTGCTGATGCATTTAGCTGAGAGAGCATTGTCTGGATTGGATTCAATTGTAGTAAACCATAACCTGCCAGCAGGTTTCATTATCCTTATAGGAGATAGCCCCTATTAATAAAAAAAAAAAAATATATGAATCTAATAGAAAAGGAGTCCCACTGAGTGATTACAGAGAGACCTTGTTGGTCAGTCCATTAGGAGGAATTGCATAATTTTCCCTTTCCCTGACAGTAGGACTCCATATACACAGCTCATCAGTGAAAAGGGGCTTTATTGCATTAAGGGGTTTTCCATCAGAAAACCTCTTTGATATATTGTGTACAATGCAAATACAATTATATTATCCAGATAATATGCCAGTATCTTTTTAAGTGTCTACTTTAGGCATATAGGAATAATTAGTTATAAATAAAAAAACAAAAATACAATTTTTACTGTTATGCAAATAATTCCATTTATCAAACCATTTCTGCTGTATCGGGGGTATTGGTCTGACTTAATACATGGCAGAAAGTTTTGAAGAAGTTGAATTCTACCCATCAGCAGAGAAAGGGTCTCTTGGGATCTCATTCGAAGGCTAAAACGGTAGAGAAAAGGCAAAGACAGAAAGAGACGGAGGCACACCAATTAAAAATTAAGTCTCCCCATGCATAATTAATAGAGCAATAACAGAGTTCGAGCAAATGGAAGCAAACTTCCCGACCACAGTACGAAGTTGAAATATAAAGGAGGAAGATGATAAAAACACCAAGGACACAGTGAAACTTTAAGTGTAAAATTACAATTTCAGACTACATGGTCATAAGTTCCTTATGGTAAAAGGTGAAGGTATGTCCAGATATGATCTTAAGATATGATACTATAAGTCATATGCATATCATAGGATCACACCTATTTCACAAGATTTAAACCTATTTAGAGGTTTGAGCATCAAACAAAATGAGACAGATTTATTAATATTGTCTAATAATTACACAATGTAAACCAAGGGGCAATGTATTATGAGGGTAATTTTTATTCCACTTGTTAATTGTGTTTTTTCTCAAAGGTTGCAAAGGTTTGGTGAATTTGGCTTATGATTTTGGTGAGCATTAAGTTTCAATTTTTAGTGCGGTTTCAGAAAGCTTGCGGATCTGACTAAGAGACAGAACAAGTAGAGGAAACTTCACATGCTGTATTCAGAAACAGAGTGCTGGGACAGGGAGAAGAAGGAAGGCATCTTTGGGTGAGTATAAAAACTAATTTTAACTCTGAAATTAATCCTTATATGTGTGTGTGTTTCTAGTTATTTATTTGAATGAATGATTGAAAAAAATGACACGGGGCTCCCACTTTTTTAAATAAGCAAAGTAAGGAAACAGCAGCCACAGACTTACACTAACAGGATTGAAAGTTCCAATGCCCTTCCCAGCCTAAAAATACAAACCAAAGGCTGCCTCAGAAATGGACCATCAATTTAGTCTGGGTCTAATGGTACTTTACTCTTCTCAGTGCCCCTAATGCACTGATTAATGGGGTTATAGAGAGGGGGGAAGTTAGTTATAGCTTATTGGCAGGCTAATGCTAAGCCCCAGCCATAGTAATGGAAAGTTGTCAATCAAGCAACTCCATTAGCAGAGTGGTTAAATAATAAAAAAAAAAAAACATACATAAATAAAGTTTATTGAAATAAATACTTCCTATACATACCATTTTGTTAAGAAAAAAAAAAACCAATGGCTCAACATAGGTTTCCAAATCCAACAGGGTCCACAGGATACTGGAAACCTGCAGAGAGAAAAACACAGAAAAAAACACAGGCTTAAAGGGAGCCTATCAGCAGTAAATTTGTTAATAATAATAATAAGAACTTTATTTATATAGCACCAACATATTCTGTAGCTGTAACGTCTCTGCCTGTTTGGGTCTCGGCGCCGCCCTCCACTCGCACGCTGTGGCGAAGGAGGCGTGTTCAGTTTGGTTCTTTGTGTAAGTTTCTTATTGCTTAGTCTGAACATGTTCCTAGACAATTTAATGGATTTCCGGCCACACCCGTGTTCTGAACATTTCTCTCTGGACTGCATGGAGTTAATCTCTTCCTGGCCTGTGTGATTGACAGCCTGTGTACCTATCAGGTCTGGGGCTGGTCCCAGACTTTCTATAAACAGGTTATCAGCCCTCACATAGTCACCGGTTATTGCTCTGACTTTGCCTGCTCTCTTTGTGCCCTTGATATTTACTATACTATTTCTCTGACCTCTGGCTTGCCTTTTGACTATTCTCTTGGATTTGGATTTTGTACTGCTTTGCAAGTTTGTTACCGACCCCTTGGCTTGCTCACTCTGCTTCTGTGTTGTTTTTGTCTTGTCCTGTTCTGTGTGTCACTTACTCAGTATAGGGCTTGTTTTCTGGTTGTCCTTTTACCGTTTAAGGTAACTGAGGAAATAGGAAGGGCAGTGGCTGGGGTGAGATTAGGGCTCACTTGTCTCTGTCCTTCCTCCCAGACCGCTGCAGTAGTGTCAGGGTATTGCTATGGTTGGCAAGACCCTAACAGTAGCACTTTACAAATCAGAGGACACATGAGACATTACAATGTGACAAAGAAATAAACATATCAAACAACAGGGATGAGGGCCCTGCTCGCAAGAGCTTGCATTCTATGAGGAGATAGGGGGACACAAGCGGTCAGAGGGCTTGCTTGCTACCATGGTCCAGCCATCTTTTAATAGAAAAGGTTGTGTAACTGAAGCTGTATGAACCCGTCACCAGCCAGTATCTGTGAATAAACAGATACTAAGTGCAAGGAGTGCAGTGTAACTTCTAGATGGAGGGGCCAGGATCTGAGGAAAGGAGGAGGAAGGATAAAAGGTGGTATTGTTCTACACCTCTGCACACTTCACTATGGTCAGGTGACGTGATAAGTCTGACCAAACAGATGTGATTTTAGGGCAGTTTTGAAGCTGCTGTACTTGGGGATTAATCGGATTGTCTGGGGTAAAGCATTCCAGAGCACCGATGCAGCCCGAGAAAAGTCTTGGAGATGGGAGTAGGATGTTTTGATAACAAAAGTTGCAATCCTAAGGTCATTGGCAGAATGCAGAAGACGGTTAGGGCGGTAGACAGTGACAAGAGAGGAGATATAGGGGGGCGCAGTGCTATGGATGGATTTGTGGGTCAGTGTGCTAAATTTATATTGTATTATGTGATGGATGGGCAATCTAATCATTGTATCTTAAAGAGGTGATTCTACAGTTTCCAAATATGCTTCTTTTTTTTCAGCTTTTGAGCCCTTCTTAATGTAAATTGATGTTTAATTCGTATTCAGTTGAGGGGGAAAGTTCTTTGGGGTGTGCCTAACTTGTCTGGGCTTTGTTCTCACTTCTAAATTCCCTGGGAATGCATGAAATCTAGGTGTGTCATAAAACAGTTGTAAATAATCCCTACAGTAAAAAATAACAGTGCCACACAGTGAAGAAAATTACCATAGAGTACTTACCAGTGTAATACAACAATATGGTGGTGCATAAAAGTACTATCATGGATTTGAACGTATGATCCCAACAAAGCAACATTGCTAACTACTGAGCTACCACATTGACCATGCAGTGAAGAAGGATCCATAAAATATGATAAAGGGTCATGACAGTATACATTACCACAATATCACAATACCATAAAGTGCAATATAGTTTTCACATAAAGTAATACCATACAGTGATATATAATACCACTTTACTTGATTCACATAATAGTGCTACCAAGCTGTGTTCCTAAATAATACATCTAGATCAGGGGTAGGCATCCTTTTTTGTATGGCGTGCCAATTTAAATTAACAAAAATCAAAGATGAGGTACTTGGAGTGCTGTGCAATAATTGTAAGGATGACGACCCCTATACTAAAGTCATATACCACAAACGATAACACAGAAGTGCTGCCATGAGATGGCAGAAGCGTTTACTGCTATTTCCCAGGACGCACCTGTATTCAACCATTAGAAGCAATAAAAGTACATGTGCAGCCCTCAATTAGGTGTAAATGTATGCGTCAAGGAGGACCCTTAGGGTAGCTGCATCGAGTCCTAGGCCACTGGTACTTTCTCTTCAATGTAAAGCTGTGTTCACATGGTGCATTTTTAAACAAAAATCCATGCATTTTTATTGGAAAACTTTCTGCATTTTGTTTGCAAAATAATAGAATTATAATACAGAATTATACAGAATAATGTCTCATAGTGGCCCCTCCACACAGTATAATATCCTATAGTGGCCTCTCCACACAGTATAATGTCCCATAGTGGCCCCTCCACACAGAATAATATCCCATAGTGGCACCTCCACACAGTATAATGTTCCATAGCGACCCCTCCACACAGTATAATGTCCCATAGTGGCCCCTTCACACAGTATAATGTCCCATTTTGGCCCTTCCACACAGTATATTGTCCCATAGTGGCCCCTCCAAATAGTATAATGTCCCATAGTGGCCCCTCCACACAGTATAATATCCTATAGTGGCCCTTCCACACAGAATAATATCCCATAGCAGCCCCTCCACACAGTATAATGTCCCATAGTGGCCCCTTCACACAATATAATGTCCCACGGTGGCCCTTCCACACAGTATATAGTCCCATAGCAGCCCTTCCACACAGTATAATGTCCCATAGCGACCCCTCCACCCAGTACAATGTTCCATAGTGGCCCCTTCACACAATATAATGTCCCATATTGGCTCCTCCACACAGTATAATATCCTATAGTGGCCTCTCCACACAGTATAATGTCCCATAGTGGCCCCTCCACACTGTATTATGTCCCATAGTGGTCCCTCCACACAGTATATTGTTCCACAGCAGACCCTCCACTCAATATAATGTCCCATAGTGGCCCCTTCACACAGTATAATGTCCCATAGCGGCCCCTCCACACAGTATAATGTCCCAGAGTGGCCCCTTCACACAATATAATGTCCCAGAGCGTCCCCTCCACACAGTATAATGTCCCATAGTGGCCCCTCCACACAGTATAGTATACCAATGAATTTTCATCTCTTTTCGTCAGGTTTGCCACTCACATCACATGCTCTTATTATACTCTCTTCAGACCCCAGAAAATAATAAGCGGAGGCTCAGGGGAGATGATCAAACATAAAAAATAATGTTACTCGCCTCTCATAATGATGCTGGCGTGACCCCTGATACCCAATCAACAGTCCCTGACATCAGGCAGAAACCCTGAAGAGAACAGGGGGTCGCTCTGGAGCACAGGAGAGGTGAGTAACATTGTTTTTTTCATGTTTGATCACCTCTCCTGGGCCTCCATTTATTTCTCTGAAGAGACCCCAGAGTATAATACTAGCAGTTTCATTTTGGCCGTGTTTGGTCCGAACAAAACTGCTGGGCAAGTTCGTCTAAGTGCTGCTCCCTCAGGGACTCAGGCTGCAGTGCCAGAGAAATATGCCTCGCATGCCACTCTTGGCACGGGTGCCAGGGGTTTCCAACTCCTGATCTAGATCATGATGGGGCAGAGTCAGGATCATATTAAGCACTGAGCAAATGGTGCACAGTCCCCTGTCAGCAGTGGCATAACTGGAAAAGACCAGACCCCATAGCAAACTTTTGACTTGGGCCCCTCCACATGGCATAGAGCTCTGTTTTCTGGAATCCCCTTTACCGGCACCAATGCAGCAAAATGTTCCCTTTGCTGGCCCCCACATGGTACAATGCCCCATTTACACGCAGTATAATGTCCCACAGTGGCACTTCACCAACTATAATGTCCCACAGTGGCCACTCCACACAGAATAATGCCTCATAGTGGCCCCTACATGTTCATTAAAAATATTGCACTGCTTATACTGTCTTTTATTTTATGTGCCTCTGGTTGTATACATACATCTCCATTGTGTTAGCCTTTTTTGGTTTACCCCCACTGTACTTCTATGGCTTGGTACAGCCCTGGGTAATAACAGACCACTGGGTGGGGCTTGGAGTCTCTAGGTCTCCAGAGAACCGTTAGAGCCTGAGTGTTCATGGTGCTGTGTGCTGTCACTAACATCACTGCTCTGACGTGCTCTCAACAGCTCCTGAGTGACAGGAAAATCTTGGCCCAAAACCAGACAGCCCTGAGATAGGAAAGATTTATCTGTCAACTCATAAGAGACTGGATGTCAGCCTAAAGAGGAGGATAGGAGTCGTGCTTCCTAAGAAGCTGCATACTGGGACCCATTTGTCAGTCAGGTATTTGGGCCTCTGGGACTTATACTGGAAGAGACAAAGTTTATTATTAATGTAACCCCTGCAAGGAGCACTTTGCATACAGCAGATGCTGCAGTTAATGCCAAACCAGGACCCATTACAGCAGACATTAGCCATTACATTCTGAGGGACAGTGGGTTACATTTCCCTACACCCCTTACTCCAGGGGTAGGAGTATCAGAGAAAGAGAATGATTGGCTGAGCGGGGAATTATGGGAAAGGTCTCCACAGGAAAGAGAGAGAGGACAGCCACATGGGCTGCAGAGAAGGCTTTTTCCAGCAACTGCCAGGGGGCACATAGCTTGGCACTGGGTAACCCAGGACCTAGAGACAGTCCTGCCAGCGCACCATCTCACTCTGATGGAACAAGCAGCATCCCTGCAGCAGCAGCACCACCTGTCCAGATTGACCCAAAAGGTTCCCAGGCTGGATCCAAGAAGACTCCTGCCTCATACTCCATTAGTGTCCTGTCATCTGAAAGCTGCAGATGAGACTACTACCCCCAATGGAAAGCTGCACAAGTTGAGTTACCTTATTCTCAGAGTAAAGTTTACCTTGGTTAAACCACACCACTGCCTTACTATTCCTGCGCTTACCATCTCCATCTCCAGTGCCCTTCTGAACTCACCACGCAGCTTAGGGGGAGAGAGAACCCTTCTGCAACTGGAAGCACCCTGGAGGAACAACTACTACCACCATCAGGTACCACTCAGGCCCTCCTCGTCAATGTCCGGCCTGGGAGGTGGGCTGGAGGCGTTTAGTTGAATGTACGCGGCCTACCCTGTGATGTTGCTACCGTCACTACTACTCCCATCCTCTGGCTCCCTCTGTTGGGTTGTGACATACTTACTGATCCTAAAGAAGAAAAAAAAAAGCAGTAGGTAGCCCACCCACCAGGCTCCCAAAGTCAGGGGCCTCTGCTTCTACATTCAGCCTCCAGGAGGTCACGTGTGTCCTGGCACTTTTCGGCGTGATCGACGTGATATTGGGACACACAGAGCCCCCTGAAGTGCTGAAGGGGAGGCAAAGGCGTTCAGTAGGAGCAGGTATCGGTAAGTAAATAGGGGCCATTACCTACTGGAGTAATGCAGCAGGTTATAGCCTATTCTAAAAAAAAAAACAAAAAAACAGTAGGGAGCCCAACCGTCGGTCCCCAAAAGTCAGGGACCCTGTAGCAGCCGCTACAGCTGCGGCTGCAAGTTCCATCACTGCCTGTCAGTGGATCAAGTAGAACTGTCTTGCATTTCTGGTGCTGTCCCGCTGTCCAGGCTGGTGGGTCCACAATTCAACTTTAACCACTTCAGTACCGGGCCTATTTCTGGTCCAAGACCAGACACATTTTTGGGTATTTTGCATGTGCGGTTTTGAGGGCTGTATTTTTATGTTGGGTTATTCAACTAATTTCCGCTTCTTTTTTCGGTGACACGTAGGGCTTTAGTTTTATGTTGTCTTTATTTTTGCATGTTTTTAATTTTTTTTTTTATATACGGAAAATATAGTTTTCCATTTGTATGGTGTCGTTGGGGGGTGGGCCTAGAACCTGTAATAAGGGGGTGTTTTTGATGTATTATTTTATTTATTTATTTTATTTAATTTAAATTTAATTTTTCTATTCATTTTTTTTTTTCACATTTTGCCCCCATAAGGTCATAATAGACCTTTGGGGACATCTGATCACTGTTTATTTTGTGAGGGAGGCTGATTTCCCCTGTAACTGGGGCTGGTACATTTAGCCCCAGTTGCAGGAGGAATACAGCCTCCTGCACGTTACTACAGAGCTGATCTTGGTCTTGTAGGACCCAGCAGCTCTAACATACTCTAATCCTGCTGGATCACGTGACCGCCCTGTCAGAGGGCAGCCGCATGATGGCAGCGCCCATAGCTGTGTATACAGCACTCGTTGAGCATTGTGTACACAATGGTCGGAAAGGCAGGGACGGTAATAAACCTTCCCTACCTTCTCTCTGGGACCTCCGGCTGAAGTTACAGCCGGTTTCTTGTTTCACCAGCTGCACGATTTTGCGCAGCTGCTGAAAACTGCTTGGACGTACCGGTACGTCCTTGCAGAACAAGGAAGTCACTATCCGGACGAATATAGTCTATAGGCGGTCCAGAAGTGGTTAATGTCATCTGTGGCAGAGAGAAACAATAAGCAATAAGCCAGAGACAACACTAGAACGGGACCCTGCAGAGAACTCTGTGGGAATGGGCAATGTGACTATTGCTTTTTTTTTCTTTCTTTCTCTTTTAATTTGTATGCATGTATGTTTGTGAGGGTTACTGAGTGGTCATTATTATACTGTGTATTGGGCCATTAAGGAGGTATTATTATACTTTGTGATGAGCAACTAAAGGGTCATTATTATACTGTGTAATAGGGGACATTATACTGAGAGGATGCACTTAGAGGACATTATATTGATTGGGGCTACTTTGGAGATATTATACTGTTTGGGGACTCTTAAAGGGTATTGCACAGTGTGGGACCACCTAAGATACATTATACTGAGTCATTTAGGGAACACTATAATGTTTGGGGGGAATTAAGGAGGCAACATCACTGTTTTTATACATTAAGGCTGAGGCTCCACATTGCGGAAATGCAGCTTTTTTTGTTGCAGATTTTTCTGCGGTTTTGTGAGCCTAAGCCAGAAGTGGATTGAGCAGAAGGTAAAAGTATAAAAGCTTCCCATATATTCCCCATTCTTTTGGAGCCATTTTTGGTTTTGGCTCAAAAAACCACAGCAAAATCTGCAACAAAAAAAAGCTGCGTTTCCGCAATGTGGGGCCTCAGCCTAAAGGGCACTATTATTGTGTTGGGTCACAAAGGGACTTGGTAGGAATGGGCAAGGTTAAAAGGTAATAAGCTGCATAGGTAAAAAATTGTATTCAGCACCAAATCCAAGGCATATTAATATAAAAAATAACTTTTATTTTTCCAATAAAAAATCACTCCATAGATTCAGTGGTTAGTAACAGCCTACGCGTTTCGGAACGATGTCCCTTACTCATGGCATAAATCACAAAACCAAACACACAATATTTAAAAGCGAAAAAAAAACAAAAAAAAAAAACTAAAAAAAACACACCTCTGGGGATCAGATGTCATCATTTAACTAATTAACACATCCCCACAATAGCACATGTCTGTAAACCCACACTTTCCCTTACTGAGTACAAAAAGAATATATCCACATAAATACATATTATGTCACACATATAAAAAGATATACATAAGCACAAATGAGTAAATATAAACACTCATAAAGAAAACATCAGATATAAACATAAATATAAGTAGCGGTAATGTCATTCAAAATATTCACAAAAAAAAAAAAAAGGTAAACAATAAAACACATCAACATTAACACGATCATAAGACTAGCGCATAAAAGTGTGCCCATGTATAATAAATTCAGAAAAAAAAAAAAATTCTTCTTTTTTTTTTTTTTTTTCCTCTTTTTTCCTTTCTCTCTCCTTTCCCCTTCCTCCTTTACCATTGTCCTTGAAAGAACTAAATCTTGCCATAATCCAAGACCATTAAACACAAAAAATTAAACTAAACAACAAAACAATCATGTGACATATGGTCATGTGATAAGTCACATGACTATTCAGGGAAGTAAATACAAAGTATCTATGAGAAAGATCCATTCCTGTAGGATGATACACAATCTATAGAAGTAACCAGGAGGAAAACACCACACATATCAAAAACCGCTCATATATTGTAATCACATATCCCTGATTTGTTACCCTATATACCAAATTATACAGAAATACATATAAAATGCATTATATACCCTCCTAATCCAATAAATAAAAATTAATATGGTGACAGCATCACAGACGCATAAATATGAATAATAAATTAATAAAAATAGGACAAATCAGATCTGATATTCATCCCACCTGGAAACCGAGTACCCAGTTTTAGAATCCAGAAAGCTTCCCTTTTTAATAGTTTTCTACGCCAATCCCCACCTCTGACTGGTCTAGGCACATATTCAATTGCACAAAAAGGAAACTAGTGACATTACCCTTATGCTGACAAATAAAATGTTTTGAGGCATTAGAAACATTTTCATTAGGACTCTTATTACAATCGGCCAGATGTTCCGCAATCCTGATTTTAACCGGGCGTATTGTACAACCCACATACATTAGATTACATGATTCACAAAATATAATATACACTACATGGTGACTTGCACAATTCATGAAACCCCGTATAACAAAAGACCTTGACATGTTGGCATCATGAAAAGAATTCACTTTTTTAACAAATTTGCAGGACCCACATCTGATATTACCACATCTGAAAAAACCATTTGTGTGTAACCAGGTAGTTTTCAACTTATTGGTTGATAAAAATAAACTAGGGGACAAAATGTCTCTGAGAGACTGACCCCTTCTCGCTGTAAATTTCACTCCCTGTTTGAGAATGGTGTTCAAAACAGGATCCTGATATAATATTGGAATATTTTTTTGAATTATTTTCATGACCTCCCGATATTGACAACTATAAGGGGTTGAAAAAACCAAATCCCTATTTGTAATGTCATGATCACTGGATTTATAAGATCTCTTTTGTGTAAGGAGATCCGATCTCAACTTTTTATCCACAATATTTTTCGCCCTCGCCAGTGACCATTGTGGATAACCTTGACTACGTAAACGTTGTGTAACCGCTCGACTTTGTGTCTCATAATCTTCATCCACAGAACAAGCCCTCCTGACTCTCGTCAGCTCACCCACCGGAATAGATTTTAACGTATGTTGTGGGTGATGGCTACGAGCATGAAGAATGGTATTGCCCGCAGACGGTTTTCTGTAGATAGAAGTGTTAACTCTACCACTAGATGCATCTCCTGTCAAAATCAAATCCAAAAAAAGAAATATTTGTAGTCTGAATTGAATATGTAAACTTTAGATTATACAAATTGGAGTTGATATAATCAACAAAAACTGGTATGGATGCTACATCCCCCGACCATATAATCAATATGTCGTCGATGTAGCGTCCATACCAGTGTAACTGTTCCAAAAAAGGATTACCCGAAGAAAAAATATTGAACTCCTCCCACCACGCCATGACCAAATTGGCCAAGGATGTACTACTTACATGGACTGCTGAATATATCTACGGGTGGTGAGCTGTATATTTTGTTTGACTGTTAAGGTTAAAAGGTACTTGGGTGGGGTTAGATCTATGGGCAAGGAAAATTGCGCGTACCAGCACACTTAGTCCCCTTTGTGTCCTCTGAAAATTGGATAGCATGTCTAAGTGGTGCATGGGCCCACCAATGTGTTCAAATATTCTAGGTTAGGGTGATCGTTGCTTGAAGACAATTGCTTCTCTTTTCCATAGTATATAATGCAACATACTTAAGTAAAAGTGTGAACTCAAACTAAGTGATGTATTATCTTTGATTTACGACAACAGAAAAAAAGAGAAGATAATCTGGTACCCAGTTAGAGTTTATGAAGAGCTCACACTGATCCTTATTAATCCAGTCTGTAAGACAGCACAAGTGCTTCACAGAAGGGAGGGACAACAGTGAAAGAGAACAGAAAGCTCAGCTCAGAGGGTTATTTGCCTCCATGGTGAGACCCAAACTTTCAGCATGGAAATTAATAGGTGAAGTAAACCAGCATGTTTTACATAAATAATACATTTTAATTTAACCCCCCACAATGCAGGCATAAGCTGCCAATATCCTGTTCTACTTGGCTTGGGTTTATAATTGATGTTTTTTTAGACTGACATTGGGTATTCTAATGGAAACAGATTATTTGTACTATTTAAACTAGATCCAAAGATCATGTAAGAATAACAGGAGAACAATGCATGGGAATAGAGGGACATTCCATGTACAAAGATGTGATGAGAGAATGACTGTCACTATAGGGGGGACTCCTAGGTAGCTTACATGTTGGTAATTAAACCTTATCATGTCTTAGGACCTTAAAGGCACCAAACATTTCATGTATGAGACAAGATGCCGTAAAGGTCACATTGAGGTACGTTGTATCTAGATGAGGTTGGATGTATGTAAACAGTAGCGGTTGAGCCACAAGTAGAAAACAAAGCTCTTGCTCCGCTATAAAAAAAATCTGTTGAAGGGCCCCCAACAAGTATGTGATATTCAGATCAGTGGTGTAACTAAAATCTTCTGGGCCCCTGTGCAAACTTTTGTTCGGGGCCCCCTACCTCTCCATTCAACAAATTCTTGATAGAGACAGTTACAGGTGCTGCAGCGGTATCTTAGATACTTGATACGGATACAGCAGTTATCAAGAATACGATGAGTGAGCAACGCAGTGCCTGGTATTTAAACAATACTGGGAGCACTGTTCTGTGGGAAACAGCTGATCTGCAAGGTCTTAACAGTCTAAGAGATGTAGGAAATCAGTGGGGGTCCAACACCCGGGGCCCCTGCTTATCAACTCTTTGAAGATACTGTGGTGCTTTTGCGAGCGCTGTGACTCCTTCACTATTTACATTGCACTGTATCTGTTTTATAATCACTATGCAATGTTATTACAGCCTGTAGTAATAGTGCACGGCTGCTATAAAACAGATGGTGTGTGATGTGAATAGTGAAGGGGCCCCACAGAGTATTATATGCTCCACAGTGGCCCCCACACAGTATTATATGCTCCACAGTGGCTCCCAAACAGTAAAATATGCTCCCCACAGTGGCCCCACACAGTATAATATCCTCTTTTTCTGCGACTGAGGAAATCACTGCTTGGGCCCAGTAACAGGCTGGAAGAGCCCCAGAGAGGATGGTCGGGAATCGTCAGCAGCCCAGAAGAGGTGAGTATAAGTATTTGTTATTTTAGTGACCTCCCCTGGGCTGGAATCTATTGGAAAGGGGCCCGGCGACATGCCATTAACAATGTGTATAGCGCTATCATGGTGGTCCAGGGCTTCAGCCATTTCCCTTCCAGACCCAGTCGTGGTTGCACCCCCTGAATCGTTACGCCACTGATTCAGATACTACTACGGCAGAGAAGCATTTGGACACCTGCAGACACCAGGGTCTGGGTGGTTCAGTCAATGTTTTAGTCCTCTCAGAACTTTATTACAGTTGGTGCAATCTAGATGTAATGTCTAGCTGGTTTCAGATACCGGATATTTCAGTCTGTGCTGACAAAAATAAATGTATACATTTATCAATGTATTATATAATTTCAAGTGTAACCTCTACCTCCCATACCCATTAATTGCATAATACTGTATATCTTAGTAGTGGCCAGAGCTACCTTTTCCTGTTTCTATGCTTTAAACCCCTTTCTGTGCAAAGTCAGCATTAATGGGAGTTTTAGAGCATACTACATGCTGTGATCTGAGTGTTAAAACAGTATGTACTTAGCTCATAAGCTTTCCTAGAGGTTATGTAAGACTTTGAACACTTAGCCTGGGGTACGGGGAAGGGTTAACCCCATTGCCACCTGTAGGCAGATTAAGAAAGCATTGCTAGCTAGTTGGGGCATCACAACATGACATAGTCAAGTTTATGGGTTATGCTAAATGACTGTGTTACACTTGCATTACTTGCAAGTAGTATGATGTGCTGTATACATGCTTATGTTGCCTTAAGTGGTGCAAGTCATTGCACGATCAGTATTCTAGTGCTTCCTGGAAGGTGGAACTAAATTTGGCCCATGTGTTGCAGCGTGAGACAAGCTGTGTGCTCTCCTGTGGTGTGGCCTGCTGACATCAGTTATTGCCCTGTCTACCCAGGGAAGGAGGTGGCTTAGTATTTAAGAGCTGTGAGACGTAGACACAGCGGCATTTCACTGCTAGTGGGCTGCTTGGAGGATGCAACATCTAATAAAACCAGGAAAGCTGGGACAGCCATATTATCTGCTTGCAACAGAGAGAATAACATCTATTCTGACAACACCTGGTTCAGTGAACCGTCACACCTAAGTGAAGCCAGGTGTCATGTGTGTCATTTCTCTGCTGGTAGAACTTCAGGTGATTTATAGGGAGCAGAGAATTTGGCTCCAAGAAGGGCTGGACATGACCCTATCAATAGAACTGTAATGTTATTTTCCTTGCATGATGAAAAAGCATTAAAGAAAATTTAAGAAAGCGATGCCAGAATTGCCATTTTGCCACCAAAAAAGGCTATAAAAAGCAATTAAAAAGTGTTATGTTCCACAAAATAGTACCGATAAAGATGTCAGGTCTTCCTTAAAAAATAAAGTCTCACATAATTCCGTTGACAAAAAATTAATTAAGTTATAGGTCGTGGAAATTTTGAAAATTGGTGAAGCAAAAAAATACAAAAGAAATAAAAGGGCCATAAGAGTAAACTCCCTTACACCGCTTTCCAAATTATTATGCAAATTATATTTTTCTCTGATTTCCCTAAATGGTCGATGCAAATGACAGTCAGTATAATATTTAAATCTTCCACCGTTAGAGTATAAATCAAATTTTATTAGACAAACCTCCCAATAATATAATTTTTTTTTCACAAATGAAAAAATCCACTGTTCAAAATTATTATACACAACAGAATTTCTGAACATTTTATAGGTGGTAAAAAACTGAAAATGGTCATTTGTTGAATTTGCATCATTAAGAGGTTACATTTACTGAAATCAAAAGCTATTTTAATCAAAAACATCTTAACAGGCCAAGTTACATGCTGACGTAGGACCCCTTCGTCAGTTCTTGCATCCACTGAACTTGTGAGTTTTTGGATAGTTTCTGCTTGAATTTCTTTACATAATGTCAGAATAGCCTCTCAGAGCTGTTGTTTTGATGTGAACTGCCTCCCACCCTCATAGATCTTTTTCTTGAGGATACTTCAAAGGTTCTCAATAGGGTTGAGGTCAGGGGAGGATGGTGACATCGTGGCAAAGGTAGGAGTTGAATAGCCTTTCCAAAGGCTATTCAAACGTGTCCTTAATTTACAATGCGATTCGATACCACGGGAGGAAATCCGGATTCGATGCGAATCGAAGATTTCCTGAAATTCGGATCGAATTCCACTTCTTCAGCTTCGATTTGCTCATCTCTAGTTGTTTCCTTGACATTACCATTGGAGGGAATTTGATTATTACCCTGTAGACCTTATAATGGTTGGTTGTACTCAAACTAGTTCCCATGGTTTAGTTTGAATCTGCGCTGGTTGGATGTCCCCGTGATTCAGGACACATGCAGGAATGAAATAGAGGGCTATTGGGGGATTAATGCAGGCTCGTCCAACCCTCTGAAAGGAGTAATGGCTTATTAAAACTTAAAGCTTATTGATAAATCATAAAATAAGGAGCTCCAAATGGTCAATACAAAAACCAAACACCAACAGGGTTAGCAAGACCCAGTATTCACTCACTGTCGATATAAAAAACACACAGGTGGATGAAACAGACAATAGTGGAGACCATAATGGATTACACGTCATCACTGATGCAAGTCTGAGTATCGGCTATTTAAGGATCCCTCCCCCAATGGGTAATAACCATTAAGTATAATAGCTTGTCTCAGTATTCCTAAACGCGTTTCGCTACTGAGGCTCATCAGGAGGAGAAAAGTATAAGCTAAGGGAGGTTCACCTGGGCTTGGACCAAACTCCAAACGCACACCTGGCAGTAAACCCTAGAGTGATGCGTGAAAATTGAACAGACACAAGGGTGTATCTTTAAGCATAGCCCCTTAGGGCATTGTGTGTGGATGTCTCGATATTTGATAGGTGATAAGCCTTAATCAATATACCAGAACCGGATTAATCTCCAGTATAGGAGATATGCCCAGACAGCTGATTCAGAAACTGATAGGGCACAGCATGTATTTTGCTGCACCTCCACAGTTGCGGAGGAATGAGTCGAGGGCAAATAGCTGATCAGTGTACCGGCCTGTTGTGGTCTCAATAGGCAATCAGGTCCTCTCTACCCCACAGGAACAGCCCCACACGTTAAATAGATGCAGGTAACAAGGAGCGAAGATACACCCTAGTAGTGCAGTAAAAACCCCATTGGCATATGGTTTTGACCATTTGGAGCTCCTTATTTTATGATTTATCAATAAACGTTAAGTTTTAATAAGCCATTACTCCTTACAGTGATACTTTCTAATCCCGATTTATATTCCCCTCTGTGATCTTGTATTAACCCTCTGGTTGAATGGGAGGCCTTTGATGCTATTCCTAGGGGTGTCCTGATAGGTGCTATATCTGCCCACAGGACTGGCTCACAAGTGCTCACTTGGAATTGGAGGGGAAACTAGTCCAAATATGTAGCTGACCCTACAGAGAATAGGAGGGCCTCTTGGTTTAGTGCTACAAGACAGTTGATGTTACAACTTACAGAATACACACAAAAACGACTTTTGGCTCAACAACAGACTATATTTTCTGAATGGGACAAAAACAGTAAGGCTCTTGCCTTCCTGGTTTGAACTGAATGCCCAAAGACAGCTGTAGCGAGTATTATGACTGAGGTGGGAATGTGGGTGACAGAGCCCAAAGCCATACAGTCGGGGAAAAAAGTATTTAGTCATCCACCAATTGTGCAAGTTCTCCCACTTAAAAAGATGAGAGAGGCCTGTAATTGACATCAGAAAATCACATTGTTTGATTTTTAAAGAATTTATTTGCAAATTATGGTGGAAAATAAGTATTTGGTCAATAACAAAAGTTCATCTCAATACTTTGTTATATATCCTTTGTTGGCAATGACAGAGGTCAAACGTTTTCTGTAAGTCTTCACAAGGTTTGAACACACTGTTGCTGGTATGTTAGCCCATTCCTCCATGCAGATCTCCTCTAGAGCAGTGATGTTATGGGGCTGTCGCTGTGCAGCACGGACTTTCAACTCCCTCCAAAGGTTTTCTATGGGGTTGAGATCTGGAGACTGGCTCAGCCACTCCAGGACCTTGAAATGCTTTTTACGAAGCCACTCCTTCGTTGCCCTGGTGGTGTGCTTGGGATCATTGTCATGCTGAAAGACCCAGCCACGTTTCATCTTCAATGCTCTTGCTGATTTAAGGAGGTTTGCACTCAAAATCTCACGATACATCGCCCCATTCATACTTTCATGTACACGGATCAGTCGTCCTGGTCCCTTTGCAGAGAAACAGCCCCAAAGCATGATGTTGCCACCCCCATGCTTCACAGTAGGTATGGTGTTCTTTGGATGCAACTCAGCATTCACTCTCCTCCAAACACGACGAGTTGTGTTTCTACCAAACAGTTCTACTTTGTTTTCATCTGACCATATGACATTCTTCCAATACTCTTCTGGAACATCCAAATGCTCTCTAGCAAACTTCAGACGGGCCCGGATATGTACTGGCTTAAGCAGGGGGACACGTCTGGCACTGCAGGATCTGAGTCTCTGGCGGCATAGTGTGTTACTGACGGTAGCCTTTGTTATGTTAGTCCCAGCTTTCTGCAGGTCATTCACTAGGTCCCCCGTGTGGTTCTGGGATTTTTGCTCACCGTTCTTGTGATCATTTTGACCCCACAGGGTGAGATCTTGCGTGGAGCCCCTGATCAAGGGAGATTATCAGTGGTCTTGTATGTCTTCCATTTTCTAATTATTGCTCCCACAGTTGATTTCTTCACACCAAGCTGCTTGACTATTGCAGATTCAGTCTTCCCAGCCTGTTGCAGGTCTACAATTTTGTTTCTGGTGTCCTTCCACAGCTCTTTGGTCTTCACCATAGTGGAGTTTGGAGTGTGACTGTTTGAGGTTGTGGACAGGTGTCTTTTATACTGATAACAATGTCAAACAGGAGCCATTACTACAGGTAATGAGTGGAGGACAAAGGAGCCTCTTAAAGAAGAAGTTACAGGTCTGTGAGAGCCAGAAATCTTGCTTGTTTGTAGGTGACCAAATACTTATTTTCCACCATAATTTGCAAATAAATTCTTAAAAAATCAGACAATGTGATTTTCTAGATATGTTTTCTCATTTTGTCTCTCATAGTTGAGGTCTACCTATGATGTCAATTACAGGCCTCTCTCATCTTTTTAAGTGGGAGAACTTGCACAATTGGTGGCTGACTAAATACTTTTTTTCACACTGTATGTGACCAATTTGTATTCTACTATCGCAACTTATATGCGTCTAGGGCTAGACACTCAGAGCTGGAACTTTTGCATGTCACATCTAGACGTCACATCCCTCCTAACTCTGTTTCCGGAATCTAGGTGGGATCTGGCCTTCCCTATCGAGAAATTGAAAATACAGAGGGCCATCACATATTTGGCCATGGGCAAAACTCCAGGTCCGGATGGTTTCCCAAAGGAGTGGTATGAGTTATACATGGAGGCTTAGTCAGCGCCTCTTTGAGGTGTTTCAACATGCAGCTTACTCCTCTAAATTACCTCCCACTGTTTATGACACTATCACAGTAGTGAGTCATAAGGCAGGGAAACTGCCAGACCAGTGTTTCTCATATAGACCGATTTCCCTTATTAACCTGGATGCCAAGATTTTGGCCAAAATAATTGCCTTGCGACTGGGATCTGTCATCCTCTCCATAGTGGAGCCTGATCAATCTGGATTTATGCCTGGGAAAACCACTGATATCAACCTTAGGTGGCTATGTACTAACCTCCAGATATGTCATGATTTAGACAGTCGTGTTATTGCCTCGCACGATAATGAAAAGGCTTTTGACTCTGTAGAGTGGAGATTTACGTGGGCTGTTTTGAGGTGTCTGGGCACCTTGAATTTTTGGAGTTGCAATGAGTTTTTCTGTATTATTTTTTTTTTTTTACAAAAAGAAAATATATTGCATATAAATACCTTAACAAAATCAGATTTTTCACTCAGTGGGTGAATTGGCCAGTATAAGACTCTCTGGACAGTCGCAGATCACAGTGCAACACTAATGGCAGATCTAACACTATTTTTTTTTTTTTTTAAACTAACTTTATTGCAACAAAGTTTTAGTTTTGCCAGAAACTGAAATTTCAAGTTGAAACCAGTACTTTTCAATTCAGTTTGCTCATCTCTAAAAATGTACAATGAGTCCTGTTATGGTCCTAGAGCCTATGAATGTTACCATTGCAAGTTGCCTAAAAATCTTTTTTTCATATATATATATATATATATATATATATATATACACATACAAATAAAGATATTTATTATTAACATAAAATGCAAGTATTTCCCTAATATACTTATATTTATTGGTCCTATTGAATGTAAAGATCTATAGATACAGTACATGGTATATATAGATATCCCATAAGCTCCTTAGTTACAGATCCTATATGGTTTTTCCACTTATGATGCTCAGTAATTATTTTTCATTGTGTTATACTGAATTTCCCCATTGTGGGACTATTAAAGGACTATTATTATTAAAAAGGCTACATCTGTGTGGTATATGAGATATAACTATATGTCAGCATAGCTCTACCACTCTTTATCCCTTGTGTAAGTTCTGTTCTATTCCATACTAAATATCTATGCCCATACTGTGGTGCTCTATAAATAAAGACCTGGATGGGAGCAGATAAACTGTTGTGTCATGGCGGTTACAATGTATACTTAAGTGTTCCTAGTACTATAATCAAGGTTTGACAATGGTTCCTCTAACAATAGGAACCTGTTCACACACTCTCCAGACACAAAAAGGCCACGGCAGCTTTCTGCTAACTGTGCTAGTTGTCACTTGCTCAAGAACTGTACTTGAGTTTAACAAGAAAATATATGCAATCACTTGTTCTTATTCATTAGCAAATCTTTTTTGTCTAGAATCAAGAAATCAGATATAAGTTCCTGAACTGATAAAAAGTATCTTAAAGGGGTATTCCCATGTACATAATCATATTTATATTTGTAGATAATACAAAGGTAAATATTTTTTCAAATATAAGTAGCTAAAAATTCTGCAGAGCTTTAAAGATTTTCTCTAACTATGTTAGTGGTGACAGTCTGTAGTCTTGATCGGTTGCCAATGGATACGACCACGTATGTAGAAACTTTCTATGGTCTGGAACTTGTCAGGAACTCAGCCATGATTTTCTTATTGTAGCTAGATTATCAGATAGGGGCACTACATGTATCAGAAGATATCAGAGCTACAATAATCAAATCATGGACGACTTTCTGACTTTAGAAAGGTCCTGCATTCATGGTCGTATCCACTGGAAACCGATCAAGACAACAGCTTGTGACCACAAGATATTTAGAGAAAATCTTTAAAACTCTGCAAAATGTTTAATTACTTATATTTGCAAAATGTTTAACTTTTAATTATCTACAAATTTTAAAATGGCTATGGTCATGGGAATACCCCTTTAAGCTCAGGCCACATGTAATGAAAAAAAAAGCTAAAAACCACTGTGGGAAAAAAACACAGCATAAATGTTTGCAAAAAGGTATTTTTGAAAAAGCTAAAAAGAAAAAACAGAGAAGGTGGTGAACTTATATGATAGCATGTACTGTACACATACCTCCCAACTTTCAAAGGACAGAAAGAGGGACAAAATATGTGGCGCGCTATGCGTGCCGCGGCAAATTTAGCTCCACCCACTTCTATGTTGACGCCCATTCTCATCTATTTTTCCATGTGCCCCCAAACAGTATAATGCTCCTACAGTCACCCTAACATTATATGCCCCCACATTATAATGGTCCCCTCCAATTTCCCCACAGTACTAAGTCCCTCTCCTCGTGTCCCAGTTTAAACTGGGGGAAACTAGAGGGGGACAGCAAAATGGGGCAGCTGGAGGGGGACATTAAACTATGGGGCAGCTGGCGGTTGACATTAAACAGTGGGGGTAGTTGGAGGGGGACATTAAACTATGGGGCAGCTGGAGGGTGACATTAAACTATGGGGCAGCTGGCGGTTGACATTAAACAGTGGGGGTAGTTGGAGGGGGACATTAAACTGGGGGCAGCTAGAGGCAGATATGTCCCCCTCCAGCTATCCCCCTCGGTTTAATGTCACCCTCCATCTGCCCCCTCAGTTTAATGTCCCCCCCTCCATCTGCACCCAGTTTAATGTTCCCCTTCATCTGCCACCAGCTTAATGCCCCCCTTCATCTGCCACTATCTTAATGTGCCCCCTTCATCTGCCACCAATTTAATGTCCCCCTTCATCTGCTCTCAGTTTAATGCCCCCCTTTATTTGCCACCATGTTAATGTCCCCCTTTATCTGCCACCAATTTAATATTCCCCCTTCATGTCACCAGCTTAATGCCCCCCTTCATCTGCCCCCAGTTTAATTGCCCCCTCCAACTATCACCAATTTAATGTCCCCCTTTATCTGCCACCAGCTTAATGTCCCCCTTTATTTGCCACCAGTTTAATTACCCCCATTAACATGCCTTCAGTTTAATTGCCCCTTCATCTGCCTTCAGTTTAACTGCCCCCTACATCTGCGTTCAGTTTAACTGCCCCCTACATCTGCCCCCAGTCCCCCCTCTTGCTCACACATGATCTCTTCTCTCCTACTTATCTTCGATAACTCTGTTCCCAGCTTTCTGCGAAACATCACAATGTGTCCCACAGTATCCAGAATAGCTCCGCCCACACAAGAGTCTGATCACATGTTCATGACGTCATCAAAGGTCCTTTAGCCATTACGATTTAGCATCTACCATTTAGCCTTTACCCTACCCTAATAAAGTTTGTTAACAGCAAAACACTTCAGGGGAATAGCGGGACAAACTGTAAGCTATGCGGGACCGCGGGACAGCAGTGTACAATCAGGACTGTCCCGCCAGATGCGTAACGGTTGGGAGCTATGTGTACAGAAGGGGCTACCAAGTGCTGCAACCAGGGCTGGCTTCAGCACCCAGCATACCTGGGCAGATGTCTGGAGCTCACTGAGTTTAAGGGAGCCCACTGCTTAGCTGTCGTCCGTCTGCAACCCCCGTGTCCTAAAGTTTCCCCTCTCTGACCCTTCTATAGCTGCTGTCTTCTCCAAGTGATGTATAGTGCTCCTATAACAGCAGGTATGTGAGTGACCAAAGATAAGTAATAAATAAGCAGTGACATTTTTAATCCTGTTAATTTGTAACGTTTATTAATCTGTTCATTGTACATTTTTTCTGCCCTGGGACTTTTTGTACCTCACCCTTGTTAGGCCCCGGTTCACATTTACATTCGGGTTTCCGTTCAGGGAGTCTGCTTGGGGACCCCCCCTAACGGAAACCTATATGCATAAAAAAGCAGTTTACCCAGGAAACCCACGAACCCCATAGACTATAATGAGGTCCGTGTGGTTTCCACTCGGTTTCCGCACGAAACATGCGGGAACATGCAGAGAGGAAAGTGCTGCTTGCACTGACACAGCTCTCAGTTGTATATGTACTTATAATAGAATCTATGATGCAGATGCGAACGGAACTTTATTTTGTGTTTTTTGGGTGCAAAGTTTAAAATTATATTGAGACTACAATATGTGTCGCATATGTATGATAATAGTTTTGATTTTTGCATCCAACCAGTCATTATAGTACTGTATGAGTAAGACTAGATTCACTCTCAGTTTGCGTCCACCAAAATTCACTGCAACATTAAAAAGACCAAAACTTTCTTTGTCCACTCAGAGCATATATGATGTTCTCTATGAATTGCAGCTCTCACTGGATGTAACTGATCATGCCTCTTACCATGATTGACAAAAGGCCCGCTGAGACTCTGTCGCCCTGGCTTCAACCACCTCCAAGGAGAAAGAAAAATTCCCTCTGTATGACGGACAAATCAAACCAAAGATATGAGACTGAACAGGGTGCTCTTAGCAAAATTAACAATTTATTAAACAAAAATAAATAAATATAAATAATATTGCAACACGTTTCGTGAACCTCACTTCATCACGCACTGTTTAAAAATACAAGTATTGGCATATTTAAACTAAAATCAGAGGAAGTAACATAAGCACATTACAATTACATAATTGGCACAACATGGTTGAATCAATAATGTTCATTCACAAAAATACTCGTGGTGAGAAGCAGCGCTTCTCAATACAGGGCATGCAAATCCCACGCATGCGCTGTAGTGAGAAGTGCTGCTGCTAACGCAGCGAAGAATAAGAAGAGGAGGATATCTTCACATGAAGGGGCGTGCAGCAGCAAGAGCAGGCGGAATACTGGAAATGATGGTGCTGTGCTCAGAGCACAGGGGGAACAGTGCGCAACAAAATGAAGAAGTTTACAACCCATAGCGCAGTAGATAATCTCCCTGGACATGGACGGAAGAGAAAAACTGATGAAAGGTTGCAACGCAGGATAGTCCAGATGGTGGATAAGCTGGCCCAATCAAGTTCCAAAGAAATTCAAGCTGTCCTGCAGTCTCAGGGTGCATCAGTGTCAGCGCAAACTATCTGTCGGCATTTGAACGAAATGAAACGCTATGGCACTGCAGACACAGAGACATAAAAAAGCTAGATTGCAGTTTTCTAAAATGTACGTGAGTAAGCCAAAATCCTTCTGGGAAAACGTCTTGTGGACAGATGAGACCAAGATAGCTTTTTGGTAAAGGACATAATTCTACTGTTTAGTGAAAATGGAATGAGGCCTACAGAGAAAAGAACACAGTACCAGCAGTCAAATATGGTGGAGGTTCAAAGCTGGGTTTGCATCCTAGGTCATGGGTCTTCCAGCAGGACAATGACCCCAAACATACAATGGGTCCGGAAAGTATTCAGACCCCTTTAAATTTTTCACTCTTTGTTTCATTGCAGCCATTTGCTAAAAGCAAAAAAAGTTCATTTTTTTTCTCATTAATATAAACTCAGCACCCCATCTTGACAGAAAAAATAATAGAAATGTAGATATTTTTGCAAATTTATTTAAAAAAAAAAACTGAAATATCACTTGGTAATAAGTATTCAGACCCTTTGCTCAGTATTGAGTAGGAGCACCCCTTTGAGCTACTACAGCCATGAGTCTTCTTGGGAATGATGCAACAAGTTTTTCACATCTGGATTTGGGGATCCTCTGCCATTCTTCCTTGCAGATCCTCTCCAGTTCCGTCAGGTTGGATGGTGAACGTTGGTGGACAGCCATTTTCAGGTCTCTCCAGAGATGCTCAATTGGGTTGAGGTCAGGGCTCTGGCTGGGCCAGTCAAGAATGGTCACAGAGTTGTTCCGAAGCCACTCCTTTGTTATTTTAGCTGTGTGCTTAGGGTCATTGTCTTGTTGGAAGGTTTTCTTCCAGGATATCTCTGTACTTGGCCGCATTCATCTTTCCTTCAATTGCAACCAGTCATCCTGTCCCTGCAGCTGAAAAACACCCCCATAGCATGATGCTGCCACCACCATGTTTTACTGTTGGGATTGTATTGGGCAGGTGATGAGCAGTGCCTGGTTTTCTCCACACATACCGCTTAGAATTAACGCCAAAAAGTTCAATCTTCATCTCATCAGACCAGAGAATCTTATTTCTCATAGTCTGGGAGTCCTTCATGTATTTTTTTGGTAAACTCTATGCGGGCTTTTATATGTCTTTCACTGAGGCGAGGCTTCCTTCGGGCCACTCTGCCATAAAGCCCCAACTGGTGGAGGGCTGCAGTGATAGTTGACTTTGTGGAACTTTCTCCCAGCTCCCTACTACATCTCTGGAGCTCAGCCACAGTGATCTTTGGGTTCTTCTTTACCTCTCTCACCAAGGTTCTTCTCCCACGACTGCTCAGTTTGGCAGGACGGCCAGGTCTAGGAAGAGTTCTGATCGCCCAAACTTCTTCCATTTAAGGATTATGGAGGCCACTGTGCTCTTAGGAACCTTGAGTACTGCAGAAATTCTTTTGTAACCTTGGTCAGATCTGTGCCTTGCCACAATTCTGTCTCTGAGCTCCTTGGGCAGTTCCTTTGACCTCATGATTCTCATTTGCTTTGACATGCACTGTGAGCAGTGAGGTCTTATACAGACAGGTGTGTGCCTTTCCTAATCAAGTCCAATCAGTTTAATTAAACACAACTGGACTCCAATGAAGGAGTAGAACCATCTCAAGTAGGATCAGAAGTAAATGGACAGCATGTGAGTTAAATATGAGTGTCACAGCAAAGGGTCCGAATACTTATGACCATGTGATATTTCAGTTTTTCCTTTTTAATAAATTTGCAAAAATATCTATATTTCTGTTTTTTTTTCTGTCAAGATGGGGTGCTGAGTGTACATTAATGAGAAATAAAATGAACTTTTTTTCTTTTAGCAAATGGCTGCAATGAAACAAAAAGTGAAAAATTTAAAAGGGTCTGAATACTCTCCGTACCCACTGTACTTCAAAAAGCACCCAGAAATGGATGGAAACAAAGCACTAAAGAGTTCTGAAGTGGCCAGCAGTAAGTCTGGATCTAAATCCCATTGAACACTTGTGGAGAGATCTTAAAATTGCTGTTAGGAGAAGGTACCCTTCAAATATGAGAGACCTGGAGCAGTTTGCGAAAGATGAGTGGTCTAAAATTCCAGTTGAGAGGTGAAAGAAGCTTATTGATGGTTATAGGAAACGGTTGATTTTGGTTATTTTTTCCAAAGGGTGTGCAACCAAATATTAAGTTGAGGGTACCAGTAATTTTTTCTAACCCATTTTTGGGGTTTTGCATGAAATTATATCATTTTTGGCTTTTGTTTTCTCTGTTTTTTTTCTGTTGTTTCAATACACACAAAGGAAATAAACGTGCATAACAAAACATGTGTCATTGCAATAATTTTCTGGGAGAAATACTTTATAAAAATTTCATGGGAGCCAACACTTACGGTCATGACTGTATGTCGTCAGGTGCATTGTAGAGACTTGTCTAGCAGTCAATAATCTCTCATCAAGTGGTACACTAAACAGTCTCTGAGAGCCTTTTTATATTGCATACGGGGAAGCATTTTATGTCCTCTTGTGGCAAGACCTAGTGTTAATCAGACCACAAGTTTAATAATTTACATTTGTGCCTGAGATATAACTGGATGCCAATTTTTTGCAGCAATCCAACATTTCTATTTGGGTGTGTTATTAAATTATTTTTTTTTTTCTTTTGGTGACTGAGTGTATATGTGGTGCACTGTACAAGGAAGATATTAAAGGGGTTGTCCAATTTCAGCAGATAGATAGATAGAACATGTATATTTTTCCCATTTGTTTTGCAATCAGCTGAGCAATAGGGGGCAGCACTGAAATCGGTTATCTGATTTCAAACAATGGAATAGAAAAATTACATGAATTGAACAACATAAAGTAACCTTTTGGCCTCGCTCTTCAGTAGTTTTAAAAGAAATTATCCAACCTTAGAGTTTCTTCAAGACGTAGAAAGCCCTCTCTAGTCTGCATGCTTTCTACTAAGAGCTCACTACCTCTTTAAAGCCTAAGTAAGAGCATCTGGCCTTGTCTCTCTCATAGAACAAGCAACACAAAAGCATCAGAAAGCAATAACAAAGATAAATAACTCTGCAATAAAATTTCAGCTCCAGCAATTTTTCCATTTATATTTCCTGACTGAATCATGTAGCTGTCGTCAGTGCGTTCCTAACTTTAAGCCTGTATCAAGAAAGCCATTTCATGTCCAATAGCTCTGTGAGCGCAATAGTCACAGGGGATCAGCCTGCATATCTAATGAGTAGCGGCACAGTTCCCTACATAATATATCTGCCTTTGTCACTTAGATGCATTCGTCGCCCTGTCACATCCAATCTTGTCTAAGGATACCGTGGCTTGGCCCATTTCCACTGGGCTGCAATATGTTCTTTATCTCCAGCAAATTTGCAACTTCTGCATCTTATAAAATTATATTGGATATTGCTTGTCCATAAATATATGAAGGAATACTTGATTTGGGGCGTAACCAAAAGTACAAAGGTGTCCCTTTCAGGCCTCCTTCACACGAACATTGTGGTTTTTACTGTTCGCAAACACTGATCTGCAAAAAAATATGTCTGCATGTCATCCACAATCACAGATCCATAAAAATACTTGTATGATTCCCTATACTTGCCTGTGCACAAATGCTGGAAAAAATAGGACATGCTTCAAAATTTGCGGTCCTTGTATACGGCACAGACACACAATCGCACAAAATACAGTGTTCAACGGTGACGCCTCCCCCTAGGACCTTCTATGTCGGTCGTCCTAGGTGTAGGAATGCTGAGTGGTATGTTGCGGTCCTATATGAGTCTTATTGTGTGTCACGGTGCTCCTACCTGGGTACGGCTAGACCCCAGGCTTTGGCTCCGATGCAATAAATAGGAGGAATAATTGAGGAATTGAGTAATAACTTGAGTCTAGACCTTGAGATGAAGTTGAACAGCAGCTTTACTTGAATAAATAGTTTTCCAAACAGATTCAGGCTTTGTCTTGGTTCCAGCAGGCTTTAGCATATAACTGGCAGGCAAACTCAGCTCTGCTTCATCAAAACTCAACACTGATATGCTGGCAAGCTGACTATACCTTTGTTTCTTCGGTGAGCTGCACTTCTGTCTGTAGTCTGACTGTTGGTTGTGCCCGGAAACTTGACTCCTGGCAGCTCCAAGATGGAGTCTCAATCAGCACTCGAACTAGAACCCAACTGGTTCTAACTGGTCCCCACCTTCGCTGCAGGGGATAGGACTCCTCTACTTCTCTCTAGAGGTGGATTTCAAATGGAATGGAAGGTTCCATTCTATCTAAGAGAACTCTGCCGAACTGCCGTTTTTTCGCTGTTTCACCTCTGATAAAAAATTTAATATAAAAGGATCAAAGCAATAGACATTCCCCAAAATGGTATTACTAAAAAGTACACCTTGCCCTGCAAAAAATAGATGACCTATGCATCCCCAAACACGGAAATATAAAAAAGTTACGTGTGTCAGAATATGGTGACATTTAGAAAAAAAGTTTTAGATTTTTGTTAAGAGGTTAAATGTAAATCAAATGATATAAAATTGGTATCCCCGGAAACGTATCAAAACATAGAATACAGGTGACATGTCTTTTTGGCTGCACAGTGAACACCGTAAGAATGAAGCCCGTAAGAAAGTGAACAAATGCACTTATTATCCAATTCCACCCCATTCTGAATTTTTTTCCAGCTTCATAGAACATTGTACAGAATAATAAATGGTAGCATTATGAAGAACAATTTGTCTGTAAACCCGTTAAGCCCTCATATAGCTCTGTGAACAGAAAAATAAAAAAGTTGTGGGGTTTGGAAGGCGGCGAGCCAAAAACGGAATTCAAAAAATGTCATCGGTGGGAAGGGGTTAAGGGATGACATCTATTCCCAGTTTCACAGCTTTTCCATGGCTTTTCGTGCACCCAGGACCTCCACCTTTTGGCAGATCAAAGCCCCAGTTACTTTTGGGCGAATTGGCTTGCAACGAGCCAGATTCAACCCAAATATTCAACACTGTTCAGTTTTCACCGAAACCGAACAATTTGGGATTTGTCTTGGGCAAAAATAAAATGGCCGGCGTGACATGATTTGCAGTAAATTGTTATACTCTGGGGTCTCTTCAGACCCCAGAGTATAACAGAGTTTGCCCGAGACAAATCCCAAATTGTTTGGTTTTGGTGCAAACCGAACAATTTTGAATATTCGGGATGAATCCGGCTCATTGTGAGCCCATTCACCCAACACTAGTCATAAAATGCAGCTCCCCAACTGGCCCCCATCTGTGGTGCCGAGTAGGGCCGTTTTAACACATTGTTGGGCCCAGTGCAAAGGTTTCATAAGTGCCCCCCCCACATCACCAGCTGCTATTATACCCATCTGAAAGCTGCCAAAAACTTGGATTTTATATGATGACATTTAGTGGGAGAAAATGGGAGTGTTATCTGACTGATGGAACTTTTCCGCCTGTCAGAAATGTTTTATACATTCATCTCTAGTAATAATCGTTATTGCTATTATTTTAGCGTGTAACGGATATCATTAGAGAGGTGGTCGGCGTATTTTCTCTTATATATATATATAAAAATGAGTTTCTGTCTGTCTGTTCTTTATGCGCAACCAAACGACTGGACCGAGCCTCACCAAATTTGGCACACATGTACATCAGGTGTCCGGGAATATTTTAGTTTGGGTCTCAACTCTAGAGGATGTACCATTCCTGAGATACAGTATTCCCAAAAAATGACCTCCATTAGTTAATACAAGCCTGCAAGTCTTTCACTCACATTCCAACTGCCATACACACGGTCACATGTCCCTTATCAGCCAATAGAAGCTCGCAGGCGCTTAGTCTCCTCAGGCACATAGGTTTCCATAGCAACCAAGCTATTTATGACCTGTATTAGTCAATAGCAGTTCGCAGGTCCTTAAATATTCATTCATATCACGTGTATCTGCCAATATAAGTTCACATTTAATTTACCAGGTTTCCATAACAACACAGCCATAAATAGACTGTACCTATACTGGACCCAGTGGCGTAACTAGGAATAGCTGGGCCCCAAGGCGAACATTTGACATGGGACCTCCCCCGGCAACCGCCCCCCCCCCGCACAAACTGCATTCCTACACACAGTATTATGCCCCATAGTGGCCCCTGCATACACTATTATGCCCCATAGTGGCCCATGCACACAGTATTCTGCCCCCATAGTGGACCCTGCACACAGTATTATGTCCCATAGTGGCCCCTGCACACAGTATTATTCCCCATAGTGACCCCTTCATATAGTATTATGCGCACTTCGCGCTAATTCTTCAATCTTCAATGTTGGACCAGATGTCACGTGAGCCAGGCATGCATCGCTTCGCATAATGACGTTGGACTGGCCCACCGACGTCTGGGACGTCACCAAGGAGGCCTGAAGCCTGCTGTAGCACAGGAGAGGTAAGTAACAGTGTTTTTTATGTTCCCTCCACTCCTCGGGGCCTCCGATCATTATACTCTGGGGTCTGAAAAGACCCAGAGTATAATGATAGCAGTGTTTGTGGGGTTCACGGCCCGCAGGCCTTACTTACCAATCCCCGCTCCTGCTCACAACCGCCTCCGCAGAAGGTGAAGCGCAGGCGGCCATGAACAGGAGCGGGGATCGGTAAGTAAATAGGGCCCGCTGGTGTAACACCAGCAGGTAACAGCCTACTAAAAAAAAAAAAAAAAAAAAAAACATCAGGGGCCTGCCGGGACCCCTAATGTCCCTGGCCCTGTGGCAGCCACTACCACTGCTACCTTGGTATTTACGCCACTGACTGGACTGCCATACTGGATGACAGCATTCTTATAAATTGAAACATTTTTAAACTACTCATGCCCCCTGCAGCAAAACGCATGGCTGCTGCTTGAGCTAATGAAAACTCTCAGCAGACCCAAGCCCGTCTCCAATCTGACAAAGCATTGTCAGCCACATGCACACAGCTGCACTCCAGGTTTCAATAACAACCCAGCCATTTTTCTTCACTGCTGTGGGTCAGCTTTAAAGGGGCAGGGCGCTGTGGATGACACTGTTACACAAGGTCACATACACACAGCTTTACTCCAAGTTTTCCATAACAACCTATCGCAGGTCTTTCACTGATATCCAAACTGAGATACACATGATCACATGACACTTATGGACCAATGGAAAATCGCAGGTTCTTCAGTCTTGACATACACACAGCTTTACACCAGGTTTCCACAGCAACCAAGCTATTTATGAGTCAATAGCAGTTCGCAGGTCTTTAAATATTCAGTCATATGACGTGCATCAGCCAATATAAGTTCACATTTCATTTACCAGGTTTTCATAGCAACACAGCCATAAATAGACTATACCTATACTGGACTGCCATACTGGATGTCAAGTGCAAAACTGGCCAATTCTTATGGGGCCACTACACAAACAAAAAATGAAATGTACCCGTGCAAAGCCAGGTCCTTCTGCTAGTACTCTATAAAGATCAAGTATGGACAGAACAGCGAAAAAATGTAAACTTTATCGATGACTTTGTGTAAGTGTTTGGTGCAATTCTTTTGGCGCTGCGACCTAGACAATGGTAAACGTCTGGGTCACAGCACCAGTAAACTGGTTATGTTATGTTCAGAGGGGTATTACAGAAGATACCCCTGTGATTAGGCTATGCGCGCCACAGCAAATTTAGCTCCACCCACTTTTATGTTGACTCCACCCATTCTCATCCATTTTTCTATGTGCTCCCACACATCATAATCCTCCTACAGTCACCTTAACATTATATGCCCCCACATTATAATGTTCCCTTGCAATTGCCCAACAGTATGAAGTCCCCTCTCCTGGTGCTCCAGTTTCAGCTGGGGTAAACTAGAGGGGGACATTAAACTGGGGCAGCTGGAGGCGGACATTAAACTGGAGGCAACTAGAGGAAGACATGTCCCCCTTCAGCTACCCCCACATTTTAATGTCCTCCTCCAGTTGCCCCCAGCTAATGCCCCTTTACAACTTGCTCCCAGTTTAATGTCACCCTCCATCTGCCCCCCTAGTTTAATGTGCCTCTTCATCTCCCCCCAGTTTAATGTTCCCCTTCATCTGCCCCCTAGTTTAATGTCCCCCTCCATCTGCCCCTTCTGCTCCAGTTTAATGTCCCCTTCATCTGCCCCAGTGTAATGCCCACCTTCATTTTCCACCAGTTAAATGTCCCTCTTCATCTGCCCCAAGTTTGATGTTCCCCTTCATCTGCCTCCAGTTTGATGTCCCCTCTTCATCTGCCTCCAGTTTAACATAATAAAACACTGATACTCACCTCTCCTCGCTCCCCTGCTGTCTCTTCTCCCGGACTGTTCAGGGAGGTAAAGGCGCAATGTGAGTGACGTCATCACATCGCTCCTACAGTTCCTGGGGATCGGAGCACACCGGAATGCACTTAAAACAGAGCAGTGAAACAGGGGCTGTCGTGGACGGCTCCTGCTTCATCATTGTATTTAACTCATCTGCATCCGGAGAGGATGCAGATAAGTTGATACCGGGACATACCTTCCGCCGACCGAGACAGCGGGGCAGGATGGTTGGGAGATATGCCCAACGGGGCCCCCAATACCATAGGCCCGCTGCAACTGCACCGTATGGTTAAAGTGATGCCGAGTAATTACCAATACAACCAACATCCTAGTGAAAGCTCCCAGGCCTGCCAGTGAAGTCATTCTATTAAAGGGGTTGTGTGGGATTAGAAAATGTGGCTGACTTTAAAAGTGACATTATGTCCATTGGTCACATGGCCATGCTCCAGATCAGTTCCATTTATTTTAATCGGACTGAGCTGAACCATTGCCATGTTACCAACAGATGTGGGGTAACGTCCTGTGAAAAAAAAAGCAGCCATATTTTCTAATCCTGTACAACCCATTTTAGCCCTGCTTCTGCCTTCATTTTGAAAAAGGTGATGACATATATTGAAAGTTACCTTGGAGTTCTGTGACCTGTACAAACGTTGTACTCAGCCTGAAGCCTGTTTCATTTGGGAACAGTGAACTCCTTGGTGATCTCTGGTATCCTTATCATTTAGAGGGGTTGGGGGAATTTGAAGTGTCCCAATGCAACACTGATAAAGGGTTAATAGTTGTTATACTGTACTGTACCATGTTGGCTAAACATCCCTTCAATCTAGGTACATCTAATTGTGAGGAGTTAGTCATCTACAACTGTAAGTGCCCTGGGGAAACTACCATCAGCATCTGGAAGACAACAGGCTCCCTCAATACTGCACCAACTAGGGAGGTGGGCTGGTGGAGTCAGTTGAGTGTTATTAGCCACAAGTTTCCAGACTGTTTTTTTGACCTGTTGTAAATAACTTCTCTACTTAGATTGCAATTTTTTTTAAGGACTCTAAAATGCTTTGAAAACCATGTGTATAAAAATCTGTTAATTTTCAGTTCTTGTATCACACCATGTCTGATGAAGGGAGCGAGTACTCCTGAAAGCTTACTTATAAATATACTCAGCCTCTAAAAGGTATCGCCTGATTTCTTCACTCTTCCACTACTTTCAATGGCTAACACAGTACAACATCATACTACTATTAGCCACTGTTGACAACTCTAACCACTGCTTCCATCCTCCAGTTCCCTCCAGTGAGTTGTGGCAATAATATGCTGCAGCTGTAAGGTGGTGAAACTAGCTACCATGTTTACATTACATAGGCACTATTGTTTTAACAAACTTTGCATAAATGAATAGAATAAGAAAGTTTCTAATATCTTAGTAGAGAGAAATGCCCCTTTCTGCTCTTATCAGATTATTTCCATGCTCCCCCTTCCTCCTCTGCTGAAATACCTTTTACCCTGAAAACCCCTGCTATCTCAAATAATACAGCCATGTTGTACTACATTTTTGTTGCTTGTTACTTTTCTCCTTTCAATGACTTGGGAAGTGGAACCTTTGTAAGGTCTGGCTATTGTACCACAGGTTGAGTTTGGCTGAACATTCTCTATGGTATGACCTGCCTGGCATGACTTTACTGTGCCTCATAAATATATATATTTGTACCACGCCTTGAGAAAGGACATTGCTTCCAGAGATACTTTTTGCTGCAAATGTTTCATTACTGTCCTATTGCTGAATCATGTGTCAGTATCATGTGTGAGCAAAATACTGGTTTCTACAAGTGACAGTATGTTCGCCTACTTGACTATATCATGGTTATTGCCTAGGGCAGTGGTGAACCTAGCCTCTTTGCTGCCTGAGGCGGACTATAGAAAGACGCCCCCACCCCCCCCCAAAAAAAACACAAAAAAAAAACTGAGTTTCCATGCTACTAGTTTAACACACTGTTATCGTCGCACAATATACACAATAAACAAAGTTCTAAAACAGTTTTTAAGAATTCTTCTTCCTGTATTACTTCAGTATCAGATCAACAACACGGCATTAACAATGAAAGTAACTTCACACATCTTCTGCTTGGTGGATGGACGAGCCCACGTGGCCCCCATTCTCTATAATAGGAGCGCCGCAGATAACTGAGTACTGGACTTCGGGTATCTTTGGCACTCCCATTGAAGTGAATGAGAGCCCCGCGGGTTCGTCCATCCACCAAGTGACACACGTATATATATGGCTGCCGCCAGGCTGAATTCCCACCCAGTGGGGGGAAAAAACCCAATTCTCAGGCTCAGTGGGGGTCTCAGCAGACAGACCCCCATCAATCAGGTATTTATCCTCTATCATTTAGGTGTATACAGGGCAGTAACATTCTGTAACTTACAGGTGACGTCTCTGACTAATCTGTCACATTTCCCTTCTCTTCCCTTTGAACCGCCATGACCACTTCTTCCAGCTGTGACTTGTCTCTGTAAAGTTTACAACACAGACATCTTTGGCTCCTCACTTTTCCAGGCATCCAACCCACATTGTCCTCACCTACACACCCATTCTGCTGCTACCCCCAATTATATAATATATGATATAACCCCCCATAATAAATAATACTCCCAAGTGCATCTTTATATTAATAATGTCCGTGTGTACCCTGTATAAATAGTGCCCCTTATTAATAATACCCCAGGTGTTAACTAATTAAAAGGTTTTCCAGGTCATTAATAAACTAATCAGTGGGGTTCAAAAACCCAGGACCCCCACTGATCAGCTGTTTGAATGGTACCTGTGTAAGTGCCGTGACCGCTTCTCTGTTTACATAGTGTCATTCATCTCATAGCGGCCATGTAATGTAACTACAGCCTTGTCCTGTACATGTCTACAGTATGTGACAAGGCTACAATTACATCACACGGTCACTATAAACAGACAGCGTATAATATAAACAGGTGCCATAGCCATGTTTATAGCGCCCCATTTACACACACTATATAGTTCCACAGCAGCCCCTGCACACAGTATTACACAGTGTTATGGCCCGCAGCGGCCCCTGCACACTGTATTATCCCTCTCAGCAGCCCCTGCACACGGTATTATGCTCCATAGTGGCCCCTGCTCAAGGTATTATGCCCCGCATTGGCCACTGCACACGGTATTATGTTCCGCAGCAACTCCTGCACACAGTTTTATGCCCCATATTGGCCCCTGCACTGGTATTATGCTCCATAGTGGCCCCTGCACTTGTATTATGCTCTATAGTGGCCCCAGCACACGGTATTATGCTCCATAGTGGCCCCTGCACTGGTATTATGCTCCAGAGTGGCCCCTGCACAGGGTATTATGCTCCATAGTGGACCCTGCACTGGTATTATCCTCCATAGTGGCCCTTGCACTGGTATTATGCTCCATAGAGGCCCCTGCACTTGTATTATGCTCTATAGTGGCCCATGCACTCGGTATTATGCTCTATAGTGGCCCCTGCACTTGTATTATGCTCCAGAGTGGCCCCTGCACAGGGTATTATGCTCTACAGTGGTCCCTGCACAGGGTATTATTCCCCATAGTGGCCGACCCATGAACTATTATTATACTCTGGGGTCTTTTCAGACCCCAGAGTATAATGATTGGAGACCCAGGGGAGAATACAAACATAAAAATCAGAGTTACTTACCTATCCTGGACACCGGTGCACTCCTTGCAGCTTTCGGCCCTGTTTAATTGCGCACACACGTCACGTGATCAGGCCGGCGACGCGACCTGATGACGTCACCATAGGCCTCAAGCCTGCTCGGAGTTACATCGGATCGCAGGAGGTGAGTAACACTGGTTTTTATGTTCCCTCACCAACCCTAGGACTCCGATTATTATACTCCAGGGTCTGAATAGACCCCGGAGTATAATAACAGTAGTATTTGCGGCCCGCGGCCTAACTTACTGATGCCCGCGGCCGCTCACAGCGGCATCCGCTTCCCTTTCTGCGTCCCATAGCAGAAGGGGAAGCGGGGGCGGCCACGAGCAGACGCGGGGTAGGTAAATAAATAGGCCCTGACCTGCCGGGGATGCTCCAACAGGTTACGGCCTATTTATATTGATAAAAAAAAGCTATACTCACCTGTGATGCCTTGATGCAGCCGCCGCCTCCTCTTGTCCGCGACGTCTGTGTCTCAGCGTAGGCGGCGTGATGACGTCATTGTATCGCCGCCTGCGCTGAGATGCGACGTCTTGTAAACCAGCCCAGGACAGGTCCCGCTCAGCTCTGGTTTTTTTTTTTTTGTTTCTTTTTAAAGCGGCCTGTCCTGGGCTGGTTTACATGAAATAGTAAAAATGCCGCCCCCCGGACAGTGCCGCCCGAGGCGGCCGCCTCACCTCGCCTCATTAGCGGTGCGCCCCTGGCCTAGGGCCACAATTACAAGGTGGGGCAGTGAGTGAAGGGCTCACACAGTCAGGTACAGTTCTTTGCTCTGTACATGTAAATTTAGATATTTCACAGCTATTTAAAAAAAAAGTGACAGCCTGACTGCTGTAATGTTTTAAGGCTGTTCTCTCTGTCATCATGAGTTGGGCTGTGCAGGGTTCCAGCCAATGTTCACAATATGTATGCAATTTGGCACAGTATGACACAGTCTTGCATGTTCTGAGATAATGGTTATTAGAGTTGTATCACCTCTTATGTTACATTTGCATACATCACAAGCAGGGGCGTAACTAGTGGGGTAGCAGCGGTAGCGGCTGCCACAGGGCCCAGGACATTATGGGGCCCGGGGGGCCCCCGATTTTTTTATTTTTTTAATAGGCCGTTACCTGCTGGTGTAACCCCAGCAGGTAATGGGCCCTATTTACTTACCGATCCCCGCTTCTGTTCACAGCCACCTGCGCTTCCCCTTCTGCAGAAGCAAAGGCGGCTGTGAGCAGAAGTGGGGATCGGTAAGTAACCCCAGCAGGTAACGGGCCCTATTTACTTACCGATCCCCGCTTCTGTTCACAGCCACCTGCGCTTCCCCTTCTGCAGAAGCAAAGGCGGCTGTGAGCAGAAGTGGGGATCGGTAAGTGAGGCTGCGGGCCCTCGAACCCCACAAACACTGCTGTCATTATACTCGGGGTCTTTATGCCACTGATCACAAGATATGACTTGCACTGTTTGTCACTTTACTAATGCAGGTAATTATTAGAGATGGATTTTATTTTTTTCGGGTTTGGGTGGCTCGGGTCCAAGATTAGTTTCGTGCCAATTCAAGGTGTGGTATGAATCACACCTTAAACTGGCGTAAGGCTAAGGCCCCACGTAGGATCCCACAGCAAAAAAGTGCTGCGGGAAAAACTGTGGCAGCATTGCATCAAGGTTTTTCCCACAGCACTTTTCACAGTAAGTTCGCAGAGGTTTCCTCTGTGGACTTTCTTCTTCAATTATACCTATAGGGAAACCAACAGCGTATAATTGACATTCTGTGATTTCCAAAAACATAGTGTAGAACACTGTCAGGGCCACTAGGAACCTATCTATCCAGTTTCTAGCTCTCTAAGGCAAACACAGCCAAAGTTATGTCAAATGGAAAGTGACATTATTATACTCTGGGCTTTCTTCAGACTCCAGAGGATAATAGGTGTAGGCACAGAAGAGGTGTAAAAAGTAAAAAAATATTCATACTCATCTTCCGTTACCTCTTTTTGGCCTCCTTGCGGCATCCAGCACTCTCTCTCCGCCTCCTCGGTGACATCTGGCACTCTCTTGTGATATCGTGCAGCCAGGGTCACTGCTGAGGCCTGTTATTGAGCCTCAGGCGTGACATGGGCACTCCGAAAGTCACCGGAACAAGATGAAGGGGTCAGGGTGGAGGTTGACTTGGCTGGGGATGATCTAATTTAGGGGTACCTGGAAGATGGGGCCTGTAAGAGGGTTCCCCAGACCTATAGGACCTTAAAGAGGGGACTTTGGGGGGCCTGTGGAACATCTAAGTCACATGCTCAAGAGAGGTAGAAAAGCTCCATGAGAAAGTGGGAGTATACTGGAGGCAGAGACTGATTGAGCTGGGGCGGTGAGAGTTGGGGTGAGCAACAAAGGAAAGTCTACCTGTTCTAAAGTGTTGTAAAATGAGAGCTCAATAAAACTAGTGGTGCACAGTAGCAGCAGAAGTGTCAGCAGAGAGTGCATGTGTACTAAGGCTGAAGAGAGGAGGAGGAAGTGCTGGAGCTACAGGGATGGCTATGGGACCTGCTAGGGTGGTGTAAGGATGAAGGGCACAGGTGGAGGAAGGCTGGTGCCTGCAACATGAGCAGTGGGGAGCAACAGGTGCAGGGGCCAGAGCAGGAAGAGGTGCTGTGGATACATCAGACAATATTGACGCCATCCAGTACCTTCTGTCAAGATCCAGGCCCACACAGCAACAGACACATGAGCCTCATTTGCTTTGTCTGCAGGTGAACTTTTCCACAATAGGGCCTGTAGGAGTAGGACATAAGAGTGTAGGGACTGCCCACTATCCTGCCCAGGAAATGGGAGGGGAAACACATTCCTTAAAGCAACTCCAGCCTTGCACCATGACACTGCTATAGACCCAGAGTGAGGTGAATAACAATAGCAAACAATGTTACTATATACATACCTCCCAAATTTCAAAGGACAGAAAGAGGGGTAAAATGTGAAAATTTAGCTCCACCCACTTCTACGGTCACTCTGCCCATTCTCATCCATTTTTTCATGTACCGCCATACAGTATAATGCTCCTACAGTCACCCTAACATTATATGCCCCCAGATTATAATGTTCCCCTCCAATTGCTCCACAGTATTAAGTCCCTCTCCTCGTGCCCCAGTTTAAACTGGCAGAAACTAGAGGAGGACATTAAACTGGGGCCGCTGGAGGGGGACATTATACAGTGGAGGTAGTTGAAGGGGGAAATTAAACTGGGGGCATTTAGAGGCAGACATCTCCCCCTCCAGCTACCCCCCCAGTTTAATGTCCTCCTCCAGTTGTCCCCAGTTTAATGTGACCCTCCATCTGCCCCCCCAGTTTAATGTCCACTCCTCGATCTGCCCCCAGTTTGATGTCCCCCCTCCATCTGTTCCCATTTTAATGTCCCCCTCCATAAGCCCTCACACAATTCTATTAACAAAAAAATAATTAAGTTATGGGTCTTGGAAAAAGGGTTTGAAAAAACTCTATAGGTTTGGTATCAACCAATTGTTTAATTGTATCATCCCTGGGAATAAATGTATCAGGTTATTTAAGCCACATGATGAATGATGCAAATTTTATGACATAAAAAGCAATGACAAACTTGCTATTTTTTTTCTATTCCTTCCCAGAAATAGTTATTAAAAGTTAATGAATGAGGTGTATCTACCCCAAAATAGCGCCATTTCACACTACCGATAGTTCTATAAAAAACATGCTCTTATACAGTTACTTTGAAGAAAGAAAAAAAACGTTATAGAGCTTGGTATGTATTGACGGAAAAACACAAACAATAGTTTGGTCATCAAGGTTTAAAAAAGGCTGGTCACTCAATGGATAAGAATGTGACTGCTTTCTATAAAGTTCCTGGCACTAGATGCCTCCCTTTTAGCTAATTTTCAGTTCACTACTCGTTGTTAGGCAAGGTTCGTCCATAGGTACAGGGGCGTAACTAGTGGTAGTGCCTGCCATAGGGCCCAGGACCCCTGATGCTTTTTTTTTTTTTAATAGGCCGTTACCTGCTGGAGTAACCCCAGCAGGTAACGGGCCCTATATACTTACTGATCCCAGGGTCCTTCTCATGGTCGCCTGCGCATCCCATTCTGCAGAGGCGGATGTGAGAAGAAGCGGGGATCAGTAGGTAAGGCCACGGGCCGAACCCCACAATCACTGCTATCGTTTTGTTTTTTTTATGTTTTTATCCTCTCCTGGGTCTCCGATCATTATACTCTGGGGTCTGAAAAGACCCCAGAGTATAATAATTGTTCATGGGTGGTCCACAATGGGGCATAATAGTGTGTGCAGGGGCCACTATGCTGCATAATACTGTGTGCAGGGGCCACTATGGGGCATAATACTGTGTGCAGGGGCCACTATGGCACATAATAGTGTGCGCAGGAATGCGGTTTTTTTTTGGGGGGGGGGGTTGGAGGGTGCGGTCTGGGGGGGCGGTTTGGGGCAGCGGTTTGGGGGGCCCCATGTCAAATGTTTGCCTTGGAGCCCAGCCATTCCTAGTTACGCCACTGCATAGGTACATTTGATAAGCAAGATGGAATCACCGTGAGTGTCAGACATGGCAAACTGTTGCACTGTGTCACAGTTTACAATGTAAGAAAAATTCTTCTATGTACTCGAATATATTTATTCACAGACAGCCAGCAGCTTTACTGATTGTGCTCATACATTTTTATCCTGTGTTTTTCATGTTTTTTATTAGCTGCTTGCCTGCATGTATATACCATGTATTAGCAACCCAGAGTTATGGTCAATTGAGGTTTTCTCAGCTATGTGTTTGCCTATTATACAGTTACCACTGGCAGTATGGCAGAACAGTATCAGTAATGGATAGGGGAAGGGGAAGACTGCTCCCCTGCTCCTTATTGTACACACCCCAAGAAATGTAAACTGTGTTGCAGCCATAATGTGATTATTAGCAGCAGGAAAACTGATAGGGCATCACGTATGAAGGCTTATACAGTCAAAGCACAGACTACCCAGTAGGACCCTACACTTGTTTAGGTCACTTGCATTCAGTTAAGAGGGAGCATGAATAGATAGAGCCAATTCCAAACAAAAAGATGTCCAATAAGTGACATTTGTGGGGTTCAAAGCAACTGTGGGTAACATTAATATTCTTCCACATTGATTATTATTCAAATAATATATTTTAAGGGACAAGTTATGAAGGTTACATATCTAGTATAGTTAGCTATATAATTATCTGTATCTATAAAGATTCTGCTGAGGCAGTTTGGTGTTCCCTAAAACTCCCCGAGGCTCTATTAATATTAATAGAGAAGTGCTTATTGATGTTATAAACTTCTTGTTACAAATGTCTTGTTATAATCACATCAGAAGTTTTGACTGGTAAGTGTCCCCATGCTGAGACCCCCACCAATTGTTAAAACAAAGGGACTGAAGTTCTCAATTCAGTGCTGTACCCCTTTGGTCTGCATGTTTATTCTCAACACTATTTGGAGACCCATGCATGCAGTATATAGATTCATGAAAAGCCCATATGCTTTCTATGAATACATACACACCTCAAGTTTGGCACCAAGGAGAACCAAGTTAGCTGAGTGAGAATTTCCTGTGTGTTAAGTAAATAGAGACCAGCTGGGTCCTGGGCAGCAATGGAACAAGAGAAGCAGGGGATTGGTATAGTGATTATTGATTCTTTTACCCACTCTAAGCCTGCTGGAAACCTCTTTAAGACTATTCTCCGTTATTTATGTTGTGCGGTGTAAATGTATAGCGTCTTTATGTGTAATATATGGTGGGTGGATGAAAAATAATAGCATTTCCCTGGTTCTTATCTGTGAATTTACATCTCAATGGTTGTTATGTATAATTTATTATATATAGGCTGCTTGCTACAACTTTTCTGATTTTTGTGTGTAAATGTTTTCATGTTTTACTGCACAGATCTATTCTCTATAACCCTATATCTTATGTCTGATATGTTGCACATTGGCAGCTTTCCTTTATACTCCAAGCATTATAACTGGCAGACTACACCATACTTAACATATGTTGCAATAGTTTTAAACTTGAGTTGTGGGTGGGGTGTTGGTCCAGGAAACATCATGCACTGCACTAGACAAGTTTGGAAGTTTCTGGAACCTGCTTCTAACTTTAGTACAGATGACCTGTTGGTGATCGTCACCAGATAAGAACTGCTGTGGCAATAAAAGATGGAGGAGCGGGAAAGACAAAAATTGAATCTAACTAAAATAAATAAACCCAGAAAAAAACAGAACCAATTCTTTAAACTAGACCAAATTCATTATAAAGCAATGGTACTGTGCAGGGTGTAACAAAAGGCTGAAAGGCCCTGGTGCAAAAGATTCAGCCTGGGCCCCCCTGCACAAGTTCTCCTCACAACAGTCATCTGCGTCACATCAGTATATTATTTCAGTATTTACATTTCCTTTTCTATCTGGACCCAGACTGTCATGAAGACTTGTTCACAAGTTTCCTATCATCCCCTGTCGTCCCCTTTTGTGCCACAGCCTCTGCCACAAAATCCCTCTATCCCTGACTATATATTGCTGACCAACTGCTATTTTTTGACATTTAAAGGTTAATGTTGTTCTTCCTGACAGTGAGGGCAGGTTTTAATAAATGTATTATGCACAGACTGCCGGCCAGCAAAGGAAATCGGAAAGAACATCAGAGACCACTAGGATCCCTATAGTTACACAATCATCAGGTGTTCCACAAGCAAAATGCTCTGAGGGTGGTCCTGGCATGCTCTGCTGAGATAAATAGGGAATTGCGAGGCTTCTATTCCATGGTTTCAATGAAAAGAGCCCATGTCTTGCACTGGTGAGTGATCTAAATCAATAAAAATGGAACTCCTTTATTCTGGAGATTAGTGGTGTGTGTGAAGGAGCACCTCAATATGAAGGATTGGGACACTCTAGAATTGTGGAAAGAATCAGGAAGATACACTGTAACAGTTCAAGCTAACTTTATTTACATCTGACATATGCATAGAGGCGCAGTCTATAACTGGAACATTTGGCAACAATAGCAACAACAGCGTGGGACAGTCTAAGTTCTCGTGTGAAACAATGTTGTTCAACTTCAGAGAACAGTTTGAACTGCAGCAGTCTAATGGCCAATGCAATGTCTTACATTTAGCTCTTAAGAAGCACAGCCCATCTGCTTGCACTTTGATACTATTAATATTGATAGTGTCTCTGGTACTGAATCTCCATTCACTTCTTGTTGTTTTCTTTTGAAGTTCAATAAAATTTACATCATAAAATGCAAAATAAGACAACAAAGCAAAGTAAATATAAACCTAAACAAGTTGCCTCCCTAAGGCCATTTTTGGAAGTTGGTGGCTCCTACCAACATACAAGTTCACCAGTCTTGGCACTCTCATGGTCTTTGCCGAGGTAATTAACTAGATGCTCAGACTTCTCACACATAGACAGGGCAATTACTCTTCTACACATTTGCAGGAAGGGGAGTTCCTTATACAGAATCAGCCAAAAGGTCCATGTGAGAGACTTGGCATTCCTATGCAGATGCATTCTCATGCATTATAGGACCAATCACCATATACTGTAGTTCCCAACTAATAATGATGACTGTGGTTGTAATTCCCCAGCGCTATATTGAGTGGGGACAGCCAAAGAGTAATGTACTGAACAACCATCAACACCTTTACAGCAATATATTATACATACTATATATAAAACATCATACATATTATTGGGCATAACCAACTACGTAAACATACAGTGCAAAGGTTTTAGACAGATAGAATAAAAGTCTCCCAAAAAGACAGTGCAAAAGGCACTTGACAAAAATCCCTGAGGGTCGATACATGTTTTTTTCCCTATTAAAGAAGTTTCCATCTTTTTCAAGATGCTAGCAGATTTTTCTTTTGGTTTACTATTGAAGCTCTATCAGGATCAGAAGATTTATCGCTGCCATGCATCTTGTTAGTGAACAAAATACCTGATGTTGGTGCTGTCATCATTTTTTCTAAGTTATATTAGATAGATAGATAGGTAGATAGATAGATAGATAGATAGAGTCCAATGAAGTCAAGAGCAGCACCATGTATAAAACCCTTCCCAGGGAGGATGCAAATCCAAATGGACCCGGCATAGGGTCCCTCAATAGCCAAGTAGGATAGATAGATAGATAGATAGATAGATAGATAGATAGATAGATAGATGATGAAAGGAATCAATTAAAGCATAGTTGGGAGGGATTTCTCCATGCCTTATATATTATCACATTACATAAGGTTTTTATATAGAACTGCAGCTTAACCAAATGCATTATCTCATGCCAGTTTTGAAGAAATAATGAACTGTGCTACACACCATAGCAAACCATAAAAGGTCCAACAGAAGACAACCCCATTTGGAGGTGATTTTTGACCCAACCAGTATGGTCTATTTCCTATGGGTTAACAGATATTCTCTGTGACTCCATTGAAAAAAATTAGAAAGAGAGACCCAAGGAACACCACTCTCACTCTATGTCAACTCTACCACCATGTTACATATGCTAAATTTAGCCATGGAAGGAGTAAAATGATCAGTACTTCCAGGTCATGTGATCAATTTTTCACTCCCTTCTTCCTCACAATGCAAGACATTTGGGTCTTTCAGTAAATGAGAGAATATGAATATACAACAGAAACCTAATGTCAGAGAAAGTGAGAGACATACAAGAATCCAATTATAGATGTACACATTTAAGAGAGGAGTTTATGCAAAGCAGAGTTGTGTGTTCTATTGCAGGCTGAGAGATAAGACTCCTCAAAGTCTCAGAATTCCAATTTCCTCCATTCCACTGATCACAGATAAGAGGCACAAAAGGCACAGTCACTGCTCTCCAACTCAGTAACAGGATTTACAATATTTGGGCAGGAAAATGTCAGCCCTTTCAGAGGGTGGGATCTGTACATTGATTATTCATAAGTTGGGCTTGTCAGCACAACAGTAGAAATTGCAGACATTTTTGCATTAAAGGTTGTTCCCATGCATTCACATGGGCAGAAGAGGCTCAGCTGAGAACCATGGCACCTTAAAACTGTGCTGATTCACAGGAAATTAAACATTTATATTATGTCTCTAATTCCCAGTTTTCATGTGCATGCCGCAGATTACCCTAATTCATTCCCCATCAGGAAATTGGACAATATTTTCACGAAGATGCAGCGTCTTCAGAGTCTAATCGCTCCCAGGTGACAGGAAAAGGAGTTCTCTTCATTCATTTTAGGCTATCAGCAAGGGAGTGTTTGAGCTGCATGAAAAATGCAGCCGAAAAGGAAGTTAAGGGAAATGTCCACAACTTTGTTTGTTTTAGGTATGAAATTATGTACTGATTCATTTTACTTTATATGTTTATTGGACTTGGTGTTTCAAATCACTTGCCTTCCTTTCATACAACCCTACAGATTAAATTCTGGCTACTAGCAACCATTATGAGGGGGAGCTTATTTCATAAAGATATTTAGAGTCTCAGTTTTGAATGCAGTATAGGGGTTTCCCATCTTAGCAAGTTCTCCCCTTTTCATAGGATAGGGAATAATTTGCAGATTTATAGGGGTCCGACCACTCAGACCACCACTGACTAGGAGCGGTGGTGGAGTAGTGCTCATCTCTCCATTCGTTTCAGTGGGAGCACAGGAGATAGCCGAGTGCTGTACTTTGGCTATTGAACTCCAACTAAAATTAATGGAGCAACGCATATGATTGTGTACTAAACATTTCAGTCATTCACGTGGCACATCCTTCCTTTTATCCCGCCACCCAAAAGGTTTTCTGGCTGGTCGTGTGACCTGCAGACTAACCTACAAAAACAGCTAGTGCCCTCGCTAACCATCAAAATTCACCACAAACCTCATCTATGGCTGAGGAGCCTGAGACTGCTGCTGACTCTGAGCTTTCCTGGCACCAAGTTTCAGACCAGCTTGCTGCTATTCAGACATCGATAGCCTCAGGCAAAATGATAACTAATGGAGGCCAATAGCCTGGGGGACATTAAAGGGGTTGTGCAGGATAACATTTTTTTTTTTTTTAAATTAGGACACAGGTGATAAAAAAAACAACCTTTCTCTCCTGTCCCCAGTGTCTCCCAGCGTGGTTTAGCCTGCAGCTCTGTTTTCTTCCAGCGCAAGTACCCCCTGCACGTGACCACCTGTGACATCACGTGACCCCTGAGGCCAATCAGCGGCCTAAAGGAAGGGACCTGGGATGTCACTGCCAGTGAGGGCTTCAGGCAAAAGAAGACAGTGGAGCTGCAGGACCGGACCGTGCTGTGACCTGCTGACACCGGAGGATCGGGGATAGATTAGTATGTTTAGTATGTTTTTGGTTTTTTTGGGGAGGGGTTCACCTCCCCCCAGACTAATTATAAAAAAGAAAAAAAATTATACTAGACAACCTCTTTAAAGTGTGGTGCATTAGGGGGGTATATTAAAGGCCATAGATACCTGATCTGTTGGGGGCCGACCCCGGACCGATCAGCTGTACGGAGCCACTTTTGGTGTCCATCCTGTACATAATATGGGGCCCGAAGCAGAAAGATCTGTCCACTGTATATTAGCCGGGCACCTTCACTGCATCTCAGCACTTATTGAAGTCAGCGAGAGCTGAGCTGCTATGACGGCACCGGGCAACTATACAATGGATGGAGCTTTCTGTTTCCGGCCCTGTGTTGGGTACAGAATGGGCGCCGGAAGTGACGCTGTACAGCTGATGGGGCCGTGTGTCAGCCCCCTAGCAGTCAGGTATTTATGGCCTATCCTGAGCATAGGCCATAAAAAAGATTAACCATGGACAATCCCTTTAATATGCATCACACAGTTTAATGCCCCCCCATAGGATGTTAGCCCCATCACTGCTCCCACACAATATAATGGCCCCATCATTGTTCCCCATACAGTATGGGGGACCAGTAAAGAGGCCACTGTATGGGGGCACCAGTGAAGTGGCCATAAAAACATTTGACCCAGACAACCCCTTAAAAGAGGTTGTTTAGTAACTGGAGCAACCATTGTGGTGGCCGCCAGGGAGGTGTAAAAATAAAAAAAAAAGTTTAAAAAAAAAAGTATACTCACCTGTCCCTAGCACCCCGTTGTCCCCTGCCTGTGTCTGTTCGGTCTCATGGCGGCGCCTCATTTCTGGAAATCCTGTACCTAATTGGTCTTAGCGGTTACATGAGGTGCAGAACTCCCAGCAGGAAGGCACCGACACGAGACTGAATGGACACTGGCAGCAGACAATGGAGTGCCGGGGGCAAGTGAGTATGCTTTTTTATTTATTTTTTATTTTACACCTCCCGCCTGGGATTTGGGTTGCGCCAATTCCTGGACATCCTCTTCAAAGTATTTATCCATCTTTCTAATATTGATGGCCTGTGCTTAGGATGATCTTCAGGTAATGGTAACAATTCTAGGAGCCACGCTGTTCACTTGCCATACAGGGCGTAGCAGTAGGTTTAGGTAGTACAGTGGTGCACGTTATGGCAGGTGAGCAGCATGGCTCCCGACATGTTATTACCTTTAGCCGCCATGTCTGCAGGGGTCCTGATGGTGGGCCCCTAGAAGCAATTCCACTGGTGGGCCCTAGACATCCCAGTCCGACACTGGATAGCCTCATTGACGACTAAGATCGAGGAGATCAAAATTGATGTGGGTCCCCTCCGCCAAGACCTCTAAAACCTCAGAAACCGGGTTTGTGAAACAGAAACTTGCATTTCCCATTTAGATGATGTTACTGCTCCTATGCCTGGCAAGATAGCAACCCTGAAGAAAGCGGCTGATATGTGGGCCCAGCGGGCAGATGATCTAGAACAGTGGTTCTCAACCAACAGTACGCATACCCCAGGTGGTATTCCCCACTGTCCCCAGAGGTACATGCTGCAGTTGAAAATCACTGTTTCCCCTTCCTACACCCAGGATGGATGTCCGTGCATGTCCAGGGTCACCATACTTACTTTGGAAGTTCATTGAGTGTTTCCATTCCACTGAGTGGGCCATTACATCACTGCTGACGGAGGCTCCATACAAAGTCTTATATTGGTAACAATGATATGTGACTACTTTGGGGAACTTAGTTGGGACTTTTCCCACTAGGGGGTACTTTGCTTTGAAAAGGTTGAGAAACACTGATGTTGGAAGTGTCTGAGAGATCGGAAGGTAAAGACCCCTGTGCCTTTATGGATGGCTGGTATAAAGAACTGCTTCCTTATTGCTTTTTGTCTTCCACATACACCATCGAGCGAGCACACAGGGTGTCCGCGAAACCACCACCACCAGGGGCTCCCCCACATCCTATGTTGGCCAGACTCCTTAGTAAGAGAGCTCTGACACCATCCTATCAGCTTCCTGCCAGAAAGGGGAACTCCACTATCAAAATGCTGCGATCTCAACTCCTCAGAAGCCCTTCAAAAGACAAGAGCCTCCTTTGTCCACTTCAAGAAGAGACTCCAAGATCAACAGTTACCATATTCAATGGTATTCCCTGTCTGCCTACGAGTCCTACATAAGGATAACTCCATATTCTTTACCTCACTTCAAGAAGCTGACTAAACTCTATTGCATGATCACCACGTCGCTGACTCCACACCTGCGTGGTCATGTGTGGTAACCCCCTTTCCACCAGAGACCCTCTCTAGCCATACATTTTTCCCCCAGAGGTGATTCCTTGCCCTGCACCTAATGTCAGTTGACATTCCAGGATCAAACTATATATATGTTTACTTTCCTCCACCAGTTCCTGGACAGTTCTTCATATTACCAGAGTGTCATGCCTTCCCCCCTCCTTCTTATGGATTTATATTGCTTTATTAAGTTTCCATGATTTCAGTTGTACTGTGTACCTACTGCGGTGACTGCCCTCTTCAATGTGTACTCATCCCACACTCGCTACTTCTTGGTATGGATATGTCACTCTACTCTAGAGACTCCACATATACCCCCTGATTAGGATGCTGGGACTTATTTGTTAATATCTTTACGTACTTCTTATGATGTGCTCCTGATTCTGGCATTCTGACTTTATTTTATATTGTTCGTCTTTGGTTCTTTCCTCTCCCTTTTCCTCATGGGAAATAGTTGGACAGTTTTAAGTTTACACTGTTTTGTGTAATCGTGCTACGGCACTGCTTGCACTGCCATATTTTTCATCGCACTGTGTTTTTCATATTTGTTTCAGTGATTTTATTGTATTGTTGCTATTCAGCCGTATTGACTTGATATGCCATTGAATGTTATATCCGTTAATGTGAGAGGGCTGGGTGATGCCTGCAAGAGGAGAGCAGCCTTCTCTTTCTTCTGATCTTCTCATGCACACATCATCTTTTAACAAGAGACTCATATGACTACACCCACCCTCCGATATTTAACCAAACCTTGGATAGAGTGGGCAGGCCACTAAACACACACTTCATACTCCCATGGTGTCTCTATACCAGTGCAAAAATCCCTCTGTTAGGAATTAGACACAATTGAAACTGATGCCAAAGGAGGATATGTTTCTGCATGCATCGATCAAAGCAATGTCCTTTGTTTTGTTGGGACTATATAAAACTTCCTCTTCTCCTCTGTCAGTTCTATATGAGGCAGCCAGATTTGCTGTTCAATATCCGATAGCTAATGTCATCTCCATGGGAGACTTCAATTTATTGTATGATAATATTGTTGATAAATTCCACTTTCAGGTCTCTCCTTTGACAACATCTGGCCCTTTTCCCCTGTGGAAATAGTGGATGAGAATGGTTGGCGGGATGTGTGGCGCCTTCATCACCCCATGAAACTGGAATATACTTATCATTCTCTGCACCGAAACTCTCTATCCTGCATTGATTATATTTGCTGAAAGGGGGTTTTTACCCTTCAAGACACTAACAATGACAGCATCATCTACACCTTCGAACATATACAGCAGACCTATCAAATTCCTAGAACCCACTTCTTTAAATACTAACAACTACAGCAAACGCTCAACACTCAGTTTCTGGAGGCCGACCACTCCATTTCCATCTATCCACTTTTTGGAATCATTGGTTCACAGGGCCCTGGAGGCTTCATCTTTGCCATTTAGTCCTACCTTATTAGAGCCAAAGCTCAAAGAACCCTGTTGGATGAATAGACCCAATGGATCAATAGAAAACTCTTATTCCAACGTTGACACCTAAAACTTGTGAGGAGTCCCATCTCTACATATCACCTACAATCAATAGCAGTCTTATCCAGCTTTTATTTATACATCAAGCATACTTGACTCCTCTGAACCTGCATAGGATGGGAAGAATTCTTTCTCCTCAATGCACTAAATGCTCCTTTGCTAGAGTTGATTTCTGGCATATGGTATGGATGTGCCCAACTTTACGTTCTTTTTAGCTCAATGTTACTACTCTTTTTAGTGGATTGATGATGAGGTTGCTACCCTGTGACCCGGATATCTGCCTATTTAATCTTCTTGATAAAGAGTCATGTCCTTACTATCACCAGATTTTTTTAAGAGAAACCCTTTTCATGGCCAGAAAGTCAATTGCTCTTAGATGGATGTGAGATCACATGGATTGACCATGTGGAAACGCCTAGTTAATACCGTTGTGTCCTACGAAAAGGTTAGATTTTGACATAGAAACTGCCCTAAAAAGTTCTAAAAGCCAATGGGGAGCCAATGATGTAGGATTCCCCTTACCGCATATATGCCACAAGATATCATCTACAGTGCTTTGCGAAAGTATTTGGCCCCCTTGAACTTTTCAACCTTTTGCCACATTTCAGGCTTCAAACATAAGGATATAAAATTTTAATTTTTTGGTGAAGAATCAACAACAAGTGGGACACAATCGTGAAGTGGAACGAAATTTATTGGATATTTTAAACTTTTGTAAAAAATAAAAAACTGAAAAGTGGGGAGTGCCAAATTATTCGGCCCCCTTAAGTTAATACTTTGTAGCGCCACCTTTTGCTGCGATTACAGCTGCAAGTCGCTTGGGGTATGTCTCTATCAGTTTTGCACATGGAGAGACTGAAATTCTTGCCTATTCTTCCTTGGAAAACAGCTGGAGCTCAGTGAGGTTGGATGGAGAGCGTTTGTGAACAGCAGTTTTCAGCTCTTTCCACAGATTCTCGATTTGATTCAGGTCCGGACTTTGACTTGGCAATTCTAACACCTGGATACGTTTATTTGTGAACCATTCCATTGTAGATTTTGCTTTATGTTTGGGATCATTGTCTTGTTGGAAGATAAATCTCCATCCCAGTCTCAGGTCTCTTGCAGACTCCAACAGGTTTTCTTCCAGAACGGTCCTGTATTTGGCTCCATCCATCTTCCCATCAATTTTAACCATTTCCACTGTCCCTGCTGAAGAAAAGCAGGCCCAAACCATGATGCTGCCACCACCATGTGTGACAGTGGGGATGGTGTGTTCAGGGTGATGAGCTGTGTTGCTTTTACAAAAAACATATCGTTTTGCATTGTGGCCAAAAAGTTGGATTTTGGTTTCATCTGACCAGAGAACCTTCTTCCACATGTTTGGTGTGTCTCCCAGGTGGCTTGTGGCAAACTTTAAACGAGACTTTTTATGGATATCTTTGAGAAATGGCTTTCTTCTTGCCACTCTTCCATAAAGGCTAGATTTGTGCAGTGTACGACTGATTGTTGTCCTATGGACAGACTCTCCCACCTCAGCTGTAGATCTCTGCAGTTCATCCAGAGTGATCATGGGCCTCTTGGCTGCATCTCTGATCAGTCTTCTCCTTGTTTGAGATGAAAGTTTAGAGGGACGGCCGGGTCTTGGTAGATTTGCAGTGGTCTGATACTCCTTCCATTTCAATATGATCGCTTGCACAGTGCTCCTTGGGATGTTTAAAGTTTGGGAAATCTTTTTGTATCCAAATCTGTCTTTAAACTTCTCCACAACAGTATAACGGACCTGCCTGGTGTGTTCCTTGGTCTTCATGATGCTCTCTGCGCTTTAAACAGAACCCTGAGACTATCACAGAGCAGGTGCATTTATACGGAGACTTGATTACACACAGGTGGATTATATTTATCATCATCAGTCATTTAGGACAACATTGGATCATTCAGAGATCCTCACTGAACTTCTGGAGTGAGTTTGCTGCACTGAAAGTAAAGGGGCCGAATAATATTGCACGCCCCACTTTTCAGTTTTTTATTTTTTACAAAAGTTTAAAATAACCAATAAATTTCGTTCCACTTCACAATTGTGTCCCACTTGTTGTTGATTCTTCACCAAAAAATTAAAATGTTATATCTTTATGTTTGAAGCCTGAAATGTGGCAAAAGGTTGAAAAGTTCAAGGGGGCCAAATACTTTCGCAAGGCACTGTACACATTTATAATTCCCAGTCTTCATTGATAGAATGTGATGCTCACTCAGACCTCATATTCATTTAATTACCTCTACATCTCACAATCAGGGCCGTTTTAACACGTTGGTGGGCCAAGTACAGATGTTTCATAAGTGCCCCCCCCATCACCCCCTGCTATTATATCCATCTGAAAGCTGCCAAAAACTGGGATTTTATATGGTGACATTCAATGGGTGACAATGTGTTATCTGACTGATGGAACTTTCCGCCTGTCAGAAATGTTTTATACATTTATCTCTAGTAATAATTCGTTATTGCTATTATTTTAGCGTGTAACGGATATCGCTAGAGAGGCGGTCAGCGTATTTTACTCTATAAAGATCAGGTATGGACAGGACAGGGTCAAATGTAAACTTTATTGATGACTTTGTGTTGTGTAAGTGTTTGGTGCAACTGTTTTGGCGGTGCCACCTAGACGATGGTAAACGTCTGGGTCACAATGCCAATAACTTCCTGGTTAAGTTATGTTCAGAGGGGTATTACATAAAATACCCCTGTGATTAGGCTATGCCCGATGCAGCAAATTTAGTTCCACCCACTTCTATGTTGACTCCGCCCATTCTCATCCATTTTCCTATGTGCCCCCACACATTATAATCCTCCTACAGTCACCCTAACATTATATGCCCCCACATTATAATGTCCCCCTTCAATTGCCCCACAGTATGAAGTCTCTTCTCCTGGTGCCCCAGTTTAAACTGGGGGAAACTAGAGGGGGACATTAAACTGGGGTAGCTGGAGGGGGAAATTTAACCATGGGGGTAGCTGGAGGGTGACATTAAACTGGGGGCAACTACAGTAGACAGACATGTCCCCCATCAGCTACCCCCAGTTTAATGTCCCCTTCCAACTTGCCCCCAGTTTAATATCCCCCTCCCACTGCCCCCAGTTTAATGTCACCCTCCATCTACCCCCCCAGTTTAATATTCCTCTTCATCTTCCCCCAGTTTAATGTCCCCCTTCATCTGCCCCAGTTTAATGTCACCCTCCATTTGCCCCCCTAGTTTAATGTTCTTCTTCATCTCCCCCCAGTTTAATGCCCCCCCTTCATCTGCCCCCAGTTTAATGTCACCCTCCATCTGCCCCCCTAGTTTAATGTCTCCCTTCATCTGTCCCCAGTTTGATGCCCCCCTTCATCTGCCACCAGTTTAACATAATAAAACACTAATACTCACCTCTCCTCGCTCCGCTGTCACTCTGTGAGGTCTCTTCACCCGGACTGTTCAGGGAGCTGCAAGCGCAATGTGAGTGACGTCATCACATCGTGCCCGCAGCTCCAGGGACCGGAGCACACAAAGATATGCTTCACACACAATGGTGAAGCAGCCGCGTATGGCTCCTGCTTCATCACTGTATTTAACTCATCTGCATCCAGAGAGGAAGCAGATGAGTTGATACTGAGACATACCTCCCGTCAATCAGGACAGGACCTGGAATCCCGGATGGTTAGGAGGTATGTCCAACGGGAGCCCCAGTACCATAGGGCCCGGTGCAAGTGCACCGTTGGCCCTATGGTTAAAGCGGCCCTGCTCACTATACTCTGTGATTATTATGTTACTTTTGGCTGATTTACCTCTTAAGTACTTTAAATAAGCTTGACATGCACATGCCTATTAACATTGCTAAATCTTTTACATTCTGATTGTACCTTGTAATATACAGGTGCATCTCAATAAATTAGAATATTTTTGAAACGTTCATTCATTTCAGTAATTCAGTAATACAATTCATAATCAGCGTCTTCCATGATTGTGTGTCCTACTGAACCAGACTGAGGGACCATTTAAAGGCTTAGGAAACCTTGGCAGGTGACACACTGAATTTACAATACTGAATTTTTTCACAATATTCTAATTTTCTTAGATTTGCGTTTTCATTAGCCCAAATCCATAATCAACATTTACAGAAATAAAACACTTGAACTAGAACACTGTGTGTAAAGAATCTAGAAAATAGGAGATCACTTTTTAAATTTAATTACTGAAATAAATAAATGTTTCAAAGATATTCTAATTTATTGAGATGCACCTGTATATTGCTTGGTTGTTTTGTCACGTTTCATTTTGAGCTCTTGTACCATTTCACCTGAGTGTTTACTTTAACCCTTTCCCGAAAGCCGCCGTAATAGTACAGCAAATGTCGGGTATTTAAATATGGTGGCCACTCAGGAGCTGGGTGGCTGCGATAGCCACTGTGTCTCCGTTGTAGTACACAGCCTACCATAAAAACTTGGCTAAAAAATTATCAAAGCAAAAGACATTCCCCAAATTGGTATAAATAAAAAGTACATCTGGCCTGAAAAAAAAAAGACTCCATATGAATTCCCGTACACAGAAATATAAAAAGTTAAGGGTGTCAGAATATGGTGACTTCAAGAAATTATAATTTTTGCAATGTTTTGAATTTTTTTAAGGGGCTAAAACATAAAAAAACTATATAAATTTGAATGTGAATGCAGTGAAAATAAAACACTAAGACTTAAGTACGTAAGCACGTAAGTAGCACAAATGCAAGTTTTTCTCATGCGGCCTTTGGAAGGGGGGGGGGGTAAAAAACTAAATCAAAAAATGACTGCAGCAGGAAGGGGTTAATAAACTAAGTTTAAAAAAACTATGTATCTTCATAACAGCTAAACATGGGATACGTTAAAAAGTGATACCTACAGACTCCCCCACCAGTTCTAACACTTCCTGGAACCATGGGTATCGATGACAGGTGAGTATTACCTTTTTATGGTGGAATCCCATGTTTAGCAGTTTGAAATATATTTTATTTCTCTAGAACATCACTTTAAGGACTTTCTGAGTATTAACATGTATATGACTTGTTAAAAGTTTAAAGGGCATTTGGACTGTACCCACCTTTATCTGTTCAAGTTGGTTGAGAGATGTGCAACCACCATCTCCACAAAAAGTGATTTTATCAAATCTTGCATGGTAACTTACTTTTCTAGCCTTACAGTATAAGCTATGTACAAGCATTACACCTGAACAGCATCACATAAAGCAGATGAGTACATGGTCACCTTCATTGACTGATGATTAGCCCTTTGCCAGCATCCTGTTGGCACCCATTGTGTTAACGTGAAGTCATCACTTACTGCATTTTGGAAAGCTCAAATAATGGAGATTTATAAGTGAAATTTAGTCTTGTGTTCCTCCCTCATCTAACTGCACCATTAGGTTATATAACCCATAAATTCATCTTTGATCTGGACCATGAAAGGAAAACTATTCTGGGCAATGACATCCATGCATCAGAAGTATTGTAGTATTGATGTTGCCGCATGGCATTGTGGAATTATATTTATTCATTGTGTTTGTGTATGTATGTATTCCAATTAAAATATCCCTGCATTGTGTGCCAGGCCCACTCTGCTGTCTGGCTAGAAATACAACAGTGCCATCTATAGGTAAAACCATTGAGATGCCAGCTCCTCATCACCAATTGCTAGTGGTCGAGGTGTGATGCCACAAGGGAGTTTGGATAATATAACTGTAACATTTTTGGATGTAAAAAAAATTATTAGGAATTATTCCATTCATTTAGGCTTTATGTTTATTCTCAGATAATCCGCAAAAAGATATTTCATAAATAAATTAGTTCCCCCAATTTGTATACCTGAAATAATTTTACTGCTACAATTAATTATTATTACAAGGGTGTCCTATGTTCTATGATTTGGAAGAGCCCCTCTATACAGTTATGGCCGTAAGTGTTGGCGCCCCTTAAATCTTTCCAGAAAATGAAGTATTTCTTCCAGAAAATTATTGCAATTACACATTGCTTATTTAATTTGTGTGTGTTGGAACAACACAAAAAACTGAGAATAAGAAGCCAAACATGATATCATTTCATGCAAAACTCCAAAAATGGGCTGGCACCCTCAACTCAATATTTGATTGCACACCCGTTGGAAAAAATAACTGAAATCAATCGCTTCCTATAACCATCGACAAGCTTCTTACATCTCTCAACTGGAATTTTGGACCACCCTTCTTTTGCAAACTGCTCCAGATCTCCCATATTTGAAGGGTGCCTTCTCCCTACAGCAATTTTAAGATCTCTCTACAGGTGTTCAATGAGATTGTACATATGTTACATATGGTTTTTCTAGCACCTTTCTACATTAAGATCTGTTGTATGGCTTTTGATGAGCTTTGGGTGTATTTGTACACGTTATTTCAAATTATCTGATTGATCATATGTGTATTTGATAGTGTGCTTTGATTTACCATGATTTTTCATTAATTGATGCCCTGAGTTTATTGGCCCATTTTTTGGTTTAAATTCCATCTTGTCTTTGGACAAGTTCTGGTGAAGGTGTCTGAGGATCAGTCTTGGCTCACAGACGTGTGCTAGTTTTAAATAGTTGTCTCTACTGCTTGCAGTTATTAGCCAATCTCCTGCTACTGCTTTTATTGTGGCCTTGCATCTACAGTCTAATCATAACAGCAGCATTCACTTGGGGGTGAGCTGCAGTACCAGACTCAATCTTTAGACAATGTTGGTGCCACTTTTGTCCATAGCTGGGTCTGAATAACGGAATAACAGGTAACAGTGACCAAGTTTCTAGAAAAAAAAAAAAGCAGACACCGTTATTGTCTTCCCATACATTGACAACACATTTTCATATGTCCCATTCCGACATATGGAAGTCATAGAGGAGAACTCTTGAGAACTCTTTATGAGCAGAGAGGGACTGTCACTAACATATAGCCTCTATCTGACATCTCTGATCCTGGAGCTGGCCTTAAGTTACAAAGAATCCTGTGCAAAAAAATTTTTGACACCCACACCATTTGCAATACAGAAAGTAGTGTGCCACTTGATCTTAAACAATGGGTCAGATTTACTAATACTGCATAATAGTTAGACAGTCTAAACTTAGACTACTGTAGACAACTTTAATATGCACCAGATTTACCAGTTCTATATATATTGACTGTCGAAAATAACTGATTGGCAGGGTTGTGTGTGTCAGATTATCTGACATCTGACATGTGATGGTGTCTGAAAAAATACATGACCAAGTAATACCAGAAAATTACCCAAAGCTGTCAAAATTACTTCTACTACTTGTTTCACTTATATTTTTCCCTTGTTCCACTTTTTTATCTAATATGTAAGATTACCTTTACAGCTCTCATCCCAGAGGATGGACCTCGATCCATCACGTTTTATGACATGTCTTACACATAGTGATTTAATAGCCAGTTGTTGGGAACAAACGTTCATACGAGTGCTCATTCACAACAATTGACCTATCTAATAAAGCCGACAATCATTCAATGCTTGCTTATTGGGTGATCAGCCAATTTTAGCAGGACAAAAATCATTGCCCATAAGCAGCACATCACTCTGTCTAATAAGGGTTTATTTGGAGCCATTTTGCTCTGGCTAAACCTGTGAAAATATGAGAAAGAAACCTGCTAAGTTACTAGTAACCTCTTAGATGTTTATTTGTATTTCCTGAAACTGACCGATGACTGTTGTTCTGTTAAAGTTAATTTGTAATCATTGTGTTCTTTTTTTCACTTTTGCTATTGTACTGTTCTTATACTTGTAAAAAGTTGTGATAGAAAGTATATGCCATTGTACTGCAGCCACAATGTGCAGCCAGTTGGAGCTTTCTGTGGCAATAGGAAGTGTTTGCTGGGAAATAGTGAAGCAAGACCCCTGGTGATCAGCTACGTACCATAGGTCTACTGTCTTCAATTTAAAAAGAGTCATCATCTTAAGAGAACCTCTTCCCGCTCTGTGCTCTACTATTACGTCACACTGAGCGTGTAGTTAATGCTCAGCACCATACTTACAGCATTGTAATGCCATGGGAATAGGAGCTGTGCCTGTGGCATCACTTCCGGCACGTGACTCTATTGCACAGCCGAGGCACAGGACTAGGCACCAGAGTCGGAAGATACTCTGAGTCCGGCGGATTAACATCTTGGATGCCGTGATCAATAACAATCATGGTATCCAGGGAGTCCAGAGGCAAGATCGCACCCCCGCCACTCCTCTGATCCCCCGCAATAATATTGCGAGATCCGAGGAGTTGTCATGGCAGCCATGACTGCCTGACTCCCTTTGCCCATCAAACATGGTGAGTCTATGTGCGATGTTCTGCTATACTAATGTATTGCAGTACATTGCAATGGGGAGCACATATTGTAAACAAACAAAATTAAACAAACATGTTAGGTATCCCCATGAGCGTATATGTCGCCACTATCCAAAAATTGCATTATTCATTCAGTAGGTGAACGTCATCAAAAAAATATAGAGCAATGCACAAATTAACATATTTTGGTCACCTTGCTTTCCCAAAAAATAGTAATAAAAAGTGATCAAAAAGTCATACTTGCCAAACATTGGTACCTATAAAAAGTACAACTTGCCCTGCAAATAAAGAGCCCTGACACATCTCCATCAACAAAACAGTAAACAAGTTATAGGCGTCAGACTATGGTGACCCTAAGAAAATCGTTCATTTTCAAAAAGTGACGTTTTATTGTAAAAGTGGTAAAACATAATAAATATAAATATTGTATCACAATAATCGTAATGACCCGTGGACAAAGCTGCCATGTCATTTTTAATTCAGAGTGAATGCCATAAAAACAAAATGCATAACATTATGATAGAATTAAAGGTTTTTTCACACAGACCCCTCAAAAAATTAATAAAAGCTAATGAAAACATTACATGTACCCTATGCTAGACATATATGAAAGTACAACTCATCACGCAAAGAATAATACCAACATAGCTATGTCAACAGAAAAGTAAAAAAGTTACCATTGGTACCATTTATTATTCTGTACAATGTACTGGGAAGCTAGAAAAAAATTCAGAATGGGGTGGATTTGAAGAAAAAGTGCATTTGTGCGACTTTCTTACGGGCTTCGTTTTTACAGCATTCACTCTGCACCCAAAATGACATGTCACTATTACAGTGGATGTCGGGAAAGAGTTAAAGGGTTAAATACATTGACGCAATATATGGATGTGTTATGAAAGTTTTCAGTGGCTCATAAGAAAACACAATAAAGTGTATAGTTAATTATTACATGTACACATTTACCTATACTTTATAGAGGGAGATCTCTCTCCATATCATGCATAAGTTATTGATGGTATGGACAGCTTCCTTAATAAAAGTATGGTTAGGGCGGGTTCCCTCACTCGATTAAGGGTGATATGGAGAGAGCTATAGGGAGGGCAGTGGGGATCATCACTCAGGGGTCACTATTACTGAAACAGTGCCCTAATAGTACCCCCCACAGGTAATATTGGGGGGCACTACTAGAGCACTATTACAGTAATAGTGCCCCCCTCCCCCAGTTAATAACATTAACTGTGTGTGGGGGGGACTGTTATTAACTGTAGGGGGCACTATAACTGTAATAGTGTCTAAATAGTTGCCCCCCCATAGGTAATATTAATAGGCATTACTAGGGCGCTATTACAGTGCTCCCCACAGTTAATAACATTACCTGTGTGGTGGGGGGCTGTTATAAACTGTGGGGGAGCACTATAACTATATAACTGTAACAGTGCCCTAATAATGCTCCACACACATACAGGTAATGTTATTAACTATGGGGGGCACTGCAAAACTGGCCTAATAGTGCCCTCCCACGGGCAGTAGCCCCCCCCATACTATTACTATAATTACAGTTACATTATACTTACCAGGTTGCTAATGCATCTCCGAGGACATCTTCTTACATACAGGATGTATGCATTTTCTATTCTGCTTCCTGTGTGCAAGAACAAATCCCGGGAGTTGCATTAGTAACCAATTAAATGACCTGCTGGTGTAGCCTACATCAGCAAATCACTCTCAAAAATGGGTCCTGTGAAAACTTACCAGGTGTTGGCCAATGCTCGTATGCTGTGTGTATTGCTGCATATAACATGCAGCATAGGAGCATCAGTCAACACCTAGTAGCCTATGGAGACCTCTGGTCTAAAGCATGAGGGAGGGATAGAGCAGCATATTAGACTAACTCTTGGTTCGCACTAGAGTTCAGGTTTCCGTTCTTAGGCCAATTAAAAGGTGGTTATCTATGGAAACCTACAGACCTCATAGACTATAATGGGATCCGCTGGGTTTTTTGCCCGGTTTCCGCAGCGAGCAAATGGTAAAAACAGAACACATAGGGGAAGTTTACCATGCATTTTCCCCCCTGTTTTTCTGCATGGGGCCAGCAGCCTTGTCAGATTTCTGGTCATTTGCGCCAGTTTACTTGTGTAAATGATGCCTAAAATCTATGACAGCTATGAGCTGGCATAGATTTCAGTATAGGCGCACAGTCCCACTGGAGGATGCGCTTGATTTATGATGAGGTGTAGGGATTATCAAGATGTAATATATGCCAGTCATAATATAGTAGAAAGTTACAGAACTTCTCATTATAAAACATTTAAACTGCATTTTCAATACCAGAAAAGCCGTTTGATATCTTGGCTTCTTTACCTATTCAAGTCATGTTTTCCTAAATCTTTCCAGTGTTCAGACGTCTTTTCTTCTGCCTTCAAAGTAAGTCTTTAGCAAATCGATTACACTGTATTCCCTCATTCAGAAACAAAATAAATGAATAATATGCCTGCATATTATCAATTGATCTGTCTTGTTCTATCATATTGGTCCCTTGTGAATTTTTGTCTGAGAATTTATGCTAGAAATGAATGATGGATAACTAGATAGAGAAGTATGTAATAAATAGTTAGTTAATTACTCCTTGAGATAGATAATTATAAAGAATAGTTAATTATGAGAGGGAGAAAAAGATCAGATAGATAGATAGATAGATAGATAGATAGATAGATAGATAGATAGATAGATAGTAGATGGTACCAGATAGAAAGATATTGTAGATGTCCAATGCTTCTTCTGCATAGTTTAGAGGGCACAGTAACACCTACTGAATAGCACTTTGGGGTCAGGAGATGCAAGTCTGAATTACAGGGATGAGTTTGGCAGTCGGTGGATTTTCTGTTGGGTTTGTGGGCAATATCTTTTTCAGCATCAGTGTAAGGTGCAGGAACTTATGTACACAGAGGCAGACAACTAGTTATCCATAATGGTCTTCTTTAATAGCACAGACATAAGGATACTGTGACTAAAGAAATTAATGTAACAGCAATTGACTCAAAATACTTTTTAGTCTCTACAGGTGAGCTTCTCCCTGTCTTGCAGGGCTCTTTAAGTTCGCCTTCCTCAGTTGATCTCTCTGATAGCTCCTTGGGCATCCTTCTTGCTGCCTACACACCAAATGCCAGGTCTGATATCCCTTTCTTTCAATACGCCCATGGTGACTTTGCGCACTGTCTCCTCCCCCAGTGGTGATACTGCAAGGACCTCCTAGTGGGCTGCCAGCTGGCTACATCAGCACCATGCAAACCAATGCAGTGCCCACTCCGCTTAGGATATGGTGATATAAGTAAATTTACTCTAGACACATGAAAAGGAAAGGTGGGGAGAGAAAGAGAATCAACCATGACTCCAAAAGCCCAACAAACACCCGGAGCCAGTCTTGATCTTTGACTTTAGATATACTGTATATGTAAAAGGGTTCAACTAGTCATTAATCTTCACAGTGCTATAAGATATGACGTATCCCATAGAAACCCCCAGATAAAGCCATTGTACAACATGGCATCCTCATCCACCCTACAGTGAGAGACTTACCATTACTACATCTGTTTATTTATATCTTTACACATATATATTTAAAATACGTAGACAAAAAAGCCAAGTTGGAAATGTTCCACTGCAGTCTCTGTACCAGTATAGACTGTTGTGCGCAGATGAAGATGAATTGGGCTCTCTTGCCTGACGTCTTTAATTTTAATAATTAATAAGTGCAAACGGGGGCGTGGCTAGCGCGCGACATGGACGGTCGCATGTGAGCGGAGCTCCGGCTAGAGCCGCTCATCCATCCTGAAATCCATCCTTGCTTACCGGTGCCCGGGTTCGCTGTCCGCTGGAACGCACTTCTGAGGCCCTCCTCCTGGTTCCAGAGCTCCCGTTCTGCCGGTGTCCTTCTCCGTTGGGTAGTAGTCGGTGATCGCTACACGTGGCCGGCGGCCATACACTCCCACCGCCGCTGCCGGAGCCGCTCTGTCCCGCGCTGCTGTGGCCTGGAGCTGGGGTGGAGCTGCTGTTCTGGGGCTGCGCTCGTGGGCCGGCCTGGGCTGTGCAGGCACCGCTGGGGCCGCTGGTCCTGCTGGCACCCGGACGGCGGTCTCCCCTCTCTCCACGTGGCGGGCGGCCATTTTAACCCTGACCGGTTTGGCCATCTGCTGATGAGGGGGCGCTGAGTCTGGCGTTCCTGGCGAGCTGAGCCTATCTCTGACGGTTCCTTCTATGGTTCCCTGCCTGGAAGTTTGGGAGCCGGCATTCCTCTCTCCTGCTTGCTGCTGGGCACGATAGGACCATCCCCTGGCTCCTCTGGGCAGTAGTGCAAGGCAATATCTGTGGCAGCCATCAACTGTCTCTGACCCATTGAAGGTGTGTGCCTCTGTACGATTTATCGTCCTGCTGACTGCTTCTCTGGAAGGCTTTACTTATAATCCAGTGATGGTTGCTGTATGTGCTATTGGACTGTTGAGTTACCATCTGTCCTCCTCTAGTTCCTCCTGGCAATCTATCTACTCCATCACTTCGCTACTGGCCTTCTTGGAGGCCTTACTTATAATCCAGTGACTGTTGCTATCGGCACTATTGGATCGCTGAGTTGCCATCCGTTCCCTCTTAGTTCCTCCTGGCAATCTATTTATTTCATTACTCTGCTGACGGCTCTCTCTTGGAGACATCGCTTATAATCCAGAGTCTGTTGCCATCGATACTATTGGACTGTTGAGTTACTGTCTGTCCTCGGCTGGCTTATTGGCCCTGGTGGCCTGACATAGAGGCTCCTACTGTGCAACTGCTATTAGCCAGAGACCTTGTCTATAATCCTCTGGGGCCGGCCAGGTCTTGCTACAATCACACCTCCTCCTCTGCCAACATATCCACCCGTACGGAACGCAGGAAGAGCGGCCGCCGACTCTCTAAAATGAGTCGCCCGCAATCAACCTCTGTCTCTGATCGCCTGAGGGGGTTCTCCAGGGCAGCATCCTCTTCTACATCACCATCGCTTGAGGCAGCCTCTCCTGCCCTTCCAGAGGAGGACCCCGAGCCCACTTTAAAGCAAGTTACTGGACAGCTACTGGAGGCGATCCATGCCGGCACTTCCTCGGTGACCGGGAAAATTGAGGAGGTAAAAATCGACCTGGGCCTGCTCCGTCAGGACTTTCAGACCTTGCGAGGCAGGGTGTGTGAGGTGGAGGATCGGGTCTCTCAGGTAGAGGACACTGTTAACCCACTTCCTGACAAACTCCAGGAGCTGGAGAGAGCTGCAAGTTTGTGGACCCAGCGTGCGGATGACTTGGAGAATAGATTGCGACGAAACAACCTCCGTATCCTGGGCCTGCCGGAGCGGGCGGAGGGTGAAGATCCTCGGGCCTTTGTGGAGGGGTGGCTGAAAAATGTCCTGCCGGAGGCTCACTTCTCACCAATATTTGCAGTGGAACGGGCCCATAGGGTTCCGGCTAAACCGCCGCCTCAGGGCGCACCTCCTCGACCCTTGTTGGCCCGTCTGATTAACAGCACAGATCGGGATACGGCGTTGCGGGCTGCGCGCCAGGCCGGCGAGCTTAAGTACAACGGAGCAGCAGTGGCCATGTTTCCAGATTTCTCGGCGGCTCTCCAGAAGACCCGAGCATCCTTCGTGGCCGTTAAGAGGCGGTTGAGAGAAAAGGCTATACAATACTCCATGATTTACCCAGCACGTCTTCGGGTCGTCCATGACGGCAGGTCCCTTTTCTTTACTTCACCGAGGGATGTGGAGGACTGGCTATCTCTTCTTCCTCGATCTCCGAGACGATGATCCTGACGGCGTGTGGTGAGAGGTCCGATCAGACCATACATAAGGACTTATGTATTACGGGATGCTCTTGTTTATTGCATAAGTAGTTTTATGAAAAGTGCGGTTCTGTTATTATAGTATCCTGTAGTCTTATAGTTACCTGGGCTGGCGACCCCCGGGGCGCCGGTGTATCTCATTTACTCATGTGAACCTGGCTCTGTTGAATAGTATATCTCCTAGCCTAGTGATTATCCATACCTTTAAGACAGTGCCCCGTATACCAACCACTGTGGGTGCACTTCTTCCCCCGTTAATTGTAGCCACGGTTAATTTAACAAATATTGTTTGTTTATGCCAGTAGTATGTCTCACACCCTTTAGGGGTGTAATGGTTCATTTCGTTTGTATATGGTTCTTAGGTTGCTGCACACCACTTTGTGTTTCACTCAGCCACGCGCTACACACTCAAGGGCGGGTCACTTTTGGGGTCCTGAATTGCCATGATTACATTACACTCTTAGACGACCATGGCGTCCTTTAGTGTACTATCTTGGAATGTGAGGGGCCTGGGTAGCCCACGAAAGAGGTCGTTGGTTTTCTCTCAGATTAGGAGGGCTGACCCACACCTCATATGCCTTCAGGAAACTCATTTGGTTCCAGACAATTCCAGGCGACTTCAGAAGCCATGGGTTCAGTGGGCGGCTCACTCTACACACACTTCCTATTCCAGGGGGGTGTCCATCTTGGTGCATCGTAGACTCAGGTGGGAGCCAGGCCTCATTGTAAGGGACCCCGAGGGACGATACGTTTTTGTCCAGGCCTGGGTTGACTCTGTCCTGTATGTTATCCTGGGTGTGTACTTGCCACCGGCGTCTGATCTTGCTGTGCTCCAGCAGGCTGCGCAGTTTGCGACCCGATTCCCTGGGGCTATTGCATTATGTTTGGGTGACTTTAACAAAGTTATGGATATTGCATTGGATCGGTTCTCCGCGGAGCCAGGTTCCCCCTCTCTGCCTCGCCCTACTACAATGGCCGGAGTGATCCGTGAATTGGGGTGGTTGGATTTGTGGCGGGTCCGGTTTCCGGAGGCCCGCACCTTTTCCTGTCACTCTGCCAACAGACATACTCTGTCCAGGATTGACCATGCTTTTGGAAATACTAAAGCATATTCTTTGTTGCAGACCATATCCTATTTACCCAGGGCAGTGTCTGATCATTCCCCGTTGTTGGTCCAATTAAATAGTAGTACGGCTGCTAAGCCACGACAGGGTTGGCGAATCCACCCATTTTGGTTGAAACTATTTGTACCACATGATCGAATACCTGATCAACTTCAGACGTTTTTGACCATTAATTCCCCAAACACTTCTCCGCTCCTCTTATGGGAAACTATGAAGGCATATCTTAGGGGTTGTATTAAGTCCTCCATTTCCTTTGTAAAGAGGGAATCCTCGCTGTTGGAGACCACCTTGGCGACCCAGTGTGCCTCGCTCGAAGCCGCATACGTGGCTAATCCAACTGATGAGGCTAGGTCTCAATGGTTGCAGACGGGTAGACAATATCTGCATATACTGCATGACAAGGCACGTAGGTCTCTGTTTTTTAGCAAACAGAAGTTTTACGAACTCGGCAACCAGTCGAGCAGCTTTCTAGCTCAACTGATACATCAAAACACAGCCTCACCTGCAATACTACGAGTACATTCAGAGACGGGGGAGGTACTGTCCAATAGCTTGGCCATTAGTGACAGATTTTATAGGTATTACAGTGAGTTATACCTCTCCAAGCTTAGAGTCACTGACGGAGAGCTTGCCACCTATTTGGGCTTGATCCCCCTTCCTACATTGTCAGAAGACCAACGTGAATTTTTAGATTCCCCTTTTACGCTAGAGGAGCTATCGGGTGCCCTGGCAGATATGGCAAGGGGCAAATCGCCGGGTCCGGACGGCATCCCGGTGGAGGTTTATGCCCAGTATGGGGGCCTGCTTCTCCCAGTGTTGCTTGACTGTTATAACGCTGCCTTTGTGGGTCCCAGTCTCCCGGAGTCCTTTTATGACGCCACCATTATCCTGTTACTTAAGCCTGACAAGGATCCGCTGGACTGTGGCTCATATAGGCCTATATCACTGCTTAATATAGATTATAAACTCCTTACTAAAATGTTGGCGAAAAGGCTAAATTCTGTTGTTCTCGACCTTGTCCATCCGGATCAGACAGGCTTTATGCCTGGAAAATCCACATCGGATAATCTTAGAAGGGCTCAGGTGATAACTCAGATTGGGGCATCATCCTCACATGACTGGGCGATGGCTTCTTTAGATGCAACAAAGGCGTTCGACTCTGTCGAGTGGCCTTTTCTATTGCAGGTGTTGCGAGGATACGGATTTGGAGAGGGGTTTGTTACCTGGATTTCCCTTCTATACTGTTCCCCTAGAGCGGCACTGTCCATTAATGGCGCGTTGTCTTCCTACTTTCCTTTGGGTAGGGGTACAAGACAAGGATGTCCATTGTCACCGCTACTGTTTGCTCTGGCGGTGGAACCCTTGGCAATACTGCTTCGGAATGACCCCATATATAAAGGCATAGTGATAGGCACCCGGGAGAGAACAGCACTATATGCCGATGACTTACTCCTGTTTATGAGCGACCCCTCCCGGTCTCTGCCCAGAGCCATGGCTATAATTGACGAATTTGGTAATTATTCTGGCCTACGGACCAATTGGACTAAGTCCTCATACATGCATATTGGCCGTGCGTCAAGTGTAGCTGAGGGGAATGTGGTATGTGGATTGACTACAGTCTCAACCTGCAAATATCTGGGCATCTTTATATCTAGGGACCATAGGTGTTTTTTGGAACAGAACATCTTTCCGCTCATCTCGCACTTTAGGGTTAAGTTTAATCTTTGGGCTACACTGCCTTTGTCGGTGGCTGGTAGAATCAACCTAGTTAAAATGATAGTACTACCCAAATGTCTATATGCTATAAGCCATTCTGCTGTGTCCGTGCCCCTTAGATTTTTTAAACAAATGGACTCCCTCATTATCTCCTTTATATGGGGAAACTCTAGATCTAAGCTTAGGTTGTCATCTCTACAACGACCAAAGCAGCTCGGGGGCACATCACTCCCTGATCTGTTTCTTTACTACCTGGCAGGACAGCTCCGTTTTATTAGGAAGTGGCTCTCATCTGATCCCCTACCGAGGTCCGAGGCACATCTGGCTCACCACCTGGGTCTGCATAATCTGTGGCCGGTGTTGGAACACCCGGCCTTGTTTAGGGGGAAATTGTTGCCCATCCATGCCCTGGCGGGACAGGTCTGGCGTCAGGCGAAAAAGGTGTCCACTTATTCTGATATACCTGCGGAGACCCCGCTTTGGCACAACCCTGGTCTGCCGACGTTATTTGCCCTGCCTGGCGCCCGGGCCTGGTCGCAGTATGGCGTGTCCTCTCTTAGTGACCTGTACATACAAGGGGTTTTTAAAATGTTTGACTCGCTAAGCTCCTCCTATGGCATCCCTAGAACGCAGTTCTTTAGATATCTACAGATTAGACATGCACTTTCTTCTCAGTTCCCGGATCGATTGGACAATATATCTGAGTATCCGCTTATCGGCATACTTCGCTCACAGGGCCCTGGGGGTTTGATATCTACTTTATATGCACATCTGATACAGGCCAAGGTGTCCACTTTGGACGCCCCGGCCTTGACGCGATGGAGCATAAATATCCCAACTCTCACAGATGAGATGTTTCAAGATATCCTTGAATCTTCTCAACATGTGTCACCTTCAGCTAACAACAAACTGATTCAAACGTATATTCTACACCAATGTTACTTGACACCTTCCCGTCTATACAAAATGGGACGTCTGCCCAACCCCGGATGCCTTAGGTGTCTTTGTCCACAGGCAGACTTTTGGCATATGATTTGGGAATGTCCGATCATACAATGTTTTTGGAAAGGGGTCGTGGATCTCCTGGCGGAAGTTCTGGCTAAACCTATACCATTAACCCCAGAGATATGCCTTTTCGGCGTATTAGATGAAGAAATATGGCAACACCATGTTAGAATCCTTTTGAGGGAGTCTTTATTTTATGCTAGGAAAGCTATCGCACTGCGATGGATGGCTCCGAAACCCCCATCAGTATCTCAGTGGAAGAAACTTGTTAATACTGTTCTTCCTTATAACCAGATTGTGTATAAAGGGAGAGGGTGCCCTCAGAAATTCCATAAGGTGTGGGGAACATGGTGCAATTCTCCGGTAACCCAATATACGGCTCCCTCATTGCGCTCTGCCATTAATTTACTCATGCCGTGAGGGGTGCGAGACACCGGGAGTATCCACGACCTCTCATTTTGGAGTGTATCCTTGTTGTTACCCTTGACTTATTGACTGCATGTTTTGTACATGATAACTGATGTATACAGTATTACGCATGTCCTGATTATATTCTTTCTGTACCGAGTCTACGTTATATGGTCCGGATGGGACGAGGACCTGGCGAGGTGGGATGTGGTGCGTTGAGTGAATTTACATTGAAATTCTCGTTTTTTGGTGCGCAACATGTTATGTATTTGTTTTGATTTCTTTTCCTTTGTCTGATACGCAATTTTCAATAAAACGAGTTTAAAAAATTAATAAGTGCAAACATGAATGTAGAATCTAAGATGAATATAAGTGTATTTCCTGTTCTTATTCCTGACAGCATCTGTTTACCATCTTATTTATACTTTTACATATCAAGAAGAAACAATATTTTTCAAATAATATCATAAAATTATCTACAAATGGGTTTCATCCTTTACAGCAGTGAAGCACATCCTTCGACCTGCAATGCCACTCTGTGCAACCCCAAACCAGAGTGGAGGAGGGGAGGGGGACCTTCACCGAAATGAGTAGATAAGCTAGAGAGGTCGCCAAGCATGAGTGCAAATATAACCATTATGGTTTATGGGAATAGTGAAACCCAAAACATGAACAATGGGAAGAGCCACTTGCATTCATAGAGTTCTAATGGGAAGAAGGCTACCTCCAGTCTCAGTTTAGTGTGGGACTTCTGGAAGTGAAACTTCAACTTTCAGACCTTCCATGATCAGCAGAAAGAACGCCACAGCTCTTTCTCTGCAGTAACACAACAGAGTCAATTTGGCAGTTGTAGAAGAGTAGCAATACCAAGCAAAGCCATGTGGATAGGAGGGTTTTTGGGGGGTAACCTTATTAGGAATTTGCTAAGTTCTACTGAAAAGAAAAGGCTTACACTCATTTTACTGTTCCAGCTGAAATTATTTGCTGACATATACCACGACCTGTATTTAGATGCAATCTTTTATAGCACCACCAGTTAGCCTCCTTAAGAAACTCTATTGATTTTCTTTGCAATTGTATAGGTAAAAAAAAATTCCTGGTGTCTTCCACATCTCTGTTCTTTTTTGTGTGCCCTCAATAGTAGTGTACTCAATAGTTCTTGGTGACAACTGACTAAGACCTGAGGTAGATCAGAAGCTGGTTTTAGGGTATTGTTCCCCCAGCTTTATTGTATGAAATGTAATACCTATAGGATTAGAGGAGGATATTGCTTCATGGGTACTGTGCATATAGTGTCTAGCTTTAGATGAATCTACAACTGGAATATAATTGGCTTGGTGACCAGAAACTATAGTTGAATTTTTTTTACAGGATCACTTGTGGAATGGTGGAAATGGAGTGTAATTGGTTATGGGGGCAATACCTCACTTTTATCTGATAATTCAGTAATCTGTAACCTATGACTCTCAAGCTATCAGGGTTTAGAATCATTCTGAGTGTTGGAGTCTAGCTACAAATTCATGTTAACGTAGAATATCCATTTAGGTGTATATAAATGTTTGTTTCACATTTCTGATCCTATATGCTCACAAAACTCCCTATAAATTTGTAATACTCCTATAATTAACAGTATGACCCAGATTATCCTTTACGTGCATTTACATACAGTAAAGTTGTGCTGAGTGCTTTTCATGATTGCTTCCAAAGCTTTTACAATGACATGGTTAGAAACTCTTAGTGTTTAAGCTGTTTATGTATCAATAGAATGAACTTGTACATTCATTTCCAATGTGGGTGGATTTTTAAGGAAAGAAATCTATAACTGTGGAACTTTTCCCAACAAACCTGCATAATAGAAATCATTAATGTCATTAATACACTCCTTCTCTTTAGAAATAATGGACCAAACAATCAGCACTTCAATTAAACAGTCTCCTAGATGTGTAGAGACCTCTGCAGTGTAGAGAACATTCCATTAGAAATTGCCAAATTAGTGTGAAAAGCCAGACATTTATCATAATAACAGGAATGTTGCAAAATATGCTACAACCATAACTACAAAAATACAGTTTCAAAAAGATGAAAAAAATGTCCATCCAACAAAATGGATAATTCGGGCAAAAACACCAACAAGTCACTGTTCCTTGGTCACAGTACTTAAACACAGGGCTGGGGCAACAAACTTAACTTTGCCCTTGGTGCAAGAAAGTCTAGCTTCAGCTCTGGTTAGTTCATTACAGTAGGGTCAAAGGGTTTTGGTTAGTGTTTTTCTTGTGTGCCCTGTCAGCTGGTAAAATCTTAGGTGTCTTGTTTGATCTACTTGGATCTTCCAGTCAGCTGGTATCACAGTAAAAGTGAGTGAGGCACAAGCTGATTTTCAGGGTTTTGGTTAGTGAAGTTAAAGGGGTTGGACACCTTCTGTTTGTTTTCATAGATGCAATGCAAGTAATACAGTGTGCCATTCACTAGTGGACTGTTTTTAGCAGTTTAGCACCACAGTTTTGGTCTGAGAAGCACTGCATCCTGGTTAGTATAGTCTTTTGCACTGCCTGCAAGGATGGAAAATGGGAAGGCATCAGTTTTCACAGGGTTTTATGGTGGTAGACTAAACTTTTGAGCAACTTATCCACTTTTATTAATATTGATCCCTATGTACAGTAAAAGGATGCTATTTTGCTTTGCATCCCTTTGCATCCATTTTAGGAAATCCATTACAGGTGGCCATTTTGGCAATGAATCACATACAGTCATATGAAAAAGTTTGGGCACCCCTATTAATCTTAATCATTTTTAGTTCTAAATATTTGGGTGTTTGCAACAGCCATTTCAATTTGATATATCTAATAACTGATGGACACAGTAATATTTCAGGATTGAAATGAGGTTTATTGTACTAACAGAAAATGTGCAATATGCATTAAACCAAAATTTGACCGGTGCAAAAGTATGGGCACCTCAACAGAAAAGTGACATTAATATTTAGTAGATCCTCCTTTTGCAAAAATAACAGCCTCTAGTCGCTTCCTGTAGCTTTTAATCAGTTCCTGGATCCTGGATGAAGGTATTTTTGACCATTCCTCTTTACAAAACAATTCCAGTTCAGTTAAGTTTGATGGTCGCCAAGCATGGACAGCCCGCTTCAAATTATCCCACAGATGTTCAATGATATTCAGGTCTGGGGACTGGGATGGCCATTCCAGAACATTGTAATTGTTCCTCTGCATGAATGCCTGAGTAGATTTGGAGCTGTGTTTTGGATCATAGTCTTGCTGAAATATCTATCCCCGGCGTAACTTCAAATTCGTCACTGATTCTTGTACATTATTCTCAAGAATCTGCTGATACTGAGTTGAATCAATGCGACCCTCAACTTTAACAAGATTCCCGGTGCCGGCATTGGCCACACAGCCCCAAAGCATGATGGAACCTCCACCAAATTTTACAGTGGGTAGCAAGTGTTTTTCTTGGAATGCTGTGTTTTTTTGACGCCATGCATAATGCCTTTTTGTATGACCAAACAACTCAATCTTTGTTTCATCAGTCCACAGGACCTTCTTCCAAAATGAAGCTGGCTTGTCCAAATGTGCTTTTGCATACCTCAGGCGACTATGTTTGTGGCGTGCTTTCAGAAACGGCTTCTTTCGCATCACTCTCCCATACAGCTTCTCCTTGTGCAAAGTGTGCTGTATTGTTGACCAATGCACAGTGACACCATCTGCAGCAAGATGATGCTGCAGCTCTTTGGAGGTGGTCTGTGGATTGTCCTTGACTGTTCTCACCATTCTTCTTCTCTGCCTTTCTGATATTTTTCTTGGCCTGCCACTTCTGGGCTTAACAAGAACTGTCCCTGTGGTCTTCCATTTCCTTACTATGTTCCTCACAGTGGAAACTGACAGGTTAAATCTCTGAGACAACTTTTTGTATCCTTCCCCTGAACAACTATGTTGAACAATCTTTGTTTTCAGATCATTTGAGAGTTGTTTTGAGGAGCCCATGATGCCACTCTTCAGAGGAGATTCAAATAGGAGAACAACTTGCAATTGGCCACCTTAAATACCTTTTCTCATGATTGGATACACCTGGCTATGAAGTTCAAAGCTCAGTGACGTTACAAAACCAATTTTGTGCTTCAGTAAGTCAGTAAAAAGTAGTTAGGAGTATTCAAATCAATAAAATGATAAGGGTACCCAAATTTTTGCACCGGTCAAATTTTGGTTTAATGCATATTGCACATTTTCTGTTAGTACAATAAACCTCATTTCAATCCTGAAATATTACTGTGCCCATCAGTTAATTGATATATCAAATTGAAATGGCTATTGCAAACACCCAAATATTTAGAACTAGAAATGATTACAATTAATAGGGGTGCCCAAACTTTTTCATATGACTGTATGTTGTGAGGGGAAAGGCACATATATTATAATATCTTGTCATGTACACTGTATGTCATAATGTGAGGCAGGATATATGGAAAGGAATCAAGAGCTAAGATGTCTAGATTTTAAAGCCAGTTGTCTATCATAGGGTCCCAGGAAATTTTCTATTACATCTGCCACATGCATGGTATATGTGAATTGCAGCAATCTGACAGTTTATGCAATACAGAAGCAGTATATTGAAGGTGCAAACAAACCCCGTAGGGGGACTAAAAATTTGGGGTTTTTAAGTAAATAACTAAATAAATAAATAAATACAAATATAACGTTTTTCAAATAACTTAAATAACAAAATTAATAAAAATTGAAATCTAGTGGTCTAGTTATGTTTTTTTTTTTTTTGTTCCTTGTCATAGCAGGATTTTCGTTCAATGTGTTAAACTGGCTGAATTGAGTGCAGCCTATCTAATGTATGGCAATATCAAATCACTTCCACAGGATGCAGGTGATCAATTAAACAGAATGTGAATTCAGTGCAACAGCCACTAATTAGCAAGTCAGTGCATGTGACTTGTATCCAGAAGTCCCGACTAAAGATGGGCAAACCTCTAAAGATTTATTCAATTTCATGTTAGTTTGGCCCAAAAATTAGTTTCAGGTTAAACAAGCTTGGCGGGCCTCATGTGACCACTAAGGCCCAATCACAGGCTTCAGCAGTGGCCACATTTTAAGACCATCCTTGCCCCAAAATACGTCCGGAAACCCTAACCAATCAGTGATGTGAAAAATCTGGATGGTGAGCATTAATTAGTGACCCAAATTATGTATCTGGGAAATTGAATCTGCATGTTTGGTTTGCCTGAACTTAAACTTTAACGTAAAAACATTTGACATTACTTGACAGGCATATGATACCTATATGTGGTACCCACCGAGAGTTATAGCATATTCCCAAAATTTGTCAGATCTCTCTGGATTTGGAAAATGGCATTAGCTCATCCAGTCACAGGTTTGAAGGTTTCAGAAAGTGGGCTGGGATGAGGGGGTCCTTAAAAAGGGATGAGGCACATGAACTCAGTGTCAGATACTTTGTATATACAGCCAGCCTGTAGACCTATCCAATAATACCTGCTGAAACTCCTGGCCATGCTTAAAAAGGTCTGTTTTATTTCATTCACATATTATTATATATTATTTTGTTACATCTGTTTATGTTAAGCATTGTACTTTTTTGTGTACATAAAGGTTGTCCTTGGCTCTAAACGTCCTCACAAAGAGAGTATATATTGCTTAGGCTTGTCACCTTTTTGGTTGTGTGTGGTTGGGTTATATTGTAAAGTGGCGGGTGGAAGCAGTTTGTGTGGATGTGGGATTGCTTCAGTCCTGTTTAGCCTAGTGCGATAGATGAGTGTTAAAGGGAGTGAGGATGTGCAGTCCCCCTTTATGGTGTGTGGTGAGTTTGGGAACCTTATGGGATCCATGTGGTATATCAATCAGCTTATGAAATTGAAACCAGATGGCTACTGTCTGCATGGGTGCCAAGCAAAGGCTAATTTTTATGTTTGGCTTTGTAGAATTATGGTTAGTGGGTTAGGATAAAAGTTAGTCTTATTTACAGGACAGTCAGGCAATTTATGGGTATCCCCTGGCAGACTGATCCCCATGGATATCACAATAGGATAGGACGACATAATTGATACGTTAGCAGAAGGGTAGGTACCTCTGACACATGCTGATTTTCAGAGTTAGGGTGAGGAGAGCAATGGTTGATCTCACGCACATATTCAATGCAAGTAGGGTGATACCTATGAATACCAGTCCCAAAGGATCTTGCCATCAATTTCAAACACATGAGACTTTAGCAATAGGGTGAGTGACTCTAATCCAGGCAAATGTTTATTTTAGAGTTAGAACCAGTAGACCAGATTTAGCCTTATGTGTACCCAGCCTGTTGGAGGATTCTTTCAAGACTGTCCCCCATGGATCTCAAAATCAGAGACAATTATGTGAGACCTTGGCCAGAAACAAATAGAGGAAAAAGCTTATTTTCTGATTTAGCATTAATAGAGTTAGGGTTAGTGGATTGAAATTTGGATTAAAAAGGACCTTTCATCACCTCCACAAACGCCAACCTTTTGCATCCTTTGGTAGTTTCTGCTTTAATTATTCTGACGCAGGTAGAATGTTTCTCTAGCCCCCACTGTTCTAGAGCAATCACTTCTGTTAGTTTAAGAGCCCAATATGCTAATTAGACTCTTTGCTGTCAGGTGGGTGGTCCTGAACTGTAGTTGATGGAGGTGGTGAAAGAATTCTCATCTATTGACAAAGGCAGGAACAGTTTTCAAAGCGCAGCTTTCACTATGGAGAAGCCAGTAAGTCTGTGCATTACAATGACAGTCCATTTATTTCAAAGGGAGATTTGTTGTGCTTAAACTATCCTGTGTTGGTACACACATCTTGCCTGGTTTCCCCACAGATTACAGAAGCAGGACATTCTGTGGGCAGAGTGCAGTGCAAGGCAGAGCCGCAACCATATGTACAGCATAGTGCCTATGAAAACAATTAGGAGCCATGTTTCCTTCTTATAATTTAGTTATAAATGGCCTATCACAGACATTCCCAACCGGGATGCCACAGCATCCAGGGGTGCCATGACACTCTGGTGGGAAGATGGCTGTCTTTAGCTTCCTGCTCCTCCATTCAGGAATCTGCTATTGATGTCCACTGCTCATAGAAAACATTTTGTACTAAGCTGGAGACAGGAAGAACAGAGCAGGAGAGAGTTGTGGGGGATTAGAATGATTAAATGTTACTGTGTAACAGACAGCCCAATGATGTCCCAAGCTTCATTTGTCTGTTTAAACTGTTAAAGTTGAATGTGTTTCTGTGATTCTGGTCCTTTAAGACAGCAGCCATTGTAATTGTGACATGATGCTGGAGTGGCACGCCCCTACGATGACAGCCTGCCTGTTTTGCAGACAGAGTGTGAGTAGAGAAGCAGGAAGTAACGAGACAGAGAGCAGCAGCCATCTTGGTAAGAGAAAAGACAGGTGTCTGTGCTGTATTGAGAGTGTGTGGAGATCTCAGAGGATTTTCCTGTGCAGCTAAACTGTAGATATTTCAGTCCAGAGGCAAACAGAGTATAAAGAGACAGTACGTCTAGTGGGGCCACGGTAAAAGGACTGTGCTCAATGGCTGATCAGTGAGACTGACATTGTGACTGTGTATATGGATACCACAGATAGAGACTCGCAGTGCTGTTGAAGTACCGGACAGTCACTGCAAAACCCCGGCTTACATCACAGCTCAGTGTATGGATTCTGCAGGACTGTCAGTGTGCTGAGTGATATCTGCTGTTGGATTCCATTGCATCCATTTGGTTTCTATGCCTGCTGAGGAGGATTTCATTACTTCAGATATCGTGATAACCGTGAGAAGAGGACACTTCACTATAAAGGAAAGGAACGACTTCGGGCCCCACCGCGTGCTTCTACGGACTGTAAGCGGTCCTCCTGGACCACTGGGAAAAGGGGGCGCACATCCAAATGTGAAATCAGGGTCAGTTAGGGATAGTTTTGGGTATATTGTTCATTCAGTGTCCATACTGCAGTAGTGGACATAGTAAAAGTGGAAACCATTGCAGAATCTGCCTTGAATTGTTCATACTATACTGTGTATTTTGCTTGTCCTTCTTCCTGTTTTATTTTACCTTTGACTTGCCCTTATTAACCTGTAGTAAATGCATTTTTCTTGAACTTGACCACAGCGTGTGCGTTCATTTTTGGTTGCAGAGCCTAAACCACCTGCCTTGCTCTCAGTTCACAACTGAATCATATTTTTTTGACATAACTGGCAACTGGAGTACATTATTACTTGCCTGTTGGCCACTGGGAGCATTACTAACTGTTAGGGGGCACCTGGGAGAATTCTTACTTGTTTGGAGGCCACTGGGGAACATTATTACTTGTCTGGGGGCCATCGGGGAGCATTACTACTTGCCTGGGCCCCACTGTGGAGTATTATTACTTGCCTGAGGACCACTATTAGATGCCTGGGGGCCACTGGTGAGTCATATAGTGTGTGTTGGCCCCTGGGGAGCATGATACTATGTGGAAGTCAGTAAGGGAACACAGTGATGGTAAAAGATACATTTTTATATGTGCTGAGTGGGGTTGTTTCGATGGGAATCATAGGATAGTGTAGCTTTGAGGGTGCACTCACACGGTGCAGTTGTGGTGCAGTTAAAACTGCACTGAAAATGTATGCAATTTTGATACAGTTTTTGTTGAGATTTTTTAATTTTACAAGTGAAACAAACCTACAGGTGCATCTCAATAAATTTAGAATATTTTTGAAATGTTGATTTATTTCAGTGATTCAGTAATACAATTTATAATCAGCCGTCTTCCATTATTGTGTGTCCTACTGAACCAGACTGAGGGACCATTTAAAGGCTTAGGAAACATTGGCAGGTGACACACTGAATTTACAATACTGAACTTTTTTACAATATTCAAATTTTCTTAGATTTTGGTTTTCGTTACCTGTAATCCATAATCAACATTTACAGAAATAAAACACTTGAAATAGAACACTCTATGTGTAAAGAATCTAAAAAATATAGGAGGTCACTTTTCTAATCGCTTCCGTACAACCCATAGACTACGTCCAGGAAAAATTCAGCAACTGCACCAAATCGTGCAGCTGCTGAAACGGGGAGCCGGCTGTAACTTCAGCCGGAGCTCCCATAGAGAAGGCAGGGAAGGTTTATTATCTCCCCTGCCATCCTGATCACCGTGTATACAGCACTCAATGTGCGCTGTATACAGCGCCATGGGCGCCGCCATCTTGCGGCTCCCCTACGACCCGGCGGTCATCTGATCCGTCGGGATCAGCGTCTGTTATAGCTGCTGGGCCTACAGGAGCCAGATCAGCTCTATACTTATGTGAAAGCAACGTGGAGGAGGCTGTATTCCTCCTGCAACTGGGGCTAAATGTACCAGCCCCAGTTACAGGGGAAATCAGCCTCCCGAAAAAAAAAAAAAAAAGTCAGCAGATGTCCCCAAAGGTCTATTATGACTTTATGGGGACACAATGTAAAAAAATAAATAAAAAAAAAAAAAGTATAGAAAAGTAAAAAAAAAAAAAGTAAATAAAATAATCAAAAAAATAAACAAAATAATACACCAATAAAGTGCCTTTATTACAGGTTATAGCCCCACCCCCGACGACGCCATAAAAAATAAAAATTACCGTAACGGAGAGGAAAAACTACTTTACAAAGTTTTTTAGTAGCACTTTGTGTTATTAAATAAAAAAAAAAAAATTAAAAGTGAAAAACAGACCAGTTTTCCCTCCTCTTTTGTTTATATTTTCCCAGATATAAAAAAATTAACACACATGCAAAAATAAAAACAACATAAAAATAAAGCCCTATGTGTCACCGAAAAAAGACGCAGAAATTAGTTGAATAACGCAAATGATAAAAATGTTATAGCCCTCCAAAACCACACATACAAAAAACTTGAAAATGTGCCTGGTAGGGAAGTGGTTAATTTAATTACTGAAAGAAATAAACATTTCAAAGACATTCTAATTTTTTGAGAGGCACCTGTATTTAACGTGTTTCAACTATAAATGCAAAAACTGCATTAAGAAAACTGCCATTTTTTTTGTCTTTTGGTAAAAATTATTTGGTAGGGGTGCCCCAGTTAGATTTTTTTTTCCAGGAGTGCCGCGTATCTGAAAACATTGGGAAATACTGGCCTATCATAATATACTCTTAAATTACAGTCCTGTAAAACCTGTTGTATCCAGCTGCTTGTGTGTGTGCACGTGTCTGTGCGCGTGTGTTTGTGTGTGATTTTTTTTATTTATAGTAAACTTTCAGCATCTTTCTTTCTCTTCACCCCAAGCACTGATCCTAAAGCCAGAGATTATTTCTGTATTGGGTGATAATTCAAAAAATACTTTTTACCATTCTAAGAGGATGAATTCTAAAAATAAAAAACCCTATTCCAGTAATGTACAGAACAAATACTATACCTGCATATTTTTCACATATCAACAGACATCATTGCAATTTAGAAGAAATCCATTAGCAGAACATTAGCTCATAAATATAGTCTACACATTGAACATCATGTGGAAGATTGGGAACCACTGGCTGGAACCATCCTTTTCATAACGATGCCATTAGGTAGCACAATGGAACCTTAACTCATGCTTAAATGGGTTAAGTCTTATAAACAGACCTTGCACCAAGGCAGAGTGGATAGTAATGACCAATGAGCTATACCCTACTGTGTCTTCCTCTGAATTACAAGGACACCGAGCAGATACTGAAAGCTTTTAATGGCCTCTTAATATGGCCCAGTGGCATCACACTTCTTTCAAATTAGCACTTAACCTTGACAATCTGAATGTGATACATAAAATAGTATAAGCGTCTGCACTGTTAATTAAACTTATAGCTGGGTATTTCCTTGCACACCTGCTTCTGACATGGGGATTGAGCTGTAACTGAATTATCGTGTGTAAATTCATCTTCATTCAGCAGTGATTTACCATAATATAAGCTTATGATGAGTATTGTGACAGTATTTATCAGATAAATGACAGTCACATTATATTGGTGCAGAATTAAGTTGAATGTCTTACTATGGATAGTTACATTACAATGGGTTGACTTGAAGTGGAAAGTATCTTCTGAATAATATATTTGATAGGGATTCTAATAACATGCTATATAGTCTAATACATCATTATTTAAAGGGAATGTACAGGGAATCCTCACCAAAAAACTACTTTGAGAAGACCACCCCTCTTACAGACTAATTTTACAGTGACTGATTTTTCTCTCCTTTTACTTGATAGAAAATACTGCTCTATAAGCAGACCACTCCCTTATCCAAACAAAGAAACAAATTTTGCAATGGGAATCTCTCAAAAAGACCACACATTGGACTTAAACATACTGTGAGACCAATATGGATGAAGGACAATGCAGTGCCCCATTACTGGACTGCAGCAAGCAAGAGCAAGAAATTTGCAAGGGACCCAAGGGAGATAAGGTGCAAGTATCACACTGGACTAGAGAGCTATGACTATGTACTGCAACATGGCTACCATTTCCATATTCCTCCTTCACTACTAACTTTGACAACACTTGCTGACATTTCAAAGACCAAAATCTGAATTTTAAAGTCCACCTGGGAGCACCCCGAGGATGCCCATTTTGCTGTGAGGTATACATAAACACTGCCCCTTCTTTGGCCCAGTTCCCAAGATTGAACTGGCAAAATAGGGACTTTTGGCATGGTATGCTCGGCACCTGAGTGGCAGATTAATTAACTATGACTATGACACACATAGACATAGAGAGTCATAGTCAATTAATCTACCACTCAGGTGCCAAGCATACCATGCCAAAAGTCCCTATTTTGCCAGTTCAATCTTGGGAACTGGGCCACAGTAGGGGCAGTGTTTATGTATACCCCACAGCGAAATGGGCATCCTTGGGGTGCTCCCAGGTGGACTTTAAAATTCAGATTTTGGTCTTTGAAATGTCAGAAAGTGTTGTCAAGGTTAGTAGTAAAAAAGGATAATGGAAATGGTAGCCATGTTGGAGTACATGAATGAAAGGAGAGCCATGCCAAGAAAAAGGAATGAAAGGGGTTGCTGGGGTCCAGGAAGAGGGTCATGCAGAGAATTTAATGGGATATTGTATTGCGAACTAGGAAAGAGATGGCAATTATGCTAAGGACCATGATTTAAAAGGATACCATGTTGGGGACTAGGAATGAGAAGGGAATCATACTTGAACTAGGAAATGTTCAGGTCACCAGGGGAGTAAGAAGTAGGGGAGTTTGGGCTCCTATGATTATATATGTAGGTTGGAGTGACTTGTGTACAGTACCAAGGCCAAGTTTAGTCCTGATTCTGTGTAATCTGCTGATGTGATATCTGGTTCTGTGTAGTATGCTGAAGCATAAAATACATGTTTTCTTCTTTCATCATTATTTGGGGTTTGGGTAGATGCTTGCTGACTCCAATAGATGCTTTAACCTGCATTATATATACTTTTTGAGAGGACCATTTTTCTGTGTAAATTTCAGTGGTTGGCACAAAGAGGATTCAGAATATTTTGTGAACTCTCTGTTACGTTTTCACTAATTTACCCACACACAAACTTTTTGTTATGGTGAGTTCATTGTCTTCCTTAAAGAGATTGTTCAGGCTAAATAATATTTTCTAATTAGGCCGGTGGAGGTGAAAAAAAATTTAAAAAAAAAAAACATACTCACCTGTCCCCGGTGCTCTGGTGTCCTCCCAGGGCAGTCCAGTACGGTCGGCTGCCTTCTTGTTTATGAATTTTTCACCGGCTGTGACTTTCCAGATCCCTTACACTGAAGCCGCTGATTAGCCTTAGCGGTCACGTGATTAATGAGGACAATCTGTGGACGTCACAGTTAGTGAAGCCTTAGGTAGCCTTCTTGAGGCCACTCGGCCTGAACTCTCACGTGGGGCGGATACTTCCACCAGAAGACAACAACGGAGCTGCAGGACCGCACCGTACAGGGAGGAGATGGAGCACCGGGGACAGATGAGTATGGTTTTAACGTCTCTACCTGTTCGGGTCTCTGCATCACCCTCCGCCCACACGCGGCAGCGCAGGAGGCGTGCTCAGTTTGATTCTTTGTTTAAGATTCTTGTTGCTCAGTCTGAACACTGTCCTAGACTATGTAATTGATTTTCTGCCACACCCGTCTCCTTCAACTTGGTTTTCCTCTGCTCCACTAATAGTTCATTTCAGCCTTGCCTGTGTGATTGACAGCCTATCCTCCTATCAAGTCTGGAGCAGGTGCTGACTTTCTATAAACAGGTTGTCAGCCCTCACATGGACGCTGGCTATTGATTCTGTCTTGTCACTTGTCCCTGCTAGCTCCTATTTTGTTACCTGTATTCCTATTCCTGACATCTGGCCATGACTTTTGACTATTCTCTTGGATTTTGATTTTGTACTGCATTGCTCGTCTGTTACCGAACCCTTGGCTAGCTAACCTTCCTTTTTGTTGTTTGTACTGTCTGCGTTCTGTGTTGTCACTTATATTAGGAAGGGACTGATCGACCGGTTGCTGGCTATCGCCTAGGACAGATCGGGCAAGTTAGCCAGGGACAGCGGGGGGGTTCAGCTTTAGGGCTCACTGTCTTGTTGTGCCCCTCCCCCCAGGGTTCTGCAGCAGCACTGGGGAATTGCTCAACTGGCAATTCCCTTACAATGGTTTTCTTTCACCTCGCCTAATTAATAAAAAAAAAATTTAGGCCAGACAGCCCCTTTAAGCCTTCTAATTAGTTCCATATCATACAGACAGAACACTTTCTAACTGCTCTTGACAAAATACATGGTGATGGGGATAAGTGAAATATTTGCTGTTAGTTGTGGTGGGGTTAGTAGATTCATTTCAGTGGCAACAACTGCTGTTAGCTGCAGTGGGTCTGATAGACTCATCCCAGTATAATATCATTTCACTGATACAAGGATGTCTTTTGAAACAAAACAGCAAATCTGAAAACCCTCCTAATCCTTGATGATTGGTACATTCATAGTAGACAGTAGCCATTGGCCATCAATATACCGCCAAGTAGCCAGTTTAGGACATGTGATGGTGCTGCAATGGGCTAAGTGTGGTTACTGAATTTAAAGAGGACCTTTCAGGTCCTCATGCACATGCGGTTTTATATACCGTTAGAAAGCCAACAGTGCGCTGAATTCTGCGCACTATCGGCTTTCCCGTTATGTGTCTCGGGGATGGAGATATTGGTGCCTTTACCGATCGCAGCCCGCTGTCAGAAGGGTGTTTCTGACAGTCTAGCTGGGCTGTGAGGAACGCCTTCCCTGACAGCACTCGCCCATAGCCCTGTACTGGGGGGGCATTCCTGACAGCTTAGTTTCATCACTGGGCGGTAAGGAACGCCCTCCCTGACTGTACTCGTCCATAGCCCTGTACTGTCCGAGGGGGTGTTCCTTACAGCCCAACGATGATGCTGAGCTATGAAGAATGCCTCCCCCCATTGGCTACAGCAGAAGAAAGTGAAGGTTCTGGAGTAACCATCTCGGTCTCCTGACCTCAATATCAGTGAGCCACTCTGGGGAGAACTCAAGCACGCAGTACATGCAAGACAGCCCAGGAATTTACAGGAACTGTAAATTACAGGAGACTTTTTGCCAAGAAGAATGGACAGTTTTAACATCTGAGAAAATAAAGAGCCTCATCCACAACTACCACAAAAGACTTCAAGCTGTCATTGATGTTAGAGGAGGCAATACACGATATTAAGAACTGGGGTAAGTGAACTTTTGAACAGGATCATTTTGATGTTTTTGGTTGTCATTATGATTTAAAAAGAGAAAACACAGAAGTTTTGTGAACCGAGAGCAAGGCAGGTGGTTTGGACTCCGCAACCAGAAATGAACGCACACGCGGTAGTTCAAGAAAAGAATATATATTTACTATAAGTTAATAAAGGCTATTTGAAGGTAAAATGACAGGGATAAAGACAAGCAAAATATACAATATAGCATGAACAATTTCAAGGCAAATTCTGCAATGGTTTCTACTTTTACTCTGTCCACTTCTGCAGTATGGACACTGAATGAACAATATACTCAAAACTATCCCTAACTGACCCTGACATCTCATTTGGGTGCACCCCCTTTTCCCCAGAGGTCCAGGTGGACCGCTTACAGTCCGTAGAAGTGTGGCATCCCAGAGCTGGCTATGGCTGGGCTGAGGGTGATCTCTGTGCATTGTATTATTTCCTGTTGCTTCATAGCCTGTGTGACATAGCAGGGGGTCCTGAGTCTCACACAACACAGCGCCACCTAGTGAGCCTCACACATGCATTACACCTCCCATAGGATTGAATAGTAACCAAATGTCCAATGGGAGGACATCGCCTGGGAAAAGGGGAGGAGTCAGCTGATCACTGGGTCCCCATGGTAACACCCCTGCAGGAAGGTCCTGCGTGTGAGGAGTTAGAAGTGTGGAGTGTTAGGAGGAGGAGGTGAGGAGATAAGTGTGATGTCCTGTGAAGAAAGCAGTGAGTTTAGTGCAGGAATCTCAAGTCCTAGACAGGCCCAGGAAGGTTGGAGAGCTGACATACTCCAGCTATTCAGAAGATCCTGTCCCCTGTCTGCCTAGCCATCGCCCTGAAGGAAGTCAAGCATCATTATCTTGTCAGCATGAGACTGTGGAGAGAACATTCTGGAACACGTGCTCCATAGCAAGTATCACAGGATCCAGGGGCCAAGGCCAGACCTGTGGAATATCCTGCCACCCTGACTATTGCACCCCGAAACTCTGAGCTATCAGGACCACATAACGTGAGTGGGGAATATTGTGTGCTAGTATCATGGTGGGCATCCTCCTATGAGCCAAATAGGAGCCCAGACGCACCTCAGGGCTGTAACACTGAAGTATAAGGGGCTAGGAACACCTTTCACTAAGTCTACCCTGCACCCTAGGACTTTGCTGTGTCACCAGGCGTACCCCGTTGTTTTGTATTGAAGAAACTGTTTAAGCATTTGTGCCTCCACACCCATGGAAGTAAAAGTTCAACTTTACAACCGTTTCTGTGGCTGACTCTGCACCGACAACATCAGGGCGCCCCAAACACCACCAGTCGGCACAGTATAGGGGAAGCGCCCCGGGGGAACAATCACCACCAACATTTGTGCAGCCCCCTCATCACCGGTACCAGTGGTGGTAACGTGGGACAGCACCAGCGCTGCGCCCTCGTGCCCAGAGACCGTGACAAGTCTGCGCTGTTTGCACCCCGCAATCCCAACTGCAGCGTTACCTTCCATCTGGTCACCGCAAGAAAAACTGGCGTCACGAACAGGATACGGGTGTGTGCCATTTTGAGAAAGTTGCCACGAAAAGTGCGCCAAATTGTCTCCAGAGCATCGGTCTTTATTGTGGACTTTGCTAAGATCAAGTTTATTCCCTGAGAGTGCTTGCCACAAAGAGGGGGAGCCCTATACCCCTGAAGTAAGCCCTAAAGACTGTCCTCTCAGTGTGTTACAGCCCTGGAAGAGTTAAAACGCCCAGGACTTGTTTGCTGCGCAACATCGCTGTGTAAGAACGCCCACAAAGGGTTAACTGTACCTTGCAAAAGTGCGGGAGATTTTTAGCACTGCCCATGAGGCCAGGAGACCCATCTGTCGCCATCTTAGGAGAGCCCAGAATGCTGAGTGTGGCATCCCAGAGCTGGCTATGGCTGGGCTGAGGGTGATCTCTGTGCATTGTATTATTTCCTGTTGCTTTATAGCCTGTGTGACATAGCAGGGGGTCCTGAGTCTCACACAACACAGCGCCACCTAGTGAGCCTCACACATGCATTACACCTCCCATAGGATTGAATAGTAACCAAATGTCCAATGGGAGGACATCGCCTGGGAAAAGGGGAGGAGTCAGCTGATCACTGGGTCCCCATGGTAACACCCCTGCAGGAAGGTCCTGCGTGTGAGGAGTGAGAAGTGTGGAGTGTTAGGAGGAGGAGGTGAGGAGATAAGTGTGATGTCCTGTGAAGAAAGCAGTGAGTTTAGTGCAGGAATCTCAAGTCCTAGACAGGCCCAGGAAGGTTGGAGAGCTGACATACTCCAGCTATTCAGAAGATCCTGTCCCCTGTCTGCCTAGCCATCGCCCTGAAGGAAGTCAAGCATCATTATCTTGTCAGCATGAGACTGTGGAGAGAACATTCTGGAACACGTGCTCCATAGCAAGTATCACAGGATCCAGGGGCCAAGGCCAGACCTGTGGAATATCCTGCCCCCCTGACTATTGCACCCCGAAACTCTGAGCTATCAGGACCACATAACGTGAGTGGGGAATATTATGTACTAGTATCATGGTGGGCATCCTCCTATGAGCCAAATAGGAGCCCAGACGCACCTTAGGGCTGTAACACTGAAGTATAAGGGGCTAGGAACACCTTTCATCAAGTCTACCCTGCACCCCAGGACTTTGCTGTGTCACCAGGCGTACCCCGTTGTTTTGTATTGAAGAAACTGTTTAAGCATTTGTGCCTCCACACCCATGGAAGTAAAAGTTCAACTTTACAACCGTTTCTGTGTCTGACTCTGCACCGACAACATCAGGGCGCCCCAAACACCACCAGTCGGCACAGTATAGGGGAAGCGCCCCGGGGGAACAATCACCACCAACATTTGTGCAGCCCCCTCATCACCGGTACCAGTGGTGGTAACGTGGGACAGCACCAGCGCTGCGCCCTCGTGCCCAGAGACCGTGACAAGTCTGCGCTGTTTGCACCCCGCAATCCCAACTGCAGCGTTACCTTCCATCTGGTCACCGCATGAGCGCAATGCTCCAGCGCACCCATACAAGAAAGTGAAAGGCGAACGTGCCAGCGCCATTTCTGACTCTCCGGTGCCGCATCACCGTCCCTGCTGTGCACCGCTGATCTCTGGTCCACGCTGCAGTTGCTGTCAGTGAGTACTGTGCCTCCCTGTCCTTGTCTTCAGTCCTCCCACGGCCCCAGCGAGTGTTTTCCGTGTACAGTACAGTGTCCGTGGGGAGTGCCACCATTAAAGAGGGGGAGCACACCGTCAGCCTGCATCACAGTGACTCTGTTAATAGCTACAGCAATCTTAAAGGGACAGCATTCCAAGTTGTAGTCTCCATTCCCTGCCAGCAAGCAGTTGAGTTTCTTAAAGAAACGGCAACCTAATTCCAGTCAAATCTGCAAACAACATGACTGAGCAAAGTGACATTGTGCCATCTGTTTCTGGTGATCCAGCAGTGCCCATGGCGAGCAGCCTACCATTCTCCATGCCATTTTACCCTGGCGCACCATGGCTGCCGCGCTACAAAGGGGAGGCGCATACCCTCAGGGACTTTCGTGAGAAGATGCTGTCTCTCTTCCAGTTCTATCCTCTGAATACAGAACAGCAGATACAGATCCTGCTGGGCCAGCTTGAGGGTGCTGCAGCTAGGGAGGTCAAATCCTGGCCTGCCTCTGACAAAAGAACCCCTGGGCAAATTCTGGACAAACTCCAGGTGAACTTTGACGTGCGATCTGTCTCCGAGGTAAAGATGCGCTTCTTTTCCAGACGGCAACTACCCGGTGAGACCCTGCGGGACTATGCTTTATCCCTCCAAGAGGCGTTCAGAGCTGTGGTGCAAGTGGATCCACGTGAAAATGTGGACTCTGATAAAATCTTGCTTGACCGCTTCATAGAAGGGGCGCGTACCACATTGCTACAGAGTCAGTTGCGAATGCTTGCTGCACAACATCCCAGCATCACGTTTGCTGACTTCAAGGCCCTTGCCATCCAGGTCTTGGGACAGGAGCAGCCCCAGCCGAGCCCAGTCATCTGTGCTCCCTCACCTGGACCCTCAACAAGCATTGCTCCAGTTGTCCTGCCACTACCTCTGGGTACCTCACCTGCTGCCCAAACTGCGCAGACTACACTAGCAGACTCCAGAGATGACCTTCTGGCCCGAGTGGATCATCTGACCCGTGCCATGGAACAGATTACCGTCCGTCTAGATCGTCTGACCCAGACGTCTTCATCGTCAAGTGATCCTTTGCGAAGTCTCAACATCTCACCTGAGTCGCCACCCAGACGTCCTTCTTCAGTGAAACCTCCGCAGAGTAAGAGGCCATACTGTACCTATTGCCATAGATATGGACACACCAGGCCTCAGTGTTTTCAGTTAAACGGGCCACCCCCGAGGCAGCGGGCCGCCCCTCGGGGAGGAAAGAAGAAGGGCCCAGGTGAATCTTCAGTGCCATTGTCACACTTCGTCTCAGCCTGCCCACACATCACAATCCGGGTGAACGGCGTCCCTCTGACAGCGTTGGTGGACACTGGATCTCAGGTAACAACCCTGCGCAAGCAGGTGTTCCTTGAACATTGGGACTTAGGTGTGTTGAATAGAACACCTGACACATGGATAAATCTGTGTGCCAGCAATGGACAGCCCATACCACAGCAGGGTTATTGGGAACCCACTATCCAGATTGGGGACTTGAAACTGCCTAGACAGGGTGTAATTGTCACTGATGTAGAGGATGATAGGTTTCCAGTTGTAATATTAGGCATGAATGTTTTACGCCATTGCTTTGCAGAAGTGTTGGATGCCTTGCATGCCTCTCTCCTTACAGCTTCTCCCAGTGACCAGCAGACCATTCAGCGGGCCATTCGTGTACTCAATGCCCAGCACAAGTTCGCCAACAAACAAGGTGAAATTGGTCGAGTCCGGATCCAAGATACCCGTCCAGTAACCCTACAGCCTGGAACAGAAACAATGGTGTGGTGCCGTGCCCGTCCGGGCATAGAAAATCAGGACTACGAGGCCTTGCTACAACCCCTACAGGTAGATGGCCAACCACTTGTCATGGCTGCCCGCAGCCTTGTCACAGTTTCCAATGGGCGTGTTCCTGTCCGCTTAGTCAACTTGGGCGATGCTCCTGTGAACCTCCACAAGTTCCACTCTGTGGCCCTGCTACACCGGTTAGCACCAGAAGACATTCTCTCTGGTGATTCTACCGCCACACAGCGTTCCACCCAAGCTGCTGAGAACATTCAGAATGGAGCCACGAAGTCCTGGTGGGATGAATTGAACGTGGGAGACGCCAATACCCCTATAGAGCATATCAATGGGGTTCGCAATGTGGCCAAGCGTTACCAACAGGCATTCAGCAAACACCCATTGGACTTTGGTAAGACCACGACCATACAACATCGCATTCTGACTGGCGACCACCATCCAATCAAGGAGCGTCACCGTCCAATACCACCCGCGATGTACCAACCGGTGAAAAAGTTGATCCAAGAGATGCGAGATGCTGATGTCATCCGGGAGAGTAACAGCCCCTGGGCAGCCCCGCTAGTCCTTGTCAAGAAGAAAGACGGAACTCTACGATTTTGTGTGGACTATCGTAAACTCAACAACGTCACGCACAAAGACGCATACCCATTGCCGCGGATTGAGGAATCTCTAACGGCTTTGGGATCAGCTACCTGTTTCTCGACCCTGGACTTAACCAGTGGATACTGGCAAGTCCCTATGGCGCCTGAAGATCGTGAAAAGACTGCGTTTACGACCCCGATGGGACTCTTTGAATTCAATAGTATGCCATTTGGGCTATGTAATGCCCCAGCCACATTCCAACGGCTTATGGAGAGGTGCCTCGGCCATGAGAATTTCCAGAGTGTGCTACTGTACCTGGACGATGTTATTGTATTCTCCCGGACATACCAAGAACACCTCCGTCACCTGTCCGAGGTATTCAAGGTACTTATACAGCACGGCCTAAAGTTGAAGCCCTCCAAGTGCTACCTGTTGAAACCCCAAGTTCACTACCTTGGGCATGTCGTGAGCGCACAAGGCGTCCAAACTGATCCTGAAAAGATCACTGCAGTCCAGAACTGGCGAAGACCAACTACCGTCAAAGAAGTCCGAAGATTCCTTGGATTCGCAGGTTACTACCGGCGTTTCATACCACACTTCGCCCAAGTAGCCGATCCTCTGAACGAGTTGTTGCGCGGTTGTCCCAGAGAAAACTGCAACCGAAAGCTTCCGGTAGACTGGACAGCGCGTCAAGAGGAAGCCTTTCAAGTGCTTAAAGCACTTCTGACGCAACCACCAATTCTAGCCTATCCCGACTACAGTCAGCCATTCCGCTTGTACACAGATGCAAGTCACCAAGGTTTGGGTGCAGTGTTGTCCCAGGTTCAGGACAACAAAGAGCGAGTCATTGCCTACGCCAGCAGGAGTCTGAGAGGCGCGGAGAAGAACGACCAGAACTATAGTTCTTTCAAACTCGAACTTCTGGCGCTTGTCTGGGCCGTGACAGAGAAGTTTAAAGACTACCTGGCTGCCACACCCTTTACCGTGTACACAGATAACAATCCGTTGGCGCATCTGGACACTGCTCGACTGGGAGCCCTTGAACAACGGTGGGCCTCAAGACTCGCGAATTACAAGTTCTCTGTCAAGTATCGCAGTGGCAAGTCCAACGCTAACGCTGATGCACTCTCAAGGTTGCCTGTGGGAGAAGAACCACCCCGAGAAGACATCTGGGAAGAGGTGGAGATGCCACCATTCTACAACAAGTTTGCCCAACAGGTTGCTATTGGTGTCCCTGTAGAAGGAGAACCTCTGGCGAAAACAGCTGCCGAATCCCTCCAGGAGCCATCTCTGTGGAAAACGTTCCAAGAAGAGAGCAGAGTTTTAGGAGAATTGTCAGATTTCCTGCTTACAGGAAGAATACCAACCCGTGTAAAGAGAGGTCTTCATGACGTGGAATTAAAACGCCTTTGGCGACAGAGGAAGCGCCTGTTTGTCCAACGAGGCCTTCTACTTAGAAACACTCTTGATCCTGTCACAGGTGAAAGGCTTCATCAGATCCTCGTACCAAGAAGGGACGCACAGATGATACTTGAGGCGTATCATGACAGATCCGGTCACTTCGGGGTACAAAAGACCGAAGCTACCATCCGTCGTCGCTTCTATTGGGTTGGGATGAGGAGTGACATTGAGAGTTGGTGCCGAGAGTGTCCCGCCTGTAGTATCACCAAGGAAGGTCGAAGAGATCAGAAGGCCCCTCTACATCCAATTAAGACTCAAAAGCCGTGTGAAATTGTTGCTCTGGACCATGTGAAGTTGGGTCCCACACGTTCTGGCTACAGCTACGCTCTGACGATGGTGGATCATTACTCCAAGTTCCTTGTCATCGTGCCTGTCAGAGATCTTACAGCAAGAACTACGGCTGAGACCTTCTACGCAGAGTTTGTCCGCCATTACGGTTGTCCTGAGCATATCCTCACCGACCGTGGATCGGCATTTGAATCCCAATTGTTCCGTGAGCTGTGTCAGTTCCAAGACTGCAAGAAGTTGCGAACCACAGCGTATCACCCTCAAGGGAATGGTATGTGCGAGAAGGCAAATCAAGTGATCATCGGCATGCTAAGAACAGCCGCAGTTACACCTGGTGTTGAGTGGCCTGAGCGTATCAAGGACTTGGCCTATATTTACAACAACACACCCCAAACATCTACGGGATACGCACCATTTTATCTAATGTTTGGAAGACAAGGTCAACTTCCTTCAGACTTAACCCTTGGTGTGAAGGTCCCTGACACCATCAATCCACTACCCATAACAGACTGGGTTATTGAACACCGCCGACGTTTGGAGGAAGCTAAAGAGATAGTTGAAACGCGCATGGATGAGGTTCGTAGGAGACAACAGGAGGATTACAACCATCGCGCCCATGCAGCGCCCCTGAAAGTTGGCGACCGTGTATGGTTAAGGAATAACCATCGGAATGGGAAATTGGATCCATTCTGGGAGAAAGAACCATACAGTGTCATCTCCATACCATATCCTGAATCCGACGTGTATGAGATCTCTAAACCTGGGAGACAGCCCCAAGTAGTACACCGAAACCGTCTGAAGCTGTGCCTTAAAGAAGGACTACCCACAGAGGTGACCCCAGCTGAGACAACGAGTACAGAGATCTTGTCACCTTCTGAAGCAAAAGAGAGACCCCCAACGTTAACTGAGCTTATGTGGGCGCCTAAACTACTACCATTTAGCTGCTATCCACCAATTGCTCTAGTGCAAGAGAACCCTTCGACAGATGATTTAATTGATTTCAGTGACTCTGTTCCTGATTCAAATCTCGTTCCACTTAGGTGTTCTGAGCGTACCACAAAAGGCATACCTCCAACACGCTATAGTGATGCCATGGCTGTCCTTGGGTAAAAGAGGTTAACTGTCTCTACTTCTGTATATATGTTATTCCTGCTCTGATTACATTAATGTTTTTCCTGTGTGTATATACAGTATATATATAATATCTTGCCATGTAATATAGTATTTACATTTATATGCAACAGTCCAAGCCATAGTGCCTGGCTCACCGAGCCAAGGAAATTCTGTTACCCCATTGCGGTATGGACATTCGTGCTAGAGTGCCTACTCTTCCTTACAGAAAGGACTGTTTATTATTTCATGAGAGACTCTCATGATAATGGGCACTCACGAAATTTGTGCCAGAGAGCCTCTGGACCCATTTGCACTACTGTTGTTTCTATATGGACTGTCTGATGGTACCGCCAAAAGGTTCCATAAGTCTGAGTTTAATTATCTCTCCGTTACCCTTCAGACTTCTCATGGACATTCCAGGACTATGCCGGGAGGTCTTACCTCAAGTTTCTAAGTATTATATTTTTCTAAACTGTTAGTGTCATTTGCACTTTATTCGTATTTATTAATGTTATGTTACATTTCTCACCTTCACCCCAGCCCGTCGCCGAGGTCGGCTCAGTGAAAGAGGGGGAGTATGTGGCATCCCAGAGCTGGCTATGGCTGGGCTGAGGGTGATCTCTGTGCATTGTATTATTTCCTGTTGCTTCATAGCCTGTGTGACATAGCAGGGGGTCCTGAGTCTCACACAACACAGCGCCACCTAGTGAGCCTCACACATGCATTACACCTCCCATAGGATTGAATAGTAACCAAATGTCCAATGGGAGGACATCGCCTGGGAAAAGGGGAGGAGTCAGCTGATCACTGGGTCCCCATGGTAACACCCCTGCAGGAAGGTCCTGCGTGTGAGGAGTTAGAAGTGTGGAGTGTTAGGAGGAGGAGGTGAGGAGATAAGTGTGATGTCCTGTGAAGAAAGCAGTGAGTTTAGTGCAGGAATCTCAAGTCCTAGACAGGCCCAGGAAGGTTGGAGAGCTGACATACTCCAGCTATTCAGAAGATCCTGTCCCCTGTCTGCCTAGCCATCGCCCTGAAGGAAGTCAAGCATCATTATCTTGTCAGCATGAGACTGTGGAGAGAACATTCTGGAACACGTGCTCCATAGCAAGTATCACAGGATCCAGGGGCCAAGGCCAGACCTGTGGAATATCCTGCCACCCTGACTATTGCACCCCGAAACTCTGAGCTATCAGGACCACATAACGTGAGTGGGGAATATTGTGTGCTAGTATCAAGGTGGGCATCCTCCTATGAGCCAAATAGGAGCCCAGACGCACCTCAGGGCTGTAACACTGAAGTATAAGGGGCTAGGAACACCTTTCACTAAGTCTACCCTGCACCCTAGGACTTTGCTGTGTCACCAGGCGTACCCCGTTGTTTTGTATTGAAGAAACTGTTTAAGCATTTGTGCCTCCACACCCATGGAAGTAAAAGTTCAACTTTACAACCGTTTCTGTGGCTGACTCTGCACCGACAACATCAGGGCGCCCCAAACACCACCAGTCGGAAGTAGGGGAAGCGCCCCGGGGGAACAATCACCACCAACATTTGTGCAGCCCCCTCATCACCGGTACCAGTGGTGGTAACGTGGGACAGCACCAGCGCTGCGCCCTCGTGCCCAGAGACCGTGACAAGTCTGCGCTGTTTGCACCCCGCAATCCCAACTGCAGCGTTACCTTCCATCTGGTCACCGCAGAAGCGCGCGGTGGGGCCCAAAGTCGTTCCTTTCTTTTATAGTGAAGCGTCCTCTCCTCACTGTTATCAGGATCTTGGGAGAAATGAAGTCCTCTTTAACAGGGAAACCCAATGAATGCAATGTAATCCAACAGCAGGTTCCACTCAGCACACTGACAGTCCTGCCGAATCCATACACTGAGCTGGGATGTAAGCCGGGATTTAGCAGGTGCTGTCCAGTACATCAACAGCACTGCGAGTCTCTATATGTGGTATCCATATACACAGTCACAATGTCAGTCTCACTGATCAGCCACTGAGCACAGTTCCTTTCACGTGGACTCACTAGTCCTGTTGTCTCTTTACACTCTGTTTGTCTCTGGACCAAGATACAGCTTAGCTGTACAGAAAAATATCCACACCAGTTCAACACAGCACAGACACCTGTCTTCTCTCTTGCCAAGATGGCTGCTGCTCTCTGTCTCGTCACTTCCTGCTTCTCTGCTCACACTCTGTCTGCAGAACAGGCAGGCTGACATAAAAAGGGGGGGGGGGTCTCACTCCAGCATCATGTCACAATTACAATGGCTGCTGTCTTAAAGGAACAGAATCACAGAAATACATTCAACATTAACAATTTATACAGACAGACAAAGCTTAGGACAACATTGGCTGTCTCTTACAGTTTGACAATAAATGGCTTCAACCAACCACTAACCATGAGTCAAGAAAAAGTTTTTGTGTTATCATTCATATTCTCTGAAAAAAGGCCAAAAAACCAAAAAATCTGTCGGGGTATGTAAACTTTTTAGCACAACTGTACCTTTGCCATTGAGCAATCATTGATTTTCATGCTTCTAGTGTTCAACATGCTATATTACTCTCTCAGTCTATCAAAGTTCAACACCATTGAAATGTGGACATAAACCACTGGCAATCTATACTTAAACAAGTATTATCAGGTACAAAACTGTGATTTCTGCTCAGCCGATCAATGTGAGTAGGTTAAAGCGCATGCTATGCAAAGTAGTTATCTGTCCTAAGAACTCCACAAAACACACATTTCTCATGTTTAACAACTCCAGATCACGATGTGCAAGTGAATCTTTGTTACTGCTGATATTTAAATATTTACCAAATTTAAAACACCGAGGGGTGCTCCGAATCTCCAGTGGGATCACACATTTCCAAGTTAATATTCTTTGTATAATATTATGCAAATAGCAGGAAGTCTTTTTTTCTCTCATTGCTTCAAGCCGTCTGTCCCAAGGCATTTGCTCACTAAGTTGAAACAGATCAAGTTTTAATAATAAATAGTACAGACAAACAAGGCAGAAAGTTTATGCAATGTATTATCGCTACAAAATGGGCCACTAGCGGTTCATTAAATAAACAAATATATCTTATTAGCTTTTGATGTGGCCTCATTTTCCTGTGTTTGAAATTTTGTATTAAATACAGAGCCATGTTAATCCGAACAGAACGGATGACCCATAAGTATATAAACTAGAAGAGAAGCTCCTCTCAGGTAGACCTGCTGTATATAGTTCCCCATTCATATATAAAAATTAATATCTGTTGTCTGATGTCTGTTCTTAATGCATGGCCAAACAACCAATCTGACCTCGCATGTAGAACAATTTAGACCAATCTGCCTCAAATTGGCACATAGGTAAATCAGGCGCTTCCGAAGATTTTAGACTGGGTTTCATTTCTTTATGACCTACCATCCTCAACGCATTGACAAAAGCAAATATAGCATTACTGGTTTCCACATCAAGGACTTCCTACATATCATATCACATGACCTGTACTATCTAATAGAGGGTCACAGGTCCTTAATTTTTCATAGCCTCACCGATATACACCATAATCAGAGGATTGCCACACTTAATATTGTTCTCTGTTAGCCGCCATTATCAGATGACAACACTCATGTGACCTGTATTAGCCAATAGAAGCTCACAGATCCTTTATTCTTAATAGCTTCACTGACATATATCATTATCAGAGTATTGCAGTACTCATTATTGTTTTTTGTTATATCAGTCATTATCAGAGGACAGCACTTGCTCACTGTTGTTCTATGTTATCAGTCATTGTCAGAGAATTGTAGATATATACAGCATTTGCTCGCTGTTGCTCTCTGTCGCTCACTGTTGTTCTCTGGTTTCAGCCATCATCAGTGGAATGCATATATACATATATACAGCTATCTGTTATTAGCCATTATCCGAGGATTCTATCTATCTATCTATCTATCTATCTATCTATCTATCTATCTATCTAGCAATTACTCACTGTTGTTCTCTATCATCAGCCATTATCAGAGAATTGTATACATACAGAGCCTATATATGCAGCACTTTCTCACTGTCGGTCTCTGTTATTAGCAGTACAAATACCAACCATCAGATTAATACTTTAATTTTCAAAAGAGCTTTGAACAGATGACAGCTGGATTGGTTGCTATGCTCAACTGCCTCATTTTTCTTTACTACCTCTTTAGATAAGTCATCCCTTATTACATCTTATGTTTTTGGGCACATATTAACCCCTTCCTGTTGCAGGCATTTTTCGATTTTTGCTTTTGACTCCCTGCCTTCCAAACCCCATAACCTTTTTATTTTCCCGCTATTTTATATATTACCTTCCAAGTGTCATATCTTTTGAATGGTAGCATAGCGGCAATCAAATTATGTATGGCATTTGCACTTTGTACTTTAAAGTTTTAAATCATATCTCTTGAAGAGGGGCGGCAGCTGCCAGCTGATGTTTCTAGCTTCGGTGGGATGCTTTGGACCCACTCTTTATACCCAGGCATTACTTGTTACTGTATTACTATATACAGTGCCTTGCAAAAGTATTCATACCTCTTGAAGTTTTTCACAATTTGTCATCTTACAACCACAAACTTAAATGTATTTTATTGAGATTTTAAGTGATAGACCAACACAAAGTAGCAGATAATTGTGAAGTGGAACAAAAATGATACATGGTTTTCAAAATTTTAATCAAATAAAAATCTGAAAACTTTGACGAGCAAAAGTATTTATCCCCCCTATATCAATACTTTGTAGAGCCACCTTTCGCTGCAACTGTAAGCCATGTACCAGGGTGGGCTCCCCAGGATACAGTGAAGTCACGAACAAAGGAAGCGACTCAAACTCAATTTAGTAAAAACAAGATTTTACTTAGTGTAGTAACACCCCTTTACCAAAAAGAACACTCCCAAATATTTACATACACTCAGCCAGTAAGCTGAGGCCCTGGTGTTGTACAGCGCGGTGCCCTCTAATGTGCGTCTCCAATATACTCCAAGCTTTTACCTATCTGCAGGATGCAACTAACCAGCCGCTTGTTACCTTTTTATCACCCTAGTCACAGGAACAATTCAGTGAGTATGATAGGGGCACCGGCGGTATAACACAAGAGCTTACAAACTTATCAAAATACCCCTATTCCCCCCAAACAAAGTACAACCAAGTAAATATAATAGTAGGTCAGCTTGCAAGCCAAAGAAATGTGACAATGTATAAAATGTCGTTTCTGGACTTCCTTAGAAGCTCCTCTCTGAATAGAATTCTCTGAGTCCTTACTACTGTATAGGTAGATAATTCACCAGTAGTGTGGCCTGTGAAGAGGAGTATGCCTAGCTATTCTAACTAAAGGCCCTTACTCAGTCCCAAGCAATTTGGCGCCAAAAATGTAATGTGATGCATGCACAATTACTTCTGTTACTGACCCGGGTCTGTTGGGTACCTTTAGCCTTTGTCTGGAACAGCTGAAAGTGGGGCTCATACAGAAAGCCTGTGGTCTCACTGACAGGGCCACTTCTCAGCCGGGTCCTTGATAGCAATCTTTTCAATAGGATGCTGTCTGAACAAACCCTGGAACAGTCTCTGCTTCAGCTCCACCTTGCTATATTTCCAATCCCTTAGGAATCCTCCTTCTCACACCAGTCCTCCTTCTTCTACAGCTCAAAGCACACTCCCACACACACTCTGCTCCTCCTTCTAGTTCCACCTCTGCAGAAAAGGGTCTCCACATCACTACTCCAGGGAATTACAAAATTACAGTCTTGGCCTCTTGTGGCCAAACAACCAAATGTCAGTTTCTAAAAAAAAAAATAAACTTATTTATAGAAACAGGTACATTCACAACATGGGGGCTGTTTCCCCATCTTACACAACTACAGCTGCAAGTCTTTTGGGGTATGTCTCTACCAACTTTGCACATCTACAGACTGATATTTTGGCCGATTCTTCTTTACAAAATAGCTCAAGCTCAGCCAGATTGGATGGAGAGAGTCTGTGAACAGCAATTTTCATGTCTTGCCACAGATGCTCAATAGGATATAGGTCTGGACTTTGACTGGGCCATTCTAACACATGAATATTCTTTGATCTAAACCATTCCATTGTAGCTCTGGCTGTATGATTAGTGTCATTGTCTTGCTGGAAGGTGAATCTCCTTCCCAGTCTCAAGTCTTTTGCAGCCTCCAACAGGTTTTCTTCCAGGAATGCCCTGTATTTAGCTCCATCCATCTTCCCATCAACTCTGACCAGCTTCCCTGTCCCTGCTGAAGAAAAGCCCCCACAGCATGATGCTGCCACCACCATGTTTCACAGTGGGGATGGTGTGTTCAGGGTAATGAATAGTTTTACTTTTCTGCCACACATAACGCTTTGCATTTAGGTCAAAAAGTTAAACTTTGGTCTCATCTGACCAGAGCACCTTCTTCCACGTTTGCTGTGTCCCTTATATGGCTTGTGACAAACTTCATACGGCACTTCTTATGTCTTTCTTTCGACAATGATTTTCTTCTTGCCACTCTTCCATAAAGGCCAGATTTGTAGAGTGCTAGACTTATAGTTGTCCTGTGGACAGATCTCCCACCTGAGCTTTGGATTTATGCAGCATTTCCAGAGTGACCATGGGCCTCTTGGCTGTGTGAGCGCAATTAGCTCTAAGTATCACCGTATTGAAGTCCAAATTCATAGAGTCGATGTATGAGCTAGCACAGAGAGACATACACATACACAGCTGTTGTGTATATAGTGGGTTCTGCTTTAATGGAGGGAAAAAGGTATTTTTAAATACAGTGTAGACAAAGAACAGGTCGGGTTACTGTAATTAGCATAACATGATTGGTGGCAAAGTTGTAAAATAGTTCTGGCACATGGCTATTGGATAAGAGACAAAAGAGGGACCACATCCCTTTAAGCCATCTGGTGGGGGATGAGCTCTCTAAACAAAGGAGGAATGTAAAATGGCTACAGGCATGGTCCCACATGGCCCTGGAATCCAAAATGGAGGATACAATAGCTGAGTCATGCTCCACAGCTGCTTCTCTGACCAGTGCTCTCCTTGCTCGATCTGTTAGTTTAGGTGGACAGCCATGTATTGGTAGGTTTGCAGTTGTAGAATACTTTTTCCATTTTTGGATGATGGATTGAACAGTGTTCCTTGGGATGCTCAAAGCTTGGGATATGTTTTTATAACCTAACGCTGCTTTAAACTTCTCTACAACGTTATCTCTGACCTGGCTGGTGAGTTCCTTGGTCTTCCTGATGCCGTTTGTTCACTAGTGCTCTCTAACAAACCACTGAGGCCTTCACAGAACAGGTGTATTTATACTGAGACTAAATTAGACACAGCTGGACTCTATTAACTAATTAAGTGACTTCTGAAGGCAATTGATTGCACTGGATTTTATTTAGGGGTATCAGAGTACAGGGGGCTGAATACATTTGTACGCCACACTTTTCAGATTTTTATTTGATTAAAATTTTCGTGCTACTTTGTGTTGGTCTTTCACTTAAAATCTCAATAAAATACATTTTAGTTTGTGGTTGTAAGGTGGCAAAATGTAAAAAAGTTCAAGGGGTATGAATACTGCAAGCCACTGTATACCTGTAATGATAAGAGAACCCCAGTTATGTATTTTTCATTGATATGTGTTGTTCTGTATACAAATTACCTAATCCTGTTAGTTCTATGTTGTGTTTACGTTGCTGGTCAATTCGCTTCAGTGGTTTTATGTGTATAAAAGGGGAAATTGCCCTTTCTGGCTTCAGTCAAACAGTTTTATTACCACTGGACAAACAGAGGGCTAATGAACCTGAGCTCAACCCAGACACAGCTTTCTAGCAGCCACGAAAACAACCTTCTTTCTCAGGATCCTGCAGTGGGGTTAAGAGGAGGGGGCTACCTGGAATGGAGGTGTGGCTGGACTCTGGCCTTAACTGAGACGAAGACCTAGATTCTTTGTCTATGGCGTCAGCTAAGAGAGCTGGATGTGTCCATTTTCACTACAGAAGATCTCCAAGCTCCTTGAACCAAAGACTCTTTTAAGTATTATTCTGATTTATTCCTTTTTATTTTACAGCTGTTTGTATCGTGTGTCATTTGTTATCTCTCTATATATGGAGCACTGAACCATCTTGGTATTAAAGTGTTAACTTTAAGGTCACTTTGTGTATGCTCTATGAACACATGATCTTTTTGAAGTGTATATGTGCACGAGGTTTCTGCTGGACCTGAATCAGCAGTGATGGCGGCAGTGTGTATTTGGGGTGCATGGACTGTGCAGGGGTGCGACTTACACTCAATTTGCAGCCTGAGTGAAGGGTGAGTACAAGATTGAGTGAGTGGAGCTGAGTCGACCCCTGACAGCCACACTTGCTTCACGTGCTAGGAAGGCATGTACGTGACAATACCATAAAAACAGACCATTGGAACCAAGCTCAGGTTAACCCTATATTTTTTTCCCATGGACAGTATGAATCTGCTTAGGGCTTTTCCGCGCCATATGTCAATAAACAAATAGGTCAGAACTGGCAAAAGATCTTGCTGAACCTATCGCTGACAAAAAATTGGAAAGGAAGAGCAAAGGTATTTATTACCATAGAGGTAGACCTTCTAGTACAGAGGGGCCCTGCAGGGAGCCAGAGAAGGCTCAAGGGATTCTATACAATATAAGAATATACCAGTATTACAAATAGCATGGTAATTGGGGGCCCTGTAAAATATTTTGCACTGGGATCCAGAAGCTGGTGTTCCCCACGGGTCAAGAAACAAATAGTGGAGAACTAGTCAACAGGTAATGCTGGCCCTATTCTGTACAAGAGTATGCAATATATCCTACAGAGGCATTATCTTGGAGCCCTTTAAGAGGAGAAGCCAAGCTCAGGTACACCCTACACACCTTTCCCAAGGAAAGTATGAACCTGCTCAAGACCTACTTCACAATTCAATAAAAAGATGGTGGAGGACTAGACAAAGCAAATCTTCAAGAAATGGAAAGGGCAAGGAAAAATATATAATACCACAGTAGGCCCTTCCTGTCATTTTCCTGGAATATTATTGGAATATTATACGTATAAAGAGGGCTGGCAAAAATTAATTGGTGGGGCATTTAAATTGTTTGCTTCATATGATAGCAACAAAGGTAAGCAAATATATATTACATTGAAAATGCAAGGACCACCAAATGGTGGTCTTCATGATTTGTCACTTAGTTTCAACAGGCAACTGATTCCTGAGCTAGGTTGTAATATACTGTCAGGGATCTGAACATCCACTCACCACACAAGCACATGTGACCCTGGATGATACCATAAATGGGGACTCTGGGGACACTCACTTTTACGCTCACTTATCATACTAGTCTACAAAGGAGTGAAGCAAACGCAAATCCCCACAAATAGCTGCCACCTCATGCCACTTATGGTAGACGAGGCACCAATATACTCAGTCCACTCATACCTGCGCCCCCTGGCACTACACAGTGACGCTTTAGCACACTGGAAAGCAAAAGGTAACAAAGCAAAGCGGTATTTTCACTCTTCAGGATTGTCAGGACGTTAAGAGCCAACGACAATCTTATTCAATTTTAGATACAAAAAATACATAATAAATACAACCAAATGGAATCCGAAATAAAAAGGGAATAATATGAAGAACAGACTTCTTACAAGCTTGGTCTTGGAACTTGGAAGGAAGTTGAACAGACTACAGGCATAGCTGTATCTCTAAGTATCTGACAAAGGGGGATCCTTTCCATTATCAATTTGTAGAGCTCCTATCCCAGCCCTCTACTCACAGCCTCCCACCTATGACCAGGGGTGGCTAATTATATGTGCCAAATCAACAGGGATTTGCCATATTTTAGGAATATGCTGTAATTCTGGAGGGGTACCTCATATTGTAATGATACGCTATACAATATACATAATCACATATGCCATTCCAATGTCATATACTCTTCAATACTACTAATTATGTGAATAAGCCATACAGGAGTATGAAAATGCTAGGAGACAACCATCTCTCGAACTGTAACAGCTACCAAAATGTGAGACCAACTCTATGATGTTCAAATGTCCGAATAGGAATTAGAATAGAAACAATGGAACAAATAACATTTTTAACAATTTATTAAAAAAGAGATCACAGATTTAGGCATTAGAAATTTAAAGGTTGAAGGGGCAAACCTTGTTTTCTAAGACAGGTGAAGACCCCCTCCTTTCCAAGCACAAGTGGCTGTTTGAGCTTATTTTTCATGGTGGGATTAAGATTTAGTTTATCGAGCATGTTCCCTGTTTTCTTCACCAACATGTATGTTACTCCATTGGCTCGAGGCATTTGAACAGATGTGCTCTTCCTGAGTGTACCTGTGTCTCGTCATGGGGAAATAAAGTCAGACGAGCACTCTTGGCAAAAATTAGGCAATCTGTCGGTGACTTGGAGAACGCTGACTAATTGTTTTGTCAGGATTTGCGGGGAAGCCCCGAGCAAGAGCAGCAGGACGTTCCAAGAGCAAGAAGTGAGCTGAGAGGAGTAATTTAGAAAAAATCTCTTTCTTTTAAAGACCAAAAGAAATGTTGTGTGAAAATAAAATTCCAGGAATAAGTATTTGCCTTGTGTTTCTACAGTATCCTGCTGTAATAGCAGCTGCTCATATTGCCCCATGCCCATTAATAAGGAAGTTGGAGAAGTCATGTACTTAACTCAGTGGTGACTTACAAATGAATCATCTACCTTCCCTGAAGACTCTATAGTGACTTTGGAATCTTCAATAGAGTTTTCTGTAAAAAAAAAAAAAAAAAATCAGATAGACCTTAATTGATCTTCTAGTGTAAGGAGTGTTATAGTCATGAATCTATGAGTTATCTTTGTCCAAAACATGCTGCATTTTCAAAGACAACAACCACCAGTGATAGCCATTACAGTACCATAAAGGTTGTCACCCAATGGTTTGCAATTAAATCAAAATGAGCTACATGCATATGTAGTTGTTTGCAGAAAACATATTGGAAAATTGCAGAACTTTTCATTATACAAATAATAACATTTTCTTGCTACTGGGGCATATATATCTTTAGTGAATGTTTTGTTTATGTTTGTTATCAATCTACCTCAGTGGTTTGTGTGTATACAAAAGGGAGGATGTCAGTGGGGAAATTGCTCTTCCTGGCTGCCCAACCAGATGTCTGGTTTATGGTTTTATGACATCGTGGTCAAGCAGGTAGTGGGGGGTGTAGTAACCCTGGGGTAACCTCCAGAGCCCAGCAGGGACACACAGCTCTCCAAGGTAAGTGTAGTGGCCCCATAAGAATTGGCCAGTTTTGCACTTGACATCCAGTATGGCAGTCCAGTATAGGTACAGTCTATTTATGGCTCTGTTGTTATGGAAACCTGGTAAATAAAATGTGAACTTATATTGGCTGATACATGTCATATGACTGAATATTTAAGGACCTGCCAACTGCTATTGACTCATACAGGTCATAAATAGCTTGGTTGCTATGGAAACCTGGTCTAAAGCTGTGTGTATGTCAAGACTGCAGAACCTGCGATTTTCCATTGGTCCATAAGCGTCATGTGATCATGTGTATCTCAGTTTGGATATCAGTGAAAAACCTGCGATCGGTTGTTATGTAAAACCTGGAGTAAAGCTGTGTGTATGTGACCTTGTGTAACAGTGTCATTCACAGCGCCCTGCCCCTTTAAAGCTGACCTACAGCAGTGAAGAAAAATGGCTGGGTTGTTATGGAAACATGGAGTGCAGCTGTGTGCATGTGGCTGACAATGCCTTGTCAGATTGGAGATGGGCTTGGGTCTGCTGGGGAGTTTGAGCAGCTTGCTGTTGTCTGTGACATACAGGTGCAACTCAATAAATTAGAATATTTTTGAAACGTTTATTCATTTCAGTAATTCAGTTCATAATCAGCGTCTTCCATGATTGTGTGTCCTACTGAACCAGACTGAGGGACCATTTAAAGGCTTAGTATTTACTGAATACTGAACTTTTTTACAATATTCAAATTTTCTTAGATTTTGGTTTTCATTACCTGCAATCCATAATCAACATTTACAGAAATAAAACACTTGAAATAGAACACTCTATGTGTAAAGAATCTAGAAAATATAGGAGGTCACTTTTTAAATTTCATTACTGAAAGAAATATACCCCATAGAAAACCTTTGGAGGGAGTTGAAAGTCCGTGTTGACAAGCGACAGCCCCAAAACATCACTGCTCTAGAGGAGATCTGCATGGAGGAATGGGCCAACATACCAGCAACAGTGTGTGCCAACCTTGTGAAGACTTACAGAAAATGTTTGACCTCTGTCATTGCCAACAAAGGATATATAACAAAGTATTGAGGTGAACTTTTGTTACTGACCAAATATTTATTTTCGACCATAATTTGCAAGTAAATTCTTAAAAAATCAGACAATGTGATTTTCTAAATATGTTTTCTCATTTTGTCTCTCATAGTTGAGGTTTACTTATAATGTCAATTACAGGCCTCTCTCATCTTTTTAAGTGGGAGAACTTGCACAATTGGTGGCTGACTAAATACTTTTTTTTCCCCAGTGTATATATATATATATATATATATATATATATTTATTTATTTATTTATTGTGAGTGTGTGAACCCAGAGGGCACTATTGAGCGACCCAGGGCCAGGCCTGAAAAGGCCCTCAGCCACACATATGGGAGGGGCACCAACTCCAGATGGACTGTCTGCAGCCGGAGAGAGGGCTGTGAAAACCAGCAGGAAGTCGGGGACCCAGTTAGAGACAGACAAGGCGGTCTGTTCCTAGAGGGCTGAGGTCCTGAGAGGACTGACTGAGCCAGTCTGCTTGTTGCCCCAGAGATCAGTCAGGGAGCAAGCAGTAAGGTAGGGTCTATGTGTGGCCTAGGTTGTTTATTATTTTGTTTATGATATAGTTTCCTAAGCTGAATAAAAGCCATTTTGCTTTGAATTGGCACCGTCTGAACGCTGCTTCTCCGGCGCCCAGTACCACAAACACCGCTGTCGGGTCCAGGAGTCTGCCGCCATTGAGATTAATCTCCCCAAATTATCACAATATATATAGCACTGAACCCATTGGAAATTAAATTGTTAAATTTAAGGCTACTTTGTGTTGCTCTATGTACCCTTTTTGAAATGTGTTTGTGTCTGACTGCTGGGAGTAGTAGGGTGTGTCTGGGACTCCCATTGTCTTGATTCTGAATAATAGGTGTTGGCAGCATGTAGTTGGGGTTCAAGTACTCATTTGGGGTGCAAGTTACACTCAAACTGCAGGGTAAGTATAAGATTGAGTGAGTGGAGTAAGTTGACCTCTGACAGCTGCTAGGCCCATACGTGATACTGTAGTTTATAGACATGGGACCCTTCTTAAAAAAATTTTTCAAAGAATCCCTTCTAAGGGAGTGTATGAACTCCCTAATTGTATGCAAACTACATATAGGCCACTGTAACAGTACTCCACACATACCTTTATTAATGTAGCATAGAGTATTGCAGTTTTTCCAAGTTATTTGCATTTAGGACACTAGCTCTGGGTGGAGAGAGCTACAGTAGTTTGAATAAAGGCAGTGCTTCATGACTATAGGGACTCCGGGCAGCTTAGAGAGAAAAAAATGAACCAGCAGGCTTGGGAATGCCCCTGGTACACCAATATCCTCATTTTCCTATTTTTAAAAGCCAATTTTTCCAAAAAATGACAGCACCTCCTGAATTAATAAAGGTTTGTTTAGGATACTTTTACAGTGACCTATAAGTCCCAATATGTAGTTTGTATACAATTATGGTGGTCATAGTATGATGGTGGGATCAGGGAAGAAAGACTGTAGTGCACATTTCTTGATGGTACTTGTTTTTAAGACTGCAGAGCTCCTTGTACATATATCATACCCAGATGAGTAAGAAGATCCTGTTCTCAATCTCACCCTTTCCTGCGCTATAAATATTTCATGTTAATGAGGCTTCCCTCCATCTTTGGCGGCTGCTCATTCTGCAAATCCATGCACAATTGCCTTCCTTTACAGCCAATAAGAAAGCACATTAAGAAGAAGAGATTTTTACTTAGCAACATGACCTGCACCCGTGCAGCGTGCGCAAAATCCAGAGGCAAAATGCTTTATTGACCAATATTTCTTTATTGCTGCTTAACAGTGAAGGAATATGGGGAGATAAAAGCCAGTGAAGTACTAAAACAAGCTCCATGTGGGTTTTACTGCTCAAGTGAAATTTACCTTCACAATTTTCCTTCCCTGTTAAGATGCAATAAAGAACAAAATAGTTGATAAAATATTTCTTTTTCGGCATTGTTCAGTGAACACATTTGCACTCCTCCCTCCTCCATCTTCTCTCCTCATAAATGGCACTAGACTTACACATCTCATCATCATGAATGAAGCAACAAGATTTTTCTGCCAGCTAATATGGAGTCTGTAGAGAAGGGATTGTAAACATCTTCAAGGCTGGATATTGAGATATACTGAAGATGCCAGTATACATATTCTATGCAGTGTGAACCATATTTTTAGATACAAGGCACATCATGTTGAAACATATGTCACAGCTACTGAACTGGAACATATTGCCTTGTCCAAGAGGAATAATGTTTTTTTTTTCCATTTTCATGATTTCAAATCCACATCCATTTTTCTAGTTGCAAGAGATACGACCAAACCCAAATCCAAGACTGGAAGTGGGAATGAAGGCACCGCCCTTACCCAGGGTTTTTTCCAGTAACAAACTCTTTATTTGCAAACCAAACAGACAGACACACAATGCATTTCGGGATGAAGCTACCCCTTCTTCAAGTGTACAGTCATGGCCAAAAGTTTTGAGAATGACACAAATATTCTATTTTCACATGATCTGCTGCCCTCTGGTTTTTATGTGTGTTTGTCAGATGTTTTTATCACATACAGAAATAGAATTGCATTCATATTATGAGTAACAGAAGCTTATATTGACAGAATGAGTTAATGCAGCAAGTCAATATTTGCATTGTTGACCCTTCTTCTTCAGGACCTCTGCAATTCTCCCTGGCATGCTCTCAATCAACTTCTGGACCAAATCCTGACTGATAGCAGTCCATTCTTGCAGAATCAATGCTTTAATTTTGTCTGAATTTGTTGGTTTTTGTTTGTCCACCCGTCTCTTGATGATTGACCACAAGTTCTCAATGGGATTAAGATCTGGGGAGTTTCCAGGCCATGGACCCAAAATCACTATGTTTTGTTCCCTGAGCCATTTAGTTATCACCTTTGCTTTATGGCAAGGTGATCCATCATGCTGGAAAAGGCATTGTTGAGCGCCAAACTGCTCTTGGACGGTTGGGAGAAGTTGCTCTTGGAGGACATTCTGGTACCATTCTTTATTCATGGCTGTGTTTTTAGGCAAGACTGTGAGAGAGCCAATTCCCTTGGCTGAGAAGCAACCCCACACATGAATGGTTTCAGGATGCTTTACAGTTGTCATGAGACAAGACTGGTGGTAGCGCTCACCTCTTCTTCTCCGAATAAGCTGTTTTCCAGATGTTCCAAACAATCGAAAAGGGGATTCATCAGAGAAAATGACTTTACCCCAGTCCTCAGCAGTCCACTCTCTGTACCTTTTGCAGAATATCAGTCTGTCCCTGATGTTTTTTCTGGAGAGAAGTGGCTTCTTTGCTGCCCTCCTTGAGACCAGGCCTTGCTCCAAGAGTCTCCGCCTCACAGTGCGTGCAGATGCACTCACACCTGCCTGCTGCCATTCCTCAGCAAGCTCTGCACTGCTGGTAGCCCGATCCCACAGCTGAAACACTTTTAAGAGACGGTCCTGCCGCTTGCTGGTCTTTCTTGGGCGCCCTGGAGCCTTTTTGGCACCAATGGAACCTCTCTCCTTGAAGTTCTTGATGATGCGATAGATTGTTGACTGAGGTGCAATCTTTCTAGCTGCAATACTCTTCCCAGTTAGGCCATTTTTGTGCAGTGCAATGATGACTGCACGTGTTTCTTTAGAGATAACCATGGTTAACAGAAGAGAAACAATGATGGCAAGCACCAGCCTCCTTTTAAAGTGTCCAGTGGTGTCATTCTTACTTAATCATGACAGATTGATCTCCAGCCCTGTCCTCATCAACACCCACACCTGTGTTAATGGAGCAATCACTGAAACGATGTTAGGTGGTCCTTTTAAGGCAGGGCTGCAATGATGTTGAAATGTGTTTTGGGGGATAAAGTTCATTTTCTAGGCAAATATTGACTTTGCAAGTAATTGCTGTTAAGCTGATCACTCTTTATAACATTCTGGAGTATATGCAAATTGCCATTAGAAAAACTGAAGCAGTAGACTTTGTAAAAATTAATATTTGTATCATTCTCAAAACTTTTGGCCATGACTGTACAGAAAATTGCAATGGAATCTACACTTGAAGAAGGTGTAGCATCACGCCGAAACACATTGCGTACATGTCTGTTTGGTTTGGAAATAAAGAGTTCATTACTGGAAAAATCCCTGGGTAAGAGGGGGACCTTCATTCCCACTTCCAGTCTTGGATTTGGGTCTGGTCCTATCTCTTGCACCTACTCTGACGTCCTCACGCCAAGACGAGATGGCTCCAGCTGTCACAGAATTACACTATGTATTGCTCGGTTTCTCTGTTTATCTCTTTTTAAGCACATCCCTTTTTCTGACAGTTCTCAAGTGTTCAAAAAAATGATTTGGGATTAAAATATGTGGAGTTCACCCTGAATTCCATTGTTTTCATGAAATTGCACCAGAAATCTGACACAGGATAAGTATATCCCAACAATGGTTAGATTATAAAATCTATGAACTAAAGGACCTTGTAGAATCAATAAATATAATTTTATTTAAAAGTAAAGAAAATTTATAAATATACAATACTGCATTATTTATATTGCACTGGATATGAGTAGCAGTCTGCATTGTACTCCAGATCTGCAATCCAAATTCTGTTTGGTATTAGCAACACCCCTCTAACAGATTAGCTGAACTCCTATAATGTAATCAGATGACAGTGCATTGCCTGGTAAAAATAAATGAGGATACTGTTAGTATCCTCACATGTCCCACAATGGACATTTATCACCAATCCTCAGGAGATAAATATCTGATTGTATGACCACAGTGAAGAGAAATCTGAAGTCAAACTCTTCCACATGTTGGTTGTCTAGTGAAGAGAAACGTGGGCTTGGGATCCCTGTTCAAGTGATTGTGAGGTTCCCAATGATCAGACATTTATCACCTGTAGATAGGTGACAAATTTCTTTTGTAGAACAACCCTATTAACTGGAAGAGAAAGCTGTGAGACATTTATGCTGAAGTCTGCAGAATTGAAAATGCAGCTCTGGAGTATAAAACAAGCTATAATTCAGGATCAATACAGGATAGGTAACAAATGTACACAGTGTGGAAGATTTACTAATCCTGTGCAATCTTTAAACATTATGTACTGAAGGGGGAATGTATCACGTGGGTACTCTTTAAGGCTAAGGCCCACGTTGCAGAAACGCATCTTTTTTTGTTGGAAATTTTGTTGTGGTTTTTTTGAGCCAAAACCAAGAATGGCTACAAAAGGAATAAGAAATATATAGGAAGTACTTATACTTCTACCTTTTACTCAATCCACTCCTGGCTTTGGCTCAAAAAAAGCTGTGTTTCCACAACGTGGGGCCTCAGCCTAAAGTTGATTTTGCATAATTTTCGCCAAATTTTTCAAATGGATGATACATTTGGCGCACTTACAGTAAGTGTTCTATTTCTGTTCTAAGATGATTTTACACTTTCCACTCCACTCGCCTATCGAAATAGAAATGGGAAAATTGTTCTGGCTTTAAAGTTTCTTTCACAAATCTGGTGTAACTCATGCTAAACTGGCTAACCACACCCACCTTCCCAGTGTAAGAATGGAAAAGTCACAAATTTAAAACCAAAAAAGTCACTAATCCCTCCATTTTAATGTCAGGACTCTGGAGTTCAGGGCTTGATACAAAACTCTCCTAGACAAGACAAATCTACATTAGATTTATCATCTAGTGTCAGCCACTGTAATAAACTGGCGCATTTCAAGACTGTTGATATTGGCTAGCTCTCCTCTAGGGGAAAGTACATATTTGTTTATTTCACATATAAATCCTACAGCTTCTTTGCCTCAAAATCCCTCTAATAACACTTGTTGTCTCAAGCCACAGTAGTTCAGTGGTGTTATAGTGGCATTGTACGAGTCCAAAATATAATCCAGATCAATGTCTACATCTTAACTACAATTGCTTAAACTAGTTAATATGTAAACATTGATGTAGATTATGATTTTAGTCCAAAATTCTCTCTACTCATCTCTACTTCCAGAAAGAAAGTTTAATGTAGTGTTTTTGGCAGATCTCTTTTGAGAACCTCAAAGCTCCTTGAGTCAGCAGAACACTGGCTCAGCTGCATGATGAAAACAGAAGGAAATTGCTCTAATCACTGTGTTTCCATTCATCACCATTTTAGATGGCGAAAATTTGTTTATTAACTTATTTCACTGATTCACTGATTTTTTGAGGCATTTATCTGTTTTCTGTCAGTTGAATTACAACCAATTACATTTTTTTTCTGCTGGTCTTCAATATTAGAACCCAGTAAGGGTCACTAACATGATAATTTCCCAAGCTGGAAATGGATGTGTGAGGCTATGTATGCATGGGCAAAATACCCCTTGGAAAAAATCCGACTAGCATTTTGGCAGTGGAATCCACCTGCAAAAACCCCAAACTAAGGCTTATCCACACATATGTTTTATACGGACATGTGATATCTGTGTTAACCAGGAACTGCATACAAACCCACGGGTTTTAATGCGGATAGGCAGATGTATATTTTTTTTTCCACAGAGCAAGAATAGAGAAATGCTCTATTTTGGACATTTTGCAGACCATGAAAATCACAGACAACACAAAGATGCCTGCCAGGTGTTGTCCGCTTTTCATTGACCCAGAGAAATTTAAAAATATATATAAAAAAAAGTTGGACTGACATTGAAAAATATAGATTTTTTTTTTTTAAACAGAAAAAGAGATAAATTACACACAGTACACAAAATGAATAAGAACATTTACATTGGGTACTGATTTAGGCCCGGAGACCCACATAGCATAAACGCTACAATTTTGGCCCGGCAGAAACAACACCACAAAATCCATGGCGTTTTACAGTACCTGCAAAGTGGATGGGATTCTGGCTAATCCTATCTACACATTGCAGAAAAATATCCACAGTGGATATGCTGCGATTTAAAAAAACTTTGCGTTTTTGTAAATCGCAGCATATCAATTATACCTATGGAAACACTGGCATTTTCTGTATAAGTATAATTGAAGCAGAAAGTCTGCAGAGTTTTCTGCTGAAAAGTGCTGCGGTAAAAACTGCAATGTGTTTCCACCTTGATTTTTCCTGCAGTGCATTTTGGCTGCAGCTTACTACATGGGGCCTTAGCCTTATGCTGAATTACATAGGGTACAAAATGCATGGATCTGACACAACATTTCATGTAATTTTTTTTAACTTCGTTCAGTACTTAATTACAGTATTTTAGCTGGAGGTCCCCTTTAAACTATTATGTTCCTGATCTTCCGTGGACAAATGCTATGCACAACTGTTTTAATACTCTTCTGGATTGGAGTTTAAGATTGCCTTTCAGGTAGCTGGCACAAGGGCTTGCTTTATACTGGATGGTGAGCTGTGGAGCACCTTCTGTTGGCCTCCCTCTCCCACTTAATACATTGTCTAATTATACGTTCTATATTGTAAAGTGGTTGTGTACCCCTATAAATATTTAGTCTCTTATGGCTCATTTGGTCTTGTAAGAAAGAGGCAAAATGTATGTAAAAACTGCAACACTTTGCTGAGGCTACATTCATGCTGCAATTGTAGTTCTTTATTTTAATGCCTCAGAGGATCAGAACAACAGAAAGTAAAACTGTCAGAATGACTGATACGTGCAGAACACTTTCCAGTTTGTTATCAGTCATGATGGACTGCAGCGTTAAAAATAACAGAGAGAAAGTCCCTTCCCTCTGCTTTCAGTTTCTTAAGTCGGAAGAAAAAAGCAACATACTACCCTTCTTTTTCAACTAAAATAACTGAAAGACGGCGGAAAAGACCTTCTGTTTTTTTATTTATGGCACAGCAATCAATGATGACGGATGCAGACAGAAAGTGTTCAGTTACTATCAGTAATTCAGTCAGTTTTACAGTCATCCTGATGCCCTCACAGATGAAAACAAAAGACTGTAAACTTGCACTTTGCTGACACCTGCAATACTTTACTGACATGTGCAAACACAGTGTTGGTATTTGCTCTGCCTCAGTCCAGGGCAGTCTCTATCACAGCAGCTCAATGTTATCAATGCTGTTTCTTTCTTTCCGTGTGCTAGCCATGAAAAAAATCAGACAGCTCACAAAGCCATAATAATCAATGGGGGGACCTTTCACATACCACTGTTTATATTTTCTCATTTCTACACTTGTCATTCAAATCTATGGGTCCGTGAGAAAAAAGGAAAAGCACATACACTGATACAGATGTAGCAGGAATCATCACAAAGTATTAAAAACAATAAAATAATAAAATATTAAGTAAAACACAAAAATAACCCTTTATTACCATCTAAAGAAAGAAAGAAAGAAAGAAAGAAAGAAAGAAAGAAAGAAAGAAAGAAAGGAGTCTAACAAATCCAATGAGAGGCCCTGAATTGTATAACGAAAGGGCCAGGGACTGGTGGCGGGTATACATTATTTATTTTTAAAAGCAATGGTGACGTGGGAAGGATGTCAGAGGGGGGGGGGGGTAAAGAGTATATAAGTGTTGGAGTGCACGTAGGCAGGGTTCTTACCTTTCTGCCATCTTGGTGAGAAGTATTGGAACGAAGACCCCATGGAAATGGAGGACACAATGGAGAAGATCATCCTGGAGCGCATCGCCCGTCAGGGTTCTGCATGGCTGGAAGCGGTGCTGGAGCGGAGCCGGAGTTCTTTTTTTCCTATTCCTGCTGCTGATTCTGCTGCTCCTGGTCCGGTGACAGGGAGGCCGCGGAGGGAATTGAGGCCCCCCCGCCTGAGTCCTATCCCGCTCCATGGTGCTACCCAGCGGGGAGCTTCTACGTCGGTTTCTGCATCCCCCTAGGCTCCTTCTAGTCGGTCTACATCTGCCACATCTGTGGCAAAAGGTACTTCTTCCTCCCGCGCTGTTTCCCGCCGGTCTGCTTCTGCAACCGGGCGGACTGCAGGGAAGGGAAAATGGCCGCGCACAGCGGGGTGCCCGAAGTCCCACCTGGCGGGGCTGATGCAGTCCTGGCCGGTTTCCAGCGGCAGGGGGGCGGGTGGGAGCGGGGATCTCACCAGCAGGCTCCCTCAGCTCCCTGTCTCCTGCGCAGACCTCTCTGCCGTTGGAGTCTGCTGGTACTGACAAGCAGCCTGCGCAGCAGGAGGATTTTTTGCTGACGCCAGCGATTTTTCTGGAGGGAGGGGGAGGAGAACCCAGGGCCAGGTCATCTTTATCCTTGGATGGGGGGCTGGCTGCTGGATATGCCGTGCCCCATGCAAGACAGCTTCCGCCTGTGACTCAGCGTTCTGCCGTTGCCACTCCTGGGTCCCACCTGGGGGGTTATGTTGGGGATGCTGGGTCCAGGGGGCGCTCTGCTCGTTTGTCGGTGACGCGGCCTAATCTCTCCTCTCTTTCTGAGTCTTCGTCGGCGCAGAAGGAGGCGCTCATTGCACCGGTGTTCCCAAGGCGGGGACGGCCACCAAAGGAGGAGTGATCGTCAACGGCATCGTTCCCCGCGCAGTCGATCTTCCTCGAGATCGTCGAGTCGCCACGCCCACAGCCGGAGGGACAGTCAACTGCCAGGCGGGTCTCGCTCCTCTTCTCACCATCATTCTGGAAAGGAACAGGCCAGAGCATCTGGAAGGGCTTCTTCAGAGTCGGTTCATCGTTCGTTGGATCGGCCCTCTCCAGCGGTTTCATCTCCACTGCCGCCAGCCCAGACGTCTGATGCGGCAAAGGGTGGTGAGTAGGCCGGTTCGCCGGCACCTCTATCCCTTCCAATTTCCGCTACCAGTGATTTTGTCTCTTCCTTAAAGCGTATGTTAGATGTGTTGGAGGGCCAGTCAGCTGCTCCTGTGGCGGCTGGCCCTCCAACGGTTTCTTCCGTTAATACTGGTTTCGCTTTTCGTGATTCCATATTTTGTGGTGTGGCCCCGCTGGGTACGCATGTACCGATGGAGGTCAGGGAGCGAATCACAAAGGGTGAATATGTTGATATATGGTCTCTATTGTCAACGGACCATGTAACCGTTGACAAAGAGCGGGTTATCGAGAGAGGTGCGGATAAAAAAACACGGGTTGCGAAGACTTTTGGCAACTGGCTTCAGGCCTTTGCCACACTGTCTTATGTCATTTCACAGTCGTCTCCAGATAAGGGTCCAGAGTTGTTCGTTTATCTGGATACGATATACAGCATGCAAAAATTACACGGCGGTTCCGCCTGGTGGCGTTACGACGAAGAGTTTCGTCGGCGCCTGGCCCTGAATCCGTCCATCGGTTGGGCCTCTAAGGCCACCGATGTGTGGATTCAGCTTATCTTGTCACAACGTCCGCAGCGGCCGTTTCAGAGCGGAGCCGCCAGATCGGGTGCTCAACCTGGTTCGGCAGCCCCCAAGCCCAATGGGGCATGTTGGCTGTATAACGAAGGGCACTGCCGCTTCTATGCTACATGCCGATTCAAATATGAATGCTCCATCTGTGGAGGGACGCATTCAGCGTTGCAGTGTTTCAGTCGTCAGCGACAGCCTGCCAAGGTGGGTGTCGCCGGTGGCGCAGAGAACGCCGGTGAACGGCCCACGGCTGCACCTGTGGTTAGGTCGGTACCCTCGGAAGCAGGAAGCAAGCCTGCTTAAAGACGGTTTTTACCATGGGTTTTACATACCGTATGAACATTTGTCTGTTTTGTTGCTGTCCCCCAATTTAAAATCTGTTAGGGACAATGTCAAGTTAGCTTGGGAAAAGGTTATGAAGGAAGTCGAGTTGGGTCGTATGGCGGGTCCTTTTGATGACCCGCCTCTGCCTAATCTGCGGGTTTCTCCTTTGGGCCTGGTGCCTAAGAAGGAATCCAGCAAGTTTTGTTTAATTCATCACCTTTCATATCCCACTGGTTCCTCGGTGAACGACGGGATATCAAAGGCGGATGCGGCAGACTCATATACAGTACTTCCTTCGATCGGGTGGTTCAATTAGTTGCTAGGGCAGGTCTGGGGGCCTTGTTGGTTTAGCTCCTTTTTGGAGTGGATGGTACGGTTTGTGACGGGCATCCCATCGGTATTGCATTATCTTGATGATTTTTTTTGTTTGTTGGCCCAGGGGGTTCGTCGGTTTGTGCCTACCTTTTGCATACTTTTTGTGTTCTTATGGGTAATATTGGGGTCCCGCTGTCTGAGGAAAAGACTGAAGGCCCAACAACTAAGTTGTCGTTCTTGGGCATTGAACTGGATACGGTGGACATGGTTTTTCGGTTGCCCGATGATAAGGTTGCGCGGCTGGTGTCCATGGTAGACCAGTTCGTGCATGCGAAGAAAGTGTCGTTACAGCAGATGCAGAGTTTGTTGGGTCTCTTGAATTTCGCTTGCAGAGTCCTGCCCATGGGCAGGGCTTTCTGCAGGCGTTTGTCTTTAGCTACTAAAGGGGTCCTGATGCCTCATCATTTTATACATATTACCCGTCCCCTCAGAGATGATCTCTTGATTTGGCAGTCCTTTTCAGCTACCTTTAATGGTCGGACTCTTTGTCAAGGGGAGGAGGTTGTTAGTGTAGATTTGCATCTCTTCACTGGCGTGGCGGGTAGCGATGGTTTTGGGGTGATTCTTGGGGATGCTTGGTGTCGAGGTGCTTGGCCACTTTCCTGGGTGGAGTCGGGACTGGTGAGGAATCTGGCTCTCCTAGAATTGTTCCCGATTGTTGTGGCAGTAGAGCTTTTGGCTCGGGTATGGCAAATCGAAGGATTTGTTTTTGGACGGACAATATTGCGGTTGTACAAGTCATCAATAGTCAGTCCTCTTCTTCTCTCCCGGTTTTGGCATTGTTGCGCCATCTTGTTCTTCGCTGTTTGCAGCATAATATTTGGTTTAAGGCAAGACATCTGCCGGGAGTGCAGAATTGCGTTGCTGATTCTCTGTTCCATTCCGATTTTCAGGTGTTTCGTGCGCTACACCCGATGGCAGAGGCAGTTGGTACAGCTTGCCCGGACTGCTTATGGAACCTGGTCGGGAGCGTCTAGTTGAGTTGGTGCACAGCTCCATATCCGAGGCCACCTGGCGGAGTCACGGGACTGCATGGTCTTCTTGGCTGATCGGCGCGATATTACAAAGCATTTCATGGTTCTACAGGTGGTTAAAGGATGTAAGAAAGTGTCTGTGGGTGTGGATTCTCGACGCCCGGTGTCTTTCAGTCTGCTGTCTCATTTGTGCACAATTTTAGATGTCATATGTCGTGACCCTTATGAAGTTTTGTTGTTTAGGACGGCCTTTTTGACTGCCTTTTTTGCCGCCTTGCGGGTTGAGGAATTGTTGAGCAGGAGTCGTTTTTGTCCCGGGGATCTTTCAGTTGGGGATGTGGTTGTTTTGGGTGAGGAGGTTAAGATTGGTGTTAGGAAATCAAAAACGGATGTTTTTGGCTGGGGTAGTTGGGTGACTGTAAAAGCCTTAGGCTCCTCTTATTGCCCAGTGCGGGTCACTAGGGAATTTGTCTTGATTCGTCCTGAGTCTTCTGTCTTCCTGGTGCATGCCTCCAGTTTGCCTCTTAAACATTTTCAGGTTGCTTCAGTTTTTCGTGCATGCTTGGTTGAGTTGGGTCTGGATCCAAAAGAGTTTGGTAGCCACTCTTTTCGGATTGGCGCGGCGACTATGGCTGATGCTTGTGGTTTGGGTGAGAATGCTGTAAAGCGATTGGGCAGATGGAAGTCAGATTGTTATAGGACATATATCCGCCCTTATCTGCTTATTCATTCTCTGTGGTAAGTGAAAAGAAACCAGAGTTCAGTGTGACACAGAATTCTATCTCAACTGAAAGGTCTTGTGCGCCAGAATGAGCTAGTGAAGGGGCTCCTAAAGCTACCTAGAAGTCCCTGCCCTAGCTATATGCCTGTTGTTTTTCCCAGTCAGATTGAATACAAGCCATGGAAGTCAACCTACTGTCAATGTGACCAGAAGTAATCTGATCACATTGAAGTGTTAGAGGTGGGGAGTGGGGGGAAGCAGAACCTGCTGCTATGCATATGAATTGGTGGGTGGCTCCTGACATACAAATGAACAAAGGGATCATCCAGCAATTCAAATGAATAGCCATCAGCAAGACCTAGCATCTTAGGAAGATCCATTTTGGATGGCACACAGATCAGACATGGAAGTACAACATCCGTTGTTTTCTAGTCCACAAAATGGATAGTTAGTGTGAAAGCTGTGGCTAATGCCCTAATCGTCCTCTCCATTCTGCCAATGACCTTAGACTTGTATCCTTTGTTATCCGAACATCCCACTCCCGTCTCCAAGACTTTTCTTGAGCTGCACTGAACGCTTTAATCCGATTAACCCCAAACTACAGCAGATTCAAAACTGCCCTAAAATCACATCTGTTTGGTCAGGCTTATCATGTGACCTGATCACAGTGTAGTTTGCAGAGGTGTAGAACAATAACACCTCTTATCCTTTCTCCTCTGTTCCTCAGATCCTGTCCTCTCCAACTAGAAGTTACACTGAACTCCTTGCACTTAGTATACAGTGGGGAAAAAAAAGTATTTAGTCAGCCACCAATTGTGCAAGTTCTCCCACTTAAAAAGATGAGAGAGGCCTGTAATTGACATCATAGGTAGACCTCAACTATGAGAGACAAAATGAGAAAACATATCTAGAAAATCACATTGTCTGATTTATTAAGAATTTATTTGCAAATTATGGTGGAAAATAAGTATTTAGTCACCTACAAACAAGCAAGATTTTTGGCTCTCACAGACCTGTAACTTCTTCTTTAAGAGGCTCCTCTGTCCTTCACTAATTTCCTGTAGTAATGGCACCTGTTTGAAATTGTTATCAGTATAAAAGACACCTGTCCACAACCTCAAACAGTCACACTCCAAACTCCACTATGGTGAAGACCAAAGAGCTGTGGAAGGACACCAGAAACAAAATTGTAGACCTGCACCAGGCTGGGAAGACTGAATCTGCAATAGGCAAGAAGTTTGGTGTGAAGAAATCAACTGTGGGAGCAATAATTAGAAAATGGAAGACATACAAGACAACTGACAATTTCCCTCGATCAGGGGCTCCACGCAAGATCTCACCCCGTGGGGTCAAAATGATCACAACGGTGAGCAAAAATCCCAGAGCCAAACCGGGTGACCTAGTGAATGAACTGCAGAAAGCTGAGCCTAACGTAACAATGGCTACCTTCAGTAACACTACGCCGCCAGGGACTCAGATCCTGCAGTGACAGACGTGTCCCCCTGCTTAAGCCAGTACATATCCAGGCCCGTCTCAAGTTTGCTAGAAAGCAATTGGATGTTCCAGAAGAGTATTGGGAGAATGTCATATGGTCAGATGAAACCAAAGTAGAGCTGTTTGGTAGAAACACAACTCGTGGTGTTTGGAGGAGAGTGAATGCTGAGTTGCACAAGTTGCATCCAAAGAACACCATACCTACTGTGAAGCATGGGGGAAGTAACATAATGCTTTGGGGCTGTTTTTCTGCAAAGGGACCAGGACGACTAATCCGTGTACATGAAAGAATGAATGGGGCCATGTATCATGAGATTTTGAGTGCAAACCTCCTTCCATCAGCAAGGGCATTGAAGATGAAATGTGGCTGGGTCTTTCATCATGACAATGATCCCAAGCACACCGCCAGGGCAACGAAGGAGTGGCTTCGTAAGAAGCATTTCAAGGTCCTGGAGTGGCCTAGCCAGTCTCCAGATCTCAACCCCATAGAAAACCTTTGGAGGGAGTTGAAAGTCCGTGTTGCCCAGCGACAGCCCCAAAACATCACTGCTCTAGAGAAGATCTGCATGGAGCAATTGGCCAACATACCAGCAACAGTGTTTGCCAACCTTGTGAAGACTTACAGAAAATGTTTGACTTCTGTCATTGCCAACAAAGGATATATAACAAAGTATTGAGATGAACTTTTGTTACTGACCAAATACTTATTTTCCACCATAATTTGCAAATAAATTCTTTAAAAATCAGACAATGTGATTTTCTGGATTTGTTTTCTCATTTTGTCTCTCATTTGGTGGCTGACTAAATACTTTTTTTCCCCACTGTATGTTTATTCACAGATACTGGCTGGTAATGGGTTCATACAGCTTCAATTACATAACCTTCTATTAAAAGATGGATGGACCATTGTAGCAAACAAGCCCTCTGACCTCTTGTGTCCCCCTATCTCCTCATAGAATGTAAGCTCTTGCAAGCTGGGCCCTCACTCCTATTGTTTCATATGTTTATTTCTTTGTCATATTGTGACTGAGTGGACTTTGACCGTCACTCCACCTAAATGGTGATACCAATTATCTCCGTATAACCTTAAATGAAAAACATTAAACCTGTATGTGGGTAAATTGTGGGGTTGGCCACAGCTTTATTAACGCCAAAACTTCTAACAAATAGAATACCACAAAGATAACCATGCCCATGACAAATTTTCCAGTCTTCCAAGAACTCTTCTCCGAATGCCCCGCTGTGAAGCAGCGGGCATATGGGACCTACTTTCATATTCCATATTTCCTCTGGGCATGTTCTCCCGCCATACTGTGACAACTGTAACAAAAGAAAGAGAAAAACATCAATGAACTGAAAACAATAGAAAAAAAAAGGGCAGGGAGGGCGGTTGTACTTCTCACCAAGATGGCAGAAATGTAAGACTTATATACTTTCTAACTCCCCCACCGTCTCTGACATCCTTCCCACGTCACCATTTCTTTTAAAAATAAATAATGTATTCCCGCCACTCAGTCCCTGGCCCTTTCTTTATACAATTCAGGGCCTATCAGACTGAGTGGACTCTGACCGTCACTCCACCTAAATGGTGATACCAATTATCTCCATATAACCTTAAATGAAACACATTAAACTTGTATGTGGGTAAATTGTGGGGTTGGCCACAGCTTTATTAATGCCAAAACTTCTAACAAATAGAATACCACAAAGATAACAATGCCCATGACAAATTTTCCAGTCTTCCAAGAACTCTTCTCCGAATGCCCCGCTGTGAAGCAGCGGGCATATGGGACCTACAGTCATGGCCAAAAGTTTTGAGAATGACACAAATATTATATTTTCACATGATCTGCTGCCCTCTGGTTTTTATGTGTGTTTGTCAGATGTTTTTATCACATACAGAAATATAATTGCATTCATATTATGAGTAACAGAAGCTTATATTGACAGTTAGAATGAGTTAATGCAGCAAGTCAATATTTGCAGTGTTGACCCTTCTTCTTCAGGACCTCTGCAATTCTTCCTGGCATGCTCTCAATCAACTTCTGGACCAAATCCTGACTGATAGCAGTCCATTATTGCAGAATCAATGCTTTAATTTTGTCTGAATTTGTTGGTTTTTGTTTGTCCACCCGTCTCTTGATGATTGACCACAAGTTCTCAATGGGATTAAGATCTGGGGAGTTTCCAGGCCATGGACCCAAAATCACTATGTTTTGTTCCCTGAGCCATTTAGTTATCACCTTTGCTTTATGGCAAGGTGCTCCATCATGCTGGAAAAGGCATTGTTGAGCGCCAAACTGCTCTTGGACGGTTGGGAGAAGTTGCTCTTGGAGGACATTCTGGTACCATTCTTTATTCATGGCTGTGTTTTTAGGCAAGACTGTGAGAGAGCCAATTCCCTTGGCTGAGAAGCAACCCCACACATGAATGGTTTCAGGATGCTTTACAGTTGTCATGAGACAAGACTGGTGGTAGCGCTCACCTCTTCTTCTCCGAATAAGCTGTTTTCCAGATGTTCCAAACAATCGAAAAGGGGATTCATCAGAGAAAATGACTTTACCCCAGTCCTCAGCAGTCCACTCCCTGTACCTTTTGCAGAATATCAGTCTGTCCCTGATGTTTTTTCTGGAGAGAAGTGGCTTCTTTGCTGCCCTCCTTGAGACCAGGCCTTGCTCCAAGAGTCTCCGCCTCACAGTGCGTGCAGATGCACTCACACCTGCCTGCTGCCATTCCTCAGCAAGCTCTGCACTGCTGGTAGCCCGATCCCACAGCTGAAACACTTTTAAGAGACGGTCCTGCCGCTTGCTGGTCTTTCTTGGGCGCCCTGGAGCCTTTTTGGCACCAATGGAACCTCTCTCCTTGAAGTTCTTGATGATGCGATAGATTGTTGACTGAGGTGCAATCTTTCTAGCTGCAATACTCTTCCCAGTTAGGCCATTTTTGTGAAGTGCAATGATGACTGCACGTGTTTCTTTAGAGATAACCATGGTTAACAGAAGAGAAACAATGATGGCAAGCACCAGCCTCCTTTTAAAGTGTCCAGTGGTGTCATTCTTACTTAATCATGACAGATTGATCTCCAGCCCTGTCCTCATCAACACCCACACCTGTGTTAATGGAGCAATCACTGAAATGATGTTAGGTGGTCCTTTTAAGGCAGGGCTGCAATGATGTTGAAATGTGTTTTCGGGGATAAAGTTCATTTTCTAGGCAAATATTGACTTTGCAAGTAATTGCTGTTAAGCTGATCACTCTTTATAACATTCTGGAGTATATGCAAATTGCCATTAGAAAAACTGAAGCAGTAGACTTTGTAAAAATTAATATTTGTATCATTCTCAAAACTTTTGGCCATGACTGTACTTTCATATTCCAGATTTCCTCTGGGCATGTTCTCCCGCCATGGAGCTGGCAGTGTACCCCTACAACTGCCTGCGACCTTCCCCACCCAGCAAAACCAAAGCCTTCTCAAGCCCTTCCTGCAACCATAGCAAGAATATGTCCGTACCGATAGGATTCAGATGAACCCCATCAGGCAACAACAGATTACTGTTGTCACCCTCCAATTTCCGATGACGAACCAGTACACCACCAAGGGATCGTACAAACTTAGAGATCCGAACATTCAGGACTTTCTGCGACCTTTCACTAGCCAGGGGGTCCCTGGCATCCCTCTACACCTGCCTTGCCACCACCTTGGACCACACTAACACCACTTCAGAGAAGAATACTGAGAGTGCCCAAATATCCACACAGAAGGGAGACTGGGTCCTGAAAAGATACAAAACGAAACAAAACATAGTAATAGAAAACTAGAATGCCCAATCGCTTTACAGCATTCTCACCCAAACCACAAGCGTCAGCCATAGTCGCTGTACCAATCCGAAAAGAATGGGTACCAAACTCTTTTGGATCCAGATCCAACTCAACGAAGCATGCATGAAAAACTGAAGCAAACTGAAAACGTGTAAGAGGCACACCGGAGGCATGCACCAGGAAGACAGAAGACTCAGGACGACGCAAGACAAATTCCCTAATGACCCGCACTGGACAATAAGAGGAGCCTAAGGCTTTCACAGTCACCCAACTACCCCAGCCAAAAACATCCGTTTTCAATTTCCTAACACCAGTCTTAACCTCCTCACACAAAACAAGCACATCCCCAACTGAAAGACCCCGGGGACAAAAACGACTCCTGTTCAACAATTCCCCAACCCACAATGCGGCAAAAAAGGCAATCAAAAAGGCTGTCCTAAACAACAAAACTTCATAAGGGTCACGACATATGACATCTAAAATTGTGCACAAACGAGACAGCAGACTGAAAGACACCGGGCCCCGAGAATCCACACCCACAGACACTTTCTTCCATCCTTTAACCACCTGTAGAACCATGAAATGCTTCGTAATATCGCGCCGATCAAAAAGCTTAAGGATAAACGCAACTCCAGCTAAACTCTTTTGAGCCACATTTGCCAAAGCACCCCTACACCCCAACTGCGCCAAAAAATCAAGCGTGACCTCCAACAAAAGACAGTTATCCGCAGGTACGATACCGCCGGAGATGGACAGCCAAGAAGACCATGCAGTCCCGTGGCTCCGCCAGGTGGCCTCGGATATGGAGCTGCGCACGAACTCAACTAGACGCTCCCAACCAGGTTCCATAAGCAGTCCAGGCAAGCTGTACCAACTGCCTCTGCCGTCGGGTGTAGTGCACGAAACACCTGAAAATCTGAACGGGACAGAGCATCAGCAACGCAATTCTGCACTCCCGGCACATGTCTTGCCCTAAACCAAATATTATGCTGCAAACATCGAAGAACAAGATGGCGCAACAATGCCAAAACCGGGAGAGAAGAGGACTGACTATTGATGACTTGTACAACCGCAATATTGTCCGTCCAAAAACAAATCCTTCGATTCGCCATACCCGAGCCCAAAAGCTCTACAGCCACAACAATCGGGAACAATTCTAGGAGAGCCAGATTCCTCACCAGACCCGACTCCACCCAGGAAAGCGGCCAAACACCTTGACACCAAACATCCCCAAGAATCACCCCAAAACCATCGCTACCCGCTGCGTCAGTGAACAGATGCAAATCTACACTAACAACCTCCTCCCCTTGACAAAGAGTCTGACCCTTAAAGGTAGCTGAAAAGGACTGCCAAATCAAGAGATCATCTCTGAGGGGACGGGTAATACATATAAAATGATGAGGCATCAGGACCCCTTTAGTAGCTAAAGACAAACGCCTGCAGAAAGCCCTTCCCATGGGCAGGATTCTGCATGCGAAATTCAAGAGACCCAACAAACTCTGCATCTGTTGTAATGACACTTTCTTCGCATGCACAAACTGATCTACCATGGACACCAGTCGGGCAACCGAAAAACCATGTCCACCGTATCCAGTTCAATGCCCAAGAAAGACAACTTAGTTGTTGGGCCTTCCGTCTTTCCCTCAGACAGTGGGACCCCAATATTCCCTATAAGAACACGAAAAGTATGCAAGAGGTAGGTACAAACTGATGAACACCCCGGGCCAACGAACAAAAAATCATCAAGATAATGCAATACCGATGGGATGCCCGTCTCAAACCGTACCATCCACTCCAAAAAGGAGCTAAACACCTCAAAATAGAAACGCGAGATGGAGCAACCCATGGGCAAGCACATATCCACAAAAAACCTATCAGCAACTATACAACCCGGCAAATGGAAACAGGACGGGTGTACCGGCAACAAACAAAATGCTGATTCAATATCTGATTTGGCCAACAAGGCCCCCGGACCCGCCCTAGTGACTAACTGAACCGCCCGACCGAAGGAAGTACAGTATATGAGACTGCCGGATCCGCCTTTGATATCCCATTGTTCACAGAGAAACCAGCGGGATATGAAAGGTGATGAATTAAACGAAACTTGCCGGATTCTTTCTTAGGCACCAGGCCCAAAGTAGAATACCGCAGATTAGGCAGAGGCAGGTCATCAAAAGGACCCGCCATACGACCCAACTCGACTTCCTTCATAACCTTTTCCCAAGCTATCTCAACATTGTCCCGAACAGATTTTAAATTGGGCAGATTTTAAATTGGGACGACAGCAACAAAACAGACGAATGTTCATGTGGTATGTAAAACCCATGGTAAAAACCGTCTTTAAGCAGGCTTGCTTCCTGCTTCCGAGGGTACCGATCTAACCACAGGTGCAACCGCGGGCCGTTCACCGGTGTTCTCTGCACCACCGGCGACACCCACCTTGGCAGGTTGTCGCTGACGACGGAAACACCGCAATGCTGAATGCGTCCCTCCACAGATGGAGCATTCATGTTTGAATCGGCATGTAGCATAGAAGCGGCAGTGCCCTTCAGTATACAGCCAGCATGCCCCATTGGGCTTGGGGGCCGCCGGCGGCTCCACTCTGAAACGGCTGCTGCAGACGTTGTGACAAGATAAGCTGAATCCACACATCGGTGGCCTTAGAGACCCAACTGACGGACGGATTCAGGGCCAGGCACCGACGAAACTCTTCGTCGTAATGCCACCAGGCGGAACCGCCATGTAGTTTCTGTATGCTATAAATCGTATCCAGATAAACGAACAAATCTGGACCCTTATCTGGAGACGACTGTGAAATGACATAAGACAGTGTGGCAAAGGCCTGAAGCCAGTTGCCAAAAGTCTTCGCAACCCGTGGTTTTTTATCCGCACCTCTCTCTATAATCCACTCTTTGTCAACGGTTACATGGTCCGTCGACAATAGAGACCATATATCAACATATTTGCCCCTCGTGATTCGCTCCCTGATCTCCGTCGGTACATGCGTACCCAGCGGGGCCACACCACAAAATATGGAATCACAGAAAGCGAAAACAGTATTAACGGAAGAAACCGTTGGAGGGCCAGCCGCCGCAGGAGCAGCCGATTGGCCCTCCAACACATCTATCATACGGTTTAAGGAAGAGACAAAATCACCGGTAGAGGAAATTGGAAGGGATAGAGGTGCCGGCGAACCAGCGTACTCACCACCTTTCGCCGCGTCAGACGTCTGGGCTGGCGGCAGTGGAGATGAAACCGCTGAGGAGGGCCAATCCAGCGAGCGATGAACCGACTCTGAAGAAGCCCATCCAGACGCTCTGGCCTGTTCCTTTCCAGAATGATGGTGAGAAGAAGAGCGAGACACGCCCGGCAGTTGACTGTCCCTCCGGCTGTGGGTGTGGCGACTCGACGATCTCAAGGAAGACCAACTGCGCGGGGAACGATGCCGTTGACAATCACTCCTCCTTCGGCGGCCGCCCCCACCGTGGGAGCGCCGGTGTGATGAGCGCCTCCTTCTGCGCCGACGATGACCGCTACCATCTGTGGACGAAGAGTCAGAAAGAGAGGAGAGATTAGGCTGTGTCACCGACAAACCAGCAGAGCGCTCCCTGGACCAAGCCCCCCTGACATAACCCTCCAGGGGAGACCCAGGAGTGGTACCAGCAGAACGCTGAGTAGCAGGCGGAAGTTGTCATGTATGGGGCACGGCATATCCAGCAGCCAGCCCCTCATCCAAGGATAAAGATGACCTGGCCCTGGGTTCTCCTCCCCCTCCCTCCAGAAAAATCATTGGCATCAGCAAAAAATCCTCCTGCACACCAGCAGTTTTCCCTTCTCGCGCGGTCCACCCGGCTGCAGAAGCAGACCGGCGGGAAACAGCGTGGGAGGGAGCAGTACCTTTAGCCACCATTGTGACAGATGTGGACTGACCAGAAGGAGCCCTGGGGGATGCAGAAACCGATGTAGAAACTCCCCGCTGGGTAGCACCACGGAGCGGGCTAGGACTCGAGAGGGGGGCTCGATTCCCGCCGCGGCCTCCCTGTCACTGGACCAGGAGCAGCAGAATCAGCAGCAGCCAGATGGCAGAAAGGTAAGAACCCTGCCTACTTGCACTCCAAGACTTCAAGACTTATATACTCTCTAACACCCCCCCCCCCCGTCTCTGATTAAATAATGTATTCCCTCCACTCAGTCCCTGGCCCTTTCTTTATACAATTCAGGGCCTATCAAATGTCTCATACTGTCTGTTCATGTGTCCTCTGATTTGTAAAGTGCTGCGGAACATGTTGGCGCTATATAAATAAAGTTTTTTTTATTATTGTTAATAATAAAGCGACCTTAAAGCTGATTTCTGTCTATCTATTCAAGTCACCTCCACTTGTCAGCAATGAATTGGCAGTAATTGGTCTGGAAACTCTGTGTCTCTCTTAAATTATTGCGCACTTTACAGTTTACCTTTCTCAGTTACTGTAGGACAGTCCCTTGCACCTGCCTTCAGTCTCCCAGTTGCTTCTGGCATAGCACTTGACTTCACTCTCAAGCATTCACTCCAAGACTCTGGTGTGTCTGACTCTACCCCTTAGGAGGTGCACTCACTTTGTCTTAATGGCATGTGCACTCTTTCACTACTCACTCCTTACACCCAGAACCCAAAAAAAAAAAAAAAAAATTTTAAAATAAAAAAATAAAGAGGGTTTTTTGGGGGGTTCTAAAGGGCCAGGGGGGGGGGGGGCCCCCCCCTTCCTATAAAGGGAAAAAAAAAAAAAAAGAAAGGGGGGGCGCGCATATCACACATATTTTTTTATTTAGGGGGGAGGGGAAAGGGATAATAATAAGTTTTTTTTTCTTTTTTATTTAATAAAACCAGGGGGGGGAATGTGTTTTTTTGGGGGGCGGCGGGCCGCCCCCCCGCTGGGGGGGGGGGGGGGGGGGGGGGGGGGGGGGGGGGGGGGGGGGGGGTATTATTTTTTTTTTTTTTTTTTTTTTTTTTTTTTTTTTTGGGGGGGAGGGGGGGGGGGGGGGGGCGCCACACACCCCCCCCCCCCCCCGCGCGCCCCCCCCCCCCCCACCCCCCCCCCCCAGGAGGGTTGAGAAAAAAAGAAAAGGGGGGGGGGGGGCCAGGGGGGGGGGGGGGGGGGGGGGGGGCTGGGGGGGCCCCCGGGGGGGCCCCCCCCCCGGGGGGCCGGGGGTGGGGTGTTTGAAGTGTGGGGTGTGTTGGGGGGGGGGGGGGGGGGGGGGGGTGTGGTGTCCTGTGGAGAGAACTGTGAGTATAGTGCAGGTTTCTGAAGTCCTAGACAGGCCCAGGAAGGTTGGAGAGCTGACATACTCCATCTATGCAGAAGATCCTGTCCCCTGTCTGCCTAGCCATCGCCCTGAAGGAAGTCAAGCATCATCATCTTGTCAGTCTGAGACTGTGGAGAGAACATTCTGGAACATGTGCTCCATAGCAAGTATCACAGGATCCAGAGGCCAAGGCCAGACCTGTGGAACATCCTGCCACCCTGACTATTGCACCCCGAAATTCTGAGCTATCAGGACCACATAACGTGAGTGGGGAATACTGTGTGCTAGTATGGTGGTGGGCATCCTCCTATGAGCCAAATAGGAGTCCAGACGCACCTTAGGGCTGTAACACTGAAGTATAAAGGGCTGGGAACCTCTTTCATCAAGTCTACCCTGCACCCCAGGACTTTGCTGCGTCACCAGGCATACCCTGTTATTGTGTATTGAAGAAACCGTCTAAGCATTTGTGCCTCCACACCCTTGGAAGTAAAAGTTCAACTTTACAACTGTTTCTGTGTCTGACCAACAACCGACAACATCAGGGCACCCCAAACACCACCAGTCGGCACAGTAAAGGGGAAGTGCCCCGGGTAAATAATCACCACCAACATTTGTGCAGCCCCCTCATCACCGGTACCAGTGGTGGTAACGTGGGACATCACCAGCGCTGTGCCCTCATGCCAAGAGACCGTGACAAGTCTGCGCTGTTTGCACCTCGCAATTCCAACTGCAGCGTTACCCCCATCTGGTCACCGCACTTGCAGGTGACTAGACAGGTCAGGGACCATGATACAGTGCACTGAGTCAAGCTGAAACAGAGTCTAAATACAGTCCAAGTTCTGGGCTGGTAGCGTGGGTTGAATGGTCAGGAACAGGTCAGGGTCATAGCAATTGATCAGAAGATAGTGGCACATCAATTTCACAGATATCCAGCAGAATACAGGCAGCAAGCACGGTCAAGTAACAAACTGGGTCAGAAACAGAGTAACCAATCCAAAGACTAAAATACATTGGTTGTTACATTCTGTTGTATATAATCCCTTAAGAGAACTGTAACAGTTTTCCGACAAAAGAAATTAAAGGGGTTCTCCAGGATCCAACTCATATATGGCCTTTTTCTCTCAAAAGCCTTTTTTTCATTTTCTATGGAATATATGAGCTATGGTGTATCTTCAGTTTTTGGAAACTTCAACCACAGTTCCCCTGCTCCCTCACAACTCACTCTGTTTTTTACCCTTAGCAATACACCAGTTTTTAATCCACCTACTACATCCACCAGAGTCTTCTTTGTCTTTGCATTCTCAGACCCTCAACTTGACTGACCTTTATATCCCTCCCTGCCAACTCCCCAGAATAATCTAGGAGGGGGATTGGCCCTGGAAGTTCCCAAAAAGTAGAGCATGTACAAAGAAAATAAAAGAAAGGTGAAAGGTACTAGCTGATCTTATTAAGTTATATTAAATTCATAGCTTCAGAAAAAGTTAGGTCTTTGACAATCCCTTTAATCTTACAGGTCTATAGTTACCAGGGAAAGACCTAGAGTCTTTCTTGACATCACATTTTCTTTGCTCCAATCCCATCTTTAAAAGATATAAACAGGGGCACAGCAATTATTGAACCAAGTTCCATTAAATAGGACGACAAGTTCTTTATTTAATGTAATCTATTAAATAAGACTAAAAGATCCAAAAACACTCCACCTAAAAAACGCATGCATCTCTTACGATGTATGTGTTTTTTAGGGGGGTTTTTTGTATCTTTTGGTCTTATTTAATGGATTAAAGGTTAAGTTTAAATTTTTTGGTAACTGGATCAATTTTTTGGAATACTTTTGGAATATATTTAATTTAGCTTGAATCATTCCTACATTTAGCCAGTTTCATGTATTAACTGATGTATCAACAGCACTGGTACCACCTACATCAGCTACTCTCTCTTTTTTTGCATATCCAGAGTTAAATAAAATATATAGTAGCTCTTCCTTCTCGTGATTCTGAGTTACCAACTTCCCATAGCTATTATTTGAGGGCCCTACCTGTCCTTACCTTGCATTTATATACCTAAAGAAGTTTTCCTTGGTTACCTGCATCTCATTATATATTTTACATGGGACATCAATGGTTTACTCATCAAAGACACCAGTGGCAAACAGCTGATTTTGCTGGAAAAGCTATGACCAACCAGACAATTTCCTCCTGCAACATAGTATTACATAAAGCCAGGGTAGAGACTTAGGGTGGAAAAGGTAACTTTACATGCAGGAATGCTGTGGACAAACTGTGCTTTGAAAACAAATTTAATACATAGTAACAATGGTGGACAGTCAGAGTGCTTCCCTCCTCCTCTAATCTGTTTCAGCACTAATGCTGCAAGAGACGGATTTCCTTTGACAACAGGCAGTGGACAGCAAATAGAGAAAAAGTAAACATCTAATGGTGGGCATGATTTTTCGATCAGAAAATGTTATTTTCTATCAACAATTTTCAGTTTTATTTGTCATTACATTATTATTACATTGCTATTACATATGACCATATGTCTATTGAGACAACAGTGAACATTTAAATCTTGACTTGTAGAACTTCATCTATTTTATGGCTTGTTAACAAAATTAACAGTGTAATGAAGAAGATAAACTATCTCACAATCTCCATGTTCCTTTGCAGACTCCTTACAAATGGACAGAAAGTATCTTGATAAATTCTGCAAATTAACCAATCTGGAGATAATTGCTTAAGGCATAGTAAGCCAGAAGGAACATGAGACTTTATGTATATTTAAGCGACCATAGAAGGAGCACTATCCCTTCATCTTGGCTGGCTCAGTTGACTTCAAACTATTTGCCAGTCTCCCAAGAAGACTCTTTAAACTGACTTTCTTACTTTTTTCATTTATTTAGACAGTTGCTTTCGTTTGAAGCCAGTTTCTCAGCTGGAAACTTGTTTTTTATTTTTAAGAAGTGTCTGATTTTCTTCTCGGGTGTTTTGGCTTGGTTCCACGGCTTCACTGATCAATGTGAAAATTTTTGACAAGCTGGCAAAAAGGTGGTGTTGTGGGGGTCATTTACTTCAACAAATGAAATCTTATCAATCACAAACAAAGCAAGGATTGTGTCACGTTCCAGGTACAAGGTTTCAGTTGTGCCCTTAAATGTAACCCACCTCTCCAGTAATGCTTAATGTAGGACATTACATACTGTGACTTTGTTTTTTTATTTGTTTGATATATTCTGTACTATCTGCTACTCGGTCTTAACCCTTTCAATGATATTAGTCCTCAAGAGATTTGAGCGTAAACTGGATAAGTGGATCTGAGTTGTAGCAGATGGGTTAATCAGAGAAGCAGGAAACCAATTATTTCTTATTTGAAACAGCCGCAATCTAGAGAAGAGCTTACAAAATGGCAGGAGGCAGCGTAGAATGTGGCCAGATAGAACGAAAAAGTAAAAAAGAGATCTGTGGCTATTAAAAATACCTTCAAACAGAAGGACTGGCTGCCTTTCCCTATGAACTGTTTTAACTTTTCTTTAGGGAAAACAGAAATAAAGCGATCATTGTTTCATAAAATCCAGGAGGATGCAATTGGGAGGTTAGAAAGTAGCTGAGAAAGAAAATCAAGCTTGAATAATGTTACTATGGAAGAAGATTGTATCTATCACTGAGCAGCATGTAAAAAAAAAACATATCCTAGGCACATGCAATGAGCGCTCAGTGGGGCAGATTTGCACATCTGTATAAAAGAAAAACTGTCTTTCTTGCCCACATTAACCAATCACAATTCAGCTTTCTTTTTTTAAAAGCAATATTACAAATTAAAGCTATAATTGGTTGCTATGAGCAACAAAAATAGTTTCATGTATCTCCCCCAGTATCTGTTAATCCCAGGTCATTGTGCCTATTCCTTGCAAGGCAGGAATTACACATAGCGGCAGGTTTGCTAATCCTTTCTTAAAGTACCACCTATTAGTTGATTTATTCTTTGCCAGAATATTGATGCAATTTAACTCTTGCTCTGTTTCCAGGTAAACCTCATCCCTTTTATGCTAAATCCCACCTAATAATAGGCCAAGGCTGAAGAGGTGCTTGAAACACATAATAAATGGGATACAGAACATGTAGGCCAGTTTTTGACACATAATTCTATCACATTTAACTTGTTTAGTATTTAGCTTGGCAGCTTTTATACAGTTTTTACAGCTAAAACCAGAAGTGGATACTAAATAGAAGTTGAAGTCATTCTGTTATACTTTCCCTACTTTTTAGACTCATTCCTAACTTTGGCACATAAAACATATAGAGTTTTCCTCTGCGGACTTTCTGTCTCTATTATACTGATATGGAAAACGCCGTTTCCGTAGGTATAATTGACATGCTGCAATTTACAAAAATGCAATAGTTTTTAAACTCACAGCATTTCTGCTGTGGATACTTTTCCACAATGTGTGGATGGGATTAGCCAGAATCCCATCCACTTTGCAGGTGCTGTAATACGCAGCATTTTTTGCCATGACATTTCTACTGCAGCCATAACACTGCATATTTGCAACATGGGGCCCCTGCCTTAAACAGTTTTTGCAATATTTCCTTGCATTTTGTGACAGCCCTTTCTAAACTGCATTCATTAAAATTTGCTGTACTGTCCACATTATTTCCTGTAGTTTCAGACCAGTTGTTTGTTAGCCACATGTACCAAAATATGGCATACCATCCATACTCCCAGGGGCGCACCGCTAATGAGGCGAAGTGAGGCGGCCGCCTCGGGCGGCACTGTCCGGGGGGCGGCATTTTTACTATTTAATGTAAACAGCCCAGGACAGGCCGCTTTAAAAAAAAAAAAAAAACAGAGCTGAGCGGGGCCTGTCCTGGGCTGGTTTACAAGACGTCGCATCTCAGCGCAGTCGGCGATAGAATGACGTCATCACGCCGCCTACGCTGAGACACAGACGTCGCGGACAAGAAGAGGAGGCGGCGGCGGCTGCATCAAGGCATCGCAGGTGAGTATAGCTTTTTTTATCAATATAAATAGGCCGTAACCTGTTGGAGCATCCCCGGCAGGTCAGGGCCTATTTATTTACCTACCCCGCGTCTGCTCGTGGCCGCCCCCGCTTCCCCTTCTGCTATGGGACGCAGAAAGGGAAGCGGATGCCGCTGTGAGCGGCCGCGGGCATCGGTAAGTTAGGCCGCGGGCCGCAAATACTACTGTTATTATACTCCGGGGTCTATTCAGACCCTGGAGTATAATAATCGGAGGCCTAGGGTTGGTGAGGGAACATAAAAACCAGTGTTACTCACCTCCTGTGATCCGATGTAACTCCGAGCAGGCTTGAGTCCTCTGGTGACGTCATCAGGTCGCGTCGCCGGCCTGATCACGTGACGTGTGTGCACAATTAAACAGGGCCGAAAGCTGCAAGGAGTGCACCGGTGTCCAGGATAGGTAAGTAACTCTGGTTTTTATGTTTGTATTCTTCCCTGGGTCTCCAATCATTATACTCTGGGGTCTGAAAAGACCCCAGAGTATAATAATAGTTCATGGGTCGGCCACTATGGGGCATAATACCCTGTGCAGGAACCACTGTAGAGCATAATACCCTGTGCAGGGGCCACTCTGGAGCATAATACAAGTGCAGGGGCCACTATAGAGCATAATACCGGGTGCAGGGGTCACTATGGAGCATAATACAAGTGCAGGGGCCACTATGGAGCATAATACCAGTGCAAGGGCCACTATGGAGGATAATACCAGTGCAGGGGCCACTATGGAGCATAATACCAGTGCAAGGGCCACTATAGAGCATAATACCAGTGCAGGGGCCACTATGGAGCATAATACCGTGTGCTTGGGCCACTGTGGAGCATAATACTGTGTGCAGGGGCCAATATGGAGCATAATACCGTGTGCAGGGGCCAATATGGGGTTTTAAAACTGTGTGCAGGAGTTGCTGTGGAACATAATACCGTGTGCAGTGGCCAATGCGGGGCATGATACCGTGAGCAGGGGCCACTATGGAGCATAATACCGTGTGCAGGGGCCGCTGAGAGGCATACAGTGTGCAGGGGCCGCTGCGGGCCATAACACTGTGTAATACTGTGTGCAGGGGCTGCTGTGGAACATTATAGTGTGTGTAAATGGGGCGCTATAAACATGGGCTATGGCACCTGTTTATATTATACGCTGTCTGTTTATAGTGACCGTGTGATGTAATTGTAGCCTTGTCACATACTGTAGACATGTACAGGACGAGGCTGCAGTTACATTATATGGCCGCTATGAGATGAATTACACAATGTAAACAGAGAAGCGGTCACGGCGCTTACACAGGTACCATTCAAACAGCTGGTCAGTGGGGGTCCTGGGTTTTTGAACCCCACTGATTAGTTTATTAATGACCTGGAAAACCTTTTAATTAGTTAACACCTGGGGTATTATTAATAAGGGGCACTATTTATACAGGGTACACACGGACATTATTAATATAAAGATGCACTTGGGGGTATTATTCATTATGGGGGTTATATCATATATTATATAATTGGGGGTAGCAGCAGAATGGGGGCTTTGTGTAGGTGAGGACAATGTGGGTTGGATGCCTGGAAAAGTGAGGAGCCAAAGATGTCTGTGTTGCAACCTTTACAGAGACAAGTCACAGCTGAAAGAAGTGGTCATGGCGGTCCAGAGGGAAGAGAAGGGAAATGTGAAGGATTAGTCAGAGATGTCACCTGTAAGTCACAAAATGTTACTGCCCTGTATACACCTAAATGATAGAGGATAAATACCTGATTGATGGGGGTCTGTCTGCTGAGACCCCCACTGAGCCTGAGAATTGGGTTTTTTCCCCCACTAGGTGGGAATCCAGCCTGGCTGCAGCCATATATATAGGTGTGTCACTTGGTGGATGGACGAACCCGCGTGGCTCTCATTCACTTCAATGGGAGTGTCCAGTACTCAGCTATCTGCAGGGCTCCTATTATAGAGAATGGGGGCCACGTGGCCTCGTCCATCCACCAAGCAGAAGATGTGTGAAGTTACTTTCATTGTTAATGCCGTGTTGTTGATCTGATACTGAAGTAATACAGGAAGAAGAATTCTTAAAAACTGTTTTATAACTTTGTGTATTGTGTATATTGTGCGACGATAACAGTGTGTTAAACTAGTAGCATGGAAACTCAGTTTTTTTTGTTTTTTTGTTTTTTTTTGGGGGGGGGGGGCGTCTTTCTATAGTCCGCCTCAGGAAGCAAAGAGGCAGTAATTTCCTGCAGTTAAGTGCCAGTTCTGTAGACTACATTTACCAGAAAATTTTGAATACCGTGCACAAAGTACATTCTTGCAGTTAGAAGAAAAGTGTCTAATAAGTATGGGCATGATTAATAAGTTGTTCCTTGGTGCTATGCAACTGACATTATCATGTGACTAGAATCCTATACAAGCTTTAGCCATGTTCATTTGAAATGCAGGAATCCACCCCCTCATGCAATGTAAGTGTGAATGATTGCTTCATTACCATTTTACATCTGTGCTGTTTTTATCACATGGGCCTGCGCCTGCTTGTATCCTGCACAGATTCATATTTCCTTTGATATCAGGTAAGTGTGGCCTTTTTTTTTTTTTTTTTTTTATAAATTCTTTATTTATAATCAATAAAACAATCAAAAAACCATAGAAACCACATAAAACCGTCTCCCCAACAAATAGGGGTCGGTAAACAGCCCTAATAAGGGTCAAGAAACAAACGAAAAGAGACGAGGTGTGAGACGCCTGCATCAGTAGTCATAACAAGGCAAATGTGAAAGCAAGAGGTACAGTGGGAGGAGAGCCGGAGAAGACCACTCTTATCCCGTGTGATACAGCAACAAGTCGCCAGCCGCAGTCACCGCTAGAGGAAGCCTAAACCATATGATATAGTGACTGGCCACTGTCACCACTAGAGGGAGCCTATTCCATATTGTATAGTAACATACCGACGGCAGCAGTCACCACTAAGGAAAGTCTAATCCCAGGGGCATAATACCGGGGTAGCAGCGGTAACGGCTGCCATAGGGCCAGGGACATTAGGGGGCCCAGAGCCCTGTGGCAGCCGCTACGGCGAACCCCACAAACCAGTGGTGTAATGATCGCGGTCGCTGGGGGTGCGACCGGAACTGGCAGGGTACGGGGCCCGTGGCCAGCTGGAGATGACTGGCCCCAGGACCACTATGATAGTGGTCGGGGAAAGCCTGGTTCCCCGACCGCTATACATACTGTTATTGGAAAGGGGCCCTGGCATATTGCAGGCCCCTTTCCAATAGATGGCAGGGCAGGGCGCCGAGGGGAGCTGACTAAAAATAATAAATACATATTCTCACCTCTCCTGGGCACAGCGTCCTTGCCGGCACTCTTCCGTCATGTGACTGAGGCCTGTGATTAGGCCCCAGCAGTCACATGGGGTGCGGCCGCGTAATGACGTCAGCAGTGACGTCGGAAGAGGGCCTGAAGATGCTGAAGACTGCAGGATGGCGCGTGGATGCCAATGAAAGGTAAAGCAAGGTGAGTATGAATGTTTGTTATTTTTAATCACCTTCCATGGGCCTCCGAATAGTATACTCTGGGGTCTGAGGAGACCTTAGAGTATAATAATAGCACCGAAGCAGAGGGGGCTGTTGGGAGCTTATAATATTGTGTGGGGGCCACTGTAGAGCATATAATACTAGGTGGGGGCCACTGTAGAGCATATAATACTGGGTGGGGGCCACTCTAGAGCATATACTACTGGATGGGGGCCACTGTAGAGCATATACTACTGGGTGGGGTCCACTGTGGGGGGCATATAATACTGGGTGGGGGCTACTGTGGGGGGCATATAATACTGGGTGGGGACCACTGCGGAAAGCATATAATACAGGGTGGGGGGAGCAATGTAGAGCATATAATGCTGTATGGGGACCACTGTTGAGCATATAATGCTGTGTGGGGGCCACTGTTGAGCATATAATACTATCTGGGGCCACTGTTGAGCATATTTTACTGTTTGGGGACCTGTAACCGATTTGGGGAGGGCCCCATGTCAAATGTTCGCCTTGGGGCCCAGCCATTCCTAGTTACGCCACTGCCTAATCCATATGAGATAATAACATGTCTCTGGCTGCAGGGACCACTAGAAGGAGTCTTACATGACGACGGCCAGAGTCACCACTAGGGAGAGTCTTTGCTATACAACACAGTAAAAGTGCAAGTGAATCACAAACGAAGACAAAAACAAAAAGACATAAACAAAAAAACAGATAAAAGCAACTCCGATTAAAGCTAGTCTATGAGTGGAGAAACACTAATACTAACCGCTATGGGGAACTACCCGTTCCCCAAGTGGGGCCAAATAAAGAAAGGTGATTAAGGGTAGGGTCAAAACCACAGAGAAGCGACAACTCACAATGGGTCTAACCCATAGAATCGGTGCCGCTAACAATAGGCAAGGGACTGGGACTGTACTAGTGACCTTAACGTGTCCGGGGCACACAATACAAGGGGCACTATAAACCAAGGGGGCAGGGGAGTAATGGAAGTCGCGAACCAAAGGGAAGTTACACCAGAGAGGGCCCAACCAGAGCCATGACTATCAGGGGCCAACACCAGAGCAGGAAACTTAAAGAAGTAGTGCAGGAGGGGTGAGCAAACAAGTCAACAACTCAGGAACAGTCCACAAAAGAGTTAGGCTGCCAGAGGAATCTTGCAAAGAGGCAGAAAACCAGGACAAGTCGGGACAGGCGACAGTCACTGAAAACTGTTATGAGGAAATGACCTATTGCTCAGTGGTGTAAGAACCGGCTGTCACAGGGCCCACAACCTTGGCGGGCCCAGTGGGCCCCTGCTGCTTTTTTAATAGGCTGTTACCTGATACTCCAGGCCCTATTTACTTACCGATCCCTGTTCCTGCTCACTGCCACCCTCATTTCCCCTTCTGCCCCCCAGGGGGCTCCATGCATCCCATATCACAGCGCTGGGGCCCCCTGGAGGGCAGAAGGGGAAGCGGAGGTGGCCGTGAGCAGGAGCAGGGATCGGTACGTAAGGCCACGGGCCTGCAGTAAAAGCATTTGTTGGGTGAACCCCAACAAATGCTGCTATTATTATATTCTGTGGTGTCTTAAAAAAAACACTGTTACTTACCTCTCCAGGGATCCGCTGCAACTCTCCGTCTTCGGGCCTCTGTAGTCATGTGGTCAGGTCGGCATCGAGACGCATAATGAGGCTTCCGTAGCCCACATCTGTGACGTCATTGAAGAGGTCTAAAAACAGCATGGAGTTTGCTGGAGCACAGGAGAAGTAAAGAACACTGGTTTTTATGTTTGTCACCTCCCCTGGTCCTCCGATCATTATACTCTATTATAGACCCTAGAGTACAATAATAGTTTGTGGGTGGTGTACCCCAAAAACTTCAGGTTCTGCTGAACCAGAAATTTTTGCAAGATTTGCAACAGACACAGTTAGGCCACGATGGGACATAATACTGTGAGGAGAGGCCACTATGAGACAATATACTGTGCGCAGGGTCCACTATGGAACATTATACTGTGTGGAGCGGCCGCTGTGGGATATTATAGTGTCTGGAGGCCACTTTGGGACATTATAGTGTGTGTAAATGAGGCATTATAATGTGTTGGGGCCAGGAAAGTGGGTGCTATGCTGTGGGGGGGGGGGGGGGCAAGTCAAAAGTTTGCCAGTTTTTGCTATTTAGACCCGGCTATTGTTATTTATATTAAACATATTTTTAAAGAATTGTTGGTGATGTTTTTTATTTTCCATGTTTTTATCTACAGTATATTTTTAAAAAAATCCTAAAATCTTGCTATTTCAACTCTTGTCATTAAGTCTAAAATACTTTGTGACTTCCTGCCTCCTGGAGATGGACCATGGGCCTTAGACAAGATGGTCTAAAGCAGACCCTATTGACTTCTATGAGAGAGTTTTTCTAGGCATGCTCTGTGACCTCTGCAGAGGCCATTCTGTAGAGGGGGGAGTAGATAAACTGTGAAATCACCTATTGGTGGATTCTATGTCTAATGTACATATACAGTGGGGAAAAAAAGTATTTAGTCAGCCACCAATTGTGCAAGTTCTCCCACTTAAAAAGATGAGGCCGGCCTGTAATTGTCATCATAGGTAGGCCTCAACTATGAGAGACAAAATGAGAGAACATATCTGGAAAATCACATTGTCTGATTTTTTAAGAATTTATTAGCAAATTATGGTGGAAAATAAGTATTTGGTCACCTACAAACAAGCAAGATTTCTAGCTCTCACAGACCTGTAACTTCTTCTTTAAGAGGCTCCTCTGTCCTCCACTCATTACCTGTAGTAATGGCACCTGTTTGAAATTGTTATCAGTATAAAAGACACCTGTCCACAACCTCAAACAGTTACACTCCAAACTCCACTATGGTGAAGACCAAAGAACTGTGGAAGGACACCAGAAACAAAATTGTAGACCTGCACCAGGCTGGGAAGACTGAATCTGCAATAGGCAAGCAGCTTGGTGTGAAGAAATCAACTGTGGGAGCAATAATTAGAAAATGGAAGACATACAAGACCACTGATAATCTCCCTTGATCAGGGGCTCCACGCAGATCTCACCCCGTGGGGCAAAATGATCACAAGAACAGTGAGCAAAAATCCCAGAACCACACGGGGGCACCTAGTCAATGCCTGCAAAGCTGGGACTAACGTAACAAAGGCTACCGTCAGTACACACTACGCCGCCAGGACTCAGATCCTGCGTCCGACTGTCCCCCTGCTTAAGGCAGTACATATCCAGGCCCGTCTGAGTTTGCTAGAGAGCATTTGGTGTTCCAGAGTTTGGGAGAATGTCATATGGTCAGATGAAACCAGTAGACTGTTTGGTAGAAACACAACTCGTGGTGTTTTGGGGAGGTGAATGCTGAGTTGCACAAGAAAACCATTTTTTGGGGGGGGGGGGGGGGGCTTTTGTTTTGGGGTTGTTTCCTGCGGGGCCGGGGCGCTGTTCCGTGTGCTGAGATGTTGGGGGGGGGGGGGGGGGCCATGTATCGTGAGATTTTGAGTGCAAACCTCCTTCCATCAGCAAGGGCATTGAGATGAACGTGGCTGGGACTTTCAACAAGACAATGATCCCAAGCACACCGCCAGGGCCGGGGTGGCTTCGTGGCGTTGCAAGGTCCTGGAGTGGCCTGGCCAGTCTCCAGATCTCAACCCCATAGAAACCTTTGGAGGGAGTTGAAGTCCGTGTTGCCCCGCGACAGCCCCAAAACATCACTGCTCTAGAGGAGATCTGCATGGAGGAATGGGCCAACATACCAGCAACAGTGTGTGCCAACCTTGTGGCTTACAGAAACGTTTGACCTCTGTCATTGCCAACAGGATATATAACAAAGTATTGAGATGAACTTTTGTTATTGACCAAATACTTATTTTCCACTATAATTTGCAAATAAATTCTTTAGAAATCAGACAGACAATGTGATTTTCTGGATTTGTTTTCTCATTTTGTCTCTCATAGTTGAGGTCTACCTATGATGACAATTACACGCTGGCCTCATTTTTTTAAGTGGGAGAACTTGCACAATTGGTGGCTGACTAAATACTTTTTTTCCCCACTGTACATGATAGCTGTGATTATCAGTGTGCTACTGAAGTTACTGCAACAAAGAGATTTCTTACAGAAAACAGGAAGTGTCAGCATATTATTTGGCTTAGTAGCCAGAGGCAGAACTGCAGGACTTTTAGGAATTTCTTTAAATATAGATAGTAACATGGAAAAACTTTAAATACCTAAAATTCTTTGAGAATATATATAGCATAAAACTTGATTGAAAAAATAGGTCAATTTCTGGTGACACATACCCTTTGTGTCAGTTTTGTAGGCCAGATTTAGTAGAAAATACTGCATACCATCCAGACATTAATTTCTTGCAGTTAAGTGCTAGTTGTGTAGGCTGCATTTACCACAAAATTTTGCATACACTTGTAAGCCGTGTACCGGGGTGGGCTCCCCAGGATACAACGAAGTCACGAACAAAGGTAGCGACTCCAAATCAATTTAGTAAAAAACACGATTTTACTTTGTGTAGTAACACCTCTTTACCAAAAAAACCACTCCCAATTATTTCCATACACTCAGCCAGGAAGCTGAGACCCTGGTGTTGTACAGCGCGGTGCCCTCTCATGTGCAGCTCCAAAACACTCCAGGCTTTTACCTATCTGCAGGCTGCAACTAACCAGCCGCTTGTTACCTTTTTATCACCCTAGTCACAGGAACAATAGAGTGAGTGTGATAGGGGCACTGGCGGTATAACACAAGAGCTTACAAACTTATAAAAATACCCCCGTTCCCCCCAAAGTACAACCAAGTAAATATAATAGTAGGTCAGCTTGCAAGCAAAAGAAATGTGACAATGTATTGTGACAACTTGGGGGGAATTAGTCTCAAAATGGTGGCAGACTTCTGGTCCGGACAGCAGTGGTTCGTGGTACTGGGCGCCGGAGAGATAACGTTCAGATGGTTCAAGTGTAAAATAAAACTGGCTTTATTTAGCATAAGTGCAACATAGCAAAACAACAAAAAACCTAGGCCACAGTTAGGCCCTAACTCACTCCTTGAGCCCCTAACTAGCCTGACTCCTGCTCAGCTCTAGCAAAAGTCCCCTGTGGACCCCAGCCCTCCTGGCACAGACCGTCTATCTGTCCGGCTGGTTCCACAGTTCCTGCTTCCTGCAGGTTTCTCCAGCCTTCTGGAGATACACCCCCCCCCCACCCAAAGGCGTGGCTGAGAGCCTTTTCTGGCCTGGGCCTGGGTCGCTCAATAGCGCCCTCTGGTTACATACTCACAGTATAAAATGTCGCTTCTAGACTTCCTCAGAAGCTCCTCTCTGGGAGTTACAAGTCTATAGAACTCTCTAAGTCTTAGTTCTTACTACCAAATAGGTAGATATTTCACCAGGAGTGTGGCCTGTGAAGATGAGTATGCCTAACTATTCTAATTACAGGCCCTTACTCAGTCCCAAGCAAAACATTGTAATGCGGTGCGTGCACGATTACTTCTCTTACTGATCCAGCTTTGTTGTATACCTTTTACCTTGGTCTGGAACAGCTGGAAGCAGGGCTCATCCAGAAAGCATGCGATCTCACTGACAGGGCCACTTCTCAGCCGGGTCCTTGATAGCAATCTTCAACTTCGGATGTTGTCTGAACAAACCCTGAAACAGTCTCTGCTTCAGCACCCCCTTGTTATATCTCTGATCCCTTAGGAATCCTTTTTCTCTCACTTCAGTCCTTCTTCTAAAAGCTCAAAAGCACACTTCTAAGATGGCTGCCACACACTCTGCTCCTTCTTGTTCCTCCTCTGCAGAACAGGGTCTCCACGTCACTACTCCAGGGAATTACAGAATTACAGTCCTTCCCATTTTGGAGGTAACAGTGGCCTCTTGTGGTCAAACAAATGTCAGTTTATAAAAAAAAACCAAAAAACTTATTTATAGAAACAGGTACATTCATAACATGAGGACTGTTTCCCCATCTTACACACTGGCAGACATATGGGGCAATTTTGTGCAGTCATCTCCCGTATGGGAAATTTTTTGTACGTTATCAAACGACAAGTCCTTGGCACTGTGCAAGATCTGCAAACAGAAAATAAGCTGTGACCATGCAGGCACAGATGTAGGAACTATATCTATCCATCCTCAAATGTAAAGGCATCACCAGCTCATTCTATAAAATAGAATTGGTAAGTGGCAGGCAAAGTGAGTAAGACCATCCTACTCCTCCTCACGATTTTTCTTGTAGTCATGCCACATCCACACTTAGCACATGGTCGTCATATTAGACAAGTATAAATGCAACATTTCGCAAAACATAGACAATAAATTGATGTGTTTGTCAACTTAAGGCAGGGTCTTGAAGAGTTGTTCTTCCTGTGAAATACATTTCCTCATATTTGTCTCCATATGTGTGAGGTGTGACTGGAGCAGATGAAGATGAAAATACAAAGAAGAAATTTTCACATGACAAAAAAACAAAAAAAAAAAATTCTCAAGTCTTAAATCAGAAAAAAGAAAAAAAAATAGAAAAAAATTTGAGAATGTGAAGTTCTGTAGTGTTCACAAAGGGCTCTTCCTGTACAAAGCCATGTTTCATCTGGTATCAGGTAAATGTGGCCTTTTATCAGTGATATGTTTTTGATTTTTAGCTAGGGACTCACAAGGCATGGGGATCAATAGGTTGGCGCTGGGCACCACACATTATCATGTGACTAGCACCCTGTACAAGCTTTATCTGTGTGCATAGGAAATGCTGGCATCCACTCCCCCTCATCGATTGTAGGTGTGTCAGTGGTTGCTTTAATAGCATTTTACACCTGTGCTGTTTTTATCACATGGGCCTGCCTGCATCCTGCACAGCCATTTTTCATCTGGTAAGGGGTAAGTGTGGCTTTTTTTCAGTGATATGTTTTATATGATGTCCCTTTAAGAATGAGAATGAGTGAGAAACATTCGTAATTCACTTCCTCAAACAAGGGATTTAAAGAGCAGGGAGCATTGTGGATTTGGGGAATTAGTGGCTGCCATATAGGTGCTCATCCCCAGCACCAACAAGGGTCAGTGTTTTTGCAGGAAGTCAATTTTCAGTTTTTTGTTTCTGTTCGCTCCACCTTCCAAGAGCCATAACTTCCTTGTTTTTTGTAAACATAGCCACGTGGGGCTTGATTTTTTGTGTGACAGGGTGTATTTCTAATGGTACCTTTCAAAATATATAATGTAGTATTGCAAAGGATAAAGGATACCAAATATATGTAAGTGTTTTTATTTTTTACTAATAAAAAGTTTTTGTTTTTTAATTTGCGAGCTGACAAAAAAAAAAGAGAAATTCTGCCTTTTAGGTTTTTTCATTTTGTTCTTTTTTGTTGTTGTTACAGAATTCACCATGATCATAAATAATATGATGTATAATCTCTGTTTCTATATAAAAACAAATATCCACTTACATAATTATTTTACACAGCTATCTATATTTACTTTATTTCTTGAAATTTCTGCTTTCTGAATGTGTTGGCACCTAGCAACCACATATAAAGAAATTTTAAATACAGAATGTCCACAACTAAAACACAGCTGCACCTCCCAAGTAGTGGTCAAACTTGGAAATCAACAGTGCCAAAAATAGAAGAGCATGCAGAATGGATAAATATCTGTAACCTATTAAGTGTCCTGGATCGTTAATGAGATCTTATATGGTGAGGGGATTCACATCCAGTATGTTATAAGTCTTCATCTATTCACAAGAATCACGCCAGCCAAACTCACATCAATAGAGAATGAAGGTGCAGAATTACAAAAGTAAAGCACCTTAAAAATACAACACTTTTATTCTACTTACAAGAAACCAATAAATCCAGCATATCATAAGTAAAAACAGGTCATCTCTCATTTATATGTGCTTGGTTCTGGTGCTGCATTTATTATATGAGCTTGGTTCTGGGGTTGTATTTATGTTATAAGCTTGGTTCTGAGGTTGTATTTATGTTATGAGTTTGCTTCATGTGTTATATTATATGTTGTGATCTTCATTGTAGCAATTTACATATGTCTTGAGATATGTTATGGTGCTGTATTTACATTATAAGTAGAGATGAGCGAATTTTTCAAAAGTTTGATTTTGCAGTTCGATTCGAATTTCCCCAAAAATTTGCTTCAATCCGAATTCATTTGCGACAAATATCGTTAAAAAATACCTATTTCCTGGCTTCAGAGAGCCTGTATAGTGGTGTCGAACACTGTGTCTTGCAGTAACACGCATAGGGAGCCTACTGTGATAGTGAAACAATACTGTGAGTCAGTATCACACGCACATGACAGGCATCGCTCTTAGAACCACTGCACCCTTCACTAACTCAAGTGTGAACTTAGCCTTACAGGTCCATGTTAGTGGCAGTTAGAAAGAACCGTGCAGAGGCCCAAGATCCTACTGTAGCGTGAAAGCTACCGTCGTCTGCCAATTCCACATAGAAGTCTACAGAGTGGCAAGGCTACATAATGTGGAGCTGGTAGCAGCATGAGGAGGACATACAGTGACCCAGAAGTGGCAGCAGCATGAGGAGGGCATACAGTGACCCAGTGGGAGCAACATGAGGAGGCCATACAGTGACCCACTGGCAGCAGCATGAGTGACCCAGTGGCAGCAGCATGAGGAGGACATACAGTGACCCAGCAGTGGCAGCAGCATGAGTGACCCAGTGGCAGCGGCATGAGGAGGACATACAGTGACCCAGCAGTGGCAGCAGCATGAGGAGGGCATACAGTGACCCAGTGGGAGCAGCATGAGGAGGCCATACAGTGACCCAGTGGCAGTGACATGAGGAGGACATAGAGTGATCCAGTGACATTGTGGAGGTGTCAGCAGCCTTAGGAGGCCATACAGTGACCCAGTGTCAGAGTGACCTAGTGGAAGCAGCATGAAGAGGATATACAGTGACCCAGTTCCTCCCCTGTGTGACTTTGTTTGCCCAGGCTAATGAGGTGTAGAACAGCGTGACACCGCTGTGCCCTGCACATGTGGTATGCTGGAGGAGCACTGTGAATTGTCCCTGCAGTGGAGGCTGAGGAAACAGTGGAGGATGAGGTGGACATTGTTGCAGGACCAACGGCGTGAGAACGTGGAGGCAGAAGCGGCATCACCTGGCCAAGCTGCTGGTGACAAGGCAACAATGTGGAGTTGGCAGCAGCATGAGTAGGCCATACAGTGACCCGGTGGCAGCAGCATGAGTAGGCCATAAAGTGACCCAGTGGCAGCGGCATGAGTACGCAGAGTGACCCAGTGGAAGCGGCATGAGGAGAGCATACAGTGACCCAGTGGCAGCGGCATGAGGAGGACATACAGTGACCCAGTGGCAGCGGCATGAGGAGGCCATACAGCGACCCTGTGGAAGCGGCATGAGGAGGGTATACAGTGACCTAGTGGCAGCGGCATGAAGAGGACATAAAGTGATCCAGTGGCAGCGGCATGAGAAGACCATACAGTGACCCAGTGGCAGCGGCATGAGGAGTACACAGAGTGACCCAGTGGAAGCGGCATGAGGAGGACATAAAATGACCCAGTGACATTGTGGTGTCAGCAGCCTTAGGAGGTCATAGAGTGACCCAGTGGCAGAGTGTGGAGGTGTCAGCAACCTTAGGAGGCCATACAGTTTTCTTTGGCACAGTAGTACTGACAAATGGCCTGTAATGTTATGCTTTGGAAGAACAGTGAATAAGCCCCTTATAATAAACACCTTGAAAAAGGTGTTTATTAAAGATAAGTGCAGATATTAGTGGATGTTAATTCACTGTCTTTTGCTGCACTACACTGCAAAAGGCTTGTTGTGTTCCACCTTGAAGACACAGGTATGAGTAATGAGCAGCAGTATAACGGCAGTGAGTGCTGCAATGTATATTAAAATTCTTGCTGTAAATGATGCTGCAACCACCCCAAATTCTTCTTTCAATTCCTCCCTATCCTTTCCCTACAGTTCTAAGGCTCAGCCTCTTTCCCTGAACTTCTGTCTGTTTTCTAAGTCTTTCCCTAGCTCCTGCTGACGTCTGTCCCTACAGTAAGAGCCATGTGAAATGACTGTACCTAAAATGACCGAGGGTTTTTATAGTTCTGTGAGATCACAGGTTTGACTGGCTGCTGATTAGCTGCACGCTTGGCATTCTGGGTGATCCCACATTCCCAGAGCCCCTTGCCCCTTGTCCTAACATGTGCAGCAGCCATTTTATAAAAAAAAAAATGCGATTTGATGCATCGAAGCGTGAGGAAATCCGTAATTGAGGTGAATCGAAGATTTCCTGAAATTCGTATCGAATTCTACTACTACAGCTTCGATTCGCTCATCTCTAGTTATAAGCTTGGTTCTACCGCTTGAGCTAAGCATCACTTTCAAGCAGAAGAAAACCATCAGCGTTTCTTGTGGGAATACCCCTACAAAAAATAACCCATTGCAGACTCTTTTTTTAGTGGTTTACTCAAATCAATTATGGAAATTCAACAGCAGAGTCATCCTGTGTAGACATACCCTTTAAAACACAGGCAGATGTAAACAGGATTGGGAAGGGATGCTAAACATGGCCCACTGCTGTGCACTTACACCCAGGCTTAAACTTGCGAAACTAGATTTGCATTTAGTTAAGGGTAGAATTGTATGTTTGTGTGTGTGTTTCTTTTAGAGTGATTTTCATTTGTTTTCTACAAGTTGGCAACAGACGCGTTTTGATCTTTACAAAACACACAGTCGTTAGGCTGGGTCTTACATCTCCACTTTGTCTAATTATCCCTGACATCTTGCAAATGTTTGTAAAGTTCTTCAGGGTAGGAAATACACACAGCTTTGTCTCTCTGACAACAAAGAAGAAAGGAGAAAGATTTGTTATTTGCATGGTGGGAGACAGCTGTTTACTTCTTAGAGAAACGCGTTCTATTTCCTTATAACTGAAGATTTTGTACCCTGAGAGCTGTTCTGCTACCTAAATGTGTGGTATATAGTGTGGATACTGGATTTAAAGTAGCCATTTAAATAGCAGCAACATTGTTTGACAGACATGGCAGAATCAGAAGTATGATGCATGTGGTGGTCTAAAAATTAGAGACAGTAGAGGTAAAGGAGTACTGATATGACTAAAGTATTGGTAGATGCATGAATGATCTGAAGGAGTTCTATAGCACATAGCCATATAGGAAAAAGTGTGCTGTAATGAATGACTACAACTAGTAAACATGGACTGGTACCCAACTATCAGTAGCTAGTATACACCCAGAAATGTGACATGCATGCAACAAGAAAGCTGTTTGCCATATAGTAAGCAGAGGATCTGCAGAAATCAGCTGATGGCCACTGCTGACAGTGATTGTCTGTGGTTAGACATCCCCTTCCAATTGAACGTTTAAAGGAACACGCCATCCAAAAATAAAGTTCCAATTGGTTTTCTCTGTGTCAATCTCTCACCTTTTTTTTTTTCTTGCTGCTTCTATATCTTTATATCAGACTAGGATTGTTGCCTAGAAACAGTGTGAAACAAGCTCTGGTGTCACACTTTTTTTTTACTTCAGACTAGGAAGAACTATGTCTCATCAATAACAGGCTTCAGCAATTCCTACATCATGAAATTCATGGATTGTACCACACAAGCCCCTATTACAGATACTGCAGATGATTAGACAGGCTCCTGTCACACAGTTATAATGAGAAGAAGATGACAGTTCAGCCTCCCTACTGTCTAGCTATAGGTTCTTAGTCTCTTTTGGAGAATATATAGGGAAGAATAATAGCGAACGAGTGTAGCGTGCTGCAGCCAAGAAACACTGCGGAAAAGACCACGGCAGAAATGCATTGCATTTTTTTCCACAGCATTTTCCCACAAAGTCCACAGAGTTTTCTTCTGTGGACTTTCAGCCCCTACTATACCTATACGGAAAAAAGCCAGAAGGTATAGAATTACAAAAGTAAAGCACCTTAAAAATACAACACTTTTATTCTACTTACAAGAAACCAATAAATCCAGCATATCATAAGTAAAAACAGGTCATCTCTCATTTATATGTGCTTGGTTCTGGTGCTGCATTTATTATATGAGCTTGGTTCTGGGGTTGTATTTATGTTATAAGCTTGGTTCTGGGGTTGCATTTATGTTATGAGTTTGCTTCATGTGTTATATTATATGTTGTGATCTTCATTGTAGCAATTTACATATGTCTTGAGATATGTTATGGTGCTATATTTACGTTATAAGTAGAGATGAGCGAATTTTTCAGAAGTTTGATTTTGCAGTTCGATTCGAATTTCCCAAAAAATTTGCTTCGATCCGAATTAATTAGTGACAAATATCTTTAAAAAACGCCTATTTCCTGGCTTCAGAGGGCCTGTATAGTGGTGTCGAACACTGTGTTTTGCAGTAACACGCATAGGGAACCTACTGTGATAGTGAAACAATACTGTGAGTCAGTATCACACGCACATGACAGGCGTCGCTCTTAGAACCACTGCACACTTCACTTATTTGGAAAGTTACGGGCCTAAAACTGACCAACTAAATCAAGTGTGAACTTAGCCTTACAGGTCCATGTTAGTGGCAATTAGAAAGAACCGTGCAAAGGCCCAAGATCCTACTGTAGCGTGAAAGCTACCGTCGTCTGCCAATTCCACATAGAAGTCTACAGAGTGGCGAGGCTACATCATGTGGAGCTGGTAGCCTTTTTCACTGTTGATTTTTTTTTTCTCAGTGTGTGGATGGGATTAGCCATTATCCAATCCACTTTGCTGGTAGTGTAAAATTCAGCCTTTTCGCAACACGAGGCCCCGGCCTTAAGGGAAAACTAATCCATGCGGTTTTGCCAGTGCAGATCCTGTGGCGGTTATGCACAACACAGGAATTCACAGAACACTAACAAGGTTTCCTGTTTTCCTTGTAACTTTCCGTGCATCTAAAATATGTTCTTAAACAATAATGTAAATGGATTTGTGAAGTTTTTTCTTTTATCAATGTTTTATTCAGCATGATAAATTATGTATTGTGCATTACAATTGTTGACAAGAAACCTCTTCCTCTTTATCTGAAGTACTCTAGATGATAAGACAATATTGTAATTTCTTTCATTTTTAATGCCTTATTTAAATGCCAATATTTTAAAAAAATAACAAAAAGAAAAAAATGAACCAAAAAAGACATGTATGTATGCTTTGAAAATACAAATTTGGTTATTTCTGGCACTGCAGCTTTGATGAGGCTAAGCTGCAAAACCAGACTTAGCTGTATATATGTTGGGACCACTGGCCCTAGTGAAGGTGGAGTCTTATGTTTGGGACACCCAGTGATTACATAGAATTACATTAAGTAATAAGTTTGAAAAATGACAGAGTTGCATCACACTATCTCAGGCTGTGTAATAAACCTTGCACATAAACCACCTGTCTAAAAGTTTACCCCACATATTGGTTGGCACAATATTGCATTTCAAACCAGACCTTTTCCCGCTGAATCATGCCCATTTATCATGTAAACTACATCAATTTATCAAGCAAGTCAGGAAAATGGTATTAGCCTGAGACTCCATTTTGCAGAAACGCAGTTTTTTTTTGCTGCAGATGTTGCTGAGGTATAAGTACTTCCTATATATTTCTTAATCCTTTTGTAGCCATTCTTGACTTTGGCTCAAAGGCTCAAAAAACCACATCAAAATCTGCAAGTGGGACCTTAACCTCACTGGAGACAAAATTTTGCATTACAAATGCACAAAATGTTGGCACATTTTACTCCACCCTCTAACATATTAGTAAATCTGTCCAAATATTCCACGTGTGGTTTCACTTTGTATTAAGACACAACTACAGTGGGTACGGAAAGTATTCAGACCCCTTTAAATTTTTTACTCTTTGTTTCATTGCAGCCATTTGCTAAAAGCAACAAAGTTAATTTTATTTCTCATTAATGTATACTCAGCACCCCATCTTGACAGAAAAAAACCAGAAATGTCATGTCCCAGGACTTGGTTTAATTCACTGACATGTATCTGTGATACTGTTTGTCTTTGTAGTTTGTCCCTTTTCTCTCTCTGTATCCTTAGCTGTGATGCTGTAGCTCCTCCTCTCTGTTCCTCAGTTTAGTTTCACTTCTTTGTAAGCAACATGTCTGCTCAGCTCCTGGTATTTCATCATTTTTCACCTACTTCTGTATGAGGTTCTACAAGATTTACCTGGATTAAAGCATCTGGAATCTTATCTACGCCTCCTCAGTTGAGTTGAACACTATCTGATAAATATCTTGGTGTAAATTGCTGGTTAGCATAGAGACTACAGGACACTCTCACAACCTCACACTTGCAGCCAAGCTATTGAGTCAGAACAGTGAAAAATGATGCATAAAGACTGCCAGATACGGCTGTAAGACAGTTCACCAACTTCTGACATACAGTCAGTCACAGCAAGTTACCTGAAGCCAGAAGGAATCAGCATTGTGTAAGTTGAATCTGCAGCTCAGACTCCCTCAGCATAAGAAGATTCTAGCAAGCAGCCATCTTACTCCAGCAAAGTTATATTTATCCTGTTTGTGTTGCATCATGGCTGAAGGGCACCCTGAAGCACAAGGTAGCATGGACCTCAGTCTGCAGCCCAGTGAGAAGGCTAGACGCTCAATTAAACAGGTTAGAGACAATCTAGAAGGTTTAAAGCATGAACTTTCCTGTGAACTCTCAAAATGGTGGCAGAAAATACAGACTAAGATATCTGCCATGTGCTTGCCTGCATACCATGTATCACCACTAGAGGGAGCTCTGCGACAGCTTTGTGCTATGCATGGACATTATAAAATGAAAGCTGAGGAGTATGAAAGCATATTGAGGAAATTTCATACAGACGATTCTTTAGCTGAATTGCAAAGCTTCCAGCATCTCAATTCAGAACGAGACAGCTTAGTACATGAAACTAAGTTAAGGACAGAGGCAAGAATTGCGCAACTGCAGGAAATGGCATCCCATGTTTCTGAGTCTACCAAGCGTTCAAAGCGTACATCTAAGTCACGTTCCTCAAAATCTTCCACACTCAGTGAGCAACTTATAAAAGCACGTGCAGAGGCGGAAGCTACTAAGATACAGGCAGCCTTTGCACAACAGAAAGCAGAAATGGAAGCTAAGGCAGCTCAAAAAAGGACAGAACTAGAGGCTCTAGAGAAACAGTATGAGCATGCTGCAGCCATGGCAAGGTTAAGCATTTTAGAACAGGCCATCAGTGGAAGTGAAAGCGACAGCACCAGTTTGTGTGATGTGGAAGCAGAGGATCCCCTCAAGCGCACAAGAAACTATGTACTAAGCCAAAGCAGTGAATCCCTATTTGCCACAAATGTTCCTGTCAGGGACAACATTTCTCCAGTGCAACAGGGCACAGTATCTTCTGAAGCACACCGCATTCAAGGTCAGTACAATGCCCTGCCTGTCCAGCATCCAGTTTCTTCTTCCTTCATGGATTCCCAAAGCCTTGCACCTCAGCAAATGCAATATACTGATACTCAGGTAAACACCAATGTGACACCATACTACCAGACTGCAAACAACCGTCCAGTCTCACATCCATATGTGGCTAAACCTATGGACTTTAAGCTAGCTCCTAGGCTGAATGCCTACGCAGCCCCTACACTACCTACCTCTGTTAACCAGAACCCCACTAACAACGTAATCACCGCTACTCAGCCAGCAACTCAATATTTAAAGTCAGAGAGAACAGACATGTCAGAGTTTGCAAGGTACATGGTTCGCCGTGAGCTTACTAAGACTGGACTCACAAGGTTCGATGACCAACCTGAGAACTACAGAGGCTGGAAATGTTCCTTCAAAACTGCAATTAGTGACCTTGGCATTACTGCAGCTGAAGAATTAGATTTGCTTATCCGGTGGCTTGGCCCACAGTCCACAGAACGTGCTAAAAGACTCAGATCCGTCCACATTTACAACCCCATAGCAGGCCTTACCGCTGCTTGGGAAAGACTGGAGAAAACCTATGGCAGTCCTGAAGCAATAGAGAATGCTCTGTTCAAACGGTTGCAAGGGTTTCCAAAGATATCTGGTAAGGATCATCAGAAATTTCAAGAACTTAGTGACCTACTCATGGAGCTCCTACTAGCCAAGGCGGACACTCTCCTACCGGGCCTCAGTTACCTGGACACTGCTCGTGGGGTAAACCCGATAGTCACCAAGTTGCCATATAATATTCAAGAAAGGTGGACCACAGTTGGGTCAAGATACAAAACTGAGAATAGAGTCTCCTTTCCTCCATTTTCCTACTTCTGTGAGTTTATCAAGAACATTGCAGAATCCAAGAATGACCCGAGCTTTTCCTATGGGGATCCCAGTGTTCCTGGTTCACCTCCTATTAAGTATGACAGCTCACATTCTAACTACAGAAACCGCAGAGGCCCAGTTTCGGTGAAAAAGACTGATATTCTTCCTATACCTACATCAGCACCAGAAGAAAGCAGTTGCAACAGCAACCAAGACGAAAAGGTAGAAAATCCTAACCGTCTGTGTCCTATTCACAAGAAGCCTCATCCCCTCAAGAAGTGTATTGGCTTCAGGAGGAAACCAATCCAGGAACGTAGAGAGCTTCTTAAGAAACTAGGGATATGTTTCAAATGTTGTGCCTCTACTGAACATGTTGCTAGAGACTGTAAAATTGCTATTAAGTGTATAGAGTGTGGCAGTGAGAACCATGTACAAGCTCTTCATCGATCCCAGCCTAGTGCCACACCACCTAGAGGTTCCCCTTCCCCAACTAAGCATGGCGGGGAGAACACAGATCAAGCAGCAAATACTACCACAGTATCTTCCTCATGTACAGAAGTCTGCGGAGAAGACCTTTGTGACAAGTCCTGTGCAAGGATATGCCTAGTCAATATATACCCCAAGGGCCAACCAGAAAGGGCTCTGAGGGTGTACGCCATCTTGGACGACCAGAGCAACCACTCACTTGCAAGGTCAGAACTCTTTGATCTGTTTAACTTAAAGGGTGATACTTATCCATATACCTTGGGTACTTGTAGTGGCATATCAGAGGTTTCTGGAAGAAGGGCCTGTGGTCTCGTAATAGCTTCTCTCAAGGGCAATTTGGAGATACCTTTGCCCACACTTGTTGAGTGCAACCAGATACCATCAAACAGAGAGGAGATACCCACACCAGAGGCGGCTTTCCAGCACCCTCATCTAAGGGCTATAGCCAGTGAAATACCACCCCTTGACAAAAATGCAGACATTCTAGTTCTGCTAGGTAGAGACATTCTCAGACTGCACAAAATACGCCAGCAAATTAATGGACCACATGATGCACCATTTGCCCAGCGCCTCGATCTAGGATGGGTAATCATTGGCAACGTCTGCATAGGTAGGATGAAAAGGCCCACCAATATTTCTTCATTTAAGACGCATATGTTACCAAATGGTCGCAGCACTTGTTTTCAGCCATGTCCACATCACTACCAAGTGAAAGAGAAGATAAGCAACAGTAAGTGGCTGCATAATCACCGAGACAACGTGAATACTTTCCTGCCTGGGGACGACATCCTTGGATTAACAGTGTTCAATACAACAAGTGATGACGACAAGCTGGCACCGGCTATAGCTGATAAAGAATTTCTCAAACTTATGGACAAGGAATTCATTCAAGATGATTCCAACAGCTGGGTAGCACCTTTACCTTTCCGCTCCCCGAGATCAAAACTGCCAAACAATCTGAAGCAAGCAGTTTCTAGATTTTCCTCTTTAAAACGTACCCTCAAGAGGAAACCAGAGATGGAGAAACACTTTGTAGGTTTCATGCAGAAGGTATTTGAGAGAGATCATGCAGAACCTGCACCTCCACTAAAGGAAGGAGAAGAATGCTGGTACCTTCCATCATTTGGCGTGTATCACCCTCGCAAACCTGACCAAATCAGGGTCGTGTTCGATTCTAGTGCTCAGTATGAAGGCGTCTCTCTCAACAACCTGCTCCTCACTGGTCCTAACCTAAACAACAGCCTCATAGGAGTCTTAATCCGTTTCAGACAGGAACCAGTTGCAGTGATGGCCGACATCCAACAGATGTTTCATTGCTTCATTGTTAAGGATGATGACAGAAACTATCTCAGGTTCCTATGGCATAAGAACAATGATGTCAACAATGAAGTCATAGATTACCGGATGAAGGTACATGTCTTTGGCAATAGCCCATCTCCTGCAGTAGCGATCTATGGACTGAGAAGGACCGCCCATGAAGGTGAGAGAGAGTATGGCTCTGATGCTCGTCAGTTTGTTGAGAGGAACTTCTATGTTGATGATGGTCTTAAATCCTTACCTGCATGTGAAGAAGTGATTGATCTCCTCTCTAGAACACAGGAAATGCTGTCTGTAGCTAACCTCAGACTTCACAAGATCATCTCCAACAATATGGAGGTAATGAAGGCATTTCCCTCTGAAGATCATGCAATCAACTTGAAGGATCTTGATCTCAGTTCTGATACTCCTCCTATGCAACGCAGCCTAGGATTGCTATGGAACACTGAACAAGACACATTCACATTCCAAGTGTCTTCTTGTGACAAACCTTTCACCAAACGAGGAGTTTTATCTGTTGTGAACAGCATTTATGATCCTCTTGGTTTCATTGCTCCCATCACCATTCAAGGCAAGCTACTACTAAGACAGCTTACCACTGAGAACATGGACTGGGACACTCCACTGCCTGCTGAGAAACAACTGAGGTCTGACTGTGGCACTAACTTCATTGGAGCCTGCAAAGAACTGCAGTTAGACAACTTCTTATCCAACAATGGGTGCACTTGGACGTTTAACCCTCCACATTCATCCCATATGGGAGGTTCCTGGGAACGTATGATTGGGATCACACGCAGAATCCTTGATTCTATGTTGATGGACCACAAGTCGACACTGCTTACCCATGAGACGTTAATAACCTTTCTTGCTGAAGTGTCTGCAATAATCAATGCAAGGCCACTTGTCCCAATATCTTCAGACCCTGAATCTCCAAGTATCTTAACCCCAGCAACGCTTCTTACTCAGAAAATTGGTACTGCTGCTACCTCTCCACGTACCTTAGATCACAGTGACATTTACAGACGCCAATGGAAACAAGTTCAACACCTGTCCAATGTGTTCTGGCACCGCTGGAAAACAGAGTACCTCCACATGCTACAGAGCCGTCACAAATGGCAGACCTCAAAACCTAATCTCCAGGTGGGTGACCTCGTCCTTCTAAGGGATAAAGAAGTCCATCGGAATGAATGGCCTATGGGTCTCATCACTAAAGTTGTCCCTAGTGATGATGGGAAGACTCGGAAAGTGGAGGTCAAGGTAACCAAGGGAGGCTCAGTGCGAGTTTTCTTCCGCCCAATTAATGAACTGGTGCTTCTTCTTCCAAGAGGAGATGTCACATAAAAGAAGATAAGGACACCATTCACAGCTCATGGCGGGGAGCTTCCTTCCATGAACTAAAACCGTGTTCTTGTGGATTACAGTGTGGGTCGGTGGAGGTGTTGGCAAATTGCGGCTTCCCGACCTGAAGATTGGTTTATTTGGACTAACTGTTGACTATTGTTTGTTGTGCATGTTTCTTTTTTGTTTTTCAGGTTTGAAGAGGACCTTATGGACATCTCAGGACATTTAATGTTTGTTTTCAGTGAAATCTAAAGATTTCAGGCGGGGAGTGTCATGTCCCAGGACTTGGTTTAATTCACTGACATGTATCTGTGATACTGTTTGTCTTTGTAGTTTGTCCCTTTTCTCTCTCTGTATCCTTAGCTGTGATGCTGTAGCTCCTCCTCTCTGTTCCTCAGTTTAGTTTCACTTCTTTGTAAGCAACATGTCTGCTCAGCTCCTGGTATTTCATCATTTTTCACCTACTGCTGTATGAGGTTCTACAAGATTTACCTGGATTAAAGCATCTGGAATCTTATCTACGCCTCCTCAGTTGAGTTGAACACTATCTGATAAATATCTTGGTGTAAATTGCTGGTTAGCATAGAGACTACAGGACACTCTCACAACCTCACACTTGCAGCCAAGCTATTGAGTCAGAACAAGAAATGTAGATATTTTTGCAAATTTATTAAAAAAGAAAAACTGAAATATCACATGGTCATAAGTATTCAGACCCTTTGCTCAGTATTGAGTAGAAGCACCCTTTTGAGCTAGCACAGCCATGAGTCTTCTTGGGAATGATGCAACAAGTTTTTCACATCTGGATTTGGGGATCCTCTGCCATTCTTCCTTGCAGATCCTCTCCAGTTCCGTCAGGTTGGATGGTGAACGTTGGTGGACAGCCATTTTCATGTCTCTCCAGAGATGCTCAATTGGGTTGAGGTCAGGGCTCTGGCTGCGCCAGTCAAGAATGGACACAGAGTTGTTCCAAAGCCACTCCTTTGTCATTTTAGATGTGTGCTTAGGGTCATTGTCTTGTTGGAAGGTGAACCTTTGGCCCAGTCTGAGGTCCACAGCACTCTGGAAGAGGTTTTCTTCCAGGATATCTCTGTACTTGGCCGCATTCATCTTTCCTTCAAATGTAACCAGTCGTCCCTGCAGCTGAAAAACACCCCCATAGCATGATGCTGACACCACCATGTTTCACTGTTGGGATTGTATTGGGCAGGTGATGAGCAGTGCCTGGTTTTCTCCACACATACTGCTTAGAATTAACGCCAAAAAGTTCAATCTTCGTCTCATCAGACCAGAGAATCTTATTTATCATAGTCTGGGAGTCCTTCATGTGTTTTTTGGCAAACTCTATGCGGGCTTTCATATGTCTTGCACTGAGGAGAGGCTTCCTTCGGGCCACTCTGCCATAAAGTCCCGACTGGTGGAGGGCTGCAGTGATAGTTGACTTTGTGGAACTTTCTCCCATCTCCCTACTGCATCTCTGGAGCTCAGTCACAGTGATCTTTGGGTTCTTCTTTACCTCTCTCACCAAGGCTCTTCTCCCACGATTGCTCATTTTGGCTGGACGACCAGGTCTAGGAAGAATTCTGGTCGTCCCAAACTTCTTCCATTTAAGGATTATGGAGGCCACTGTGCTCTTAGGAAGCTTGAGTGCTCCAGAAATTCTTTTGTAACCTTGGCCAGATCTGTGCCTTGCCACAATTCTGTCTCTGAGCTCCTTGAGCAGTTCCTTTGACCTCATGATTCTCATTTGCTCTGACATGCACTGTGAGCTCTTATATAGACAGGTGTGTGCCTTTCCAAATCAAGTCCAATCAGTTTAATTAAACACAGCTGGACTCCAATGAAGGAGTAGAACCATCTCAAGGAGGATCAGAAGGAAATGGACAGCATGTGAGTTAAATATGAGTGTCACAGCAAAGGGTCTGAATACTTATGACCATGTGATATTTCAGTTTTTCTTTTTTTATAAATTTTCAAAAATATCTACATTTCTGTTTTTTTCTGTCAAGATGGGGTGCTGAGTGTACATTAATGAGAAATAAAATGAACTTTTTTGCTTTTAGCAAATGGCTGCAATGAAACAAAGAGTGAAAAATTTAAAGGGGTCTGAATACTTTCCGTACTCACTGTATGTTCTTCATCCCATAGATATGATATGCCTTGGCAGTTGCTGCCTAACAATTATTTTTATCTTTTTATTTATTTAGGCAGTTTTATCTAACATTTTACAATTAAATAGATAATTGTAGAATTTGTTTCCAAGACCTTACATTTACCCACATGAAACTGTTTTTGCCATTTCTCCCAGCCTTCAGCTTCTCCATGTCTCCATATATTATATTATTCTTCTATGTGTTGATTTGTTACAGAATCTAATATAATTAAAATAAGATTAGTCAGTCCTAACCTGCACCAGAGTTTCCAAAGTGTCTAGTGCAATAATAGACTATCTACGCTAACCTTACACCACTTCTTAGTTGGCTTAGTTTCCAACATAATCTTAGTGCACTGTACAGAATTTTGTTACATTTGTCAAAATTCTGGCTCACAATTTTTTTTTATTAAGCTTTAATCCTTTTCAACAAGCCCCATACATCTGTTTTTGGATGAGGTACAGAAACTGTTGAGGTTCAGAAAGTTTCTAAAACACATAGAAAATAAGGTATAACGTATGTGCACAGGGGCGCACCGCTAATGAGGCGAAGTGAGGCGGCCGCCTCGGGCGGCACTGTCCGGGGGGCGGCATTTTTACTATTTAATGTAAACCAGCCCAGGACAGGCCGCTTTAAAAAAAAAAAAAACCAGAGCTGAGCGCGGCCTGTCCTCGGCTGGTTTACAAGACGTCGCATCTCAGCGCAGGCGGTGATACAATGACGTCATCACGCCGCCTACGCTGAGACACAGACGTCGCGGACAAGAAGAGGAGGCGGCGGCGGCTGCATCAAGGCATCGCAGGTGAGTATAACTTTTTTTTATATATATAAATAGGCCGTAACCTGTTGGAGTATCCCAGCAGGTCAGGGCCTATTTATTTACCTATCCCGCGTCTGCTCGTGGCCGCCCCCGCTTCCCCTTCTGCTATGGGACGCAGAAAGGGAAGTGGACGCCGCTATGAGAGGCCGCGGGGATCGGTAAGTTGGGCCGCGGGCCGCAAATACTACTATTATTATTCTAATTATAATCGGAGACCCAGGGGAGGTGAGGGAACATAAAAACCAGTGTTACTCACCTCCTGCGATCCGATGTAACTCCGAGCAGGCTTGAGGCCTGTGGTGACGTCATCAGGTCGCGTCGCCGGCCTGATCACGTGATGTGTGTGTGCAATTAAACAGGGCCGAAAGCTGCAAGGAGTGCACCGGTGTCTAGGATAGGTAAGTAACTCTGGTTTTTATGTTTGTATTCTTCCCTGGGTCTACAATCATTATACTCTGGGGTCTGAAAAGACCCCAGAGTATAATAATAGTTCATGGGTCGGCCACTATGGGGCATAATACCCTGTGCAGGGACCACTGTAGAGCATAATACCCTGTGCAGGGGCCACTCTGGAGCATAATACAAGTGCAGGGGCCACTATAGAGCATAATACCGAGTGCAGGGGCCACTATAGAGCATAATACAAGTGCAGGGGCCACTATGGAGCATAATACCAGTGCAAAGGCCACTATGGAGGATAATACCAGTGCAGGGGCCACTATGGAGCATAATACCAGTGCAAGGGCCACTATAGAGCATAATACCAGTGCAGGGGCCACTATGGAGCATAATACCGTGTGCTGGGGCCACTGTGGAGCATAATACCGTGTGCAGGGGCCAATATGGAGCATAATACCGTGTGCAGGGGCCAATATGGGGCATAAAACTGTGTGCAGGAGTTGCTGTGGAACATAATACCGTGTGCAGTGGCCAATGCGGGGCATAATACCGTGAGCAGGGGCCACTATGGAGCATAATACGGGGGGAGTGTTCAGGGGCTGCTGCGGGCCATAACACTGTGTAATACTGTGTGCAGGGGCTGCTTTGGAACATTATAGTGTGTGTAAATGGGGCGCTATAAACATGGGCTATGGCACCTGTTTATATTATATGCTGTCTGTTTATAGTGACCGTGTGATGTAATTGTAGCCTTGTCACATACTGTAGACATGTACAGGACGAGGCTGTAGTTTCATTACATGGCCGCTATGAGATGAATTACACTATGTAAACAGAGAAGCGGTCACGGCGCTTACACAGGTACCATTCAAACAGCTGATCAGAGGGGGTCCTGGAAAACCTTTTAATTAGTTAACACCTGGGGTATTATTAATAAGGGGCACTATTTATACAGGGTACACACGGACATTATTAATATAAAGATGCACTTGGGAGTATTATTCATTATGGGGGGTTATATCATATATTTTATAATTGGGGGTAGCAGCAGAATGGGGGCTTTGTGTAGGTGAGGACAATGTGGGTTGGATGCCTGGAAAAGTGAGGAGCCAAAGATGTCTGTGTTGCAAACTTTACAGAGACAAGTCACAGCTGGAAGAAGTGGTCATGGCAGTCCAGAGGGAAGAGAAGGGAAATGTGAAGGATTAGGCAGAGACGTCACCTGTAAGTCACAGAATGTTACTGCCCTGTATTCACCTAAATGATAGAGGATAAATACCTGATTGATGGGGGTCTGTCTGCTGAGACCCACACTGAGCCTGAGAATTGGGTTTTTTCCCCCCACTAGGTGGGAATCCAGCCTGACCGCAGCCATATATAGGTGTGTCACTTGGTGGATGGACGAACCCGCGTGGCTCTCATTCACTTCAATGGGAGTGCCAAAGATACCCGAAGTCCAGTACTCAGCTATCTGCGGGGCTCCTATTATAGAGAATGGGGGCCACGTGGGCTCGTCCATCCACCAAGCAGAAGATATGTGAAGTTACTTTCATTGTTAATGCCGTGTTGTTGATCTGATACTGAAGTAATACAGGAAGAAGAATTCTTAAAAACTGTTTTATAACTTTGTGTATTGTGTATATTGTGCGACGATAACAGTGTGTTAAACTAGTAGCATGGAAACTCAGTTTTGTTTTGTTTTTTGGGGGGAGGGGCGTCTTTCTATAGTCCGCCTCAGGCAGCAAAGAGGCTAGTTTCACCACTGTATGTGCACCAGTTTTTTTGGTGTCAATTACTTCAGATTTCTGGTGCATATTTATTAGTTTATCTGCCCTACTATATATCCAAGTTTTATCTATAAACTACCAACATACTTCCTAACCGTTCCAGATTCAGCGGTACAGTCCCTGATTGTCCTGTCCCACTGTTCCAGTTGGAAGGAGGTATGTCTCGATTTCAACTTCTCTGCATCTGGAAAATACAATGGTGAAGCCAGGAGCCGTTCACTCCCCACTTCACCATTTGGCCCGTGTCTCTGCTTCAGGAGAAGTTGGCACAAGGTAGTGATGTCACTTACATTGCACCTGCAGCTCCCTGAAGCCCCCTGAAACAGAGACAGCTGACAGAACATCAGGAGAATGGGGCGAGGTGAGTAATAGTGTTTTTAATTCTTGTTTGTTACCAGTAGAGAACATAATATTGTGAGGGCAACCGCAGAAGGTCTTTCACTGCCAGGGGTTTTCAGATATTTTGCTCCCCTGGCTGCCTAGGCAATTTTCACAGTTTTGAGATGGACAAATAAAATCTAAATTGCAACATTAAAAAATGATACTAACGCCCATACCTACAGTCATGGCCAAAAGTTTTGAGAATGACACAAATATTATATTTTCACATGATCTGCTGCCCTCTGGTTTTTATGTGTGTTTGTCAGATGTTTTTATCACATACAGAAATATAATTGCATTCATATTATGAGTAACAGAAGCTTATATTGACAGAATGAGTTAATGCAGCAAGTCAATATTTGCAGTGTTGACCCTTCTTCTTCAGGACCTCTGCAATTCTCCCTGGCATGCTCTCAATCAACTTCTGGACCAAATCCTGACTGATAGCAGTCCATTCTTGCAGAATCAATGCTTTAATTTTGTCTGAATTTGTTGGTTTTTGTTTGTCCACCCGTCTCTTGATGATTGACCACAAGTTCTCAATGGGATTAAGATCTGGGGAGTTTCCAGGCCATGGACCCAAAATCTCTATGTTTTGTTCCCTGAGCCATTTAGTTATCACCTTTGCTTTATGGCAAGGTGCTCCATCAAGCTGGAAAAGGCATTGTTGAGCGCCAAACTGCTCTTGGACGGTTGCGAGAAGTTGCTCTTGGAGGACATTCTGGTACGATTCTTTATTCATGGCTGTGTTTTTAGGCAAGACTGTGAGAGAGCCGATTCCCTTGGCTGAGAAGCAACCCCACACATGAATGGTTTCAGGATGCTTTACAGTTGGCATGAGACAAGACTGGTGGTAGCGCTCACCTCTTCTTCTCCGAATAAGCTGTTATCCAGATGTTCCAAACAATCGAAAAGGGGATTCATCAGAGAAAATGACTTTACCCCAGTCCTCAGCAGTCCACTCCCTGTACCTTTTGCAGAATATCAGTCTGTCCCTGATGTTTTTTCTGGAGAGAAGTGGTTTCTTTGCTGCCCTCCTTTAGACCAGGCCTTGCTCCAAGAGTCTCCGCCTCACAGTGCGTGCAGATGCACTCACACCTGCCTGCTGCCATTCCTCAGCAAGCTCTGCACTGCTGGTAGCCCGATCCCACAGCTGAAACACTTTTAAGAGATGGTCCTGCCGCTTGCTGGTCTTTCTTGGGTGCCCTGGAGCCTTTTTGGCACCAATGGAACCTCTCTCCTTGAAGTTCTTGATGATGCGATAGATTGTTGACTGAGGTGCAATCTTTCTAGCTGCAATACTCTTCCCAGTTAGGCCATTTTTGTGCAGTGCAATGATGACTGCACGTGTTTCTTTAGAGATAACCATGGTTAACAGAAGAGAAACAATGATGGCAAGCACCAGCCTCCTTTTAAAGTGTCCAGTGGTGTCATTCTTACTTAATCATGACAGATTGATCTCCAGCCCTGTCCTCATCAACACCCACACCTGTGTTAATGGAGCAATCACTGAAACGATGTTAGGTGGTCCTTTTAAGGCAGGGCTGCAATGATGTCGAAATGTGTTTTGGGGGATAAAGTTCATTTTCTAGGCACATATTGACTTTGCAAGTAATTGCTGTTAAGCTGATCACTCTTTATAACATTCTGGAGTATATGCAAATTGCCATTAGAAAAACTGAAGCAGTAGACTTTGTAAAAATTAATATTTGTATCATTCTCAAAACTTTTGGCCATGACTGTATATATTATCTGAAAGTAGACACCTGCAGCATTGTCAAAATACCACTTGCTAAAAGTGAAAAGCAAACAAAAAGTTATATGCACCAAACCTCCTAAAAATAAGAGTTCAACATGTGCAAAGTTCATTCATATCAAAAAGACCAACACCTCCACAAGTACTGGTCCACAAGTACTGGAAGGAACAAAAACCTGCTTTGAAGATGGAAATGTTAAAAAAGTATCATGCTATAAAATGTAGGGATTACACACTGTGAAAAGCAAGTGCACCCCTAAACCCTATGTCTATTACCTATTTCTTGAAAGTAGACAACCTGAAGATTACATATTGCATTGTACATTCATACACAAAACACATGTAAAATAATAGATCAAGGTGTACACAATTTATATTATACTGCAAACATCAACTACAAGAGCTTGTACTCTCAAAAACACTGATACAGAAGTCAAGCAATATTTTGTTGTCATTCACTAATATGTTAAAAATCCATGCTACCCCTCACCCTGGAGTCACATACAGGTTATGCACAGACAGTCATGATTTATCATCTCTGCAGTCTGCAGCTCTGAACCTTCCCCCTCCTCTTCATCCTTCACATTGCCTGAGGCTGGATGGGGGAGGACACTTTAGAGTCCTATATCTAAGGATCGTTTAGTGCTATGAAAATGATCTTTAAAATAATACCGAGATCATCATGATAGCCCTTACAGATTCAGAGCAATTTGCTGTTAAAAACACTGTCGGTAATTGAGATGCTGAATAGTGTATTAATTGCTGAATAGCTCTGGATCTGTAAGGGCTATCATGATGATCTTGGTATCATTTTAAAGATGATCCTCATCTTTAAAAGGATTCCAAGAACATCTTCATAGCCATAATAGATCCTGAGAAATCGGACATCCTACATGCGTCCACTGCATCTAAAGTGCCACCCTGTCCAGATGTATAAATAGGTGGGTGGCAGGGAAAGGGTTAAACTGTGGGGGCAACTGGAGGGATACTTTATACTGTGGGGGCAACTGGAGGGGGTACATTAAACTGTTGAGATAGCTAGAGGGGGACTTTATACTGTGGGGGGTAGCTGCTTTACTATTACAGTGGATGTCAGGTGTTTAAATCTAAAGTTGAAATACACTTATCGCGGGCATTAAAGGGGTTGTCCGGGATAAAATAAAAATTGACCCCTAAACTAAACCCCCTCCCCCTGCCTAAGTTCTAATTTACTTTGTTTTAAAAAAAAATTTAAAACTAATTTTAAAATTATACATTTAAAAAAATGTATAATTACCTAGATCGCCAGGGTGGTCATGTGACCTCCCCAGGCACACTTTCTGATGATCCGGTGACATTCCGTTTCCCCGTTTCTGGAAACAAAACGTCACAATGGACAATGTGGGAAGAAGTGATCTTAAACATTATAGAGCCAAGAAACAGTGGCACAAGAGAGGTATTGATTACATTTTCCATTCTAATGCTCGGGGAAAGAGTGGCAACTAGATTTGAGTTTTTACTTTTCCCCCGATAGTCAGGCTTAACAGCTCTCCAGGCGTATACTGCGGTCTGCTCCTGAGACCTGCTTAAGTGGGTTATCCCACTGTTTTCTGTTTACCGCTCTTGGATTAGCCTTGAGTGGAATTAATTGTTGTATTTCTTGGTCCCTTCCTTCGCACTCTCTCTTACCCTCGCTTTATCCCCCTCCCCCCCCCCCTTTTTTTCCTTTTTTTTTTTTTTCTTTTTTCCTTCTTTTTCTTTCCTCTCTGTGAGTCTTGTGTGCGTTGTTTGTTGTTTTTGTCTCTTCCCCTTGCAGGACCCCGGCCCTTCGCCATGGACTCTCTGGTGTTTTCCTCCATCAACGCTAATGGTCTCAACACTCCCGATAAGAGATCATCCCTTCTCCGCCTTCTATGGGGTAAGAGGGTCCAGGTGGCCTTTATACAGGAGACTCACTTTCGGGAGGGGGGCGGTCCCTACCTTTTCCTCCCCAAGATTCTCAGACGTATACCATAGCTGTTTCCCGGAGTCCAAGTCCAGGGGGGTGAGCATTCTTATCGCACATTCTGTTCCTTGGAAATATAAGGCAGCCTTGCGGAATGATTCGGGTAGATTCCTGTTTTTAAAGAGGGAATTAGCAGGCTCTTTGTTTACTCTAGCCAATGTCTACCTCCCCAACTCCAATCAGGCAGCCGCCTTGGAAGGCATTCTGGCTAAGCTGGCCGATTTTGCAGAGGGCACTCTTTTAGTGGGAGGAGATTTCAATATAGCCCTGGACCCCTCGGTAGACATCTCCAGAGGCTCGTCCTACATGCCTAAGCAGGTTCTCCGACGAATCCGTCGACTGCTTTTCTCTCACCAATTGATAGACCTGTGCCGCACGGTCCATCCTGATGTGAGAGACTACACCTTTTATTCACATGCTAGAGATGTTTACTCGAGATTAGATTATTTCTTCATTAGACATGCAGACGTTCCTTTAATAAACGGAGCTGAGATTGACCCTATCACTTTCGCGGACCATGCAGTGGTTCATGCTGTCCTGACATCCCCCGCCACGAGACCCCGAGCTTGGCAATGGCGTCTCAATGAGTCGCTGCTCCAAGACATCCCAACATCTCAGGCTGTCTCCTCTGCCCTGTCTAACTACTTCCAGGAGAATGATACAGCGGAAGTGTCTCCCCTGACATTATGGGCAGCTCACAAATGTGTGGTTAGGGGGGTGCTGGTGCAGCATGGGTCCCGCATTAAAAAGGAGAGGTCTTGAGAGATAGCCGCGCTGATTGCCGACGTGGTTTACCTCGAGCAGGCCCACAAGCGCACTCACGCAATAGATACCCAGTCGGCCCTCTTAGTAGCTCGTAAAAAATTACGAGAACGCCTAGATATACGTACAAAATATCTCTTAGCTAGAGGACGGCGCCATTTCTATGAATTTGGAAATAGATGTAGCCGCATGCTTGCCAGGTCCCTTAGGGAACAAAAGACACGCAACTATATCCCTTCGGTCACTGACTCGACAGGAAGGCGCAATGCTGATCCACACCGTATTGCAGAAGAGTTCGGGGGGGTTTTATCGTACCCTCTACAACCTTCCGTCATGTCCCCCAGAGTCGAATGGCCCCTCCCTTTCCTCTGCTCTGAGACAGTATATAGCAGACTCCGGAATGCCTAAACTCTCGGCGGAAGCCCAAACTGCCCTTGACTCACCTATAACTAAGGAGGAATTAGCTCAGGCGCTTCAGACAATGCAACCTAGTAAGGCCCCGGGCCCCGATGGCTTTCCAGCCTCCTACTATAAAAAATACTCGTTAGAGTTGTTGGACCCCCCTGGTGCGTGCCTTAAATTCTCTGTCGGCAGGTGCGACTCTCCCCCCGGACATGACTAGGGCTCATATAGCGGTAATACATAAGGCGGGTAAAGACTCTGCGATGTGTGCTAGCTATAGACCGATATCACTCCTTAATGTTGACTTAAAAATCTTCTCTAAGGTGATAGCCTCCAGACTGGCCCCTCTATTGCCTGACTTAGTACAGTCCGATCAAGTTGGTTTTATCCCCACACGTGAGGCTAGGGACAACACAGTAAAGGTAATTAACGCCATATACTACGCCAAAACCCATGACCTCCCACTTTGTCTTCTCTCAACTGATGCTGAAAAAGCATTTGATAGAGTGAGCTGGTCTTATCTATTTGAGGTCCTGGATCATGTGGGGCTTGGCCAGATTATGAGATCCTGGATCGCTTCCTTGTATTCCAATCCATCAGCTTCCACGAGAGTTAACGGAATTATTTCATCTCCCTTTCCGATAGGGAATGGCACGCGTCAGGGGTGTCCCCACTCCCCCCTGATCTTTGTCTTAACACTAGAACCCCTGCTTAGAAAGGTCAGATCTAACCCGGACATAGGTGGCCTAAGGGTAGGCAGTAGAGTCCTGAAAATTGCAGCATATCCAGATGATCTCCTCTTCTTCCTGCAGGATCCGGCCAAATCCCTCCCCCCCCTAATGTCTGAATTTCGCAGGTTCTGTCATCTTACAAACTTTAAAATTAATTTCCAGAAATCTGAGGCCCTCAATGTTTCGCTTCCGCAGGGGATTCAGTCCTCTCTGGAGACTTCCTTCCCCTTCAGATGGTCGAGAATAGCTATCAAGTACTTAGGGGTGATGATAACCAAGGACCTAAGCGAGCTCTATGACAAAAATTACCTCCCCCTTCTGCGGGCTATTAGATCAGACCTAAAGAGATGGTCCATAGGTACTTACACATGGTTTGGCCGCTGCGCTATATACAAAATGAATATTATGCCCCGTCTGCTATACCTCTTCCAAACTTTACTGATCCACATACCCCCCGGTTTTTTTAAGTTACTGTATAGTGACCTAATCAACTTCGTGTGGCAGGGTGGGCGAACTAGGCTGGCGCGTTCTACTCTCACGTTACCTAAACAATGGGGTGGTCTGGGTCTTCCTGACCCTCGAAAGTATTATGAGGCCTCCATGCTCCAAAGAGTGCTGGACTGGTGCCGTCACGCTCCGTACAAACAATGGGTTGCCCTGGAAAACGTATTCGTTGACGCCACCCTGGACTCGCTTCCCTGGTTAGACTCGCTACGCCCCGGGGCCCTGAGACCCCACCCTACCATAGGACCCACTCTCCGGGTATGTAGGTCGCTCTTCTGTAGGGAGCGGATCTCCCCCTCCCCTTCATCTTTACTTCCCATCCTAGGAAACCCTGCCTTTATGGCGGGTTTATCTCAAGGTACATTCCGGCAGTGGCGAGTGGCGGGCAGACTGAGGGCCCTACATTTTCGCTCTGGTGGCGACTGGATGTCTCACCGGGAACTACTCACCACACCGGACCTTCCGGCGCTTGGCCCATGGCGGGTCTTTCAACTCACGCATTTTCTTTCTTCATTACCCAACTCCCCGGGGTATGACAGACAGCCCACGAGGTTTGAAGAGACCTGCATGGGAAGGGGCCTGCTGAGACACTCCCTTTCTGATTTCTATTTGCTCCTGGTGTCCCCTCCTCCGGGCCACAGGCCCTCCTACTTAACCAGATGGGAGGCTGACCTGGCCATGACCTTCTCTGACCAACAATGCTCCAGAATTTTTGAATTTACCCACAAGAGTTCGATGGCTAGCAGATATCAGGAGGCGGAATATAAAATCCTGACTAGATGGTACCATGTTCCGTCTAAACTACACAGACTCTTCCAGTCCTCCTCTCCCGCTTGTTGGCGCTGTGGCTCGGAGGAGGGGACGCTTTTACATATTTTCTGGGAATGTTCGGTATTGAGAGACTTTTGGGAGGGAGTACATAGGATGCTAGGTCAGATATTCCAAACTTCCATTCCTAACACGCCAGCCTTCTTTCTGCTACACCTCTCAGACTGCCCCCTGCGTACCTACCGCAAATCCTCCCTACGGCACATGATTAATGCCGCTAGGGCGTGTATCCCAGCACTATGGAAATCGTCTAATCCCCCTTCTCTCCTTCACTGGATTCGCAAAGTGGAGGATATTCAGTACATGGAAGATCTCACGGCATCCCTTCGTGATACGAGGGAATCCTTTATGGCGGTCTGGACGCCGTGGATTCTCTTTCAGGGATCCCAGGCCTATAAAGACCTGACGGGTAGACCTTGATTTAAGGTTTACGCAGCCGATATGGAGGGGTCGGGGTCCTTGCCTGTTTGTCATTTGAGTGTTAACTTGTGGTTCCCACATTTGTCCTCTCCCTGTCTTTCTTTCTCTCCCTCTTTCTCCCGTTCTCCCCTGCTTCCTTCCCCCTCTTTGTTCCTTTTTCCCCCTGACAACTGATATGATCAGTAGAAGCTGATGTCCTAATATATCTACTTCATGATACCATGTTATTATGTATGGATGTTGATATATGCCTTGATCCTTGAGGTCAAGCGCTTGTTTGGCTCACGCCATCTTTGTTTGTTGTTATTTCTGTATAATTTCTAAAATAAAGAATTTATTAAAAAAAAAAAAAAAAAAAAGAAACAGTGGCACAGAGTCAGAGATGAAGAAGTATAGCAGTTATATTGCAAAAAGCAATTGTTTTCTAGAAAAATTAGCTTGTTTTGATGACTTATAAGTGCCACAGGCTTGTTATGTGGGAGACAAATTTGTAGCTGTGTACCTAGTAGAAGAGTGATGAAGACAAAGTGATTTTCCAAAACCAAAACGTCATCAAAATTATCGCTTTATGCAGAATGCCGCATCAACATTGCATTGGTATTGGAAGAATCCATGGTGGGGTTGTTTGTTTTATTTTTTTATTATTATGCCAACAATTTAGTAGTGGCAAGTGGCATTGGCAACTACAGAATTTGAAGAAAAATTTGTGGCACACTATCAGCGTACCTGCTACTTGAAAAGTGAAGTGATAACGAATTGACTTTATAAAAAACCACCAAAAATTATTACTTTATGGGAGCAGATGCAGCAACAGGGAGTGACAATTACAGAATTTCAAGAAAGGATTGTGGCACAATATCAATGTGCCTGGCCTACCAGTGGACAGAGCTAGATTATATTCTAAGGAGGAGGCACACACAGAGCCCTGACTCAACATTTAAAGGGAGTCTATCATTCGCAAAACCACTTTTAAGCTAATGGCACGTTGCAATGGCCTTTCTTTTCCTACCTTTCCTTGTTTTCTTCTCCCAGCTGATTCCAAGATAATTTGTTTCTTCATGTATGTAAATGAACACCATGGAGCACCTGGAGCGTTCCTCCTCTTCTACGAGCACCCACCTAATCATCGCTTATCACCGACCCTTTATCCGTTGCGGTGACTCCCCTCTTGGTCTTCTTTCTTCTCAGTTCTCACCAGCAGCGAATTCTCGCGCATGTGCAATCGGCTCTGCCACTTCGGGCTCGAGCAGAGCTGACTGCGCATGACGGGCTGCCATTTTCCAGTGATCTATCACAAGAGCGTACTGTGGCAGAGCCGATTGCACATGCGCACAGCGCTGTGTACGAGGACTTAGAAGAAAGAAGATACAGAGAAGACCAAGAGGGGAGTCACTGCAACGGATGAAGGGATGGTAATAAGCGATGACGAGGAGGATGCTCGCAGAAGAGGAGGAACACCCCAGGTGCTCCATGGTGCTCATTTACATACATGAAGAAACAAATTATCTTGGAATCGGCTGGGAGAAGAAAACAAGGAAAGGGACTGTCAAGACCAGAAGTAGTCTGGCAACAATTCTCACACTGTGCATATGTCCTTTTTTTGTTTTTTTGTCTTTCTAGCGGTATGTAAAAACGCATACACATGAGGACATGAAAGGTCCTCTTTAAGGATTTCTTTTTGTTACCCAATAAACACCCTGCTAATATGAAAAACCTGTTAGTTAGGCCGGGGCCTCACGTTGCAAAAAACGCTGCATTTTACAGTACCTGCAAAATAGATAGGATTCTGACTAATCCCCTCCACACATTGCAGAAAGAAAGTCTGCAGCGCAAATGCTGCAATTTAAAAAACACTTGCTTTTCCGCTGCGGTCTTAGCCTGAAGGGTTTTTTTTTTATTACACAATAAACAATGATGCAGCCTGTCATGTCCCAGGACTTGGTTTAATTCACTGACATGTATCTGTGATACTGTGTTTGTCTTTGTAGTTTGTCCCTTCTCTCTCTCTGTATCCTTAGCTGTGATGCAGTAGCTCCTCCTCTCTCTCCCTCAGTTTAGTTTCACTTCTTTGCAAGCAACATGTCTGCTCAGCTCCTGGTAATTCATCATTTTTCACCTACTGCTGTATGAGGTTTTACAAGATTTACCTGGATTAAAGCATCTGGAATCTTATCTACGCCTCCTCAGTTGAGTTGAACACTATCTGATAAATATCTTGGTGTAAATTGCTGGTTAGCATAGAGACTACAGGACACTCTCACAACCTCACACTTGCAGCCAAGCTATTGAGTCAGAACAGTGAAAAATGATGCATAAAGACTGCCAGATACAGCTGTAAGACAGTTCACCAACTTCTGACATACAGTCAGTCACAGCAAGTTACCTGAAGCCAGAAGGAATCAGCATTGTGTAATTTGCATCTGCAACTCAGACCCCCTCAGCATAAAAGATTCTATCAAGCAGCCATCTCACTCCAGCAAAGTTATATTTATCCTGTTTGTGTTGCATCATGGCTGAAGGGCACCCTGAAGCACAAGGTAGCATGGACCTCAGTCTGCAGCCCAGTGAGAAGGCTAGACGCTCAATTAAACCTACGTGGAAGGTTAGAGACAATCTAGAAGGTTTAAAGCATGAACTTTCCTGTGAACTCTCAAAATGGTGGCAGAAAATACAGACTAATATATCTGCCATGTGCTTGCCTGCATACCATGTATCACCACTAGAGGGAGCTCTGCGACAGCTTTATTCTATGCATGGACATTATAAAATGAAAGCTGAGGACTATGAAAGCATATTGAGAAAACTACATACAGACGATTCTTTAGCTGTATTGCAAAGCTTCCAGCATCTCTACCAAGTCTACCAAGCGTTCAAAGTGTACATCTAAGTCACGTTCCTCAAAATCTTCCACACTCAGTGAGCAACTTATAAAAGCACGTGCAGAGGCAGAAGCTACTAAGATACAGGCAGCCTTTGCACAACAGAAAGCAGAGATGGAAGCTAAGGCAGCTCAACAGAAAGCAGAAATGGAAGCTAATGCAGCAGCAATGGAAGCTAATGCAGCAGCAATGGAAGCTAAGGCAGCTCAACAGAAAGCAGAAATGGAAGCTAATGCAGCAGCAATGGAAGCTAATGCAGCTCAAAAAAGGGCAGAACTAGAAGCTCTAGAGAAACAGTATGAGCATGCTGCAGCCATGGCAAGGTTAAGCATTTTAGAACAGGCCATCAGTGGAAGTGAAAGCGACAGCACCAGTTTGTGTGATGTGGAAGCAGAGGATCCCCTCAAGCGCACAAGAGACTATGTACTAAGCCAAAGCAGTGAATCCCTATTTGCCACAAATGTTCCTGTCAGGGATGACATTTCTCCAGAGCAACAGGGCACAGTATCTTCTGCAGCACACCGCATTCAAGGATACAATGCCCTGCCTGTCCAGCATCCAGTTTCTTCTTCCTTCATGGATTCCCAAAGCCTTGCACCTCAGCAAATGCAATATACTGATACTCAGGTAAACACCAATGTGCCACCATACCACCAGACTGCAAACAACCGTCCAGTCTCACATCCATATGTGGCTAAACCTATTGACTTTAAGCTAGCTCCTAGGCTGAATGCCTACGCAACCCCATTACTACCTACCTCTGTTAACCAGAACCCCACTAACAACGTAATCACCGCTACTCAGCCAGCCACTCAATATTTAAAGTCAGAGAGAACAGACATGTCAGAGTTTGCAAGGTACATGGTTCGCCGTGAGCTTACTAAGACTGGACTCACAAGGTTCGATGACCAACCTGAGAACTACAGAGGCTGGAAATGTGCCTTCAAAGCTGCAATTAGTGACCTTGGCATTACTGTAGCTGAACAACTAGACTTGCTTATCCGGTGACTTGGCCCACAGTCCACAGAACGTGCTAAAAGACTCAGATCCGTCCACATTTACAACCCCACAGCAGGCCTTACCGCTGCTTGGGAAAGACTGGAGAAAACCTATGGCAGTCCTGAAGCAATAGAGAATGCTCTGTTCAAACGATTGCAAGGGTTTCCAAAGATATCTGGTAAGGATCATCAGAAATTTCAAGAACTTAGTGGAGCTCCTACTGGCTAAGGCGCACACTCTCCTACCAGGCCTCAGTTACCTGGACACTGCTCGTGGGGTAAACCCGATAGTCTCCAAGTTGACATATAATATTCAAGAAAGGTGGACCACAGTTGGGTCAAGATACAAAAATGAGAATAGAGTCTCCTTTCCTCCATTTTCCTACTTCTGTGAGTTTATCAAGAACATTGCAGAATCCAAGAATGACCCAAGCTTTTCCTATGGGGATCCCAGTGTTCCTGGTTCACCTCCTATTAAGTATGACAGCTCACATTCTAACTACAGAAACCGCAGAGGCCCAGTTTCGGTGAAAAAGACTGATATTCTTCCTACACCTACATCAGCACCAGAAGAAAGCAGTTGCAACAACAACCAAGATGAAAAGGTAGAAAATCCTAACCATCTGTGTCCTATTCACAAGAAGCCTCATCCCCTCAAGAAGTGTATTGGCTTCAGGAGGAAACCAATCCAGGAACTTAGAGAGCTTCTAAAGAAACTGGGGATGTTTCAAATGTTGTTCCTCTACTGAACATGTTGCTAGAGACTGTAAAATTGCTATTAAGTGTATAGAGTGTGGCAGTGAGGACCATGTACAAGCTCTTCATCCATCCCAGCCTAGTGCCACACCACCTAGAGGTTCCCCTTCCCCAAGTAAGCATGGCGGGGAGAACACAGATCAAGCAGCAAATACTACCACAGTATCTTCCTCATGTACAGAAGTCTGCGGAGAAGACCTTTGTGACAAGTCCTGTGCAAGGATATGCCTAGTCAATATATACCCCAAGGGCCAACCAAAAAGGGCTCTGAGGGTGTACGCCATCTTGGACAACCAGAGCAACCACTCACTTGCAAGGTCAGATCTCTTTGATCTGTTTAACTTAAAGGGTGATACTTATCCGTATACCTTGGGTACTTGTAGTGGCATATCAGAGGTTTCTGGAAGAAGGGCCAGTGGTCTTGTAATAGCTTCTCTCAAGGGCAATCTGGAGATGCCTTTGCCCACACTTGTTGAGTGCAACCAGATACCATCAAACAGAGAAGAGATACCCACACCAGAGGCGGCTTTTCATCACCCTCATCTAAGGGCTATAGCCAGTGAAATACCATCCCTTGACAAAAATGCAGACATTCTAGTTCTACTAGGTAGAGACATTCTCAGACTGCACAAAATACGCCAGCAAATTAATGGACCACATGATGCACCATTCGCCCAGCGCCTCGATCTAGGATGGGTTATCATTGGCAACGTCTGCATAGGTAGGATGAAAAGGCCCACCAATATTTCTTCATTCAAGACGCATATGTTACCAAATGGTCGCAGCACTTGTTTTCAGCCATGTCCACATCACTACCAAGTGAAAGAGAAGATAAGCAACAGTAAGTGGCTGCATAATCACTGAGACAACGTGAATACTTTCCTGCCTGGGGACGACACCCTTGGATTAACAGTGTTCAATACAACAAGTGATGACAACAAGCTGGCACCGGCAATAGCTGATAAAGAATTTCTCAAACTTATGGACAAGGAATTCATTCAAGATGATTCCAACAGCTGGGTAGCACCCTTACCTTTCCGCTCCCCAAGATCAAAACTACCAAACAATCTGAAGCAAGCAGTTTCTAGATTTTCCTCTTTAAAACGTACCCTCAAGAGGAAACCAGAGATGGAGAAACACTTTGTAGGTTTCATGCAGAAGATATTTGAGAGAGATCATGCAGAACCTGCACCTCCACTAAAGGAAGGAGAAGAATGCTGGTACCTTCCATCATTTGGCGTGTATCACCCTCGCAAACCTGACCAAATCAGGGTCGTGTTCGATTCTAGTGCTCAGTATGAAGGCGTCTCTCTCAACAACCTGCTCCTCACTGGTCCTAACTTAAACAACAGCCTCATAGGAGTCTTAATCCGTTTCAGACAGGAACCAGTTGCAGTGATGGCCGACATCCAACAGATGTTTCATTGCTTCATTGTTAAGGATGATGACAGAAACTATCTCAGGTTCCTATGGCATAAGGACAATGATGTCGACAATGAAGTCATAGATTACCGGATGAAGGTACATGTCTTTGGCAATAGCCCATCTCCTGCAGTAGCGATCTATGGACTGAGAAGGACTGCCCATGAAAGTGAGAAAGAGTATGGCTCTGATGCTCGTCAGTTTGTTGAGAGGAACTTCTATGTTGATGATGGTCTTAAATCCTTACCTGCAAGTGAAGAAGTGATCGATCTCCTCTCTAGAACACAGGAAATGCTGTCTGTAGCTAACCTCAGACTTCACAAGATCATCTCCAACAATATGGAAGTAATGAAGGCATTTCCCTCTGATGATCATGCAATCAACTTGAAGGATCTTGATCTCAGTTCTGATACTCCTCCTATGCAACGCAGCCTAGGATTGCTATGGAACACTGAACAAGACACATTCACATTCCAAGTGTCTTCTTATGAGAAACCTTTCACCAAACGAGGAGTTTTATCTGTTGTGAACAGCATTTATGATCCTCTTGGTTTCATTGCTCCCATCACCATTCAAGGCAAGCTACTACTAAGACAGCTTACCACTGAGAACATGGACTGGGACACTCCACTGCCTGCTGAGAAACAACAAAGGTGGGGAAAATGGAAAACCTCTTTGCAAGTATTGGAACAACTCCAGGTTCCACGTTGTTATGTACCCAGCTCCCTTTCAGCGGCAATAAGGAAGGAAATCCACATCTTCTCCGATGCGTCAGTGGATGCTATAGCTGCAGTGGCCTATCTGAGGATATTACAGTTTGTTGTTGTTGTTTGTTTGAGTTGGAAGGGACCTCAAGGGCCATCGAGTCCAACCCCCTGCAAAAGCAGGAATTCCTAAAACATCCCAGCTATATACCTATCCAGTTTCCGCTTGAAGATTTCAATTGATGGAGAACTCACCACCTCCCATGGCAGCCTATTCCACTCTCTCACTACCCTTACTGTTAGAAAGTTTTTCCTAATGTCTAATCTGAATCTCCTTCCCCTTAGTTTCATCCCATTACTTCTCGTGCTTCCTTCTGCTAATGAGAAAAGGGTAGATCCCTCTGCACTGTGACAACCTTTCAGATATTTAAATACCGCTATTAAGTCTCCCCTTAGCCTTCTCTTCTGCAAACTAAGCAGTCCCAATTCTTTTAGCCTCTCCTCGTAGGACATGGTTTGCAGACCTTCCACCATTTTGGTTGCTCTTCTCTGGACCTGCTCCAATAAATCGATGTCTTTCTTAAACTGGGGAGCCCAGAACTGTACACAGTATTCCAGGTGGGGTCTGACCAGGGCAGAGTACAGCGGAATAATTACCTCTCTTGATCTAGCTTCAATGCTCGTCTTGATACATCCTAGAATTTTATTAGCCTTTTTAGCCACCGCACCGCACTGTTGACGCATGTTGAATTTGCGATCTATTATTATGCCCAGATCCTTTTCCCCTGTACTCTCACTTAGTACTATTCCTCCCATACTATATATGCTTCTTGCATTTCTGTTACCCAGATGTAGAACTTTGCATTTGTCCCTGTTGAATACCATTTTGTTCACCTCAGCCCATTGTTCCAGTGTGTCCAAGTCCTTCTGGATGCATTCTCTCTCCTCTCTAGTGTTGGCCAATCCTCCTAGCTTTGTATCATCTGCAAATTTTATTAGTTCCCCATTAACCCCATCATCCAGATCATTTATAAAAATATTAAAAAGTACTGGGCCCAGGACAGAGCCCTGCGGCACCCCGCTTTTTACTTTCTTCCAGTTTGATGTATAGCCATTTAGAATTACTCGTTGTGCCCGATCATTAAGCCAATTGTGAACCCACCTCACCGATATTTTATCAAAGCCATACTTGATCATTTTTTCAATAAGAATGTTATGTGATACTTTATCAAAGGCCTTACTAAAGTCAAGATATACTATGTCCACTGCATTTCCCTGGTCCAACCATTCAGTGACTTTATTATAGAAGGAAATAAGATTAGTCTGACAAGATTTATTAGGCATAAAGCCATGCTGGCTCTGATTAATTAAAGCCTTCCCATCCAGGTACCTAATTAAATGTTCTTTAACGATTTGTTCAAAGATTTTTCCTACTATCGAGGTCAGATTTACCGGCCTATAATTTCCTGGGTCGTCCCTATTCCCCTTTTTGTAGATGGGGACCACATTTGCCCTTTTCCAATCTAGAGGGACCACTCCTGTTTCCCATGACTTATTAAAGATTATTGCAAGGGGTTCTGTTATTTCCTCTGCTAATTCTTTTAAAACTCTAGGGTGTAAATCATCCGGTCCTGGGGACTTGGTTTCCTTAATCTTAGCTAAATGTTCTCTTATCAAACCTTCACTTATAATCAGCTTGGAGTCCTCATTCCCCTCATCACTATCACCATTAATGTTGATATTACCATCCATTTCTTGGGAGAAGACGGATACAAAATATGAATTCAGTAACTCCACCTGCTGATCCACCATGTTAACTTTTTCACCCTTTTCCTTCTTCAGGACTCCAATGGTTTCCTTCACTTTTCTTTTGCTCTTAACATATCCCCAAAAACCTTTTACATTACTCTTAACTTCTTTTGCAAGCTTCAATTCGTATTCAGCCTTGGCTTTTTTAATGCTTATCTTGCAGAGTCTGCAAACTGCTGTATACTCTCCCTTAGATATAGCTCCCATCTTCCACTTGTTGTAAGTTTCCTTTTTCTTTTTTAGTAGGTTATGTAATTTTTTGGTCATCCATCCTGGAGTTTTTAGGTGATTCCCATTTTTCTTGCTTCTAGGTATTGTTAGTTCCTGTGCATTAATGATTTCCCTACGGAAAATTTCCCACCCCTCATGTGCATTTTTGTGCTTAAGTAATTTTCGCCATGGAATTCTACTAACCCTTACCTTTAGGCCCCTAAAATCTGCCCTACTAAAATTGAGCCTTCTAGTCTTTGTCTTCTCAGGTCTTCTTCTTCTTACAACCCCAAACTCGAGTATGGCATGGTCGCTGAATCCCAATGTCCCTGCTACCCTTAATTCCTTAACCATGTCCTCCTTATTAGTTAAAACTAGGTCCAGAATGGATGTTCCTCTCGTGTTTTTTTCTACTAACCGGGCAATGAAGTTGTCTGCTAGAGAGGATAAAAATTTGATAGAGCTTTTACTCGTAGCTGTGTGAGTTTCCCAATGAATATCTGGGTAATTAAAGTCTCCCATGATAACAATTTCAAATTTCTTCGAAAGTGTGGTCATTTGCTGTGAAAAAAATCTCATCCCTGTCTTCTGTCTGTCCTGGTGGTCTATAATAAACACCTATTATGATGTCCTTATCATTGTTTTTCCCCTGAATTGTTACCCAAATATTTTCCAATAAGTTATCATTTTGTAAAACTGTGATTTCCGTGGAAATGTGATCTTTTTTAACATACAATGCAACTCCTCCCCCTCTTTTATTAGTTCTATTTTTTTTGAATAAGTTGTATCCTTCCATCTGTATATTCCAATCATGCTTATTGTTCCACCAAGTTTCTGTAATACCAATGACATCATATTTTTCCTTCTGTATTATCAGTTCTAATTCTCCCTGTTTATTTCCCAAGCTTTGCGCATTTGTGTAAAAAAATTTCAGATTGTGCTCTGATACTTCCTTTTTCTTAATTTCCTTCTGAGTATCCTGTCCTAGGTCCTCATTACCACATCTAGTAACCTTGTTTAGTATATCCTTTAGCTGCATGTTCTTGTCTTTCTTTTTACTTCCCATCCCCTCCTCTTCTAGTTTAAAGCCCTCCTGATAAGTGCCAATCATGAGCTACACTGTGGATTTGTTCTTGGTAAGGCCAAACTGACCCCAAAACCTACACACTCCATTCTGCAACTCGAACTTTGTGCAGCTGTGCTTGCAGTAGAAATTGCTGAAGCAATAAGAGATGAAATGAACATTGCCATTGATTCATTTACATTCTACACTGATAGCAGAGTTGTCCTTGGTTATATACACAATCAAACAAGACAATTTTATGTGTATGTTGGAAACAGAGTGGAACGTATCCGAAGTTTCTCTGCCCCTGATCAGTGGCATTACGTCTCCACACAACTTAACCCAGCTGACCGTGGTGCAAGGCCTGCACCGACAGCACACCTTTTAGACCATTTGTGGCTGTCGCCTCCAAGTTTCCTGTATGAAGATCCCTGCTTGACTCCTAACAATGCTTTCTACGATTTAGTGGATCTCGAGTCTGACAAGGAAATCAGGCCTATGACCTCCACACTCTACACTTCTGTGATTCCAAAGGCGAAGCTGGAGCCACATCGCTTTGAACGTTTCTCAACCTGGTCATCCATTGTGAGAGCTGTCGCCCGACTGTTTCACATCGCTCAGTGCTTTGCGAAGGACAGATCAACGGAGTGTCATGGCTGGCATATGTGTACGAAACACCCTACCGCAGCGGACATTGAACACGCTGAGCAAGTTATCATCTGGAGTGTTCAACAAGAGGTATATCATCAAGAGATTGACAGTATCTCACGGAGCATCAATCTGTCCAGGAACAGTGCACTTTACAAACTAAACCCCGTAATCGACCACCACGAATTATTGAGAGTGGGCGGCCGGATTGGAAAGTCTGACTTGTGTAGCAAGGAACAGAACCCAGTGATCATTCCAGGTGGACATTACATTTCTGCTCTGCTGATCCGACATTACCACGAGAAGGTACAGCACCAAGGAAGACATTTTACTGAAGGTGCCATCAGGTCAGCCGGTTTCTGGATTGTGGGAATGAAGAGACACATCTCCTCCGTGATCCATAAATGTGTTAAGTGCCACAAGTTAAGGGGAAGACACCAACAGCAGCAAATAGCAAACCTTCCTCCAGACCGTCTAAGTACTGATCCGCCCTTTACTTACGTTGGGTTGGACGTCTTTGGTCCATGGTCAGTTATCACACGAAGAGGACCTTATGGACATCTCAGGACATTATTTAATGTTTGTTTTCAGTGAAATCTAAAGATTTCAGGCGGGGAGTGTCATGTCCCAGGACTTGGTTTAATTCACTGACATGTATCTGTGATACTGTGTTTGTCTTTGTAGTTTGTCCCTTCTCTCTCTCTGTATCCTTAGCTGTGATGCAGTAGCTCCTCCTCTCTCTCCCTCAGTTTAGTTTCACTTCTTTGCAAGCAACATGTCTGCTCAGCTCCTGGTAATTCATCATTTTTCACCTACTGCTGTATGAGGTTTTACAAGATTTACCTGGATTAAAGCATCTGGAATCTTATCTACGCCTCCTCAGTTGAGTTGAACACTATCTGATAAATATCTTGGTGTAAATTGCTGGTTAGCATAGAGACTACAGGACACTCTCACAACCTCACACTTGCAGCCAAGCTATTGAGTCAGAACACAGCCTGCTAATCTGAAAAATCTCTGTATGTTAGGCGCTGCCGCCACGGTTGTTCCCGCAACACTTTTTTGCTGCGGCCCGCTACGTGGGAGAGCTCAAAACAGTGCTACCTACAAAAAAAATATGATACGTGATCCCCAGACAACAGGGGCTACCTAATAACAATTAAAATACTAGGGATAATCTGTATACATTGGATCCCATACAGCCAATTTGCAAATAAATTCTTAAAAAAAAAATCAGACAATGTGATTTTATGCATTTGTTTTCTCATTTTGTCTCTCATAGTTGAGGTCTACCTATGATGACAATTACAGGCCTCTGTCATCTTTTTAAGTGGGAGAACTTGCACAATTGGTGGCTGACTAAATACTTTTATTCCCCACTGTATATCCTCTGGTGGATAATATAAACCAGGCCTGGATATCCATGAATATAATTATATGCTGAGCTGAGTGTATATGGGAAAACCTAAAGTATATTGACCCTATGCGTTTCTAACGATGACATTATCATCAAGAGTCAGATATATTCCCTAATATCCATTTTCTCTCAGTCTTATTTGATGTAGACACACTGTAGCAATGTCCCCACATTGATAATAGTGGCATGCAGAAGTGAGCATGCACTAAGGTTATAAAGTTTTAGTCTCTCTCTTTTGCTGCCCTGTAATACCTCTCCTGGACCAATCGGTGTGTGCCGCATCATACAGCGTATTCTGATGATACAGCAACCCTAGAGACAATGGTAATATCCAGGACCAACCAGCATTCACAGAGGGCAGGGATCCCTCGTTTCCTAAGTAATAGATCCCAGCACAAGACCCAAGTACGGAAACAGCAATTAGCCACTTTAGGTAAATATTCTTCATATCATTAAGGGATGACATGGACAATAGGTAAGTATTCTTCATGTCACTAAAGGGTAATCCCCAACATAATGATCTTTGTATAAACAGGCACACACCACCATAACCGGTGGGAGAGGAAACATAAGAAAAATGGGCAAAAAACCACACAGCCAAAAAGGCTATTATATAAAGACAAAACCAGATTAGTAGGACTGTATTAGGCAGTGTCCAGCTAATACAGAACTGCAATGTCATAGCGACAACATCATGAGGACAGGGGTAAAAGGTTAGATCTAATATAATCATACCCACATCCATAAATCGCATAGTATGGATAGGGGATATAATACTATCACTACCAGAGATGTTCAGATTGCTGTGAATCCACATAATGAGTAGGGGATGTAGTACTGACAATACCCGAGTTGTCAGAAATAGTGTAAACACACTAGGAACCGCATAGTATGAATTATGGGTATAATACTAGCACTGTTAGAGATGTGCAGAATGACATAAAAGTCAGCTAGATTGTTTGTTAGAGATATTACATGAAGTGTAAACCCCAAAACCAAACATAAGCTCAAAATGAAACATCTATAACAGGTCCCCTCATTAAGGCCTTTAGGGTGGACGCATGTTAGCAAAAGATTATCCCAGTCCCCCCCTTCCTTTGGAGGGTGAACCCATTCAATGGCCTGAAATTGGAGGCAATCTATATTTCCTTGATGTTTGTCATGTACTGTATGTTTCAAAATTGAGGTGTCATGTTTATTTGTGACATTCAACACATGTTCATGTATGTGTTGGTGGAATTGTCTGATAGTCGTGCCCACATAATTCAGTGGGCAAGAACACATCGCCAAGTAGATGACTCCTGATGTTTTCCAGATTTTAAATTCCTTTTGTGTAGTCACACTCTGGAATATCTTGCCAACCTTAATGAAGGAACATGCTAAACATGTCCCACATTGGTAAGTCCTCGGGACCTTGCGATCCAGTGAGGTGTCTTTCCTGGCTGGCGGCTCAAAGTAACTCTTTACTATGTGATCACCAATATTTTTTCCCATCCTATAAGACACAGAGGGGTGTTTTGGGATGTGCTCACTGATAGTCAGGATGCTCATTACTTCCGTATGTTTGTTGTCAAAAGTACTTATCAATCTGGTGATCCCTTTATCCATCTTTTTGGGCTTAGGAATCAAAAGATCATTCCAATTAGTCCTTTTTGCTGCCTCTCTTGCCTGCTGGACCACTTTTATGGGGAATCCCTATACTTTAAACCTGTCAGTTAAATCCAAGTCCTGTTTATCAAAGTCATTGATGGAAGAGCAGTTACGACGAATCCTGAGAAATTGTCCCTGTGGAATCCCACGCTTCAAGAGATACGGGTGATAGCTCCCCCATTCCAGGAAACTCTTTGTAGCTTAAGGACAATATGGAGGACAATAAAGTATATTTAACCTACGGGTTTCTAACAATTAAGTTATCATCAGGAGTCAGATATAATCCTTGATATCCATTTTCTATCAGTCTAATCTGATGTAGACACACTGTAGCAGTGTGTCTGCATTGATTATCCAAGAGGTAGAGGAAGAAATCGGGAGAAACTGACTGCACATACAAACCCTGATTTTTTTATCCAACAATCCTCCAATTTCACGATACATGTTGAGAGGTAAAAGAGACCTCTAAAACAAATTGGGGGTAGGGAGAAACAGAATACTCACTACAAATTATCAATCTTTTCAGCAGCACACTTTCACAGGGGGAAATTAGACTCCTTAAGAAAGGATTTTCTTTTGTCCCCTTAGTCAAATTTAATTATTTTCTTTTGTCAAAAGATCTTAAATTATTCTCACACAAACTAAAGTAGATAAAGTTTTTAAAGTTAGGCTGTACAACCAACACTGACCTAAGTGGAGATCATTACATACAGAGAACTGAAATATCTTTCTGCCTGTTAAATCCCCCCCCCCCCCCTCCTCTGCTACGTCCTATCTGTCTGTCTGCTATTAATGTAATGCCTCTCACCTTGGAACATTCCTGTACATGTTGTATTTGTATTTGTATCTGCTTATCTTTGCTGCTGTAACACACTGAATTTCCCCATTGTGGGACTATTAAAGGACTAGTATTATTATTATTATTATTATTAAAGCATCAAAACAGAAACCGAAGATCTTGGGGGCCTGGAGTTACTGGAGGAGTTGTGGGATGAGTCCAACAGCATCCTTGAAAAAGGTTAATTTACAAAGTTGAGACCATCTTTGGCGCCGTCCATTGGAGATTGCACACATATAAGATATGTTTGTAGATCTTGTCTCAGATTAATTGAGAAAGCTTAAACAAACTAATGTCTCTGTCTCTGCCAATTTATCTGGTGCGGAGAATGAGGCACTAATGAACTTTGAAAAGAGACGAGATATTATAATAAAATTGACAGACAAGGATGGCAACATTGTGATCATGAATTGCAAAGACTATAAAATCATGTGTGAAAGAATTCTGCATGATACCTCATGTTATTAGGTTTTGACAGAAAACCCTTCTAGTCGCTTTTATGAGGAATTATATAACATCCTTCAGGAGGCAAAGGAACTGGAATTGATTGTATAATAATGAGTTTAATTTCTTGTTACCAAAACATCCTCTCTGGCATGATTCTATTGATTACCCAAAATACACAAGGAGTTGACACCACTCCGTGGAGGACCAATAGTGTCTGGAATTAATAACCTCACGCAAAACATCAGCATTATGTTGACAGGATTCTGCGCCCCTTTGTGCTAGGACTGTCCTCATATGTGAAAGATACCACAGATGTCCTCAAGCACTTAGAAGGAATCCAGATTGAGCCAGGTGCATTCCTGGCCAGTCTACTCCTCTATACCCCATGATTTGGGTTTGGAGGCAATAGCATATTTCTTTGAGTTCTAGGGGAACACAATTCTCTCCACACAATACATTTGTAATTACATTGATGAGGTTAATTCCACAACAGAATTTTTTTCTGTTTGAGGACCGGGTCTTCAACCAGCAGCAGGGTACAGCAATGGGGAGTACAGTAGCCCCAACTTTTCGCAAACCTGTACCTTGGCTGGTGTGAGAGCCAAGTGGTCTTTGGGGAAGCTTCACCCTGATGGGCATTGTCAATAACCCTATGGTTGAGATTTGAGATGAGCAAAGTTTTCAAAAATTCAATTCAGCAACTTCGCCGAATTTTCCTATTCGATTCTGGCTGCAGAGACCCGGGGTGGGCAGGTGGGCGGCAAAATGGCGGAAGCCCTTGGATGCCGCGGTCATGTTTGATTCCACTTCGTCAGCTTCGATTCGCTCATCTCAACTTGAGATATATCAACAATGTCCTGATTTTGTTGACCTCTCCTGTATTTGAGTTTGAGGCCTTTGTAGCTTCCTTGAATATCAACTCCTTGGGTCTCAGATGTACTAGTGAGACTAATGAAAATTACAGAGAAGGGGATAATCCACACCAGTGTTCATTGTATGATGCAGCACATGCCGATTGGTCCAGGAGCGGTATGACAGGGCAGCAAGAGGGAGGGACTAAAACTTTATAGCCTCAGTGCATGCTCATTTCAATGTGCTGCTATTATCAATGTAGATACAGTGCTACAGTGTGTCTACATCAGATTAGATTGATAGAAAATGGATATTAGGGAATATATCTGACTCCTGATGAAAATGTAATCATTAGAAACGCGTAGGGTCAATATACTTTAGGTCTTCCCGTATACACTCAGCTCAGCATAGAATTATATTCATGGATATGTAGGGAGCACTGTTTTGAGTGCGGATTTCTTAAATAATCTTTTATCGGCTAATTTTAATAAAAGTTATATTTTATCTTAGACCTATATTTTTTATCTCATTGAAGTCTAGTTTAGTTACTATAGGTCCTCCATCTACATACAGTGACTAGTAATCCAGGAGGGAATTGAGCAGAAGGGAGAAGTATTAGAGCTTCCTAAATATTTCCCACTCCTTCTGTAGCCACTACGAGGTTTGGCTCAAAAAATGCCATAAAATCTGCAACAAAAGAAGCAACTTGGAGTCTTAGTCTTAGACAAATTATTGGCATTAAAATATTAACTCTCCAGTGTCTGTACTACAGCAGTCAGGCTCACAGCACAGACATTGCAGATTTTCTCCCTCACGTCTATAATTTCTATCACTATGTGTCTGTAATTGATTACATCAGACTAAAATTTGTTTTACATCTCCTACTCCTATGATTCTCTAGCTCTGTTGCAAGTTTTGCTGCTGTCTATTGTAGAAGAAAATGGACTAATTGCTTTGGCTCATGCATTGATGAATAACATGTTCATCCCCTAGCTTCACTATTACTAAAATGCCTCATATTCCGGCCCATAGCATCTTATATACTATATGTGATATCAGCACAGTAGTGTCTTCCTACTGTTACTATTGGCTAATTGCTGTGAGGTGATGTCAGGTGATGCCAGGACGTCATACACGTGTCTCTTCTGTATTTTAATTGCACAATGCATGTCGTGGTGGCCATTTTTGTCTGTCCAAGTGCAAATTATTCGGAACAAACAATCTGGAGTATTCAAATTGAAGCGGCTCATAACGTATCGGTTTGGGCATCCCAAATAGAGAACAGAAATGGAGGACGAGTAATGTGGTACATAAGTTGCATAGGTACTATAATCTGAAGAAGTAACAGTTTAGCACAGAGTTAAACTAGTAGCATTGTGAAAGATTAGAGACCAATGGACTAACAGTCAATGCAGAGTAGGATAGGGAGTGGCCTGGTACAACATCAAACTAAAGAAGTAATGGTGCTGTTCATAACCAAAGGAAGAAGTGGTCTTATCAGAGAGGTAATGAATGAATAACCTGGCAAAGGGAAAGGGTGAATGAGTGATCTAGCACATGTAGGAGCTCAGTGACCACTCTCCATCACTCATAAGTCACAGTTGGTTGTTTTTACTTTTTTTTTATTTGGGCACCATTTGTATGAAGAGTTACAGTTGAGTTGGAAGCTGATTATTTTTATGGTAAAATATAGCTGTCCTCTCCAGATTATAACTACAGTAGGAATCTTTTAAGTATATTTAGATATATGTCGGGGGCAAGTCCCCCTGGGATGGATGTCACCGTAATCCTAATTAAATATAGAACAGGTACGAGCTCGGGAAAACAAACTACAGACACACCCAAGGTATCTAGTAAGAATGATTTTGTTTATTGTATAGTTCGTACAAATTTTAAAGGCAAGTTGATTACACAATAATCATGTGACCAATGTACATATTTGGTCTTTCCGGTTCCGCTGCTAGGCAGATTCACAGTTTCTCATAATATGTGTTACTTCTCATTACTTATCTGTATGTTTTCTTTTATGTTTCCTGAGAACAGCACAACCTTGAATGCTATCCCAGACTTTGTGTCTGCAACAACTCTAAATTATGCTGACTGTCTGCAAAACATTCCACTCTCTGTGTATAGAGTATATAACATATAATACAAGTTATATTTTAACCCTTACAATTCCCCCATTTTAGGAATTTATTTTTAATCAAGTTAAATGAATACCTTCACACTCTGAGTGTGCCATCTCTGATGGATTCTCCATTGAAGAGGTTAAAAATAACATCCTATCTCACATACTGGCTAACTGTATTCCATTTCCTTCTCAGCGCTTCAACTTTCTTGCAATGTGAAGCGTGTATCCAGGTAGATTTTCCCTCCAACTTTACTGAGGTGGCAGTTGTCAGCAATATCTGGAAGGGGACCATCATATCTGGGTTCAAGGGTTTTCCTGGAGTGTATTTTTTTCACGACCACCCAATCACCAGGCTGCAAGCTATGCGTTCCTGAAAAATCAGAAGGGTCTGGAATAGAAGAGAACACTTGTTTATGTGTTTCTTTCAGTTTTTTTATACAAATCTTGTACATAGCTGGCAATGCTGTCATAGTTAAGCTGTAATGTCTGAGGGAAGTACAATCCTGTTTTGGGTGCACTTCCAAACAATATTGCAAATGGTGACAACCCTGTCCTCCTATAAGGAGTAGTTCTTACTGAATATAAGGCTAGAGACAGGCATTCAGGCCAAGGCTTTCCTGTCTCTTCCATGGCTTTCTGAATCTTCCACTTAAGTGTACCATTCAGCCTCTCCACCTTGCCTGAACTCTAAGGATGGTAGGGTGTGTGAAAAGCTTGCTCAATCCCTAGTGCAGACATTATTTCTTTCATTATCTCACCTGTGAAATGTGTACCTCTGTCAGACTCAATCACCTCGGACACTCCAAACCTGCACACAAGTTCAGACATCAATTTCTTGGCAGTTGCTTGTGCGGTTGCTTTGCTCACAGGGTAGGCCTCAGGCCATCCTGAAAACAAATCCACACAGATCAATACATACTCGTATGTTCCAGACTTAGGCAACTGTATGTAATCTATCTGTATCCTCTGAAATGGGTACAGGGATTTTGGTGTACACTTGGTGGATGTTTTAACTACCTGTCCTGGGTTGTGTAGAGCACATATGTGACATGCTTTTACGTGACTGCTAGCAGCTCTTCCAAAACCTGGGGCAAACCATAATTTACCCACTAATGACTCCATGGCATTTCGAGAGGCATGCACCTTACCGTGGGCCAAGCCAGCCATCTGGGGGTAGACTGCTGCGGGCAGACATAATCGATCCCCCATTTTCCACATACCATCACCTTCTGTAGCACCTGCTTTCTTCCATCTTTCAGTTTCCACACTGGTGACCTTTGAGTACAGCCCTTTTGGGTCTGCTAGGTCAATGTCCATTTTGCTCACCTGGTTGGGACCCCTTCTGGCCAGTAGTGCTGCAGCCTTGGCTGCTATGTCAGCTCTCTCATTTCCACGGCTTTCAGGGTCCCTTCCTTTTGCGTGAGCTCTGACTTTCACAATTGCCAGCTGCTTTGGGAGCAGTATGGCCTCCATCAGTCGACTTACCACATCTCCATTCTCAATTGGCTTGCCCTGGGCCGTTAGGAAGTTCCTTGACCTCCATATCGGACCATAATCATGTGCAATGCCAAAAGCATACCTGGAGTCAGTGTATATGTTAGCTGTTCTACCTTTGGCTATCTTACAAGCCTCCATAAGGGCTTTGAGCTCAGCTTCTTAGGCTGACATGTGCGGTGGAAGAGCTTCTTGGACTATGATGTCATGTTCAGTGACTACAGCATACCCTGTAACAAATTTGCCTTCATCTGTCAGATACCTTGAGCCGTCCACAAACATCTCATAATCAGGATTTTGTAATGGCACATCTGTGACATGGTCAAATCCCACTGTTTCCTGCGACATAAGAGCCACGCAGTCATGTTGATGCTGGCTGTCAAACAGTTCTTCTTCAGAGAGAGAGTTTAAAAATAAACTCATCTTCCTCTCCCCCTTTCGAATCATGAACTCCTACAGGAAGAAGAGTTGCAGGATTCAAAGTTAAACAGCGTTGAAAAGAGATGTTTGAGGAGGACTGCAGGGCAAATTCCATTTTGCACTGCCGTGCCAAAGAAAGGTGACGTCTGTCTACTTGTGTGAGGATAGCATGGATGTCATAAGGTGTATACACAACCAATATATGATCTAGGACAATGTCTGAGCTACAGAGGTTGCATGGACAGAGATGCAGATCTGATCCATGGCCTACAGTAGGATACCAATCCCAAAAAGGTACGTAACTGAGCATGAGAGGTTGGCACCTGCATGTCTCTCACCACCTTGGTCCTCTCATCTGACAGGTGCTTGGTACCTTGGCCGAGACAGTGTCCTAGAAATACCACTTGTTGTTTGCAAAATTGCAACTTATCCTTGCTGGCCTTGCAGCCGTTCTGGCAGAGGAAACACAACAGGCTGATGGTCGCTGCTTCACAGGTTGATTTGTCATCAACATATTGTAACAAAACAACATCATCATGTGGTGGATACCAAGTACTCATGATTAGCATGAGACACCTTGTAAACTGGTTAGGACTGTTTTGCGCCCCTTGTGGTAGTACTGTCCAAGTGTACTGTTTACCCCTAAATGTGAGTGCAAACAAATACTGGCAATCGGGGTGCAAAGGTACAGAAAAAAAAAAAAAAAGAAAGAAAAAAAAAAAAACATTGCAAAGATCTACAGCGCTGTAATAAGTGGTTCCAGTAGGGACAGCTGATAACAGCCGGCTGGTTAACCGTCTATTTAAACCAAAGATGATGCTGAAGCGCTTCCTCCTGCATACAAAACAAACATTGGCACCAAATCCTTTATGTGTTCTCAATTGACTTAAATCAACCCTTGTCCACTTGAGAGACCACGGACGGGTCATCCATGTTACCACAGGATAAAGACCTGCTCTTGGAGGATGCAGGTGTGGTTGGGGAACTCCACAAGCTGCACAGAATTTTCTCCAATCAGGGTTTTGTTGACCGCAATCTCTGCAGGTCCTTCTAGACTGCTGTTTGCTGGTGTTTTCTCTGGGTACTTAGGAGATTTTACTACTTTTCGTTGCTCTTTCTGAATCACTTTTTCTGAATCACTTTCATCAACTCCTTCTCCTTAGAATCACTTTCCTCTTTTTCCCTATTATTCTCACTATCAAAGCACTGATAATAGTACTTATTACCTCCTTCTGTCTCTCTACACCCTCCTTCCTGCACTTCCTCTGACACCTTCTGCCACATGCATTCTCCATCTATTAACCCGTGGTCTCTTAACCTCTATGTTGTCTCACTATCTTATCTCACTTTCTTGGTACATTGCATTGCATTCCATTGCATCAGCATCTTCTTTTACTTTAAACCAATCTCTGTAACTGGAACTTCTCTATTCTTGAATATTTTACACATATATATTACACAATATTATGTATATATTGTCATTGTACCTTACTTTTCCATTTAACCTTAGGCTAACACTTTTATCAAAATATTTTCCCTTTGGGCATAAATAGTCATCATACACAGGCTGCGGACCCCGCAGGCCCAAAGCCAAGTTTCACTTTGTAATAATTGACATGTAACATTACTGGGTAACACAGTATCATGTTCAGCTTGTGATTTTCTGCATATCCATCACATCAGATACAACGTCCTTGGAGCTACTTGGCAGTCAATGAATGTTTTGGTTATTCTCTGCAGAACATCTGCAGAGCGCTACAACAGAATACAGGAATACAATTCAAGCAGATAGCAGTTAATACTGACACCAAAATTACATATTACTATTTTTGTACAATTTTCAAATATTTCCCAAACCCCACCTTTTGTCATTACCACAGGTGTTCAAAACCCCTGAGTTGTACTTCAGGTTACCTTAAGGGCAAACTGCCAGACTTTAGAATTTTTTTTCACTGGATTCCAACCAAAAGTTGAACCCCTGTGGAACATCACAATATCCTAGTTTCTTCTTTTTAGGGGACATTTAATTCATATTATAATCCAAAAACTCAAAATCTGCATTAACAATGGTTCTTGGTCTTCCACATTTCTTACTCCTTAACCTTGTTATAAACAATCTTCATGTATTAAATTATTTTGCGTTCTGACTCTCAAGGACAAAATCAAGTTATATTATCATACAAGCAGCAGGTTTAAAAGGCCAGTGGCTTCACACTCCAGAATTATAAACAATAAGGTTAGTAAATTCTCAGAATATGTCAACAGAGAAGGCAGAAGCCTTGAATAGTTGATCCCCTGTTCTCATAACAAAAATTATATGAAAAAAAAAAACAAAAAAAAAACATTACAGCATAGCATTACAACATTGTCACATAACCGTCTTTTGATTAAACAACGTACACATACATGTTCACAAATTGCTTCCTACCTCTTTGCAACTTTTTGTCTTGTATGACTCCTGCATGATCTAGTCTCCACTGATCCCAAAATTTACTGTCTACCAACCCAGTCTGATGTATTCCTGCTCCTTTTAGGATTTTCTTTACCTGTGTGGCTACTTCTTTCCCTTCCCCTATTTCTATTAGTTCACATGGGGTGTACCATATCTTAGAGGGTCCCATCCCCATCTTGGCTGGTAGCTAATCAGCCAGTGAGCTTCTCACTCCTCTAGGGCAACCTTTGAGACAATAGAGGGTCACTTATGACTACTTAGTGAGAACTCCCAGACAGACTCTTCTGTCTTCTATGAACTACTTGTGCAAGTTCAGGAGTAGTGCTCAGGGCAATGCATAATGGCTTCCACAGACTCAACTTTCTGCCTGTGTCCCCTTACCAAAACACTCCCAAATCACTGCACGCACTTCTTCGCGCGGATTCTACTAAGTCCTTCGTGCTACTACTCAGGTCCCATTCGACCTTGACCGTCCAGGCACGGCTGGAGGCTAGTGTTCCAAAACAAGGACTTTTCAATCACTCTGTGCTTCTCAGTTCCGAACCTTGTCCGCAACTCTAGGGGTTAAGAATAGAGAACTTTTCCCCATTCTTTGCAGCCTTATATATCTTATAACACAGGTAACATGCAAACATCAGTAGACAGGTAAGACAAAAAGCAAAGAAAACAGAAAACAATTTCCATATCATTTACAGGTGACATGTCCCTTTTAGGTTCTTCCGTACTATATAATTGGCATCGAGATGTCATATAAACATGCAGCAGCTTACCTCACTCATCGATACAGAAAATAGACACACAGGAACCTCAGATATACTAATTGGCAAGATAAGGTCTTACCTCACAGTACTGTTTTTATCTATCTGAGGTCCTCTGGTCCCGTTCTCAAGTCGATCGGTGAGTGGGTCGGCACTCTATTGGCTGCACATCAGACGATCTCGAGCCCCACGTCGTTGGTCGCCAATTTCTGTCGGGGGAAAGTCCCCCTGGGATGGATGTCACCGTAATCCTAATTAAATATAGAACAGGTACGAGCTCGGGAAAACAAACTACAGACACACCCAAGGTATCTAGTAAGAATGATTTCGTTTATTGTATAGTTCGTACAAGTTTTAAAGGCAAGTTGATTACACAATAATCATGTGACCAATGTACATATTTGGTCTTTCCGGTTCCGCTGCTAGGCAGATTCACAGTTTCTCATAATATGTGTTACTTCTCATTACTTATCTGTATGTTTTCTTTTATGTTTCCTGAGAACAGCACAACCTTGAATGCTATCCCAGACTTTGTGTCTGCAACAACTCTAAATTATGCTGACTGTCTGCAAAACATTCCACTCTCTGTGTATAGAGTATATAACATATAATACAAGTTATATTTTAACCCTTACAGGCAGCAAATTGAATCTGTGTCCCAGGTGAAGGTAAGTATAGCTGCGACTCTGCCTATGGAATCAACATTCTTATATTTTAAGTGGCTCCTGTTTCATTATTGCAGTAGGAGAAGACAGTATTTGTTTCGAAAAGTTTAAGTTTAGCCCTGGGAATATTTTAATTTGTGCTGTAAAGTTCCTCAGTGCATACAGTCCATACATATTCTAAATAAAGGTTCATTAGACTTACATTTTTATATTCTGCGTTCCAAACAGGGATTTTTCTAAGTAGATGAGTTATACAGCTTTCTGAGTAGAAAAAAAACAGAGTTCTCAAGTCTTTTTTTTTTTTTTTGTAAACGTAGCAAAATTGTGCTGTTCAGTATATGCTATATAGCAAATAGTATATGGACCCCTGACCATTACACTTTATAGGAATCTGTTGGACATCTCATTTGGAGCTGGGATGAGAGGTAGATGGATGTCATGTCCCAGGACTTGGTTTAATTCACTGACATATATCTGTGATACTGTGTCTTTGTAGTTTGTCCCCTCTCTCTCTCTGTATCCTTAGCTGTGATGCTGTAGCTCCTCCTCTCTCTCTCTCAGTTTAGTTTCACTTCTTTGTGAGCAACATGTCTGCTCAGCTCCTGGTATTTCATCATTTTTCACCTACTGCTGTATGAGGTTCTACAAGATTTACTTGGATTAAAGCATCTGAAATCTTATCTACGCCTCCTCAGTTGAGTTGAACACTATCTGATAGATATCTTGGTGTAAATTGCTGGTTAGCATAGAGACTACAGGACACTCTCACAACCTCACACTTGCAGCCAAGCTATTGAGTCAGAACAGTGAAAAATGATGCATAAAGACTGCCAGATACGGCTGTAAGACAGTTCACCAACTTCTGACATACAGTCAGTCACAGCAAGTTACCTGAAGCCAGAAGGAATCAGCATTGTGTAAGTTGCATCTGCAGCTCAGACTCCCTCAGCATAAGAAGATTCTAGCAAGTAGCCATCTTACTCCAGCAAGGTTATATTTATCCTGTTTGTGTTGCATCATGGCTGAAGGGCACCCAGAAGCACAAGGTAGCATGGACCTCAGTCTGCAGCCCAGTGAGAAGGCTAGACGCTCAATTAAACAGTTTAGAGACAATCTAGAAGGTTTAAAGCATGAACTTTCCTGTGAACTCTCAAAATGGTGGCAGAAAATACAGACTAAGATATCTGCCATGTGCTTGCCTGCATACCATATATCACCACTAGAGGGAGCTCTGCGACAGCTTTGTTCTATGCATGGACATTATAAAATGAAAGCTGAGGAGTATGAAAGCATATTGAGGAAACTTCATACAGACGATTCTTTAGTTGAATTGCAAAGCTTCCAGCATCTCAATTCAGAACGAGACAGCTTAGTACATGAAACTAAGTTAAGGACAGAGGCAAGAATTGCGCAACTGCAGGAAATGGCATCCCATGTTTCTGAGTCTACCAAGCGTTCAAAGCGTACATCTAAGTCACGTTCCTCAAAATCTTCCACACTCAGTGAGCAACTTATAAAAGCACGTGCAGAGGCGGAAGCTACTAAGATACAGGCAGCCTTTGCACAACAGAAAGCAGAGATGGAAGCTAAGGCAGCTCAACAGAAAGCAGAAATGGAAGCTCTAGAGAAACAGTATGAGCACGCTGCAGCCATGGCAAGGTTAAGCATTTTAGAACAAGCCATCAGTGGAAGTGAAAGAGACAGCACCAGTTTGTGTGATGTGGAAACAGAGGATCCCCTTAAGCGCACAAGAGACTATGTACTAAGCCAAAGCAGTGAATCCCTATTTGTCACAAATGTTCCTGTCAGGGATGACATTTCTCCAGAGCAACAGGGCACAGTATCTTCTGCAGCACGCCGCATTCAAGGTCAGTACAATGCCCTGCCTGTCCAGCATCCAGTTTCTTCTTCCTTCATGGATTCCCAAAGCCTTGCACCTCAGCAAATGCAATATACTGATACTCAGGTAAACACCAATGTGACACCATACTACCAGACTGCAAACAACCGTCCAGTCTCACATCCATATGTGGCTAAACCTATGGACTTTAAGCTAGCTCCTAGGCTGAATGCCTACGCAGCCCCTACACTACCTACCTCTGTTAACCAGAACCCCACTAACAACGTAATCACCGCTACTCAGCCAGCAACTCAATATTTAAAGTCAGAGAGAACAGACATGTCAGAGTTTGCAAGGTACATGGTTCGCCGTGAGCTTACTAAGACTGGACTCACAAGGTTCGATGACCAACCTGAGAACTACAGAGGCTGGAAATGTGCCTTCAAAACTGCAATTAGTGACCTTGGCATTACTGCAGCTGAAGAATTAGATTTGCTTATCCGGTGGCTTGGCCCACAGTCCACAGAACGTGCTAAAAGACTCAGATCCGTCCACATTTACAACCCCATAGCAGGCCTTACCGCTGCTTGGGAAAGACTGGAGAAAACCTATGGCAGTCCTGAAGCAATAGAGAATGCTCTGTTCAAACGGTTGCAAGGGTTTCCAAAGATATCTGGTAAGGATCATCAGAAATTTCAAGAACTTAGTGACCTACTCATGGAGCTCCTACTGGCTAAGGCGGACACTCTCCTGCCGGGCCTCAGTTACCTGGACACTGCTCGTGGGGTAAACCCGATAGTCACCAAGTTGCCATATAATATTCAAGAAAGGTGGACCACAGTTGGGTCAAGATACAAAACTGAGAATAGAGTCTCCTTTCCTCCATTTTCCTACTTCTGTGAGTTTATCAAGAACATTGCAGAATCCAAGAATGACCCAAGCTTTTCCTATGGGGAGCCCAGTGTTCCTGGTTCACCTCCTATTAAGTATGACAGCTCACATTCTAACTACAGAAACCGCAGAGGCCCAGTTTCAGTGAAAAAGACTGATATTCTTCCTACACCTACATCAGCACCAGAAGAAAGCAGTTGCAACAACCAAGATGAAAAGGTAGAAAATCCTAACCGTCTGTGTCCTATTCACAAGAAGCCTCATCCCCTCAAGAAGTGTATTGGCTTCAGGAGGAAACCAATCCAGGAACGTAAAGAGCTTCTAAAGAAACTAGGGATATGTTTCAAATGTTGTGCCTCTACTGAACATGTTGCTAGAGACTGTAAAATTGCTATTAAGTGTATAGAGTGTGGCAGTGAGAACCATGTACAAGCTCTTCATCCATCCCAGCCTAGTGCCACACCACCTAGAGGTTCCCCTTCCCCAACTAAGCATGGCGGGGAGAACACAGATCAAGCAGCAAATACTACCACAGTATCTTCCTCATGTACAGAAGTCTGCGGAGAAGACCTTTGTGACAAGTCCTGTGCAAGGATATGCCTAGTCAATATATACCCCAAGGGCCAATCAGAAAGGGCTCTGAGGGTGTACGCCATCTTGGACGACCAGAGCAACCACTCACTTACAAGGTCAGAACTCTTTGATCTGTTTAACTTAAAGGGTGATACTTATCCATATACCTTGGGTACTTGTAGTGGCATATCAGAGGTTTCAGGAAGAAGGGCCAGTGGTCTTGTAATAGCTTCTCTCAAGGGCAATTTGGAGATACCTTTGCCCACACTTGTTGAGTGCAACCAGATACCATCAAACAGAGAAGAGATACCCACACCAGAGGCGGCTTTCCAGCACCCTCATCTAAGGGCTATAGCCAGTGAAATACCATCCCTTGACAAAAATGCAGACATTCTAGTTCTGCTAGGTAGAGACATTCTCAGACTGCACAAAATACACCAGCAAATTAATGGACCGCATGATGCACCATTTGCCCAGCGCCTCGATCTAGGATGGGTAATCATTGGCAACGTCTGCATAGGTAGGATGAAAAGGCCCACCAATATTTCTTCATTTAAGACGCATATGTTACCAAATGGTCGCAGCACTTGTTTTCAGCCATGTCCACATCACTACCAAGTGAAAGAGAAGATAAGCAACAGTAAGTGGCTGCATAATCACCGAGACAACGTGAATACTTTCCTGCCTGGGGACGACACCCTTGGATTAACAGTGTTCAATACAACAAGTGATGACAACAAGCTGGCACCGGCAATAGCTGATAAAGAATTTCTCAAACTTATGGACAAGGAATTCATTCAAAATGATTCCAACAGCTGGGTAGCACCCTTACCTTTCCGCTCCCCGAGATCAAAACTACCAAACAATCTGAAGCAAGCAGTTTCTAGATTTTCCTCTTTAAAACGTACCCTCAAGAGGAAACCAGAGATGGAGAAACACTTTGTAGGGTTCATGCAGAAGGTATTTGAGAGAGATCATGCAGAACCTGCACCTCCATTAAAGGAAGGAGAAGAATGCTGGTACCTTCCATCATTTGGCGTGTATCACCCTCGCAAACCTGACCAAATCAGGGTCGTGTTCGATTCTAGTGCTCAGTATGAAGGCGTCTCTCTCAACAACCTGCTCCTCACTGGTCCTAACTTAAACAACAGCCTCATAGGAGTCTTAATCCGTTTCAGACAGGAACCAGTTGCAGTGATGGCCGACATCCAACAGATGTTTCATTGCTTCATTGTTAAGGATGATGACAGAAACTATCTCAGGTTCCTATGGCATAAGGACAATGATGTCAACAATGAAGTCATAGATTACCAGATGAAGGTACATGTCTTTGGCAATAGCCCATCTCCTGCAGTAGCGATCTATGGACTGAGAAGGACCGCCCAAGAAGGTGAGAAAGAGTATGGCTCTGATGCTCATCAGTTTGTTGAGAGGAACTTCTATGTTGATGATGGTCTTAAATCCTTACCTGCAAGTGAAGAAGTGATTGATCTCCTCTCTAGAACACAGGAAATGCTGTCTGTAGCTAACCTCAGACTTCACAAGATCATCTCCAACAATATGGAGGTAATGAAGGCATCTCCCTCTGATGATCATGCAATCAACTTGAAGGATCTTGATCTCAGTTCTGATACTCCTCCTATGCAACGCAGCCTAGGATTGCTATGGAACACTGAACAAGACACATTCACATTCCAAGTGTCTTCTTGTGACAAACCTTTCACCAAACGAGGAGTTTTATCTGTTGTGAACAGCATTTATGATCCTCTTGGTTTCATTGCTCCCATCACCATTCAAGGCAAGCTACTACTAAGACAGCTTACCACTGAGAACATGGACTGGAACACTCCACTGCCTGCTGAGAAACAACTGAGGTCTGACTGTGGCACTAACTTCGTTGGAGCCTGCAAAGAACTGCAGTTAGACAACTTCTTATCCAACAATGGGTGCACTTGGACGTTTAACCCTCCACATTCATCCCATATGGGAGGTTCCTGGGAACGTATGATTGGTATCACACGCAGAATCCTTGACTCTATGTTGATGGACCACAAGTCGACACTGCTTACCCATGAGACGTTAATAACCTTTCTTGCTGAAGTGTCTGCAATAATCAATGCAAGGCCACTTGTCCCAGTATCTTCAGACCCTGAATTTCCAATTATCTTAACCCCAGCAACGTTTCTTACTCAGAAAATTGGTACTGCTGCTACCTCTCCACGTACCTTAGATCACAGTGACATTTACAGACGCCAATGGAAACAAGTTCAACACCTGTCCAATGTGTTCTGGCACCGCTGGAAAACAGAGTACCTCCACATGCTACAGAGCCGTCACAAATGGCAGACCTCAAAACCTAATCTCCAGGTGGGTGACCTCGTCCTTCTAAGGGATAAAGAAGTCCATTGGAATGAATGGCCTATGGGTCTCTTCACTAAAGTTGTCCCTAGTGATGATGGGAAGACTCGGAAAGTGGAGGTCAAGGTAACCAAGGGAGGCTCAGTGCGAGTTTTCTTCCGCCCAATTAATGAACTGGTGCTTCTTCTTCCAAGAGGAGACGTCACATAAAAGAAGATAAGGACACCATTCACAGCTCATGGCGGGGAGCTTCCTTCCATGAACTAAAACCGTGTTCTTGTGGATTACAGTGTGGGTCGGTGGAGGTGTTGGCAAATTGCGGCTTCCCGACCTGAAGATTGGTTTAGTTGGACTAACTGTTGATTATTGTTTGTTGTGCATGTTTCTTTTTTGTTTTTCAGGTTTGAAGAGGACTTTATGGACATCTCAGGACATTTAATGTTTGTTTTCATTGAAATCTAAAGATTTCAGGCGGGGAGTGTCATGTCCCAGGACTTGGTTTAATTCACTGACATATATCTGTGATACTGTGTCTTTGTAGTTTGTCCCCTCTCTCTCTCTGTATCCTTAGCTGTGATGCTGTAGCTCCTCCTCTCTCTCTCTCAGTTTAGTTTCACTTCTTTGTGAGCAACATGTCTGCTCAGCTCCTGGTATTTCATCATTTTTCACCTACTGCTGTATGAGGTTCTACAAGATTTACTTGGATTAAAGCATCTGAAATCTTATCTACGCCTCCTCAGTTGAGTTGAACACTATCTGATAGATATCTTGGTGTAAATTGCTGGTTAGCATAGAGACTACAGGACACTCTCACAACCTCACACTTGCAGCCAAGCTATTGAGTCAGAACAATGGAAGTATGCAGCCTAGTGTCAGGTCAGGAGGGCAGGAGGCATCCTGCCTTGAACTTGCTGGGGCTGTGTTGCTGTATATATAATAATAATAATAATAATAATAGTCCTTTAATAGTCCCACAATGGGGAAATTACAGATCACGGTACCTGACACACAGTCTTGTGCTCTCACGTATTGAGGTCGATTTGTGAGGTAGTCTAGGATCCAGTTGGAGAGGTGGTGGTCCACTCCAGCAAGGCCCAGCTTGTCCCTCAATAACCTGGGCTGTATGGTGTTAAAAGCACTGGAGAAATCAAAGAACATTATTCTCACCGTGTTCCCTGGCTTCTCCAGGTGAGACAGAGCCCTGTGCAGAAGGTGGATGATGGCATCATCTACCCCAGTGCCCGGCCGATAAGCAAACTGTAGAGGGTCCATAGCAGGGCTCACTAGAGGGCGGAGATGTGTGAGAACCAATCTCTCTAAGATCTTCATCAGGTGGGATGTCAGTGCTACAGGTCTGTAGTCGTTGAGGTCCATAGGGTGAGGTTTCTTTGGAACTGGTACCACACAAGAAGATTTCCATAATTCAGGGACTATTTCCTGCCTCAGGCTCATATTATACATATATGTAATTATACCACACAGCTGGTCCCCGCAAGTCTTAATTAGCCTTGCACTGATGTCATCTGGCCCTGCGGCTTTCCTCGCCTTGATCTTTTTCATCTCCTTCCTCACCTGGGCCCGTGTGAAGGTCAGACTGTGGTCAGATAAAGACGGATTTCTAGATTTACTGGTCTGTTGGGAAGTAGCCGCAGGGGGTGAAGTCATTGTGGTGGGGGGAGCTGAAGGAAATACTGGGGTGGGAGGAGCTGGTGTGTGATCAAATCTGTTGAAGAATAGGTTTAGTTCATTAAGCCAATTAACATCTGCCTCAATCTGCCAGACAGACTGTTTATGACCCGAAATTGACTTAAGCCCCTCCCAGACCCCCCCTTATGTCTTTTCTTTCCATTTGCTTTTCCATTTTTTCCTTATAACTGGCTTTTCCCTGCCTGATATGATCCCTCAGCTCCTTTTGTACTTCCCTCAACCCCTCCTTATCTCTTGTCCTAAATGCCATCTTTTTCTCCTTAAGTAGTGTTTTATATCAGAGTTAATCCATGGTTTGTTATTGGAGAAGCACCTCACCACTTTTGTGGGTACTGTGTTGTCCACACAAAAATTTATGTAGTCCGTTATGCAGTGTGTGAGTCCTTCTATATCTTCTCCATAAGACTCCTGCAGAACTTCCCATGCGGTTGTGTCAAAACAATCCCTCAGAGCCTCATCACTCTCCTCGGACCATATCCTCACTGTGCGGGTGACAGCTGGTTCTCTACATACGAGTGGCTTGTACACAGGTCGGAGATGCACTAGGTTGTGATCCGATCTTCCCAGGGGTGGTAGGGCTGATGAGTTATATGCCTCTCTCGCGTTGGTAAAGAACAAGTCCAGTGTTTTGTTGTCTCTTGTGTGGCATGTTACATACTGTGTGAAACTGGGCAGTGTGGATGATGGAGAGGCATGGTTGAAATCACCCGACACAAGAAAGAGAGCCTGGGGATGTTTCAACTGTAAATGGCTCAGCGTGGCTTGTAGGACCTCGCAGGCAGCGTCAGCTTTCGCAGAGGGGGGGACATATGCAGCTATCACAATGACATGCGATAGTTCCCTTGGTAGGTAGAAAGGTCTCATGCTCACAGCTAATAGTTCAATGTCCTTACAGCAAGTTTGCTCCTTAATCACAATGTGCCTAGGATTACACCATCTATTATTCACAAACATTGCCAGCCCTCCACCTTTCCTCTTACCGCTCTCCCTTGTCCTGTCTGCCCGAAGGAGTTTAAAACCATCCAAGGAGACCAGAGGGTCAGGAGTAACTTCAGTGAGCCAAGTCTCTGTAAGTAGCATCATGCTACACACCCGAAACTCCTGATGATGCCTGGTGAGCGCTGTTAGTTCATCCATCTTGTTTGCAAGAGATCTCACATTGTCCATAATGATGGAGGGAACAGCTGGTCGGTAACGCCTCTTTTTAATCCTCTGAAGAGTTCCAGCTCTGCAGCCCCTCCCCCGCTTTTTCTTTCTCCAAAGCTCTCGGGGGATGTGTGGGCAGATGGTATGCAGCCCTGCTGTGTCTCTAAGCTTCAAAAGTTTCTCCCTTAAATAGACAAAGGAATTGTCTGCAGACACAAAAGTTCCCATTTCAAGCAGAACAAAAAGACAGATAAAAACAAAAATATATCACAAAGGTCCAATTCCAGGTCTTTGTGTGTTTCTTCATAGTTCAAAGTCCATTAAGTGGAGAGATAAAAAAAACAAGACAAAGAAAGAAAAATAAGAGAGAGAGTCTCAGAGCTGCTCTAACAGGCTGCCACTCCAGCGGCGCCATCTTGGGAAAAAAAAAAAAAAAAAAAAGGGCCTTGCCATGCAGGAGCAATAGTACCCATTGAGCACTTCCCCTCATGTGACTGATAGACACACTCATACATGGCACACCTCCTTTTTGAGAAGGCATCTGCTAACTACAAGATGGAGGAGTGAGACGGATGCCTGCCTCTGCCTGGGATTATAATAAAGGCAATCTGGCTGGCAGTGGCCCATGTTACCCAAGAGGCCCATGAAAGCTCTCATTATAATCTAACCGATTGAGATCTGTAGACTGTGGGCATGTCTTCTTGTATGTCACCAGTAAAATCAGACAGCTGTGCTGATAATGTCTAACTGCTTCTGCTCATTACTCTCAGTTCTGCTTTTGGAGTTTGTCTTCCATCATTCAGCAGCCAAAGGGCCATTTTCTGCAGTTCATTGCACTTTCCCCCTCTTCATGCTATATCAGGAAATTGCAGTCCACTCTGAGAATGTGGGTGAAAACCAGGGCCGCTTTAACCATATGGAAACAGTGCATCTACACTAGGCTCCATGGTAATGCGGGCCCTCTCGGCCAACCGGAATTGAGTGGTACAGTCCTGCATTGCAATTTTATCTGTGTCCTTAGCGTGCAGATAAAGTTGCATGCAGCTGTTAGGAGTGATGAACACTGAAATGGATACACCACAGCTGGAGCCTGCAGGCAACTCAGTGGGAAAAGGGTTAGGTGAGTAAAACTTAAAAAAATAATTGTATGTAATATATTGGTTAAATGGTAACTGAAGGCATTATGTGGAGGGTAAGCTATATTGTGTGGGCCATTTGAGGGGACATTAAATTATGTGGGGAGCCCCACTTATGAAACATTTCAAAGGGGCCTGCTAATGTGTTAAAACAGCCCTGGTGGAAACTGTCATATACTGCATAGTTAGTAGTAGAGGAAACTGCTCTATAACGGTTTCACCCTCTCTCATATACATCCCCAAGAAAAGGAAAGACATATGTAGAGATTACTGACATGTACCTATGTAAGTATAGTGCTTTGGCTCCTCACTCTGCCCCATTTCCCTCTCCATAGACTTCTATAGACATGAGTCATGTGACTTGCAGGTCATCTCAAGACAGACAGTGAAAGTCAGATTGGCAGAGGGATGGGATCAGGAAAGGAGCAAGAGCAGAAAGAGCCATTTCTGACAAGTTATATTACAAAGTTTATTACAATTGTCTGTATTCTAATCATTTATGCCATGTTTGTTGAAACAACAGTCCTATTTACAGTGGGGAAAAAAGTATTTAGTCAGCCAGCAATTGTGCAAGTTCTCCAACTTAAAAAGATGAGAGAGGCCTATAATTGACATCATAGGTAGACCTCAACTATGAGAGACAAAATGAGAAAACATATCTAAAAAAATCACATTGATTTTTTAAGAATTTATTTGCAAATTATGGTGGAAAATAAGTATTTGGTCACCTACAAACAAGCAAGATTTCTGGCTCTCACAGACCTGTAACTTCTTCTTTAAGAGGCTCCTCTGTCCTCCACTCATTACCTGTAGTAAGGTCTCCTGTTTGACATTGTTTTCAGTATAAAAGACACCTGTCCACAACCTCAAACAGTCACACTCCAAACTCCACTATGGTGAAGACCAAAGAGCTGTGGAAGGACACCAGAAACAAAATTGTAGACCTGCACCAGGCTGGGAAGACTGAATCTGTAATAGGCAAGCAGCTTGTTGTGAAGAAATCAACTGTTGGAGCAATAATTAGAAAATGGAAGACATACAAGACCACTGATAATCTCCCTCGATCAGGGGCTTCACGCAAGATCTCACCCCGTGGGGTCAAAATGATCACAAGAACGGTGAGCAAAAATCCCAGAACCACATGGGGGGACCTAGTGAATGACCTGCAGAAAGCTGGGACTAACTTAACAAAGGCTACCATCAGTAACACTACGCCTACACTATGTCTTTTATACTGATAACAATTTCAAACATGTACCATTACTACTGGTGAGTGGAGGACAGAGGAGCCTCTTAAAGAAGAATTTGGTGACCAAATACTTATTTTCCACCATATATTTGCAAATAAATTCTTAAAAAATCAGACAATGTGATTTTCTAGATATGTTTTCTCATTTTGTCTCACATAGTTGAGGTCTACCTATAATATCAATTACAGGCCTCTCTCATCTTTTTAAGTGGGAGAACTTGCACAATTGGTGGCTGGTGACCTTTGCGACCTGTACCATACTATTATAGCAGGTGCCATAGTTTTACACAGCAGGGACCTGGTGACCATGCCCATGATCAGAGACGTCTCTGATCAAGGGCTCTTATCCACTCAGATGCTGTGCTCAAATGCGACAATGGAATCTCAGTAGTTTCACTTTCCATTTCATGATTGGTAATAGTGGAATGGCTGTCCTGCATTGAGATCGCGGGAGCTGTTCCACTACCATGGCAGCCGGGAGCCTTCTAAAGCAAAGGTCCTCAATGACTGGACCATGGACCAGTAACAGGCTGTGGATCACTTGGTACTGGGCCACCTCGGTCATTGGGGGCCTCTGTAGCGTACACCAACAGATCACTTACCAGGTTGCTAATGCAGCTCCTGAAACCTGTTCTTGCACAAGGATGTGCGCATCTTCTATTCCGGAACCTTTGCAATGGTGCTGCTGGGACCCAGCCTGTGTACAAGAACAGGTCCCGAGAGCTGCATTAGTAATCTGTAAGGATAATGCAATTATAGTAACAGGAGGGGAAGGAGAGATTAGTAGACCACTATTACCATGATATAGTGCCCCCCCCCCCCACAGTTAATAACATTACCTGTGTCTGGGGGTGGTGGTGGAGACCATTACCTGTGGGGGAGCACTATTACAGTTATAGTGCCTCCCCACAGTTAATAACTTTACCTGTGTGTCTGTGTGCCACCACAGTTAATAACATTACCTGTGTAGCAGGCTATTACCTGTGAGGGGTAAATGTAATAATTAAATATGCGCTTTATTATTGTGTTTTCTTATGAGCCAACCAATCCGCCCCAACCCTTCCTCACCACTGAAACCCCCCCCTCCCAAACCCTGCCCCCCCCCCCACCCACTTCTGACAGGCCACGGGAAAATTGGCATGTGTAGGGAACTGCCATTTCTACTAGGATATAATGTATCTGGCTTCTTTGCCCCTGCAGTTTGGCTTCAGAGACCCCAGGCATTTAGTGCAAGTTTTGTTTTGTAAATACAGTGAGTCAGACACATGTGAGGCAGAGCTGCTGGGGGGAGAGATGTGAGCAGAGCTGCTGAGACAGACATGTTATGTCTGGGGGAGTCTAAGAGCCACTTGTTCCTCTTTACTTCACAGTATATAGTTAGGTATGTGTTACCCCCTATATACTCACAGGACCTAGCTAGTAACTGTAGTTAGGGATCAATATATATATAGTTCAGGGCAGTGATAGGTTAGGCTTCCGAAGGCCAACTAGCTAGTTAGAGGCCCGGTGGCACTAGTAGTTTAGCTGGCAGGTTAAGGACTCAGTGTTAGGGTAGTCAGGCCTGCATCTACTGCCGTCACCGTCGCCCTGTTTGCTGCCTGTGAAGAATCTCATCATCATCATCATCTCCTGATCGGCTGTCTGTCATCTCCTGGAAGAATCCGAGGATCCACAGTCATCCACAGGGGCCCCTGCATCTCTTCTGTTGCCTGGAGGTATTGTGCACTGGACTCTTGCTATATATCTATATATATATACCCGGGTATATAACCTAAGACGGTTGAGGACTTGCTGGTTGTTGTAGTATTGCTGTGTTCTGAGTATATTTTATGTATGTATTATTACCCTTTTGATTCTTATAAAGCTACTGTTATAACCTTATGTGGTATCTGTATGTATTCTTCAGACTGTGAGATTAGTACAGTGATCCTTGTTAAGGCTACTAACTGTACTTCATGGGTAAGTCCCAGGAAGAGATCCTCCCTGTAATACAGAGGCTCTATCCTGGGTGGAGGCACTGATATATTTCATATATGTTCCCACTCTTCCCTTCAGCGAAGGCTTCAGGTCCCATTATACACACAGGTCAGCGCCAGAGTCTGTTGCGGGAGGGATAATACTCATACCCCCCCCCAAATAGGGCTACATTTGGAGGCACTGCTGAGATTTAGAAGTGGGAATAGTCATTGATATGGAGAAGCGATATAGCTCAGAGGGGAACCTCCCACTAGCTACTACATGGGATTACCGACCGCCTGTTCCTCCCCTGGTTCAGGTAAAGGAAGAACCCCGCTCAGCCAGTTACCCCCCCAGTATGGCCGTCGCTAGCAGTTCCTCTAGTGACAGTGCTATTAGCACTTTAGCCAGGCTGACTGAAATGTTAGCTCAGGGCCTGCAGGCCACTCACTACAAGAAACTAAAAGTATTCTCTGGTAATGTCCCAGTACCACAAGGGGAGGAAAACTTTGAGATATGGAAAGAACATACTCTCCAAAGCCTGAAGGAATGGTCTTGCTCTGAAGAAGGCAAGCGGCAGCGTATCAGTGAAAGTTTGCGGTCTCCTGCTGCAGAATTGATCCGCTTGTACAGAGACTCTCATGAAGGAGTGAGTGCATTGGACTATATACAAGTACTGTCTGATCACTTTGAGCCATACTATGACCTTGCCCAGATGGTTGCTGATTACCGAATGGTTCGTCAAAAAGAAGGGGAAAATGTCTCTACTTTTATTAACCGTTTACAGCTACTTCTTTCACGTCTGGTGTACCACGCAGCTATATCTACTTCAGAGGTAGACGCTCTGAGAACCAGTCAGTTGGTGAGAGGGTTACAACCTCATCATCCTCTTGCTCAAGTACTCAAGGTCTTACTATCTGATAGAGTCCTTCCATTTCCTGACTTAATGAAGTTAGTGAAGAAACAAGAAGCTGACATTAGTTTTAGTACCCCTAAGAAAGCGAAAAGCATCTCTAAAGAAGATGTTGTTCCTAATTCAAACAAGGACAAACCAGCGGAGCGGTCAGAACTTAGACAGTCCGCCACTCCACCCACTGCCGCTCAACGGAGGAAGGATGCTAGAACCTGTTATAAATGTGGTCAGACGGGCCATACTGCCAGACAGTGTACGGAGGACAGTGAGGGATTGGGACACAGTGCTGTCTTCTCTATTCAGAATCAAAGACACCAAAGGAAGGCGGGCCGAGTAAATACCAGAGGCGCTATCGCAGGCTCCAGGTCCGTTGTCAAAGTCACTGTCAATGGTCATGCCGCTCCTGCCCTGTTTGATACAGGATCTCAAGTGACCCTGATTTATCGCTCGTTCTACCAAAAGTATCTGAAGGATATACCTCTTCAGTCTACAGGACAAATGAAATTGTGGGGGCTTAATTCAGGATCATATCCTGTAGATGGCAGCCTACAAGTAGTTATAGCTGTCCCTGAATTAGAAGATCAGAGTGTCGCTCCCATGAAGATTACGGCTCTTGTCTGTCCTGATACAGGGGATTCTTGTGCAGCTCCTGTGATACTTGGCACTAATTGTCCCGCAGTGCATTATGCTTTTCAGAAGTTTCTTGGAAGAGATTGGAACCCTGCAGCTCAGCCGGTGAATATATCTTCTGATCTTAGAGAACTCTGTGATGCCCTGTCTACTGGCTATCGACATGGAATGGTATATCATATCGGTGAGAGAACCGTGGAAGTTCCTGCCGGCGGGGAGAGAGTTCTGAGAGTAGCCTCCAGCATTGCTCCCGATTTGCTTGAAGGGGGGAGTTATGTCCTTATGGAAACCCCTGAAGAAATGATTAACCAGAATGGCTGGATGGTGATCCCAGAGAGAAAGGACTGGAGAAATAAAGTGGAGTTATCTACCTGTGTGACAGTGAGGAACTGTTCACCGCATCCGATTGTAATTGGACCATACCAGAATGTGGCCCACTGCTACCCTGTGCTTGGAGTAAATCCATACGCTGAAGTGTGCAGGATTCAAATCCGAGATGCAATCCCTAATCTCAATCTTGACTTGAGTGATCCACATTTACCAGAGGCCTGGAATCAGCGACTGACACAGAAGTTGTCTGAAATATCGGAAGTGTTCTCCATGGATGATATGGATGTAGGTTGTGCTAAAAGTGCTCAACACACTTTCCGATTGACCGATTCTACTCCCTTCCGGGAGCGACCACGGAGAGTTGCTCCAAAGGATGTTGATGAGTTAAGACAGACTCTACAGCAAATGAAAGGTCAGGGGATCATTGTGGACAGTAAGAGCCCCTATGCCTCACCTATTGTGGTGGTAAGAAAAAAATCTGGAGCAATTCGCCTATGTGTGGATTACAGAACTCTGAACCGGAGAACCTTACCTGATCAGTATACACTGCCGAGAATTGAAGAAGCTCTGGAAGCTCTGAATGGAAACTGTTGGTTCACAGTGCTGGACCTAAGATCGGGATACTATCAAGTCCCAATGGCACCTGAGGATCAGGAAAAGACAGCCTTCATATGCCCCTTGGGTTTCTTTCAGTTCACTCGTATGCCGCAAGGTACAAAAGGTGCGCCAGCAACGTTCCAAAGGTTGATGGAAAGAGTGTTAGGTGATTTAGTGCCCCGGGAATGCCTTGTATATCTTGATGACATTATTGTGTTTGGAAAGACGCTGGAAGAACATGAAGAACGACTCATGAGAGTACTCCATCGCTTAAAAGAAGAGGGGCTGAAGTTGTCGGCTGACAAATGCAAATTTTGTAGATCTTCGGTCACTTATGTAGGTCATATTGTTTCTGCTGAAGGAGTTGCTACCGATCCTGGTAAGATTGAAGCTGTGGTGAATTGGCCCCGACCGCAAAATATTACGGAGTTGCAATCTTTCTTGGGGTTTTGTGGATTCTATCGACGATTTGTGGAAGGATATTCAAAAATTGCTCGAGCCCTCCTCGACCTGTTGAAGAGTGATGCAGGAGATCCGGGAAAGAAGAAAGGGTCTTCCAAAAGCCTTTTTGGCGATAGGTGGACTGCGGATTGTGAAGAAGCATTTAAGTTGTTGAAGAAGAAATTGACAGAAGCTCCCGTTCTGGCTTATGCTGAGGCACAGAAGCCATATGTGCTACATGTAGATGCCAGCTTTGAAGGATTAGGTGGCGTGCTGCACCAAGAATACCCGGCCGGGTTACGGCCCATAGCTTTCATAAGTCGAAGTCTTTCTCCCAGCGAGAAAAATTATCCAGTACATAAATTGGAGTTTTTGGCGCTCAAGTGGGCCATTGTTGATAAATTACATGACTATTTATACGGAGCCACGTTTGAAGTAAGAACAGACAACAATCCACTGACATACGTTTTGTCAACCGCTAAGCTCGATGCTACAGGACATCGCTGGTTGGCAGCTTTATCCAACTACCAATTCACACTCAAGTATAAATCGGGGCCTAAGAACATTGGGGCAGATGCTCTATCAAGACGGCCTGGATTACCTAGTCCGGAAGTAGTGGATGAATGGGAAGAAGTGCCAAGTCCTGGAGTAGGAGCTTTGTGTGCCATGGCTGCTGTAGTTGAAGACCGAGTAGCCTTTTCTGAAACTCGGCTTATTGACTCTATTGGGGGAGGTCCCGAAGCTGTACCAGACATGTTTGCCTACCCTGCCGCTTTAGGATCCTTTGAGAGTTGTTCTATATCTTCAAAGCGAATGATCTGGAGTCAAAAGACTGATCCTTTAATTGGACCTCTTTATCAAGCAGTGAGTTCTCAAGACAGAGAAATGTTAAAGACATCCCTACCCTCTGAATGCAGTCAACTTCTACGAGATTGGGAGAAGTTTGAAATAGACAATGGCCTACTTTATCGTGTGGTGCTGTATCATGATCACCCTGGAAGGCGCCAACTAGTTATTCCAAGCTGCTTTCAGAAGATGATTTTCCGAAGTCTGCATGATTATCATGGTCATTTGGGACCTGAGAAGACTTATGGCCTAATACAAGACCGATTCTACTGGCCCAAAATGAGAGATACCGTGACTCGTCTGTGTAGGTGCTGTCGCAGATGTTTGCAGAGGAAGACTGTCCCGGTTCGAGCGGCCTTCATGGGACACTTGAAGAGTTCGGGCCCCATGGATCTTGTCTGCATAGACTTCCTTTGTATTGACAACGACTCCAGAGGATTTGGAAATGTATTGGTGGTGACTGATCACTTCACACGATATGCTCAAGCCTTTCCGACTAAGGATCAAAAAGCAGTCACTGTTGCAAGAGTGCTTTGGGAAAAGTATTTTATCCATTATGGCTTACCACACCGGTTGCATTCTGATCAAGGCCGGGATTTTGAGAGTAACCTGATCAAAGAGTTACTTCAGTTGTTGAACATCCGCAAAAGTCGGACGACGCCTTACCATCCAGAGGGAGATGCCCTTCCTGAAAGATTTAACAGGACTTTACTTGATATGCTTGGTACCTTACGAATTGAGGATAAGCGATCCTGGAGTCGAAAAGTGGAGGCTATGGTGCATGCCTATAATAGTACAAGGCACGAGAGCACAGGATATTCACCATACTTTCTGATGTTTGGAAGAGAGCCTAGGCTACCTATTGACATCTTGTTGGGAGTCTCTACCGATGGTATCAGTCATCGAGATCATTACCGATATGTGGCACGTTTGAAAGAAACGCTTAAGAGTGCTTATCAGCTGGCTGAGGAAAATGCGGCCAAAGTGAATGAAGGAAATAAAAGGAGATTTGATCTTCGAGTAAGATACCGAGAATTGAACCCTGGGGACCATGTTCTGCTATGGAATTTGGGAGCATCTGCAAAACATAAGCTGGCTGATCGATGGCGGAGTGAACTCTTTACAGTGGTAGATCGTTTGCCTGGAATACCAGTCTACAAGATAAAAGGACGGGACGAGAGGATCAGGACTTGGCATAGAAATCATTTGTTGCCTGTACCTCAGATTGATGGTATGGATATCTCCAATGATGGCTCGGCCTGCGATTCTCCACAGTCCTTAGCCGATATTCCACCTGACCTTCCTGAAACTCCTGAGAGTGATTGGACTGTGGCTCCTGAAGTTCCTAGATCACCAGTATCTTCTCCTTCAGGGAGACCTATGAACCCTCAAACTCCAGAATTCGTACCTAGATCTGTGTCTACAGATGAGCAGGGATCTAGCTCTCCTACGCCACCAGCACCATCCCCTCCCATGGCAGACAACCCTAGTTTAGGGCCTGGACATGCTAGTTTACCTCAGAGAGAGGTACGGAGAGGAGAGAGAATTAGACACCCTCCACCTATGCTGACATATGATAGTTTGGGGGACCCCAGATTTACTACTCAGCCTCATTTATACCATGCTTGGGTGGGTGCAGTGTCCACTTTGGTCAATATGTTACCAATTTTCGCTCCTGCTGGCATGTATACCTATTAACCTGTTGTGACTCTGTAAATGCAAAAGCAACCATATTGATATTGTCATTGGTAATGTTGACTGTATACTATGACTTTGTATGTCTTTGACGTGACGTAAAGATTTCACCAGAGGGAGAGTGTAGGGAACTGCCATTTCTACTAGGATATAATGTATCTGGCTTCTTTGCCCCTGCAGTTTGGCTTCAGAGACCCCAGGCATTTAGTGCAAGTTTTGTTTTGTAAATACAGTGAGTCAGACACATGTGAGGCAGAGCTGCTGGGGGGAGAGATGTGAGCAGAGCTGCTGAGACAGACATGTTATGTCTGGGGGAGTCTAAGAGCCACTTGTTCCTCTTTACTTCACAGTATATAGTTAGGTATGTGTTACCCCCTATATACTCACAGGACCTAGCTAGTAACTGTAGTTAGGGATCAATATATATATAGTTCAGGGCAGTGATAGGTTAGGCTTCCGAAGGCCAACTAGCTAGTTAGAGGCCCGGTGGCACTAGTAGTTTAGCTGGCAGGTTAAGGACTCAGTGTTAGGGTAGTCAGGCCTGCATCTACTGCCGTCACCGTCGCCCTGTTTGCTGCCTGTGAAGAATCTCATCATCATCATCATCTCCTGATCGGCTGTCTGTCATCTCCTGGAAGAATCCGAGGATCCACAGTCATCCACAGGGGCCCCTGCATCTCTTCTGTTGCCTGGAGGTATTGTGCACTGGACTCTTGCTATATATCTATATATATATACCCGGGTATATAACCTAAGACGGTTGAGGACTTGCTGGTTGTTGTAGTATTGCTGTGTTCTGAGTATATTTTATGTATGTATTATTACCCTTTTGATTCTTATAAAGCTACTGTTATAACCTTATGTGGTATCTGTATGTATTCTTCAGACTGTGAGATTAGTACAGTGATCCTTGTTAAGGCTACTAACTGTACTTCATGGGTAAGTCCCAGGAAGAGATCCTCCCTGTAATACAGAGGCTCTATCCTGGGTGGAGGCACTGATATATTTCATATATGTTCCCACTCTTCCCTTCAGCGAAGGCTTCAGGTCCCATTATACACACAGGTCAGCGCCAGAGTCTGTTGCGGGAGGGATAATACTCATACCCCCCCAAATAAGGGGGGGAAAAATTTTATAGTGGTGGTCTTTAAAAAAAAATTTTGGGGGCTATTTTTTTAAAGGCCCCCCGGCCTTTTGGAGGTTTTAAAAAAAATCATTTAAAGATCACAGGTTCAATTCTGCTAGGGGCTCTCATAAAAACATTTTTAAAACTATTTTTAAACAATTTAAAAAAATCAAAACACCACCTTTTCCTTGGATCACATATAAATTTAAATATATATATATATATATATATATATATATACACAGTGGGGAAAAAAGTATTTAGTCAGCCACCAATTGTGCAAGTTCTCCCACTTAATTGACATCATAGGTAGACCTCAACTATGAGAGACAAAAACATATCTAGAAAATCACATTGTCTGATTTTTAAAGAATTTATTTTCAAATTATGGTGGAAAATAAGTATTTGGTCAATAACAAAAGTTCATCTCAATACTTTGTTATATATCCTTTCTTGGCAATGACAGAGGTCAAACGTTTTCTGTAAGTCTTCACAAGGTTGGCACACACTGTTGCTGGTATGTTGGCCCATTCCTCTATGCAGATCTCCTCTAGAGCAGTGATGTTTTGGGGCTGCTGCTATGCAACAAGGACTTTCAACTCACTCCAAAGGTTTTCTATGGGGTTGAGATCTGGAGACTGGCTAGGCCACTCCAGGACCTTGAAATGCTTCTTACGAAGCCACTCCTTCATTGCCCTGGTGGTGTGCTTGGGATCATTGTCATGCTGAAAGACCCAGCCACGTTTCATCTTCAATGCCCTTGCTGATGGAAGGAGATTTGCACTCAAAATCTCATGATACATGGCCCCATTCATTCTTTCATGTACACGGATCAGTCGTCCTGGTCTCTTTGCAGAGAAACAGCCCCAAAGCATGATGTTGCCACCCCCATGATTCACAGTAGGTATGGTGTTCTTTGGATGCAACTCAGTATTCACTCTCCTCCAAACACGACAAATTGTGTTTCTACCAAACAGTTCTACTTTGGTTTCATCTGACCATATAACATTCTCCCAATACTCTTCTGGAACATCCAAATGCTCTCTAGCAAACTTCAGACGGGCCCGGATATGTACTGGCTTAAGCAGGGGGACACGTCTGGCACTGCAGGATCTGAGTCCCTGGTGGTATAGTGTGTTACTGACGGTAACCTTTGTTACGTTAGTCCCAGCTTTCTGCAGGTCATTCACTAGGTTCCCCCCGTGTGGTTTTGGAATTTTTGCTCACCGTTCTTGTGATCATTTTGACCCCACGGGGTGAGATCTTGTGTGAAGCCCCTGATCGAGGGAGATTATAAGTGGTCTTGTATGTCTTCCATTTTCTAATTATTGCTCCCACAGTTGATTTCTTCACACCAAGCTGCATGCCTATTGCAGATTCAGTCTTCCCAGCCTTGTCCTGCCACAGCTCTTTGGTCTTCACCATAGTGGAGTTTGGAGTGTGATTGTTTGAGGTTGTGGACAAGTGTCTTTTATACTGATAACAATGTCAAACAGGTGCCAGTACTACAGGTAATGAGTGGAGGACAGAGGAGCCTCTTAAAGAAGAAGTTACAGGTCTGTGAGAGCCAGAAATCTTGCTTGTTTGTAGGTGACTAAATACTTATTTTCCATCATAATTTGCAAATAAATTCTTTAAAAATCAGACAATGTGATTTGTGGATTTGTGGATTTGTTTTCTCATTTTGTCTTTCAAAGTTGAGGTCTACCTATGATGTCAATTACAGGCCTCTCTCATCTTTTTAAGTGGGACAACTTGCACAATTGGTGGCTGACTAAATACATTTTTCCCCCACTGTATATATATAAACATTAGGAATCCCCAAGTCCGAAAATGACTTAAAATATAAAAGCAAAAAAAATTAAAAGGCTGAATTGCCAATTTTTTTTTCACAGGTTCACCTCCCAAAATTGAATAAAAAGTGACCAAAACATCATACAGTCTCCAAAATGCTATCAACAAAAAAGCTACTTATTTCCCATCGTACATTAAAATATAAAAAAAGTTACAGTTGTCAGTATATAGCAACTGAACAAAAATGTTATCGTTCAAAATTTAGAATTTTGTAAAACATGAAAAAAAACCTATTTAAATTTGGTTTTACCGTGATTGTACCAACCCACAGACTAAAAATAATATGTCATTTTTAATGCACAGTGAACGGTGGAAAAATAAAACCTGTAAAAAAATTGCAAAGTTATGTTTTGAACATTTAAAATTACATTTTTTGTCACACTGTTACTCTATATGTGCAACTTCTTTATGCAACTGAAGAGTAGGATTATACTTTAGTGGCAGCCCGTGTGGGTAGCAGACTGAAATTTCCATGCTGCGTTATTGCTGATATCTGTTCCCTGACTGCTAAAGAGCAAATTTTAACCCTCTTGAGCATTTCATATTGTGCCCCCTCATTTCTGAGCCTCTCATATTAGTTCCCTGTTACAGCCTTTCACATCTTTTGCTGTTGAATGAATGAGACAAAGCTGAAAGCACAGGCGTAATAGAGTGGCACAGAGCCTGTGGTCAGCTGGAGATGGCTGGGGCCCCACAGCACCATGATAGCATGGTTCCCCGACCGCTATACATAATGTTAATGAAGTAGAAGCCTGCCCAGGGGAGGTGATTAAAAATAACATATACTTATACACACCTCTCCTGGGACTCCGATGGTTCCCTGCATCCTATTGGGGGCTCTTCCGGCCTGTGACTGAGGTCATGCGCCCCAGGGGGTCACTGCTAGGACCTGTGATTGGGCCATAGCAGTCACATGGGGCGTCAGTATAATGACATCAGTAACCTCTGGGGTGCATGAACACAGTTGCAGGCAGAAGAGGACCAAGGAGGATACTGCTGCAGAAAACCAGATTGAGCGAGGATGCCCAGGAGAGTTGAGGTTAGGTGAGTATAAGTGTTATTTTGCATCACCTTCACTGGGACTCCGATTATTATACTCTGGGATCTGAGGCCACCTCAGTGTATAATAATAATAATAATAATAATAGAACCAAAACTAACCGGAGCCCTGAATCTCATGAATATTCGTCGAATTTCGCTGGGTTTGCCTGTAGAGGCTTAAGGGGAACTCTTGGTAGCATTTTATACTGGACACCACTGTGGAGCATATTATACTGCGTGGGGGCTGCTGTAGAGAATATTATACTGTGTGGGGGCCACTGTGGAGCGTATTATACTGTGTGGGGGCCAATGTGGAGCATATTGTACTTTGTGGGGGGGCCACTGTGGAGCATATTTGTACTATGTGGGGGACACTGTGGAGCATACCTGGTTCTTTATTACATAAAGATTTAAGTTATTAAATTATGAAAAGTGGGGCTACTCTATATTTTTGGAATGCTATCATAAAGGCCCTTTTCTTTCAAATTGCACTTGAAAAAGTAAAATTCTCCAGTTTTAGAATCACTGAGGGTGCTGTCACATTTGTTGGTTTCGTTGAGGTAGTTTTCATAGCCAAAATTAGGCATGGATCATAAAAGGAGAGGAAGTGTAGAGGACAGTTACTACTACTTCTGTTTTTTTTAATTCACTCCTGGTTTGACAGCACCCTTAGGATAAGGGCATGCATTCAGGTACTGTTAATGTAGCTTTTGAAGCCAAATGTAGGCGTGAATTGAAAAAGAAGAATAATACCATCTGCCATTTATATGTTCTTACCCTATATGATTATACTTGGTTTTTGCTTCAAAACTGTATCAACAAAATCTGAAAGGGTATCATTGCCCACAAGATTGCGGTATACACCCATGTTTGGGTATTAAAAGGCCTTACCTAAATAAATATCTAATAAAAGACCATGAAAATTATCATATTTGGTATTTTGTACCAGCATGGCTGTTTTAACCAAAGAGCAAACAGTGCCCATGGCAAGAGGGGAGTCTGTCAACAGTCTGGGATCCAGCAGGACTGTCCAAGATTTAACTGTCTCAAGAGGCTGGGCCGGTGGCTCCAAAAAAAGTGTGCCTTCTGCACCTTTAGGAAATAATTCCCTTGGTCATGTATAAGTAAAACAAGTCCCTCTATTGATTAGGCCCGTCTGAAGTTTGCTAGAGAGCATTTGGATGTTCCAGAAGAGTATTGGGAGAATGTCATATGGTCAGATGAAACCAAAGTAGAACTGTTTGGTAGAAACACAACTCGTCATGTTTGGAGGAGAGTGAATGCTGAGTTGCATCCAAAGAACACCATGACAATGATCCCAAGCATACCGCAGGGCAATGAAGGAGTGGCTTCGTAAGAAGCATTTCAAGGTCCTGGAGTGGGGTAGCCAGTCTCCAGATCTCAACCCCATAGAAAACCTTTGGAGGGAGTTGAAAGTCCGTGTTGCCCAGTGACAGCCCCAAAACATCACTGCTCTAGAGGAGATCTGCATGGAGGAATGAGCCAACATACCAGCAACAGTATGTGCCAATCTTGTGAAGACTTACAAAAAACGTTTGACCTCTGTCATTGCCAAGAAAGGATATATAACAAAGTATTGAGATGAACTTTTGTTATTGACCAAATACTTATTTTCCACCATAACTTGCAAATAAATTCTTTAAAAATTAGACAATGTGATTTTCTGGATTTGTTTTCTCATTTTGTCTCTCATAGTTGGGGTCTACCTATGATGTCAATTACAGGCCTTTCTCATCTTTTTAAGTGGGAGAACTTGCACAATTGGTGGCTGACTAAATACTTTTTTCCCCACTGTAGATAGAGTTAAAGACAGTGGTGAAGCAGCATTGTCCCTGCTGTATTTGCTTAGGCACATGCAGGTACAATATAATGATATCATAATACCTCCAATACTGAACTGGCAACAGGACAAGCTAGAGTAGACCTGCAGACAGCTTCATGTGAATGGGGCTAATAAATATTTTCTACACAAATTCAGTGCGCAGGCTACTGCGGGAGCATTATATTGTGTGGGGGCTACTAAAGGGCCATTATCCTGTGTGGAGTCTACTAAGGGGGTATTATGTTTTGTGGGACCTCTAAAGGAGTATTATACTGTATGGGAGCCACTAAGAGGGTATTAAACTTTGTGAAGGCACAAGTGGATCAATGTACTGTGTGGGTGCAAATAGGGGCATCATACTGTGTGGCAGGAACTAAGGAGGCATCATCACTATGTTGCACAAAGAAGGGTATTATTACTTTGTGGGGCACAAAGGGACTGGCTGGCAATGGAAATGATCAACAGTTGCATGATGCCCAAATAATAGTGCCATACATTGGTCAAATAACATTTCCATAAATCTGTCCATATGACTATGCTGTATTGTGCTTACCCTACAATACAATGCAAGAATAATATACTGTACAATGCTTAAAGGGGTTTTCCGGGCAAAAAAAATATTTTTAAAAAGGTCTGTTAGTGCTATCAATGGGTTAATAAGTGCACCCAAATACCCTTAGCAGAGTTTTGAGTGATTTCTGGCTTTCTATGGCAGCTCCTGGTATTCTCTGCATTTCTTTACATGGGTAGCTTCCTGCTGTCTTAGCCTACAACTATCAGAACCCCCCCCCCCATTTCCCTAGCTAGCCTGCGGACTACTAGCCCTACCTACCTAGCTAACTAACTCAGTCCCCCAACCCTCTCCCCTAATACTTAGCTGTCTTCTCATCCTGGAGATGACTTTCGTCGGTGCCGCTGTCCCCTCTTCTACCTGCACCTGGGAGCTGGCGCCTGCGCAGTAAAACGCCGGCAGAAGCAAAGAGAAGCAGCGGGCCTACCACGCATCTGCAATAGAACGCTGCTTCTCTTCGCTTCTGCCCACGTTCTATTGCGCAGGCGTCGTCTCTGGATCCATTGTGACATAAAAAGTCGGTCACTAATGGGTTAAGAAGCAGTGCCACATAGTGTATACTGTTTATCATCATATAGTCCTCACATAATACCAACATACTGTACAGTTACCAAATAACAACTCCATACATAAAGTAAGTTCTGCTTCTCTGCTTATATTCAAGTGAATGGGAGCAGGCCTGCTGTACTTTATACAATAGACAGAATCCTCTGCTTCTAACTATGCCTGCTATATATCATCCAATACCATAGTCTGCCAGGTACAGCCAATTGTTGTAAGGTCCACATACCGGCCCCCACCAATCTGATACCAATGATCTATCCTTATAGGTGATCAGTATCAAAATTGTCACAGAGTTTGGACAACCCCTTTAAAGGGGTTTAAAATGATTTATTCTATATACTATACTTATTTATTAATAAGTGTGCATTATGAAAACATATGCCAACTAAACAGTACTTGTTGTTTTGAAAATGCTCCCCTTAAGACCATGGTTGGCTACTACCACTGTGCTGATCACGGAACTTGGTTCTAGTACCATATATATTCAGTAAGTTGTTCTAGTACCAGTGGCATTGCTACAGGGGTCGCATTGTTCCAGGTATGACTGATCCCCTAAGCCAAGGGACCTGCAGGATGGTCCCACAACACATACTGTATGCTAAAGCAGTTCTATAAGATTCCTGCAGCTGCATTGACAAGTCGACACTCACAGAAACCCACACACTCGCTCACTCATGCAGCATCATGTTGTGATTAGATAAGTTTATGTCAGGGTGGAGGGAGTTTCATGTGAGAAGGAGCTCTTCACTAACTCCAATAAGCATCTTCCATGTGGAGATGGAGGATGGGGATGAACAGGATCTCATCCCCAATCATTTGCTTATTTCCACCATGTCTGCTTTCTCTTATTACATAGTCTGCTTACTATTATAGAGTTGCAGTCCAAAAGTACAGACAGTAATGAGTGTTTATAGGTAAGAGAAGTTGTTCAGCCCTATCTTTCTGTTCCTAATCCATGGAGACTGCAGAGACCAGCGAATTTCTTATGTTTAATAATGCTGTGCGGTTTTCAACTACATCATGGTATTATCTGCCCTGCGCCAAAGATAGTATTCCCACAAAAAGTGAAATTAGCTAGCACACTGGTAATGCAGATGGTATAAATAGCAAATAGCCAAATGATCTGTTCTGGTATGATCTTTTATCATGTGAGCCCCACACTGATTGCTTTGCTATTCAGCAGGGTGAGGCAGATGGCCATTGGGGAAAGATAGGTTTAAGATGCAGTAGGAAGGGAGTCCCAAGCTGAACTGTTGCACAAGAGACCACGAGCCTTTAGTTACACCCTTGTCTAGTACTGTATCTATGTAAGCTTGGTTCTGGTATTGTATCTATGCAGTAAGCGTGCTCCTGTTACTGTATTTATGCAGTAAGCGTGGTTCTGTTATCAGAGTTATGCAATAAACTTAGTTCTGTACTGTATCTATGCAGTAAACTTGGTTCTTAAACTGTATCTATGCAGTGAACTTGATTCTTAAACTGTATTCTATGCAGTAAACTTGGTTCTTTTTTTCTATATTGTAAATTTGTTTATGCTGACACAGGTATGCAGTAAGCTTGAAAGTATGTATGCAGTAAGCTTGGTTCTGGTACATGTTCGAAGTACCTGAGCTACAATGCAAAATCTGTAACCGAGTCCCCAATTTTAATGCATTATTTATAGGACTGAATTTCTCATATGGGGGGAAAAGGAGTTGCTGGTCCCTCTTAAGTTTCAAGGACCAGGTGGGACTACAAACATTTTACAGTTTACAGTAGTTATACCTGTTGCTATACTCTGGGTCACTAGCTAAAACAAAAGACTAGTCAACAGAAATTGGGTTCTGATTTTGGAACACCTTAATAGAATGACACAACAAGACAGGCAGGGATGGCATCAGTTGTATGCACCCTATGTGAAGTCAAATGGAGCAACACTTATCACTACTGAAGGCAGCACTACTGATATTTATTACTTGAGCTTGCATCCTATGTACTACACTGGGTGCTCAAACCTATGGAATACCAGCTGTGCAGCTACTGATGAGCAAAAGGGTAACAATGTTTTGAACATTTGACTATCAGGCTCCATATCTCACCATCCACTACAGCTTTGATCGTGAGGCTACCATCATTTTATAGACAATCATCTCATACATAAATTTGACTTGCAACAATTTAGCATATGATTAGTTATGCGGATTCTTGTCATGTAACTGCATTGTTATTGTTTTGCTCCTAAAAATCTAAATTTTAAGTTTTATTATTTTGTAAATCCACCTTTGGCTTTCAACACTGCCTGAATCCTTCTAGACATGCTCTCGATCAGATTCAACCATGTCTCAACAGAAATCTTATCCCAGGTCTCTTCTACATGTTCCCAGTGTTGGTGCATACTGGTTGACTTACTTGGGTACGAATACAGCTTTTTTTACAACTCTACCACAAGTGTTCGATTGGGTTGAGGTCTGAGGGGACCGATCCAGCACCTCTACTTCATTGTCATTTAACCATTTCCTAGCTAATTTCAACATATACTTCGGGTCATTGTTCTGCTGGAACACTATGTTGTCCTTTTCATACTCCTAGTACTCCAGTGTACTCGCCTTGCAGCATACTCACATATAGCTCAGCATTGAGAAAAACATTGATCCTGGTCAAGTATCCAACGCTTTTGGCTGTAAAATAACCCCATATCATCAGGCTTCTTCCACCAAACATGACAGTTCCTTCAATTTCTCGATCCGTTAGCCCCCTTTCCCTTGTTTCTTCTAGACCCATTTGCACCCATCAGAGCACAGGCTAATTGACTTCTCACTGCTCCAAATCACCCATTTTACTCTTCTACTGTCCACTTTTTTTGCAAACACAAGCCGACTCTTCTTATGACGATATTGAAGTTGAGGCTTTGTCACTTTTTCAGGCCACCATTACAGACTTGCATGGATGTCTGTGATCTCATTATTACAAAGCATCTGAGCACCAGAACTGACCTTGTGGCTTTTGAATAAATGGGCAGAATTAATTTCGTATTCTTCCATTTTTTTGGCCAAGAGAACGCTATCGATGAGCTGGATGATGCTGTTTCTCTTTTTTTTGGGAAATCTTCTTCATGGCTGATCCTTGATTTAAACCAGTGACCTTTAGCTTGGGAATCAACGTAACAACACATTGAGCTATTAGGGAATGTGAGAACAGGTTATATTCTGTAGTATATAAGAAGAAAAAGATTTTTCCACCACCAAGAGCAAAACGGTAACAATGTAGTTACATGATAAGAATCTGCATAACTAATCATATGCTAAATAGTTGCAAGTCAGATTTATGTATGAGATAGCCAAGATGATTGTCAAAAGTTCAAAACATTGTTACCCTTTTGGTCAGTGTATATACATTTCTTCATTTATTGACTGAGCAATGTTATTTGGGCATCTGTATTATTTGATTACTGTATGATTTTTTATTGTTGCACTGTACGGTATGTTTATTTATACACTATATGATTCTATTATTTTAGTACCATATTTGTGGTGTGGTGTTATTTGGGCACTCTAAGGCCAAGGCTCCACATAGAGAGCTGGAGACAAAAAATTCTGCTGAAAAGACCACGGTGGAAATGCATAGCATTTTTGTTCTGCGGTGTTTTCCACTGCCCCTGTCCCAATGCCAGTGTTTCCGTAGGTATAATTGACATGCTGCAATTTTCAAAAACACAAGAGTTTTTTAAATCGCACCTTTTCCGATGCAGATTATTTTCTGCAATGTGTGGATGGGATTAGCCAGAATTCCATCCACTTTCCAGGTACTGTAAAACGCATGACAAATACTACATACAGCACCATCTTTAGATCAGATATATCCAAGAGTTTGAGAATGCTCATAGCTACTGCAAGTCCTATGTAAACCTGAAATGCGCCAAGCCATCCTCTCAATAACCAAGGAAACTGAGCAATGATTCTAATCTAATTCTTTCAGACGAACCCTGGGGCTCTGGAGAACCTGTAACAAAACTCATTAAATGCTGATTCTTCCTATGCTGCTTTCTTTTGGCAAATGTGTTGTCAACCTGGACATTCTGGGAGTTTTACATAAAAACCTTTCTCTTGGTTAGGGCAAACTTTAGTATAAATTACTAAGGGAATAAGTAAACACATTCAAAGCAGAGAACAGTACCAAGCAAGAACATACACATCAGAAGTGAGCAGTGGGAAGTAGGGCCCCTACACAAATACAACATACTTACGTATGGGCTTTAAATTGCATGTGGTGTGGAGCGACATTCTGTCTGACAGTTTAGATTCAATGTATGGAAGTTGTTTATTACATTTGTGAAAGAAGGAATACAGGAAGCATGGCAGCAAGGAAAGAAGAAAGGGTGAAGCAAGGAAATAATAGGGAGGAAAATTAAGAAGAAACAAACGGGGATGGAGGATGGAAGGAAGAATGAGAGTATGAAGGAATCAGGTAGGAAGGAAGCGTGGAGTGTAAGAAAGGGAGAATGAGGAAGGAGGATTTGAAATTGGTGGACAGTGGAGAAGACGGAAAGCAGAAAAGGAGTATAGGAATAAGGCAAAAGGACAGAATGGAAAGCTGGCTTGCACCTGACAGTGGAGTGTGGTGAAGGAGTAAAAAATGGAAATGGGGAAGCCAGTATGTAAACTTTAGTGAGAAATTACAGTATTGTAGATACTGTATCCATGGAGACCATAAAGCTTCAAATCTGAAGGAAGTATCAGCAAGAGCATTTTAAGATTTTTGACAACTAATATAACTAATCATGAATCTTGTTAGAAGCACCTCTATGTGAAGGGGGCATGTACATATTATATAAACATATGCAATAACATATAATGCTGTTATATGATCTAATATTTCCTTATCTATGTATTCTGGTCCATCATACAGAGGTAATCTGTAAGCATTATTTCAAAGCTGAGCATGACTACCCATCTGAAAATTCTGCAAAATGCCAGATGGGCTAGTGTTGGCAGTGGACCACTAAGTCAGTCATCCAGCTCCTGCAAGTTCCTCTACTCTTTTTCCCTGGCAGGCTCCTGTAGCTCCATCCCCTCTCCATTGACCTCTCTTTTCATGCTGCAGCATGAGCAAAAGAGGTATGTTGTGCCTGCGAGAAGATATAGACACTTAGATACAGAAGTCTGAAGTTCATCCCCAGGGCAGCCAAGCTTCTAAGGAATCCTGCTGCCCTGCACAACCTGCCCCTATGATCACAGATGAGCTCTTTGATAGTTAAGCATACCTCCCAACTTTGAAAGAACAGAAAGAGAGACAAATTTAGCTCCACCCACTTCTATATTGACTCTGCCCATTCTCATCCATTTTTTTTTTTTGTGCCCCCACACAGTATAATGCTCCTACAGTCACCCTAACATTATATGCCTCCACATTATAATGTTCTCATCCAATTGCCCCACAGTATGAAGTCCCTTCCCTGGAGCCCCAGTTTAAACTGGGAGAAACTAGAGGGGGACATTAAACTGGGGTATCTGAAGGGTGACATTAAACAGTGGGGGTAGTTGGAGGGGGACAATAAATTAATGGCAGCTGGAGTGGGACATTAAACTGAGGGCAACTAGAGGTGGACATGCCCTCCTCCAGCTACTCCCCCAGTTTAATGTCCCTTTCCAGTTGCCCCCAGTTTAATGTCCCTCTTAATCTCCCCACAGTTTAATGTCCCCCCTCCATCTGCCACCAGTTTAATGCCACCAATTTAATGTCCCCCATTCATTTGCCCCCAGTTTAATGTCTCTCCTTCATCTACCCTCAATTTAATGCTCCCCTTTCATCTGCCCCCTCCATCTGCCCCCAGTTTAATGTCCCCCTTCATCTGCCACCAGTTTCATGTCCCCCTTCATCTGCCCCCAGTTTAATGTCCCCCCTTCACCTGCTCCCAGTTTAATGCCCCCTCCATCTGCCCAGTTTAATATCCCCCTTCATCTGCCCCCAGTTTAATGCTCCCTCCATCTGCCCCCAGTTTCATGTCCCCACTTCATCTGCTACCAGTTTAATGTTCCCCCTCCATCTCTGCCACCAGTTTCACCACCCCTTGTTGCTTTACACATGGTTAGGTGATCAGTGGGTTCACACCCACTGGTTGTTACATGAAACCTATACTTCATTTCTTCACAAGTAGCTCTCCAGTAGCCAGCTGGCCTCCTGCACCTGCTCCTTTTCTCTGTCACAGAAACAGCCCTTACATACTGAGCCATCTGGGTAACCAGGATGATGCCTGATGTCAACAGGCCGCACCATGAGAAAACAACACACATCTTCTGCCATGGCACAACTCATGGGCTCAATTTAGTTCCACCTATAAGAAATCTAAGTGTGATACAGCTTTCAGAAAGTACTAGAACACTGACCATGCAGTAAATTGGACCAAATAAGCATGTATATAACACATCACAGAACATAGTGCAAACAGTGGCATAACTAGGAATGGCTGGGCCCCAAGGCGAACATTTGACATGGGCCCCCCTGGAACCTCATTCCTGCACACAGTATTATGCCCCATAGTGGCCCCTGCACACATTATTATGCCCCATAGTGGCCCCTACACACGGTTTTATGCCTCATAGTGGCCCCTGCACACGGTACTATGCAGCATAGTGGTCCCTCCACACAGTATTATGCCCCATAGTGGCCCCTCCACACAGTATTATGCCCCATAGTGGCCCCTCCACACGGTATTATGCTCCATAGTGGCCACTGCACATGGTATTATTCCCCAGAATGGCCCCTGCACATGGTATTACGTCCTATAGTGGCCCCTCCACACAGTATTATGCCCCATAGTGGCCCCTGCACATGGTATTATGCCCCATAGTGGCCCCTGCACACGGTATTATGTCCCATAGTGGCCCCTGCACACAGTATTATGTCCCATAGTAGCCCCTGCACACACTATTATGCCCCATAGTGGCCCACCCATGAATGATTTTACTCTGGGATCTTTTCAGACCCCAGAGTATAATGATCGGAGACCCAGAGTAGGATACAAACATAAAGAACAATACTACTTACCTCTCCCTGGCTCAGATGCACTCCGGTGCGTTACTTTGGCCATCTTCAATGTTGGACCGGATCTCGCGTGAGTCAGGCCACATAATGACGTCAGCTGACATCTGGGACGTCATGAAACAGGCCCCAAGTCTGCGGAGCGTAGGAGAGGTGAGTTACAGTGAATTTTATGTTCCCTCACCTCCCATGGGCCCCCAGTCGTTGTACTCCGGGGTCTTTTCAGACCCCGGAGTATAATGATAGCAGTGTTTGTGGGGTTCGCGGCAGCGGCTGCCACAGGGCTCCGGGCCCCATAATGTTCCGGGCCCTGTGGCAGCCGCTACCGCTGCTACCCCGGTATTTATGCCCCTGAGTGCAAATACATTGTAATACATGATATACCATAATCAATAAGACTATGCCACACTATGACACCCTCAGCTCACTAGCAGTGCACTCTTAAGCTACATTCACACAACAATGATTAATGGCCGTGTCACACGGCACCATTAAATTCAATACTAGTGAATGGGGGCTATTGACATGAGCATCATTTTGATGGTCCATTGTGATGGACCATCAAAAATACATCATGTCCTATTTTTGTCTGTTTTCACGGATCCCTCCACGCACCCAAATGTATGGGGCATCCGTGAAAACAGGTGCCCCTTGTCTGCAAGATGGCCATGAAAAATGAAAGTTTTCATACCCTTTTTGCTCCTCAGTTGTCTGAATGTAGCCTTACTCTGCCTACAGGTGCAGTAGGGACAGGGATTTAACCCTTACCTGTGCAGGAGACTAAATGTTCAAGGTGTGCATCTGCACCACCTTACATCAGCATAGTATAGAGAGCATTTCAGACTACCATTTCCACCACGCATGTTGCCACTGTTGAGAAGCAGTAGTAGAGTTATGGCAATATTAGTTGGCATGAGTAATACTACAACTAAGAGTAAAGATAGAATGTCATTGCTGAATATTCCTACATGACATGTAAAGTGACTGAGTGGACACTCATCTTGACAACCAATGATATACCATATATAAGTGTACCCCAGTAAGTCTTATTAATCAAAAGAAAATGGAGAATGCATTTTAAAATTACATTTAAATTACAGTAAAATGCCATTTGTGAAAGTGACCTTCATATAGAGATTTATCTAGGGGGTCCCCATGTGCTTTATTGTTCATACACTGCATGTACTATAATGGTGACCACATTGATCTCCATTACAAATATGGCCTTGCCTCCCACCAAAAGTGGAAGAAAACTCATATTTAGTGTCAAATCTTGTTGTTTTTTCCTCTACAGATGACAGGATACAGTTTTCAATAGTTTGTTTTCTGTAAATGTGATATACACCGTGGTCAGCCATATACCACAAGTGCACAAACATATTTCATATTGACCACACAGCAAATAGCGCTGTGTACTTTGAAATGTCAGTGCCGTAATTCAGTACCAGTCCAGACTTGCTTGAAAGAGAAAATACATTGCCATCAGATGCCACAGTGTGCCTATGGGCCCCATACAGGCATGTAGGGACTCCATGTGCCACAAGGCAAAGTAAAATTGTGGCACTACTTCAACATTACCTCAATATTCCCTGTGAAACAATATCGCAGGGATTCTTATGACCATTGCAAAAAGTCCAAAAAAGTTGGAAGGTTACATGTGACCTTGTTTTCCAGAGGAAAAGGTAGTATCACAATTTTACCAAACTTGCAGATGACCATAGCCCTAGACTATGAAACATCCTTCCTCTGCACTGCCAAATAATTTTATTTGTATAGGTATAATGATTACATCTGTGTATAAATACCTTCTAGGCTTTCCTTATACTTGCATCTGATGATTAATAGAATACGGGCTTCACAGCCTTGTCATAGTCATCATTACACCTTATTGTGGCTACTATGGGCAGTATTGCTTGGACCTGTTATCTGGACTCATGACACATTCAATGACATGACTATGAGATATTGTATCTGGATAAGATGTCTATTAACATACATAGCAGTAAACAAACTGTAAGGATCTTAATGATCACACCTTCTTGGTATCAGATACTGTATACAGCTTTGGGCAACACTAACAATGAATGTGTTGAATCCTATGTGTATCGCCTCCATTTATCTTCAATGTTTGTCACATTTTGATGGTGTTGCATTGTTGTATATTAGTTGACTTGAGTTGTGTTTGTCGTGTTAGGTGTTGTAATTACTTTTAATGATCTTGATAGTGTTATCACCTCTCATATGTTCATTATACTGGGATTGTGTTAATGAGTTATGATTGCTTGGCTACATGAAGCTTATTACTCTGCACAACTTCACCAGTCACTTGCCTTAATTGGCCATTTGAAGGGCACTTCTATAGCACTGGTATGTTTGGATTATGTTTATGTCATTGAAACACTACTGGAGACTCCTCATAGCATTATGCCAATGCAGCTATCTATGGAATGTGATATTAACACTGAAGTAACTTACCAGGTAGGGTAAAGGTATTGCACTAAACGTACTGTATGTAGTGATGTGTTTATAGAAAAAATAGCATTTCTGTCAAAAATAATTCCCTTCATTAGGTAATTCTTACTTGTATTTCTTGTTAGCCATGACAAACAGAAAAGTCAGATAAAAAGGTACTTAGGTCAACCAAAGAAAACAATTCTATGGATAGATTTTTTTATCCAGAACATGTGCAGTGAAGTCTCCATTAGAGTCTAAAGTATAAAGCTATTCAATCATGATTTGTAAAGTATTCAGACGACAGTGATAAACGGCTATGTGCCGTTTGTTTTTAACGGACGTAACACGGCAGCATTAAATTCAATACTAGTGAATGGGGCTATTCACATGACCATTAATTTGATGCTCCATTGTGATGGACCGTCAAAATATAGATCATGTTCTCTTTTTTTCCATTTTCACGGATTCCTCCATACACTGTAATGTATGGGGGCTCCGTGAAAACGACCATCCATCAGGGTTCAAGATGGCTGTGAAAAATGGATGTTTTTCACGATCATTATGTACCTCAGTCATGTGAATGTAGCCTGAGTTATGCATGTTATGCACATGATAGTGATGTTTTGTAAAGGATCTAACGTCCATGTTCATTTTTAATGCACATTTTGCATCCATTCTGATCCGTTTTTCCATTTTTCATGGCAAGTATCATTTGATTTGCATCAGTTTCTAACTGTCCCTGTCAGCGAGACTTATTTCCCTGGCACGGGCAGCCCAAGTCCTCGGCCAGTTGTTTTGATCGGACCAAACACGGCCGAAACAAAACTGCTATTATTATACTGTGGGATCTCTTCAAACCCCAGAGTATAATAAGCAGAGGCTCAAGAGAGGTGATGAAACATAAAAAAACAATGTTACTCACCTTCCCTGTGCTCCGCGGCGGCTCTGTGCTCTGCAGGCACTTCTGCCTAAAGTAAGAGACCATTGATAGGGCCCAAGGTGTCACGTCCGGCGTCATTACGCATAATGTCGTTGACTTCAGACAGAAGCGCCGAAGAGAACACAATCCAGATACATAATGTGTTTTCACCATAAGGATGCTGCCATATGGTGCTCCTGGACACATACATTTGCCACTAATTGGGGGTTGCACATGGACTTTCATTGCTTCTAATCGGAAAGTACAGGAGCGCCCCAGGAAATAGTAAAGTAGTAAATGCATGTGTCCTAAAGCATCTGCTGGCAGCACTTCTGTGTTATGGTTTGTGGTATATGACTTTAGTTTAGGGGTCGCCAAACTTACAATTATTGACCGGCACTCCGAGGACCTCATCTTTGATTTTTTAATTAAAATCGGCACGCCAAACAAAAAAGGTTGCCTACCCCTGTTTTAGCATATCAGCAAATCTGGCATTGTGTTTGGTATTTGTTTTCATTGCATTTATCATGGAAATATAAGAATTTAAACAGCCAGGATCAGATATTTCTGTGATCCTGGGCATAACAGTCTGAGTTCAGCTGTCAATCACTCAAAGACTCACATGTATGTCAAAATCAGGGAAAGGGACTTTTCCTCCAACATACACATAAGTGGAAATGCATGAAGGGATTAACTCACATACAATGCCAAAAAAATACTTCCATTCATTATCTAAATAATATTGTCATAAAATGCATAAATAATACTCCCAGGGTCCATAAAATTTATTACACATGATGCCATCATAATACTGCTATGTAATGTTCAAATAATATGCCACATACAAGAGCCTATGATATTTTGCCATATAATACAGAAATTCAATTAACTACCTCCTAAAACCTATCCTGAAATCAGCAGAAGTATGGAAAGTTCCCTAGGAGTTCCAAAGATTGAGTCTAAGCTCCAATACCAAACACAACCCATGGACAGGAATGGCACTGTTTATGATGAACAAAACAGCCCCTTTATATTCCAGTTTCGTAAAACCCTTTTAGGAAACTGCGAACTTTCTGTGAAAAATGCTGCTTTTTTTTGCTACGATTCACTGTCTGGGGCCTTACCCTTAAACAGTACACTTCACAAGATTGGAATCAATATGAATAAATACATTAGTGGCAGTGGCGTGAATTGAAGCTTCTGGAAACCAATGCAATATCTGTAACAGGGCCTCCATCTATTATGTCTCACTTATAATACTAATTTCCTGTTATGTTGCAGAAGGGCCCTAGCCCCTTCAGGCACCAAGTCCTAGTGTGCAACTGCATTGTCCCTGATAACTATCTTTCAGAACCCCAAGAAAGGTTAAGACTGCACATCCCAGTGTGAACAGGTGCTCACTGCGAAGTAATATATAGAAAAATACAGAATTGTAGGGCACTCTGCACACAGCATAAGGACATATGAAAACCCTAAAGGACACTACTCATGTAGGTAAAAACACCTAATATGATCTACAATTTAGAGGTTCTTTGTTATACACATTTGATCAAATAGTAAGAAGCCCACCTGCCACGACAAGGCAACCTCATTCAGATGGAAACCTACACTAAATAAATATGCCTCTCTTGGACCCAGACAGTTCTACAGTGTGAACACAGGGCAATTTACCTCTCTTGGACCCAAGAGATAATGGGACTGAAACTCATACCAAAACCTGTCTGAAATTTTATGTCCTCTATGTTTTTGTGGGTTTCTTCCATGGACTCTGCTTCCATTCCAGTTTCCAAAAACAGTCTCTAAGGTCAATTGTCCCTTTTCTGTACCGTGCCTTATATAGCTAAATTTGATTATATGCCCTCTAGGGACTAATGTAAGTGTAAGTAATTGTGTTCTGTGTTTAGCTCTTTGAAATGTTCTGATATAGTAATAGGGAAATAAATAAAAGTCTATGCCAATGTACTGGGATTTTCAATGGTTGCATTCTCTTTTAAGCAGTACAAAGTAGCCCTTTGCCACTCGAAATAGCACATCATGATTGATAGACTAGCAGAATGTACTGAGCCTCAAGCTGCTTCCTCACCAGGGGCACATTTGTCTAGCTCACGGCGTTATCTGGACAGAATTATAAGAGGGATTATTCTACCTATAGGACACTGAAGGAGTAGAACTGTTTCTATAATAAGAGTTTCGTAAATCTATCTATGATATGGAGAGAATGGGGATGGGAGCTTTTCTTCTGTCTTCCTAAATACATAGAAGACCACTCTTATCATTGACTTCCATGGAGCCATTAATGTACAGTGCATTGATCCCCCTGTCAAATCCATTGCATTTTGCCATCTGTGCACCTTTTATCAGAGGATGTAAGGAGTCTCAGAAAGTGGCCATTTCATTCTATTTTGTGTCATTTAATCCTTTTATATTGTGTAAAGTTTCTTGAGAAGTAAAGCAACTCTTACTGCTGTAATGTGGTGAGGGAAAACTCACATTTCTTTGTGTGAGGTTAAGCATGAATAATTCACCTTAATGCTAAGGCCCTAAGTAGTGAGACGCAGCAAATAAAAACGCCAAGGAAAAAACAGCAGCAGAAATGCATCGTATTTTTTTCTGCAGCATTTTTCACAGAAAGTCCGCAGAGTTTTCCTCTGTGGACTTTGCCTCTATTATAGCTATACGGAAAACACCAGCATTTCCGTAGGTTTAATTGACATGCTTCGCCGCTGCAGATTTTTTTCTGCAATGCGTGGATGGAATGAGCAAGAATCCCATCAATTTTGCAGGTAATGTAATTTTGCTGCGGCATTTCTGAAAATCGTTTTTGAAAATCACAGCATGTCAATTATACCTATGAAAATGCCAGCAGACCCCAGAGTGTAATAAGTAGAGGCCCAGAGGAGATGATGGAAAATAACAAACACTTATCACATTACCTTACCTCACCTCTTCTGGGCATCCTCGCTCTGTCTTGCGCTCCTCAGCATCTTTTTCGGTCCTCTTATGTCTGCAACTGAGGTGACATCACGGCTGGGGCCTCTTATTGGGCCTCAGTGGTTACTTGGGGGGCCCATCAGTGACGTGTAGGGCACGTGACCTCAGTCACAAGCCAGAAGAGCCATGGATGCTGAGTGCTCGCCATGCAATCCATGCTCACCACCCACCAATGGCTTAGCCCCTTCTTCCAGAGACATCATATTGCTACACCCTTCAACACTTGACCTGTGCCTGATGAAGGGATTTGATCCCGAAACGTTGCAATTCTGGTAATTACAGATAATTGAATTATACACTATTCCTTATGTGACTATTATTAATAAAATACTTGACAGATACAATTTTGGAGTGCTGTCACATGTATAGTGGTCAGGGAACCAGGCTTTCCTCGACCGCTATTATGGTAGTCTGGGGCCCTTGCCATCTCCAGCTGGTGGCGGGCCTCATACCCCTCTGGGTCTGGTCAGGGTCGCATGGGATGCGTTACACCACTAGGGGATCGTATCTATACCCTACACAATTAGGGTATAGATTATTAGGATGAGTTGTCACAGAGAAAAAATGCAGAATGCAGTAGTTTTTTTTTAAATATAGATGGAAATTAAATAGTGAGATGGAAATTAAAAAAAAAAAAAAAACGTTTAACATAATAATTTGGTTTAAAATGTAGGTAATTTTCTGGTGTTCTCTTTAAATTAAAATTATAATATAAGATTGTTGACAAAGAGTATTAAGGTTAAAGCCCCACATAGCGGGCTGCAGCCAAAAAGCACTGTGGGAAAAAACACGTTTGCATTTTTGAAAATTGCAGCATGTCAATTATACCTATGGAAACGCCAATGTTTTCTGTATAGGTATAATAGTGGCAGAAATTCAACAGAGGAAAACTGCGGACTTTCTGTGAAAAACGCTTCGGAAGAAAACTAGATGCGTGTCCATTGTTCTTTTCCACATCGTTTTTGGCTGTGGCTCATTACATGGGGCCTTGGACTTAAAGGAACAATCCAAGAAAAGTTGATGCACAAAAGATATGCCTAGAGGTGATCCTAGGGGGACAGTTCTGTCTGGTATTTTCTTTTTTTCACAAGTGCTGGGCCCCTCAGGCTCTGCATTGGCGCAGCCCTAAGCATTGAATCTCCAGTGAATATTAGAAAGTATAGCCCTGAATTATCAGGATGCTGTTTAGACGAGAATATATATATATATATATATATATATAGTGCCTTGCGAAAGTATTTGGCCCCCTTGAACTTTTCTACCGTTTGCCACATTTCAGGTTTCAAACATAAGGATATAAAACTTTAATTTTTTGGTGAAGAATCAACAACAAGTGGGACACAATTGTGAAGTGGAACGAAATTTATTGGTTATTTTAAACTTTTGTAAAAAATAAAAAACTGAAAAGTGGGGCGTGCAATATTATTCGGTCCCTTTACTTTCAGTGCAGCAAACTCACTCCAGAAGTTCAGTGAGGATCTCTGAATGATCCAATGTTGTCCTAAATGACTGATGATGATAAATATAATCCACCTGTGTGTAATCAAGTCTCCGTATAAATGCACCTGCTCTGTGATAGTCTCAGGGTTCTGTTTAAAGTGCAGAGAACATCATGAAGACCAAGGAACACACCAGGCAGGTCTGTGATACTGTTGTGGAGAAGTTTAAAGCCGTATTTGGATACAAAAAGATTTCCCAAACTTTAAACATCCCAAGGAGCACTGTGCAAGCGATCATACTGAAATGGAAGGAGTATCAGACCACTGCAAATCTACCAAGACCCGGCCGTCCCTCTAAACTTTCATTTCAAACAAGGAGAAGACTGATCAGAGATGCAGCCAAGAGGCCCATGATCACTCTGGATGAACTGCAGAGATCTACAGCTGAGGTGGGAGAGTCTGTCCATAGGACAACAATCAGTCGTACACTGCACAAATCTGGCCTTTATGGAAGAGTGGCAAGAAGAAAGCCATTTCTCAAAGATATCCATAAAAGTCTCGTTTAAAGTTTACCACAAGCCACCTGGGAGACACACCAAACATGTGGAAGAAGGTGCCCTGGTCAGCCAAAATCGAACTTTTTGGCCACAATGCAAAACGATATGTTTGGTGTAAAAGCAACACAGCTCATCACCCTGAACACACCATCCCCACTGTCAAACATGTGGTGGCAGCATCATGGTTTGGGCCTGCTTTTCTTCAGCAGGGACAGGGAAGATGGTTAAAATTGATGGGAAGATGGATGGAGCCAAATACAGGACCATTCTGGAAGAAAACCTGTTGGAGTCTGCAAAAGACCTGAGACTGGGACGGAGATTTATTTTCCAGCAAGACAATGATCCCAAACATAAAGCAAAATCTACAATGGAATGGTTCACAAATAAACGTATCCAGGTGTTAGAATGGCCAAGTAAAAGTCCAGACCTGAATCCAATCGAGAATCTGTGGAAAGAGCTGAAAACTGCTGTTCACAAACGCTCTCCATCCAACCTCACTGAGCTCGAGCTGTTTTCCAAGGAAGAATGGGCAAGAATTTCAGTCTCTCGATGTGCAAAACTGATAGAGACATACCCCAAGCGACTTGCAGCTGTAATCGCAGCAAAAGGTGGCGCTACAAAGTATTAACTTAAGGGGGCCGAATAATTTGGCACGCCCCACTTTTCAGTTTTTTATTTTTTACAAAAGTTTAAAATATCCAATAAATTTCGTTCCACTTCACGATTGTGTCCCACTTGTTGTTGATTCTTCACCCAAAAAATTTAAATTTTATATCCTTATGTTTTAAGCCTGAAATGTGGCAAAAGGGTGAAAAGTTCAAGGGGGCCGAATACTTTCGCAAGGCACTGTATATACATAGATATATATATATATATATATATATATATATATAATTTTTATAAAGAGATATGCTCAAATTCTGTACAGCTGTAGTTACCACTAGAGGGTGTCTTCTGTATACAGTTTAAGCTCAGTAAGCTCTTAGGCATCCTTTTGAGCTGGCTCTAGACAGCCAGATTTTCTAGAATTTTCCCTATTTTGCATAACTTAGATGATTTTGTACTAGTTTAATATCTTCCTGACCCACTTACCAGCACAATCTTCGTGTAGTCAGGCACACATATATATATATATATATATATATATATTTCAGTGTTTTCTTCTGCTAGGAAATGAAAAATTTACTCCACACTTGAATTAAAAGGATTCAAATTCAGACAGATGCTGAAATTTTCCATTTGCTTAATTGTCCATTGATCCAGAGACGTTCTTGCCAATCTGAGTGTGGCGTTCTCCGGCTTTTTAGATAATAACCTCATTTGTTTAGTTCATGAGGCAGGCTAAAAATTCTTGTGATTTGTTTAGTAGCCTGTGGATGGCAGGAGGACTTGCGGTTCCCTGCAATTTTAGTTTCTGTAATTTCATACAATTACATTTCATTTACTCGAATATTATATTTGTGGATCATCCCAGTTATAGTGCAACCCCATGAAATTTTACCTCCAGTACCTTTTTCTGTATAAAACTGCTCAGAATGTTGCCTTATAAACTGCATATATAGTCAGTCTGGATTAAACTAAATCTTCTGATATTTGTGTATGCTCTGTAGCATTTATGCAGAAATATGTGTATCCATGGTAACATACCTTTTCCTTTGGATAAGTATTAATATAAGATTGTTGGGGGCCAACACCAGGCCCCAGAACTGATCAGCTGTTTTCTGAGCAATATACGGAGCCAGAAATAGATTAAGTGACTGAGCCAATAACAGCACGGTCCAGCCACTGCACAGTCCACTGAGCCATCTGCTTCTGGCTCTGTACATTGTGTGGAAAAACGTTTGATGTTATCCGTAGTTTCTGGTATCCTTGTGTAGGCTTGGAACCCATTACCTGCGGATACCAGGGACTTACTGTATGTAAATATATATATATGTATATATATATATATATATATATGTATATATATATATATATATATATATATATATATGTTTATATATATACACTGTATAAGTATAGTTAGACAAAGTATAGTTCAAAAAATACTTGTATACCTTACTGTATATAAAACATTGCAAAAATATAGTGTTAAACCAACCTTGCAATCTATTAACTGTTTATCCCTGAAATATAATGTGTCTGATTCCTGGCAGACTGTGAAGTAAAACAGACATTACTCTGATTGCATTTATAATTACGGTTTATTTGCACATTATAGACAATTAACATCTGGTATAAGAATACCTTCCACAGGAGAATATTTATCGCTTTAACCCTGCGTGCCCCTGCAAATAACTGTGTGCCGTAAGGAATAAATCACTGGCAGAGAGGTGCAGAGATGTGATAAGCTGAGAGTGGGAAATATTTACAGACATGCATTCAGTTTAATAAATCAGAAGATTTCAAATGTAAGAGGCTGGAGAGAAGGGAGAACGCTGTAGACAAAACAAACCTGAGGTCATTGTCAGATTCTAATGAATCTCTCTGCAATGTAATAGGCAAACAAACTGCCTAAAAATGATTTCCTCCCCATACTCCAATGACTTGTAAGGCTACATTCACATCTGCTTTGGAGTCTCCATTTGGAGACTACATTGCAATGTACATCTAAAATCACCGGATGAAAAAGTGCTGTAAGTCCAACTTTTTCGCCTAATGGTTTCAATTTAAAAGAACAGACACCCGAAGGATCCCATTATAGTCAATGTTAGGTACTGTTGGTGTTCACTATTTTAGTGGTCCGCATATCCATTGTATGAGTCCTCCGATGAACCAGAACAATGGACAGAGAGGCTCAAATCTGAACACTGCGTAAATGGAAATTGGGCATATAAAATAGAGACAGATCACACCGCTGCTATGAGACCTACATACAGTAATAGTATTAAAAAATTTTTTGCCTGCAAGTGTCACTCGAGGAGCTTACTGTATACTGATTAGAGTTGAGTTATCAAAATTTGTTTCATTCCAGAATGAGACATTCTGATCCAAAAGTTTGATTTGGTCCAAACTGGTTCATTACAAACCATAAGTGGAAATTACCTTAACCACTTCAGTACCGGGCCAATTTCCCTGGTTCAGGACCAGACACATTTTTGTTTTTTTATTGTACATGCAGTTTTGAGGGCTATAACATTTTTTTCATTTGGGTTATTCAACTTATTTTTCAACTTTTTTTTCGTTGACACATAGGTCTTTATTTTTATGTTATTTTTATTTTTGCATGATTTTTATTTTTTTATATCTGGGAAAATGTAAACAAAAAAAGGAGGGAAAACGTGTCTGTTTGTCACGTTTCACATTTTTGAAAAACTTTACTAAAAAACTTTATAAGGCTAAAGCCCCACTTTGCAGAAACGGCACGGAAAAAAACGCTGCACTTTACAGTGCCAGCAAAGTGAATAAGATTCTGGCTAATCCCACCCGCACATTGCAGAAAAAAATCAGCTGCGGAAAAGCTGCATTTTCAAAAAGCATTTCACTTATACCTTTGGAAAAACTTGTGTTTTCCCTATAGGTTTAATAAGGGAAGAAACTCCTCAGAGAAAAACTCAGCAAAAACGCAATGAAAAATGCTAAGGAAAAAAAGGCGATGCATTTCCACAGCGTTTTTTAGCTGTGTTGCGCTACGTGGGTCCAAAGCTAGGAGTGGATTGAGCAGAAGGTAGAAGTATAAGTTCCATTTTCCATTCCTTTTCAAGCCACTCCTGATTTTGGCTCAAAAAAATGCAGCGAAATCTGCAACAAAAACACTGCATTTTCGCAAAGTGGGGCCTCAGTCTAAAATAGTTTTCCCTCTCCGTTATGGTAATAAACTGTCCCAGCCAGCTCCTCAGTTCTGCAGCTGCTTAACACTGCAAGGATGTCCTTGCAAAGTTAAGTGTGGACTGGCCGGATGTATATAGTCTATGGGCGGTCCGGAACTGGTTAAATGGATTTTCCCATGAACATAACCATTTTTAAATTTGTAGACAATTAAACATGAAACATTTTTGTAAATATAAGAAGTTTTAAATTTTAAAGATTTTCTCTAATCATCTTAGTGGTGACAGTCTTGTCTGATCAGTTACCGATGGATGTGACCATTTATGTTGGAGCTTTCTATGATCTGGTACATGATTTCCATTTTGTGGACACATTATCTTCTCATGTATGTACTGTTCCTGCCTGATATCTTGTCCATAATAAGAAGTTTATGGCTGGGTTTATGATATGTGCCAAATAATAGAAAATTCTTGCTTTCGTGATTGTTTCCATTGTTAGAGAACATCTATAAAACAATGCAAAATGTTTAATTATTTCTATATGCGAAAATGTTTTACTTTTAATTATCTACGGATTTAAATCTAGTTATGTTTGTTAAGTTGTCTATGACACTCCTAAGATTCTATCAAACCCATTTCTAGCTCTCTAATGAAGACTTAGTAATGTCAAAATGACAGCAACATATTTATTATGCTTACTTATATGGCGCTATCATATTCCACAGCGCTTTACAGACATTGTCAGTCACTGTCCCATATAGGGCTCACAATCTACATTCCCTATCAGTATGTCTTTGGAGTGTGGGAGGAAACCAGAGTACCCAAAGGAAACCCATGCAAACACGGGGAGAACATACAAACTCTATGCAGATGTTGTCCTTGGCAGGATTTGAACCTAGGACTCCAGCACTGCAAGGGTGCAGCGCTAACCACTAAGCCACCGTGCTGCTCCAATACATGTATAGCTATGGGTAAGTATGGATAGTATGGCTATTAAAAAATAGTCCAAAAAGTATCCCTGTTTGGGGTCAGATGACTATGAGTGCTTTTTCAAGGCCTCAAAAATAATCCCTTTTTGGGAAGTAGTAGCAATGGCTTTTTATTTATTTTTCTTTTCAACTGTTTACAAAAAACATACAAAATGTTCCTTTTTTTGGGACTCGGTGCACTAGTAGCAACAAGTTTGGTGTATTCAAAGTAAACTTTGATACTACCAATACACTTGTCATCACGGAAGCAATAGATCGTGTATCTTGCAGTGTTCACCATTTTGATTCTCTACTCCACACTGCCTTGGTTAGTCTTGGCTGGTGTGTATCTAGCCTGCTACCTGAGACAATGGCACCCCTTCACACATAAATATGGTACCAGAAGTAACCTTGGTTCATAAATATAGCACTAGCACCAAGCACATTACATAAATACTGTACAAGATCTATTAACAGCAGTGCAGAAAGCTTGGCACTTGAGCATTTCCTGATGTTATGCCAAGTAAAGAGCAATATTCCTACTACAAAATATAGTGATAATACAATTAAAAAACAGACAGGGTTATGGAACTCACGTTGCTGAATGGAGACATATCTAACAGAGAACATCCCTCAAAAATATTTAAAAATGTGCTAGTGCAAACACAATATGCATACACATGTTGTCATTGCCGTATTATTACTAATCCCTTACCAATGGAGCTTTTTTGTTTGTTTTTTCATCCCCACCTTCTGAGAACCATATTTTTTTTTTTTTCTCTGTCAAAGTAGCCAAAGTGTTTTTTGCTGGCTAGGTTCTGTTTTTCCATTTTTCTGGCATGTATACAGTACAGACCAAAAGTTTGGACACACCTTCTCATTCCAAGTTTTCTGTATTTTCATGACTATAAAAATTGTAGATTCACACTGAAGGCATCAAAACTATGAATTAACACATGTGGAATTATATACTTAACAAAAGAGTGTGAAATAACTGAAAATATGTCTTATATTCTAGGTTCTTCAAAGTAGCCACCTTTTGCTTTGATTACTGCTTTGCACACTCTTGGCATTCTCTTGATGAGCTTCAATAAATAGTCACCTGAAATGGTTTTCACTTCACAGGTGTGTCCTGTCAGGTTTAATAAATGGCATTTCTTGCCTTATAAATGGGGTTGGGACCATCAGTTGTGTTGTTCAGAAGTCAGGTGGATACACAGCTGATAGTCCTACTGAATGGAGTGTTAGAATTTGTATTATGGCAAGAAAAAAAGCAGCTAAGTAAAGAAAAACGAGTGGCCATCATTACTTTAAGAAATGAAGGTCAGTCAGTCCGAAAAATTGGGAAAACTTTGAAAGTGTCCCCAAGTGCAGTGGTCAAAACCATCAAGCGCTACAAAGAAACTGGCTCACATGAGGACCGCCCCAGGAAAGGAAGACCAAGAGTCACCTCTGCTGCTGGGGATAAGTTCATCCGAGTCACCAGCCTCAGAAATCGTAGGTTAACAGCAGCTCAGATTAGAGACCAGGTCAATGCCACACAGAGTTCTAGCAGCAGACACATCTCTACAACAACTGTTAAGAGGAGACTGTGTGCAGCAGGCCTTCATGGTAAAATATCTGCTAGGAAACCACTGCTAAGGACAGGCAACAAGCAGAAGAGACTTGTTTGGGCTAAAGAACACAAGGAATGGACATTAGACCTGTGGAAATCTGTGCTTTGGTCTGATGAGTCCAAATTTGAGATCTTTAGTTCCAACCACCGTGTCTTTGTGCGACGCAGAAGAGGTGAACGAATGGACTCTACATGCCTGGTTCCCACCGTGAAGCATGGAGGAGGAGGTGTGATGGTGTGGGGGTGCTTTGCTGGTGACACTGTTGGGGATTTATTCAAAATTGAAGGAATACTAAACCAGTATGGTTACCACAGCATCTTGCAGCGGCATGCTATTCCATCCGATTTGCATTTAGTTGGACCATCATTTATTTTTCAACAGAACAATGACCCCAAACACACCTCCAGACTGTGTAAAGGCTATTTGACCAAGAAGGAGAGTGATGGGGTGCTACACCAGATGACCTGGCCTCCACAGTCACCAGACCTGAACCCAATCGAGATGGTTTGGGGTGAGCTGGACCACAGAGTGAAGGCAAAAGGGCCAACAAGTGCTAAGCATCTCTGGGAACTCCTTCAAGACTGTTGGAAGACCATTTCAGGTGACTACCTCTTGAAGCTCATCAAGAGAATGCCAAGAGTGTGCAAAGCAGTAATCAAAGCAAAAGGTGGCTACTTTGAAGAACCTAGAATATAAGACATATTTTCAGTCGTTTCACACTTTTTTGTTAAATATATAATTCCACATGTGTTAATTCATAGTTTTGATGCCTTCAGTGTGAATCTATAATTTTTATAGTCATGAAAATACAGAAAACTCTTGGAATGAGAAGGTGTGTCCAAACTTTTGGTCTGTACTGTAAATGCTACCCAGCGGTTCTGGTCCTGCCCTTGTGAAATGTTCTATACCTCACTAATTGTGACACAGCAGCGTCATTAATTCTGCCCTTTCTGTAGATAAACAGGTTTTCCTGTTTATCTACAAAAGTAATTCATACTCACCTTCGTTTACCTCTTTTGGACCTCCTCACAGCATCCGGCACTCTCTCTCAGTCTCCTCTGTCACTTCATGCACCCGGACTCACTGCTGAGGCTTATGATTCAGCCTCAGCAGTGACATGCGCAGGCGGAGCGTCATGACGTCATGCCCATGTGACTGCTGGTGGCCACAGGGCTAAGCGGTGAACCTGGGTGCATGACGACACCACAAACAGTCCCAAAAGAGGTAATGGAAGGTGAGTATAAAAGTTTTTGTTTTTTTTTTTCACTTTTCCTGGGCCTCAACCTATTGTACTCTGGGGTCTGAAAGACTCCAGAGTATAATGCGACAGCCATTTAAGTTTGCTCGAGACAAACCTTCATTTGTTGAGTTTTGTGAAAAAATTATCAATTTGGAATATTCGGGTCGAACCTAGCTCAGTACTAATCGGTTCACCCACTTCTAGCAGCTACCATCCTTTACTAAAATCCAACCTTCGAATTATCTCTGAATGACCTCCACGTACTGAACTCACATCTCTCCTAGTCTTTGCGTAGGTTGCTGGGCAGCTGCATCTTCTCTGGCATTGCTATCAAATCCTGTTTCTTCTAGCTTCTCTCTGCTGTAATATTGCTACTGGTTTCCATTCAACGGTAGGCAGTACAACACCAGTGACAGATTCCAGCTATTGGACTACCCTACAGTGCACGCCTGATTTACACTCTCCTTGCATTCAGGTGCTCAGTTCGCTGCCTCCTCCAAGCAGTTGGCTCATCCTTTTTGCATTGTCATTACTCCTGACTACAGTAAAACCTCGTACATTCGCGAGGTTAGGTTACAGAGCGGGTCGCGGATCGCGAGGAATCGCGAATGTTTGGTACAAGCGCTTAGAAGCGCTTACAATGCCGATTTCTAATGTTTAACCCCTAAATATCAATAAACTTTACCCTACAGTACTGTACAGTATACTAAAGTATACTGTACAGTACTGTATATTAATACATTCATTCATTTTTCTTATACACTCACAGTAAAATGAAACAAATTACCGGGTACGTAACGAACAGGACGCTACTACCCAATAGCGAAGGTGTTTTTTTTAATTAAATTTCACAGATCTGAAAAAAAAAGAGCAAAATCTATATATGTTAGTTGCCAAAAAAATATCGCGAATCTGTGAATTCGCAAATTCGGAAACGCGAGTGTACGAGGTATTACTGTATTGAGCTAGCAAACAGTTGTTTGTGCCCACCACCATTTTGTAGAGATTAGAGTGTCTGTATGATGATTTTAGTATTCTACTGAGCCTCACTGAGCACAATAAGCCTTTGCTAGTAGCCAGCTCCAAAATAGAGAAGTAAAGAATCAGTTCAGGACATGCTTTCCTCATAGTTCTTGAGAAGTAGTTTGTCCTGGAATGGTTCTTTAGCAGCTATATACTAGATGGTGCCAGCATCATCATCATCATCTTCACAATATGGGTTCTCCTCTACATCCTCCCACTATTCTTCATGTCCAAGGCCCACACCCAGTTCATCATTTTCCTCCATTTCCTCCTGCACATTTCCTGACATTTTCCGTGCGGGTCCCCCAATACTCTGGCCTGTTTCTTTTTTGGATGGAAAGATGTCTAATAAGGAGGAATCGGAGGAAATACATAGGCAACCTTTTTTTGCTATGGGGCCCAGTTTTTGCTAGTTCCCCCCCTGGGTCATGGCCTAACTACAACAATGACCATAAGTAGGAGGAACAGGGAAGTCTTGCTCACATTGTTTGTCATGCCCACATCCATCACTATCAATTCATTTTTCCATATGACCTTGTTTTACTAGGTAAACTTACTACATCTGTGTTTGGACGACCATGGCTTACTTTCTGTCTGCAAATCTAGATCAGTGCAATGGAGAAAGTGCAAAGTAGAGAAAAATTCCCACATGTCCACATAGAGACACCAAGAACACTTGAAATATGTCTGGGACTGCAGCGGCCACCATCACCGGAACAGCTGTTTCTTTCTCTTATATTACACTTACATTTACCAGACATTTTTTATTCAGGCATTTTTCTGCAGCAAAAACTCAAGTAAATAGATACTAATGTAGTATGTAAATTTTCAATGAGTTCTGGTATTGTTTAACACATAAAAAAACAAGAAAAAGCCTATATAGTATATGAATCATCTAAACTAACAGCACTTAGTGCTCAGGAACAGTGGGGGCTAAACAAAAAAATTCCAGCTGTATTGGAGTCAGTGGAGCAGCACCAGTTAAAGGGAGTCTGTCAGCAGGAAAATCATAATCAATTTAATCCCAGTACACACTTTTGAAATATACCTTTATTGTTCAGCACTGCATCTCCCATTAGTCAGAAAATTGCTGTTTTATTCATATGCAAATTAGGTGAAAAGGGCTTTTGAGGCATTTTGTATCTTCCCCGGGCTTCACTTTGTGCTGCTGATTACTTCCCCTAATTGCTGCCCAGCTCAACCTACCATCCTACTATCCATGGAGAAAAGCTACACGGCAGTTAGGGAAGCTAATCCACAGCACACAGTGAAGTGGTATGGCCATTTCTCCAAAGTGTCTCAGGAGCAGATTTTCCACAGGACAAGGCAAGGCCACATGTTGCTTCTGTGAGTAGCTCGTGTGGAGTACCATGGTAGGTCGCTTCTCTGGACTTGTCTCCCATCGAGCACATCTAGGACATCATTGGTCCACGTAAAAAGGGCACGGGTGGCAATCTTGGCACGGGTGTATTGAATATATTGTTTTATAATATATATATATAGGATTATATATGAGGATTGGCTCAGTGGTAGTAGCAGCAGCGGACCCAGACAGTCAGAGACAGACACAAAAAGGTCAGGTATCAACAGGTTGTACTACCATATTGGCCCACAGAGGAGCCCTTTTCAAGTGCAAACATTTGCACTTGAAAAAGGCTCCTGTGAGCCAATACGTGGTATTTTTTGGCCCCATAAAAGCAACATTCCATCTATACAAGATGCTGGCGGACAAGTTGTTTATTTATATATATATATATATATATATATATATATATATATATATACCGTGTAGATAGATATATCTATCTATATATATAGATAGATATATATTAATGTAAAAAAAACTGTTTTTCTTGGTAAAAGAGAGGTTGAAGTACCACATTATCATGAAAGGTTCAGTATAATCTAATCTTTCTCGACTTTTCTCCTATATTTGTTCTGAATACATATGATCCATTTACTGCAGTTTGTCCTCCACGCCATACCATAAAACCTCATCTATGTCCTGTAAACAGAGATCAGAATATCCACGTTCTATCCCTCACCCCCTTCCAGCACTGAAGATTGGCATTTTAAAAGCCTACGAGCTCTGAGACGCACTTCATATGAGAACAGTAATGAAACCTTTCAGCTGCTGTGATACAACAATCTTGCAACATTGACAAAGTGGGCTATTTAATATGTACAAAATGACTGCAAGCGGTACGGCACCACTATCCAAAATCCAGTGCTGGATACATCACTGCATGTGGTAGAGAGGCCCGTAGTATATAATGTATGGGAAGTTTGTAAGATGTCACATGAGGCACATAGCAAATACTAACACTATTCATTACAGACATGTCCCCTCTACAGATATCAAACATTAAAAAGCAACCGCCTCAAAAAAGAAAAAAAAAATCATGCTGTTTAGTCAGGTCTGAAAGAATCTTATTCAGTTGTATCAAAGTATTATTGCTCTCTGGGTAAGCTAGGTTACAAGCAATATAATCACCATTATTCCGGTATATGGCAGGTTGCCATCCTGTTTTGCTAGGGTCCTGAGAAATAAAACCTATCACACAAGTATGTACTAAAATCCCTGCATTTTTATGCAGATTTAACATACAGTGTAATTGGAAAGCATGTTGTCTATGCTTGTATTTCAATAGAGAAGGCCCAGAATGAAGACACAACTCACCATCACTCCCATGCAATATATAATACAATACAATAGTATTAAGATACTTTAAATGGTACCTAGGTTTTCATCAAAAGTTCTCTGTTTTCTGGCTGTATAAGCCTTCATATGCGGTTTTCTATTTGTTTTTTCTGCTACTAATAGCCCCATTATGGTTGCAGCAGGGCTGAGTGCAATACAAAGGAGTCAGCCCTTCTCCCCATCCATTTTTATTACTACTGGTTACATGTAATTCTGTAAGAAGCAACTATAAAATAGTAAATAGGTAAGAAAATTTCAAGTGTACGTAGGAGATCTAGTGACACAGGGCTCCAAATGCAGATTATGATGCAGCAGAAAAAAAAAATAAGATCCTCAATGCAAGGTTCACACTAGATTTCGGGTTTCCGTCCTTCAGGTTCGCTTGAGGACCCGAAAGACGGAAACCCTATCTGCTTAATATGTGGTTACACGTGAAAACCTGACTATAATGGCTATGATGGGGTCCGCCAGGTCTCTGCCCGGTTTCCACTAAAAATGGCAGAGAGAAAAGTCCTTGCAAGACTTTTCTCTCTGCTGATTTTAAGTGGAATCTAGGACGGAGAGGCTCAAATGCTAGTGTGAACCTAGTGTTACATAGGAAAAAAAGAAATCTGAGTACAATTAGGAAAGCTGCTTGCTGTCTATGAGTAACATCCCACCAGCAAAAACACAAGCAGCTAGTCACTTTGAGCTGTAAAAAGCTGCAGACTCCTCTGTGCAGAGTAGAGGCAAGGAAAGCTGTGTGGAAACCTGCAAAAGTGCAAAGGCTGTAAAGTGAGACCTGCCCCTTCCCCATCCATTCACCTACTGGCAGAAACTTTAGAAAGGTTTTTCATGTAGAAAAGAGCATTTTTTTTTTACAAATAAAGGACATACATTTGTTCCAGAATTAAATCCTGTATTAATTGAGACTAAGTTTTTTCTGAAAAGTTGGTGACCATGTAAGGTAGGTTCACATGTGCATTGATTGATTCATTTGTGTCAGAGATAGTCCATGTAAAATTGCCAGACGAAAAAGTCCCACAATCCAGTGCTTGCTGCTCCTTGAAGACTCCACAAGCAGAGACAAGAGAATAGCAGGCATATAGGGCAAGATGAGTATTAGTATTATTGTTTGATCCATTATAGTGTTGGCACCAAGCGGGGACGGTATATACTGTGAGGACAACTAGTGAGGGCCATTAAACTGTGGCGGCAACTGTAGGGGGCCATTATACTGTGGGGGGAGATGGAGGGAGCCATTAAACTATGGGGGGCAACTGCAGGGGAACATTATACTAGAAGGTGATATTATAATGTGGGGACATACAGTGTCAGCGCCACTATAGGGGTGTTATACTGTGTGGGGGCACAAAGAAACATTGACAGGAATGAGCAGAGCCAAAGTGGAAGTGGGCTGGAGGTGGGTCTTACTATATGTAAAATTGTTGTGGTGCACATTATGTCCTTTTTTCTGTCCTTTGTAAGTTGAGAGGTATGGACACGTGACAGGCCTCTTTATAGTCAGTGAGGTTCTTTGGGCCACATTGGTATCCACTATGTTAGTGGCCTATTTTTGTATTCTTCTAGCCTTCCAATAGACCAGAAGAATGCACACCCGTTGCTAGTGTGAACCTAGCTTAATGCTATTATATACAGCCCACATAATACCGTCATAATGTGCCAAAGTAATAATGCCATACACTGTCAAAAAACACTTCCATGTTATACTTTTATATCTTATTAGAGAAAGTACCCAGCGTTATCTGCCTATAAAGTGTGCGTGTAGTCTGTGGATGTAATCCTCAGATAATGGCGGATAACAGAGAACAAGAGTGAGCGAGTGCTGTATATATATGTATATATACAATCCTCTGATAATTGGCTGAAAACAGAGACCAACAGTAAGCAAGTGCTGTACATATGTATATACATACCTCCCAACTTTCAAAGGATAGAAAGAGGGGCTATGCATGCAGATGCACATTTAGCTCCACCCACTTCTACATTGACTCCGTCCATTCTCATCCATTTTTCTATGTGCCTGCACACAGTATAATTCTCCTACAGCCACCCTAGCATTATATGCCCCTACATTATAATGTTCCTCTCCAATTGCCCCACAGTATGAAGTATCTCTCCTGGTGCTCCAGTTTAAACTGGGGAAAACTAGAGGAGGACATTAAACTGGGGCAGCTGGAGGGGGACATTAAACCGTGGGGGTAGCTGAGGGGTGACATTAAACTGGAGGCAACTAGAGGCAGACATGTCCACCTCCAGCAACCCCCCACAGTTTAGTTGTCCTCCTCCAGTTGCCCCCAGCTTAATGTCCCCTTCCAACTTGCCCCCAGTTTAATGTCCCCGTCCAGCGACCCCCCACTGTTTAATGTCCCCCTCTAGCTGCCCCCAGTTTAATGTTCCTCATCTTCCCCAAGTTTAATGTCCCCCCTCTATCTGTCTCCAGTTTAATGCCCCCCTCTATCTGCCCCCAGTTTAATGTCCCCCCTTCATCTGCCCCATTTTAATGTCCACCCTCAATGTGCCTCCAGTTTAATGCCCCCCCTTCATCTGCCCCCAGTTTAATATCCCCCCCTTCACCTGCCACCAGGTTCATGTTTCCCCTCCATTTGCCCCCAAAGTTTAACATAATAAAAACACTGATACTCATCTCTCCTCACTCCCACGCTGCTCTGCAGAAGTCTTTTATCCTGGAGTGTTCAGGGAGCTGCAGGCGTGATGTGAGTGACGTCAGAGTGGTGAAGCAGGAGCTGTCTGTGGAGGGCTCCTGCTTCATCATTGTATTTAACTTATCTGCATACTCAGGACGTTTCAGAGAATTTCCTTGGCAACTATTGAGCACCAAACTACATCGAATTGGTTGACAACCTTCTTGAAGCTTACAAAGCGATGAAGTGCAATCATTTTCTGCATTCTCATTTGGATTTTTTTCCCTGCAAATCTTGGTGCAGTCAATGACGAACATGGCGAACGGTTTTACCAGGATATTGCCATGATGGAAAAGTGTAATCAAGGCTACTGGAATCCATCAATGCTAGTGGATTTATTGCTGGACACTAATACGGGATGCACCAGACATTGAATTCAAAAGAAAATCAGCAGCAAAACACTTTTCATTCATTTGAACTAATGCTGCTGGTAACATTTACATGCTTCATAATCACTAACACTTAATCTCATTTTTCTCAAAATTTCTACGTGATACAGACTATCTGAAATTATATTTCTGCTTAGCTTGAATGGATTTGTCATAATCACCTGAAATTTTCAAGGAAGCAAAACTTTTGTAAAAATTTGTTGTCCAGTGTAACAGAGGGTAACAGTGAGCGAGTGCTATGTATATATACAATTCTCTGATAATGGATGCTAACAGAGGGCAACAGTGAGCAATCACTGTATATATGTATATATGCACTCCTCTAATAATGGCTCATAAGAGAGAGCAATAGTGAGAGAGTGCTGCATATATACAATCCTCTGATAATGGCTGATAACAGAGAACAACAGTAAGCGACACAGAGAAAAATCAGCGTGCGCTTTATATATATATATATATATATATATATATATATATATATGTCTCTGATAATGGCAGATAACAGAGAACAACAGTGAGTGAGTGCTATCCTTTGATAATGGCAGAAAACAATAGTGAACACTGCAATCCGCTGAAAATGGTGTATGTCAGATTATTGAGACTGAAGGACTTGCAAGCTTTTATTGGCTAATATGGGCCACATAAGTCTGAAAATGACTGATAACAGAGAACGACAGTGAGTGAGTGCTGCAATCCTCTGGTAATGCTGAATGGCAATGAGGCTATTAAAAATTAAGGACCTTCAAGTTTCTATTGGCTAATATGACTCATGTGAGTGCTGTCCTCTGATAATGGCTGATAGAGAACAAAATTGATTGAGTGCTGCAATCCTGATAATACTATTAGGCTATTAAGAATGAACCATCTGCAAGCTTCTATTGGTTAATATGGATCATGTGCAGTGGCGTAACTACCAATGTAGCAGCTGTAGTGGCTGTTACAGGGCTGCGACCTTAAGTGGATCAGTGGGCTCCTGCTGCTTTTTGTTTTTCAATAGGCCTTTACCTTCTCGAGTAACCCCAGCAGGCAACAGGCCCTATTTACTTACCAATCCCTGCTCCTCCTCACAGCAGCCTTCACTTCCCTTTGTACACTCCAGGGGGCCTCTGTGTGTGATTTACTACATGAAGAGTATTTGTTGGACAAACCCCATGAGATTCATCTTGCGAGGTTCCCCTGTCATTTCCGAATACGTCCGAACCAAAACTGCTATTATACTCTGGGGTCTCTTCAGACCACGGAGTATAATGATCGGAGGCCCGGGGGAGGTGACAAACCAGTGTTACTTACCTCTCCTGGGCTCCGCTGCAACCCCCTGCTGTCTTCAGACCTCTTTAGTGATGTCACAGACATCACGTGGGTCAGGCCAGTGTCACAACACATAATGATGCTGGCCTAACTCATGTCTGTGAGGTCACTGAAGAGAGCAGACAACAGGGAGTCACACCTAGGAGAGGTGAGTAACACTGGTTTTTATATTTGTCACCTCGGCCGGGCCCCTGATCATTATACTCTGAAAAGATAATAATAATAGTTTGTACGCTGTAATAAGTTTGTAATAATGTTTGAACACTGAACGGGCCGCTATGTGACATTATACTGTATTTAGGGGCTGCTGTGGGATATTATACTGTGTGGAGGGTCCGCTATGGGACATTATACTATGTGAAGGGGCCGCTATGGGACATTATACTGTGTGTAATGCCAGGAAAGAGGGCACTATGCCATGTGGGGGTGGGGAGGCCCAAGTCAAAAGTCTGCTATGGGGCCCAGTCTTTGTTAGTTACGCCCCTGGTCATGTGAGCACTGTCATCTGATAATGGGGTATATCAGTGATTCTATTAAGAATGAATGACCTGCAAGCTTCTATTAGTGAATACAGGGCATGTGAATAGGCCTCTGATCATTATACTCTGGAGTCTGAAAAGATAATAATAATAGTTCGTGGGTGTATTTGCAACGAACACCGTAGGGGCCTCTATGGGACATTATACTGTGTGAAGGGGTCACTGTCTGACATTATACTGTGTGCAGGGGCCGCTATAGGAAATTATACTGTGTGGAGGAGCCACAATGGGACATTATACTGTGTGAAGGTGCAGCATCCCAAAGTGCTCCTGCTTATATGCTTATATTGTGTTTGTCTTTGTGCCTCTGGGTTATGTTTATATGTCCTGTCTATATGTTAGGTGTTACAAGTCATTTGTTTGCAGCTCTCCCTTGCATATTTTCCTCGTGGTTCCCCCTTATTCAAAGCCCTACATTTGCTACAGCCCTTGCCTATCACAGGCCACTGGGTGGGGTCTGGGAGATGAATGTCTCCAGGGGAACTGTTAGAGTTCAGTCTAGCAGTTTGTGGTGATAGGGTATGCTAGCTCTGCACACTGAGCCCTGCGGTTGCCAACACAGCCCCTGAGGAAGAAGATACAGCCCAAAGGCTCTTCTTGAGACAGCTCTGAGACAGGGAATTCTGCTGTCCATCACTAGGACACTGTGCCAGGAGTAGTAGTGGAGTCCTGTCAGAGGAGATGTTATCCCTTCTACAAGGTAACCAGACCCCTGTCAGGACTACCCTGGAGTACAGCCCCCAGTATCTGCTGCTGGAGGAGGCTGAGGAGTGGAGTTAGAGTTGGAGTGGAGGACGGCACTAGAGACCAGCTACTATATTGTTGATGTGCAACAACCAAAGTAATATCATAAAGGGTGCAAATTATTAAACCCCAGGTGGGGTATCCCGTAGTGGGGGAAGCTCCCTTTCAATGTGGCAGCATCAAGTACAATATGCTGTAAATACCAAAAGAGAAATGATGTAAAATATGAAAGATATATCTGTATTAGAAATATTAAAAAACTAAGAGTCTATCAGTTAAAAACAGGCTGACATCACAGGGGACTTATGACATTCTGTATATCCAAGTGAAGAAGTGTATACAGCATCTTATAAGAACAATAATTAATAACCAAGTCAATTAGCAAGCACAATAATATAAAAAGGTACAAAGTTAATACACACCCATAACATGAGAACCGCACACACATTTTGGCACATTAACCTTCATGATACAGTGTGATATTGTTGATTTGCCCTGACAGATCATATAGAACTGGACTTTAATATACACTTCATATTACTATGTCAAGCACTTTATATTTTAGAATTTTCTTCCTCTGTTATCATGCTAAAATTGTTTCATTTCCAGTGGATATTGCTTTTGTTCTAAACTGGCCCAACATAAACTGCTGAATAGCTCTGCCGGAGCAGAGATGTGTACCTAGCCTATTGGCTCCATCTGCTGGCCATACTGAGGATTACTACAGTTTTATTGCATTCTTTTTTGTAACTATATTTCAGCTCGCTGGTCATGTTCACCTATTTGATATCCTGTAGGTATAACTCTCTGTGACTATTTAAGCCTGAAAATGGAAACATCCCAGTGCTCAAACCTGTTTACAAAGTAATTACTGTAACATCAGAGATGTTGTACCAAGCATATCCCCATGACAGTCACCATGACTCTAGTATGTCCCCTTCATAAGCTTTAAGTAGAATCTCAAACCAAGCCAGTGACATTATTGCCTTTTTGTAGCATAGTGGGAGGCTGCTGACGACCCCATATCCCCCATCCTGGGTACATCAACAACTAGACAAGTCCCTGCTTAATCATCCGACACTTTGATTACGACACTCCTAAGGATACAGATGAGAAACGTGGCAGGAGCCCCGGGCTGGTCGCTGGGAGATTGGCTTCACCTGCTTACAGATCTTCTGACGTGCTGGGTTTATCTCTCAAACACGAACATTTATGGCACACTCAGATAATATTAGCTCTTTGTTCTGGGATGTAAAAGACCGATAATATAAAGTGACATCAAGTCAGAAGAATTCCTGCAACAATACATCACTTAGAAGGCTCTTCTGTTCCTACATCTGGAGGGTCAGAAGCTGGGCTCCAAAATACCCATATAAAAGGCTGTCATACACAAAAAAGGCTCTCCTTTTCTTGATTTGGAGGTTGTCACAGCCCCACCTCTTTTTAATGGTTGCCACAATACCACTACCACAGCTTCAGTAATAGTCTTTCTATTTATTAATGGGGACAACTAATATTTTTACCATGAACATGAATAGGAACTTGTCGGACAGTCCTGCCCCATTTGCAGTAACGTTTCTTTCACATTTCTTTTCAGTAACATTTATTCCAGTTATTAACTTTGTGGCCTAACATTTTCTTTAGACATTTATAGGTGCTGGTATGTATTATGACTCAGAGGTTTCACAAGTAAGGTGGTTTAGGGACCTCCTATGAACATGACTGTTATGGTCTGACCCCTCTTTTCCAGCAAATGCTGAGTTCTGATAAGAATTACAGCCATGTTTCAACAATGGACATTGCCACATTTTGTTGAGATTTTCAAGTTATTGCATGTTTACTATGTTTTCTTTGCACTGCCACATGAAAGATATATATATATATATATATATATATATATATATATATATTGTAGGGAACTGCTCAGGTAGATGCTTGGTAGCAGGAAACAGGGATACAGAGACTGGAACACACTCAAGTTTGGTGTTTATTCACTTTGTGCATAAACAGTTTGCCTTTACAAAGACATGAACAGAAAACAACAAAAGAAACCCTTCTCGGCTGAGAACTAACTAATACAGAAACGAACCCTATCTATACAGGAGCCTGGCTGCCAGACTCTCGCTCTGGTTATTACAAATGGGTGGCACACAGTCACCTTTATGCAGGTTCAGCTACACAGGTCAGTTTCCTCAGTGTAGTGCCACACCTCGAAGCTCGACCGTACTTTTACCTGGGGCTCGGTTTCACCTGGGGCTCGGTAACAATATCATGCTTGATTATGGACATACACCTGGGTACAGTGTCGGACTGGGATGTCTAGGGCCCGACACCCGTTCTGTACACAACACAGGGCCGGAAGCAGAAAGATCCATCCGCTGTTTAGTTTCCCGGCGCCTTCATTGCAGGCCTTCACTGAGATGCAGTGAAGGTGCCCGGCTAATACACAGTGGACAGAGCTTTCTGCTTCTGGCCCCGTATTATGTACAGTACGGGCATCAGAAGTGGCTCTGTACAGCTGATCAGTCCGGGGTCAGCCCCGTACAGATAAGATATCTATGGCCTATCCTGAGGATAAACCATAACAAATTATGCCTGGACAACCCCTTTAATATACCCCCCTAATGAGCCACACTTTAAAGAGGTTGTCCAGTATAATTTTTGTCTTTTTTATAATTAGTCCAGGAGAAGTTAATCCCCCCCCCAAAAAAACAAAAACATACTAAACATACTCACCTATCCCCGGTCCTCCAGTGTCAGCAGGTCCCAGCACGGTCCGGTCCTGCAGCTCCGCTGTCTTCTTTTGCCGGAAGTCCTCACTGGCTGTGACGTCCCAGGTCCCTTCCTTTAGGCCGCTGATTGACTTCAGGGGTCATGTGACGTCACAGGTAGTCACGTGCAGGGGGAACTTGCGCTGGAAGAAAACAGAGCTGCAGGCTAAACCACGCTGGGAGACACTGGGGACAGGAGAGAAAGGTTGTTGTTTTTTTTTACCTGCCCCAGTGTAATAAAAAAAAAAATGTTATCCTGCACAACTCCTTTAATGTCCCCCAGGCTATTGGCCTCCATCACTGCCCCTCCAATGACCCCATCAATGGTCCCCATACAGTATAGGGGACCAGTGAAGGGGCCACTGTACAGGGAGGAATATCGATGTATATATGCCCATACAGTGGCCCCTTCACTGGTCTCCCCTATAGCAGTATTGGAGTTTCTGCGACTTAGGTATTGTTATGTTGGAGCCCTAGAGCAGGCACCAGCATAACAATACAGTGAGAAATTAGCTGGGGTGGGAGGGGGAATTACAACTCTCAACAGACCCAGAGCATCTGGAGTTGTTAGGGGTTGTAGTTATCAGAGTTGTCAGTGAAGTTGAAAGATTTGGGGGCAAAATAGGGGGAAAAGTTGTTTTTTTGTTTGCGTGGTTAAGTTGTACTTACCTTTCACACTGCTGGTCTGGGCTCCTATGCAGAAACCCGCCGCAGCGCACAGCGTCAGTACGTCAGTGACGCTTACTGCAACAAGCTGCAACTGGATTGGTTCCATTGGCTGCCCATCAGGATCCCCCTACCCCCTCCCTAGAGTAAATTCTTGATAGTGACGGTTATGGGTGCTGCAGCGATATCTCAGATACTTGAAAGAGATACAGCTTTAGTACCCACAACTGTAGTTGTCAAGAACATGGTGAATAAGCAGCGCAGCACCCGGCATGTAAACAATACTGGGACAGTATAATATGATCCGCAGTGGCCCCAACACAGCATTATATGCTCCGCAGTGGCCCCAACACAGCATTATATGCTCCGCAGTGGCCCCAACACAGCATTATATGCTCCGCAGTGGCCCCAACACAGCATTATGTGCTCCGCAGTGGCCCCAACACAGCATTATGTGCTCCGCAGTGGCCCCAACACAGCATTATATGCTCCGCAGTGGCCCCAACACAGCATTATATGCTCACAGTGGCCCCCACACAGTATTATATGACCTCAGTGGCCCCCACAAAGTATTATATGCTCCGCAGTGGCCCCAACACAGCATTATATGCTCCGCAGTGGCTCCCATACAGTATTATATGCTCCGCAGTGGCCCCCACACAGTATTATATGCCCTCAGTGGCCCCCACACAGTATTATATGCTCCGCAGTGGCCCCAACACAGCATTATATGCCCACAGTGGCCCCCACACAGTATTATATGCCCTGAGTGGCCCCCACACTGTATTATATGCCCAAAGTACCAACACACACTATTAGGTGCTCCACAGTGGCCCCCCCACCCCCAGAGCCGGTGCTATTATTATACGCTGGGGTCTCCTCAGACCACAGCGTATAATAAGTACAGGTCCAGGAGAAGTGTTTAAAAATAACAAACACTTATACTCACCTTGTCTTACCTCTCCGGGGTATCCTCGCTCCGTCCTGCTGTCTTTACCATCTTCCTTGGTCCTCTGGTCTCCACGTCCTGTGTCCCAGACGTCACCGCTGGGGCCTGTGATTGCGCCTCAGCGGTCACGTGGGACGTGATGACGTCATTACGCTGGCGCGCCCCATGTCACCGCTGGGGCCTAATCACAGGCCCCTGCAGTGAGGCCGGAAAAGTGCCGGAGACGATGCTGAGCCCAGGACAGCCAGGTGAGTATTTTTTTTTTTTTTGTCACTTACCCTGGGCTGGCATCTAATGGAAAGGGGCCGGCCCCTTTCCATTAACAATAGGTATAGCGGTCGGGGAACCAGGCCTTCCCTGACCACTATCATGATAGTCCGGGGCCCCGGCCATTTCCAACTGGCCGCGGGCCCCGCACCCCTCTGGCCACGATTGTTACGCCACTGTCCATTGGTCAGGGGCCCGATCGGGATGGTCAGGAGCCGGTCGGGCTCCTGACCGTCCCGAATAGACCCTTGACCTTTGCATTGGCAAAATGAGTATTAATAGTCAGGGCTCGGGGCCCACCAGGGGATTCACCGGTTCCCCGGTGGGCCAGTCCGACCCTGCCTGGGTAGCTCAGAGAACACGCCCGTATTCCTAGCTACAAGCTCTTTGGTTTCTTGCTCATAGGGTCACCTCATAGGGTCCTTGCCATTTGGCAAGGAACTTACTCTCCACTGTGGGAATGATTATGAGTACTCGGTCACCGGGTTTAACCCCTTCAGGTCTGAGCCCAAAAGTGCGTTAAAGACCAGGCCTCATTTTTCAAAACTGACATATGTCACTTTATATGGCAATAACTTTAAGATGCTTTAACTTGCACAAGTGATTTTGAGACTGTTTTTTCGTGAGACATTGTACTTCATGTTAGTGGTAAACATTGATCAATATTTTTGTATTTATTTATAAAAAAATAGGAAATTTGATGGAAATTTGGAAAAAAATCTCAATTTTCAAAATGTGAAATGCTCTCCTTTTCAAACAGATAGTCATACCACCCAGATAAGTTAATAAATATTATCTTTTTTTTATATGTCCCTCTAGGACACCTGAACCAACGATAGTCTAATCTCTGATTCAGCACTATAGACTGCAATACACGTGTATTGCAGTCTATACAGGAATTCAGCCTATGTAGACATAGGCTGATTTCCAGAGGTCCCGGCAGGATCAACCAGGTAGTGGGGGCTTCTGGCAGCCTGGGGTCACTGGCCAGACCCCGGGTTGCATATTATAGATATTGGCACCCCCCGATCTCGCCGTGGGGGGTGCCGGGGGCGGCAACATGGCGGAACCCCTTGGATGCCACGGTCATGTTTGACCGCGGCATCCAAGGGGTTAGAAACCCCGATCGGCGCTGAGAGCGCCGATCGGAGGTTAAGGAGCAGGGTGTTAGCTGTCAGTTACAGCTAACACCCTCTCCCGATGCCGCCCGCGGCAGTCCGTGCCGCTAGCAAACACTTAAAATGCCGCGGTCGCTATTGACCGCAGCATCTTAAGGGTTAAACAGCGGGGATCAGTGTTATCACTGGTCCCCGCTGTTTCAGCGGGAGCCTGGCTGTCAAATACAGCCGGGCTCCCGCGTTGATCGCACGGGCTCTGCTTCTGAGCCCGCTCGATCACTGTCACGTACCTGTACGTGGGGATGCGGTAACTAACCACATTCTCCCACGTACATGTACGTGAGAATGCGTGAAGGGGTTAAAGGTCCTTACCTTCGTCGACCTATTGTAAACCCGGCTTTGAGCCTTTTGGGCCTCCTCCAGATGCTCTCTAAATATGGGCATAACGGCCACCACCCTGTCCTGCATACCAGCGATGTGTTCAATAACACTTTTGTGGGGGGTGGGCTCTTGCTCCCATGTTTCTCTGGCAATGTCTAACAGACACCTAGGATGTCTGTCGTAGACCAACTCAAAAGGAGAAAACCCAGTGGAAGCTTGTGGTAGCTCGCAGATGGCAAACATCAAATACGGTAACAAAACATCCCAGTCCTTTCCATCCTTGTTTATCACCTTTTTTAACATACTTTTTAGGGTTTTGTTAAACAGTTCTACTAACCCGTCTGTCTGGGGATGGTAAACAGATGTACGTAACTGTTTGATATTATAGAGTTTACATAGTTCCCTGGTGACTTTAGGCATAAACGGGGTACCCTGATCCGTGAGGATCTCCTTGGGTAGATCCACTCGGCAAAACATGGCGAACAACTCTTTAGCAATCAACTTCGCCTACGTAGTGCATGACTACCAAAATATGCTGATGCCCCCGAGCGGACTTAACTAAAGGACCTACCAAGTCCATGGCAATCCTTTCAAAGGGCACCTCAATAATGGGCAGAGATACCAGGGGACTTTGAAAATGTGCCATGGGGGCATGCAACTGACACTCTGGACATGTTTCACAAACACTTTAACCTCATGATATACCCCTGGCCAATAAAAACGCTGCAATATGCGGTCCAGCGTTTTTGTGTCACCTAGGTGTCCCCCTAGCACATGTTTATGTGCTAACTCCAGCACCATCTGGCGATAAGGCTGGGGCACCAGTAACTGCTCTAAGGTTTCACCTCGAACCTTGTCAACTCAGTATAACAACTCCTGGTTGACAGCCATGCGGGGAAACACCTCATCAGCGCCTGGGCGCTGTGATACCATTGATAACAATAATATTCTCCAAGGCCCTGAGCAGAGTGGGGTCCTGGAGTTGTGCAGAACCAAAGTTATCACGGGACACCTCCAAATCTGACATCTGAGGTTTGGTACTAGCCGCCTCGGCTTCGCCTGCCATTACCTCTAGGGGAAACACAGAGCTACCATTTTCTCCTACCATGGTCACCCCTACGGCAGGAACCCTAGAGTCCCGGTCATTGGGTTCAGGCTCGAGGACCTGACCAGACAATACTTGTGGCATTCTTGGGGGTGTGTTCTCTGACCCTTGCTTTCCCCGCCATAGAGTCCAAAACAGGGGAAAGTCCGTCCCAGAATGAGGTCATGGGGTAAGTTCCTGACAACCCCTACCTCATGTTGGCTCTTTCCACAGGGGGTCTGGATGGTGACAATCACAGTCGGGTAGTCCCTTATATCTCCATGTATGCACAGGACCCCGATGGTGCGTTCGGTGACAGTCCCGAGGTTGACACAGGACCCATTAACGAGGGTCACCCGACTGCCAGAGATCAGTAGTGCCACCACTGGGCACCCAGGCATGATCACTTGGCATAGCTGGCACTCGTCAGCAGTGTCCGGGGTGGCAGTAGTGTAGGCTGGGGCAGCGTAGAGGGACACCCTCTGACCCAGGCTGCGGTCCATGGGTTCCAAGCACGGGGACAATTAGCTGCAATATGGCCCGGCTCGTGACAATCCCAGCAAATGACAGTCTCTCCCCTCCTCCTCCCCTGGGTCACTATCTTATCCTGGGGAGCTCGCGGAATATTGGCCCTCTTTGCCTTGGGGACTTGCGGGATCTAAGGGGCTCCTTCCTGAGGGACTGTGTGCCCAGTAGTGTTCCACCAACCCCACCAATGCATTTGCGTTAGTTGGGTCTCCATGCCCCACCCACTGCTGGATCTTACCCCGTAAAGCCCTCAGGTACCAGTCTATGACGACCCACTCCACAATCTACGCTAGGGTCAACGTGTCCGGCTGGAGCCACTTACGGACAAGTTGTACAAGGTGGTGCATTTGTGACCTCGGTGGTAACGCCTCCTGGTATTCCCAATTGTGGACTCTTTGATCCCAAACATGCTGGTCCACACCCAGTCGGGCCAGGATCTCCGCCTTCACCCGCTGGTAGTCGCATGCATCCTGTTCACTCAAGTCAAAATAGGCTTGCTAGGGCTCGGTGACTAAGAAAGGTCCCAACACCTCGGCCCAGAGCTGCCGTGGAAGCCTTTCACGCTTGGCCACTCTCTCAAACCCAGTCAAATAGGCCTCTACGTCGTCCTTTGCCTTCATCTTGGTCAAAGCTTTACGGGACTCTTTCGTGACATCCCGCTTTGGCTTTGGTGGGTCGGCCTTTTGCTGAGCAGCCAGCAATATCAACATCTGTTTGGTCAACAGGTGGTTGGTCTCCTGTTGCACTGCATTAGCCTGTATCAGCGCTGTCAGCTACCAGGACATGCAGCCCGTGTATTTCTCACTGCACTTATGCCAGCATCCGAAGCACCATATGTGGAGAATCGCTCAGGTAGATGCTTGGTAGCAGTGCAGGAAACAGGGACACAGAGACTGGAACACACTCAAGTTTGGTGTTTATTCACTTGGTGCATAAACAGTTTGCCTTTACAAAGACATGAACAGAAAACAACAACAAAAGAAACCCTTCTCGGCTGAGAACTAACTAATACAGAAATGTACCCTATCTATACAGGAGTCTGGCTACCAGACTCTCACTCTGGTTACTTCAAACGGGTGGCACACAGTTACCTTTATGCAGGTTCAGCTACACAGGTCAGTTTCCTCAGTGTAGTGCCACATCCCCTAGTTCTGACACACAGCCTATATGAGGCCTTAATTAGTCAGCTGACCTCCCTGCTGTGGGCTTCTACCACACACCCTTTAACTGCCTGGCTGGAAAATACCTGTTCTTCCAAACCACACCCTTCACTTTCTCACAATATGTATAAATGTACATTCAGGAACATCCTTGGTAGTTATGTACCACTACTGTTTTATTATGTGAGTATGTTCATTTTATTTGACATTTCACATCTTTTGTTGTACCGATTCTAGTTTGCCCATGTGCCAAGGAATTACAACCCTGGAAACCATGCCTGGTTGGGAGAGACACATGTTGTTAGGTCCTATAGAAACGTGGCACAGGCTCACATGGGCTTAGTTACAGAATCATTAAATGGGGAGGCCATACATCTGATGTGTTGAGTATTTTTCTGTGCAGAATCAGGTTACTGTTCCTGACGCAGCAGAGAAGGATCGTAGGATGGGCTAGTGTGTAGTTTACTATACTGTACTGTTAGAAGTGTATGTATCATTGTACTGGTTGAAACACTTTAGTAAAGGCTATTCTTTGCATTTTAACCTGGTTGCATCCTCCTCCTCCGTAGCCTTCTGCTTAGCTTGAAGGTTACATAGAACTGCTAATAATATTATTTTTCCCTCAATATCCTTTATTGTTGAAATATGACACTAAATTTGTTAAGTTGTTCTTAAATGAAATAAGCTGCTACATGTGTTCAATAAATTATCAAAAAAATTAAAATTAAAGAAAGAAAAAAAACTCTGACCATAGTTGTAGGAAGCTGACATTATATGTGACTATTTGAAATGTTGTATCTTAGAGATGAGTTAATATTTCAAAAATGACCTTTTCCATTAAGGATATGATAAAGTCATGTTCTATTATAGATTACTTTAGCAACATTTTGACAAAATATCATGAAATGTCTTTAAAAAATGACTCTGTGCTTAACCTATAAATTGGCTAACATTTGCTTTTAATTGGAACAGGAAAACTCAGACAAAAAGTTTTCTTCAAGCCTGTAGTTGCCATCTTGCCATGACCACAACCACTTCCAATGCTTATGATCAACCACCCCTTCTATTGAATGTAACAAACACCACTATATTTCAGAAATATACAGTCATGGCCAAAAGTTTTGAGAATGATACAAATATTAATTTTTACAAAGTCTACTGCTTCAGTTTTTCTAATGGCAATTTGCATATACTCCAGAATGTTATAAAGAGTGATCAGCTTAACAGCAATTACTTGCAAAGTCAATATGTGCCTAGAAAATGAACTTTATCCCCCAAAACACATTTCAACATCATTGCAGCCCTGCCTTAAAAGGACCACCTAACATCGTTTCAGTGATTGCTCCATTAACACAGGTGTGGGTGTTGATGAGGACAGGGCTGGAGATCAATCTGTCATGATTAAGTAAGAATGACACCACTGGACACTTTAAAAGGAGGCTGGTGCATGCCATCATTGTTTCTCTTCTGTTAACCAGGGTTATCTCTAAAGAAACACGTGCAGTCATCATTGCACTGCACAAAAATGGCCTAACTGGGAAGAGTATTGCAGCTAGAAAGATTGCACCTCAGTCAACAATCTATCGCATCATCAAGAACTTCAAGGAGAGAGGTTCCATTGGTGCCAAAAAGGCTCCAGGGCGCCCAAGAAAGACCAGCAAGCGGCAGGACCGTCTCTTAAAAGTGTTTCAGCTGCGGGATCGGGCTACCAGCAGTTCAGAGCTTGCTGAGGAATGGCAGCAGGCAGGTGTGAGTGCATCTGCATGCACTGTGAGGCGGAGACTCTTGGAGCAAGGCCTGGTCTCAAGGAGGGCAGCAAAGAAGCCACTTCTCTCCAGAAAAAACATCAGGGACAGACTGATATTCTGCAAAAGGTACAGGGAGTGGACTGCTGAGGACTGGGGTAAAGTCATTTTGTCTGATGAATCCCCTTTTCGATTGTTTGGAACATCTGGAAAACAGCTTATTCGGAGAAGAAGAGGTGAGCGCTACCACCAGTCTTGTCTCATGCCAACTGTAAAGCATCCTGAAACCATTCATGTGTGGGGTTGCTTCTCAACCAAGGGAATCGGCTCTCTCACAGTCTTGCCTAAAAACACAGCCATGAATAAAGAATGGTACCAGAATGTCTTCCAAGAGCAACTTCTCCCAACCGTCCAAGAGCAGTTTGGCGCTCAACAATGCCTTTTCCAGCATGATGGAGCACCTTGCCATAAAGCAAAGGTGATAACTAAATGGCTCAGGGAACAAAACATAGAGATTTTGGGTCCATGGCCTGGAAACTCCCCAGATCTTAATCCCATTGAGAACTTGTGGTCAATCATCAAGAGACGGGTGGACAAACAAAAACCAACAAATTCAGACAAAATTAAAGCATTGATTCTGCAAGAATGGACTGCTATCAGTCAGAATTTGGTCCAGAAGTTGATTGAGAGCATGCCAGGGAGAATTGCAGAGGTCCTGAAGAAGAAGGGTCAACACTGCAAATATCGACTTGCTGCATTAACTCATTCTAACTGTCAATATAAGCTTCTGTTACTCATAATATGAATGCAATTATATTTCTGTATGTGATAAAAACATCTGACAAACACACATAAAAACCAGAGGGCAGCAGATCATGTGAAAATATAATATTTGTGTCATTCTCAAAACTTTTGGCCATGACTGTAGAGATCTTAAATGGGTAGTCTAACCGAAACAAAATATCTATATACAGTTCTGTACACAAGTTTAAGTAGGTGTGGGAAAATGTTGTAATGTAAAAAGAAGTGCTAATAGTCTTTTTGTCAATTAACAAATGGAGTGAATGGCTGTATGTTTGAAGCCATTGTTCTGCTGCAAAAATACACTGGGAGACAATCAGACACCTCTCTGATAGTATTGAATAGTGGATCAATACCAGTATCTGCCTGTATTTCTAAGCATTGAGGACAACATTAATCCTGAAAAAAATCCCCAATTCCATTTGCTGAAATGCAGCCCAAAGCTTTCACAGAACTTACCCTACCAGCCAAATTCCTTCAAAAACTGTGTGCAAGTGTACCTAGAAGAATATATTGAAAGCACAGGAAGGTCACACCAAATATTGTATTATGTGATTTTTCTTTTCTTCATTCACTTAATTGTTTATTTTTGCCAATTAATAAAATCAACACTTCTATTTTTTTAAAGCATTCTTACTTTACAAACTTTTGGACAGTACTATATACCAGTTTTCATACAGTATGCTATAAATTACTACAACAATGAAATGATTTATCGGCAACTGTAAAAATGGGTGCAGTGAATACAAATGAGTGTGTCCCATTTAAACACAGCAGGAATGACGCTCTCCCCCTGGGAACAGAGATAAGGAGGTTTCACTTTTAGGTTCATGGGATCTGCAACATCTGCACACTCCGACTGGTGGCCAGAATAAAATTAAACAGGTACGCTCAATGTATGGACAGGGAGCAAGCGTGTTCCTTCTATGGGGGTGTAGTTAGGACAAAAATATTAGTGTGTTTATCAGGATAATGACCACACTCTAGCTAAAAGGGGAGGGGCTACTTGACGCACAGGTCGCCGATCGGCGGATGGAACATAATGCCATAATGTCTGAAGATGGTCAGGTGTCCTGTCACTACAAGGGATAATAGGTTTTCTGGCCTGTGTTGAAACAGAAGTTTTTTTTGTGAGTTATTCTCTGGTGAATACAATTAAATTACTTGTTCAATGACCAGACAACACCTTTAGGCTTAGCCCCCTTGTTGAGAATAAGCAGCATTTTTCTGCCGCAGCAAAAAACGCTGCGTATTACAGTACCTGCAAAGTGGATGGGATTCTGGCTAATCCAATCCACACATTGCAGAAAAAAATCTGCAGTGGAAATGCTGTGACCTCAAAAACCATTGTGTTTTTTTAAATCACAGCATGTCAATTGTACCTGCGGAAACGCTGATGGTTTCCATATAGGTATAATAGGGACAGAAAGTCTGCAGAGGAAAACTCTGTGGACTTTCTGTGAAAAGCGCTGCAGATAAAAACTCTATGCATTTCCAGTGCAGTCTTTTTGGCTGTGGCTCGCTACATGGCGAGGTATTTGTCTCTGACTGTCCTAAAAAGAACTTAATAAGAACAAAAAGTAGGAGCAATGTATCTGACAAATTTAGTTATCTCTACTAGTCCAAAAGCCCAGGAATAAAAAGGGTATATTCCAGTGTCCCTCTAAATGGCAGTACTTGACCTGGGAGATGACAGCAGGAGAACCATCCAGATGGGTAACTTGAAGCTCCTAGGCCCCAACTCAAAATCTAAAAGTACCCCCTTCACCAAAGACAAATGATATGCCATTTATAGCATTGGAGCAGAGGAACCATTTTGGTCCCCTAAGACTCCAAGAAACCATCCTAATTACCTATATAATATTGCTAAAGAAAGCTATTGTTTTGGGATATTTTACAGGTTCTTAGGGATGTTTTTTAAGAATCTCAGAGGGAATTCAGTCAATGGGCTCATAGCACAGTGCTGACACTAAGCCAGGAAGAGCCCACCTACTCAGCAGGCATGAAAAGAGAAAAGCTGTGGGTTACAATGTTCTGGCTGCGCTGCATTGAATTTGCCTTTTCCACTTATTGACTGAGGAATATTGATGAGGACAAGTCTTTTGTGAGAAGTAAAACTTTTATGTTCCAATGTTAACTGCATTATTTTGTATGTCATTTGTATTTACAGGTTATATCTGATCTGCAAAAATTCCTAAAGCATAAAACAATATTTACAACATATACCTCCAGCTTGGTGCGAATGTAATACTTAACCAAGTGACAAAGATTCTTAAAAGAACAATCCAAGCATGACTGATAAACTGTGTAATACGTAGTGCAAGGTCTGAGTGACGGAACATAAAACAGCCTGTATCATGCAAGCCCCACTTCTGGGCTTGCACTAAACATAACACAGTGCATCAGCTTTACCTAGAGGGTACCATTAATCATAATTCTGACCAATAAAATTTGTTCAAAATTTGTTCAAACAGGAAAAAATGTTGCATCCAGTCGGTGAAAATCTTCACATCTTTGGCCAACTTAAAGGTAATGTAGTCTGTTATGAAGTGGTATGAATTCCCTTTCACCACATCAAACAATATTTACATTTGATTAACCTACTCTTAATTCTATTTTTCTTGAAGCCCAAGTCCATCCAGATATGAAAATTCTCCCTATTACTAAGTCTCATCTACAGGCGGCAGTATTATAATGTTTATATTCTAGTACATATGGGGCAGGATTGTAGTAGTCATATTCAAATGACAGGGAGCAATGTTCTTGTTCATATGGGCAGTATTATAATTGTTATATACTAGCCCATAGGGAAACATTTTAGAATAATTTTTATTCTTGTCTATAGGAAGCAATAATAGTCTTTTTCATTTCATTCATAGTACATAGTAGTTGTCCTGTAGTCATGTCCCATTAATGAGACATTGTGAGTTCCACATATTTTTTGAAGCAGGTCCAACAGAAGAAACCAGGAAAGTGTTTCCATTGGAAAATGTTTTAGAAAGGTTCCCGTTTTATCTGATGGGACCCACTGCTTGACAAGAAATGGATATCCTTTGCATGGACAATTAATAGGCAAAAGGGAATCAAGCCATGGCTTGGTACGGAAAGTGGCCAATTAAGCCTAGACAAAAATAATAGGGCAGATTTATTTATACGGTCTCAAATTTAGACAGCTTAGAACTAGTCAAATTTAGCAACTTGCCTTATGCTATGTGATAAATTAGTGTATTTTTAGATACCTTTACAGGAGTTGTCAAGGAAAAAAAAAACTAATAATATAACAGGTAAGTTAGATAACGTAGTAATATTCTTTAGTTCAATAGTTCAACTAGTACAATCTAATATCTAAGCCAGCTCCCCCCCATTGCACAAAAAGTGTCTAAAGCCAGCGACAGCATGACCAGCGCTCCATTCACCTCTGTGGAATTTCCGGAGATCTCCATGCCATAGAAGTCTCATCAAGAGAATCAGTGCTTAATTCACATGAAGCATACAGGGGATTTTTCTGTCCCCATTCTATTGATCGCTGAGGGTCCCAGAAGTTAGACCCCCAGCAATTTCACACTGTGGATAAAGGATGCATGTCCTTGTGACATAGCTCCTATAAAAATGGTGCCCAGAATCAGCTCTAGAATTCAACTGAACCATAATTCTGGCACATTTTAATTAGAAAATCTACCTTAATATTTTTCCACTCTTCAATTACATAGTAGGGGATGTCAATGAACAAAAGGAAAATGCTATTGAGGCATGATTCGGATTTAAAGAAAATTAGGATAAAGATTGGATTGGATTGGATTGTGCAAGCAGACCCACATAATGTGTTGTTGTCTCTCACCACTCACCAGTCCATTATATATATTTGGAAGACCTTTTAAAATAAGTCCAAAGTAAACCAACCACCATTACTTGTGCCTATAGAAGATGCTTGACTCAATGGAAAGGAGAGCCTTAAGATGTATCTGTAGACTAAGACTATTTTCTCAGTTCAGTTTAAGTGTCCAACATGGAGGTTGCATTAAATAAAGAAATTATGGAAACTTCATCCAAGGCATGCCACCGGGATATCCCTGGATATCAAGAAGTTATGTACATCCTCTCTGGAGTTGTATGAGATCCTAGCTGTTCCTTTGTACTTCATCTTCCATTTTCAACACCTGATCTCACCATACTTAAGCAACATGCTGTTGTTCTTGGTTGTTCTCAGTTCATGAGCTATGCCAGTTGGTTTCTTGTTATACAATATTCTTCAGTTTAAAGATCTTCTGTGGGTACTTTCATAATGTGGTCTTCGCAAATGTTCTCCAGAATATTGAATTTGGACCCAAAGCTCTGAAGATTTGAAAGATTGACGTTACTGTCTGGAATGCTGATGGCTTCCAGGGAAGAAGCATGAGAAAGTTCTCCTTCCTCAGCATACACTTTAGGTTTGTACATGTCCTGTGTATTCATCTGGGCATATAGTTTCTGTAGACAAAAGCAAAGCTTAGAATAAATTCCATGTATGTATTGTACAAACATAGAAAGAATTGAAGAGACTTCACACTCAAAGTGCAATGTTCCACATTTTATTATTCACCAAATCGGTGTGTAGCGTAGATGCAAACAACATACACCCATAACACTGTTAGTATGTCACAAGTGTTGCAAGGTATCGGCAAAATATAACTCGTATAATGATTTGTAAATGTTTTCGGTCACAAGGACCTTCTCAGACTCTCAGTGCTTCGAAGTATAGGGAAATCAAGGCATTTGCCCTGGTATGGAATGGCCGATATACAGCTATGACAGCATATAAAGAAAGCGGGGATCCCACTATGGAAGAAGCTTCCTTGCGACCGAAAATGTTTACAAATCACTCGATTATATTTGCCCATACCTTGCAACACTTGTGACATTCTAACAGTGTTATTGGTATATGTTGTTTGCATCTACTCTACACACTGATTTGGTGAATAATAAAATGTGGAACATTGCACTTTGAGTGTGAAGTCTCTTCAATTCTATATACGACTGGATGGGACCCTACTTCATTACTCTAAATAGAAAGCCGACCACACCCTGCTGAAAAAGTATTGTACAAACGTGGCACATGAGAATCAATAATTATCTGTCCCAGGGACACAGCTATAAGGGGTGCAGAAGTTGTAGTTATATGGTTAATATAACATTGAAGCAGCATGCCCGTTGTTTTGGGGTTGTATTTGACTCAGATCTCTCCTTCACCCTACATATTCAGTCACTTGGACACTTATGTCACCTGCACCTCAAAAACATCTCCAGAATCCACCCTTTTCTTACTGTGAAAACATCAAAAACCCTCATTGTTGCTCGATTCACTCTTGTCTAGAATATTGCCATGCTCTACTAATTAGTCTGCAAGTTACTAAACTCTCCATTCTGCAGTCTTTCCTGCATGCAGCTGCCCAACTCATCAGTCTGTCAAACCAAATCAGAGATGCATCTACCTTGTGCCATTAGTTGCACTGGTTGCCCATCCACCACAGAATACAATATAAACTTATCACACTCATCCACAAATCCCTCCATAGGACTGCACCTCCATACATCTCCCTCATCACTGTCTACCATCCTATCTGTCCTTTCTGTTCTGCCAATGACCTTAGACTTGTATCCTTTGTTATCTGAATATCCCACTCCTGGGTCCAAGATTTTTCTTGGGCTGCATTGGTGCTCTGAAATGCTCTACCCCAGACAATCAGATTAATACCAAACTACGGCAGCTTCAAACATGCCCTAAAAACACATCTTTTTAGGCAGGGTTATCACACAACCTGATCATATTGTTCTACACTTCATCACACTAAACTAACATTTTTTATCTTAAGTAAAAATGGGCCAAACTCAGAAGATTTGTTTCATCCTGTGTTCAGACAAAGCAAACCCCCGGTTCAGTCTGAATTTGTTCTGATAGAACTGGAAGGGATGTCAAGATGCTCAGCGTGTCGATGTCACCACTGAGGCTCAATCACAGGCCTCAGCTGTAACCCGAGCCCCTGACATCAGAGAAGAGTGCCAGATGCCACAAGGAGGAAGACACAGAGTGCCAGACACCACAAGGAGGTCCAAAAGAGGTAACGGATGATGAGTACAATTTTTTATTTTTGACACCTCCCCTAGGACTTCAGCTATTATACTCTTCGGTCTGAAGAGACATTATCATTTATCACAATGGATGTTATACTTGCTATGCTACTTATTGCAATAATAATACATTTTTCGACTGAAATTATTCATTTTGGACTGGAATAAATTTCCCCTGGGGCATTAAAGTGTATAAAGGGTGTTTTGGCCATTATGACTCTTTAGGCAGTTTTTATCCTTAGTTATCTAGAGGCAGTTGGTCCCTTCAGGCCATGGACTCTTGGACAGTGTCCCAATGATTGTTCTGCTGTAACGTCTCTGCCTGTTCAGGTCTCTGCACCATGCTCCGCCCACACGCGGCGGCACAGGAGGCGTGCTCAGTTTGTCCTAGACTATGTAATTGATCTTCTACCACACCCGTCCCAGCACCTTGATTTTCCTCTGCTCCACTAATAGTTAATCTCAGCCTTGCCTGTGTGATTGACAGCCTGTCTACCAATCCAGTCTGGGGCGGGTCCTGACTTTCTATAAACAGGTTGTCAGCCCTCACATGCTCGCTGGCTATTGATTCTATCTTGGACTTGTCCCTGCTAGCTGCTTTTCTGCTATTCCCTGTATTCCTATTTCTGACCTCTGGCTCTGTTTTTGATTATTCTCTTGGATTGTGATTTTGTACATTGCTCGACTGGTACCGACCCCTTGGCTTGCTCACTCTGCTTCTGTGTTGTTTTGTCTTGTCCTGTTCTGTGTGTCACTTATATTAGGAAGGAACTGATCGACCAGTTACTGGCTGTCGCCTAGGACAGATCGGGCAAGTTAGCCAGGGACAGCGGGGGGGGGGTTCAGCTTTAGGGCTCACTGTCTTGTTGTGCCCCTCCCCCCAGGGTTCTGCAGCAGCACTGGGGAATTGCTCAACTGGCAATTCCCTTACATCTGCCCTTGCTTTTACATCATGTTTATCAGTTCAATGTAAATAAAAATTGCTGTCCCTTAAGATTTTTTTTCCACCACTTGGACTGGGTACTGGTGCAAAATAAGATCATAATTAATTGAACTGAAGGCTATATATTCTTTTATACTTTTTCTTTTTGTTTATTTGTTGTGTTCTACAATTAAGATTAAAATAAAAAAAATATTATATGTATATATGGCTAAATAAATAAATGACCACATAAAAATTTGTATGTACTATAAAGTGCAATTAATGTAAAATTATTTGTCGCCAGTTGCTAATTGATGGCTTTGTTTCTGTACCATGCCTTGATTGTTCTTTTTCCATCCTTTTATCTACAGCAGTTTTTATATTTGCTGGATAATTATATATATAACCTGCTATACAGCATACGGCCTGGAGACATCACACTTAAGGAAAGCATTCCCAGTATAAAGACAGTAATTTGTTAGTGCAGAATCATTATTTTTCTGTTCGCTGATTTGTGTTTTTAGAGATGTGGGAGCGATCATTAAATGCCCAGAATAGAATACAGCCTCTCTCCTCCAGCTTATAGTTTTAACTCTCATATCTCTGTGCGGCAAGATAAAGATTCCATTCATTATTAGCTGTTAGAGATAACAGAGGATAATTCAACCATCTCAATGGTATATGTCACCCTGTGCCCTGTGCAACATTTAAAGGTAAATTTCATCTAATGTCATATTGGCTTGTTAAATGATATTGGTCAGGGGCCTGTTAAATGGAATAATCACCCATTTACTCAATTAATAGAACTATGGGCTTCCCTGTAGAGGGCTTGAACCCAGTTGTAGATTTCAACAACTAGAAATCTACAAATGTGAAGAAATATGCTGAAGGTGTGTGCAAGAATACAATCTAAACAGGAGCATCTATAATCAAAGTACGGTTTCTCAGCAGGGCTTTCCTGGGGCTCACATCTCCTATTTGTTCTCCTTTTAGAAGCAGCAGGAGGACTGTAATGCAGTCTGCAGTGACTCCATGTAGGGAAATGGGGCAGACTACAAGTCAAAAGCCATGGCTTGGCTGCACCTACTTCATCAGGCAAGTCAACAAATGGCTACAGCTGCTGCAGGGGAAGAAGCTAGAATTGCCGCTTAGGGCCCATTTGGCGCCATATGCCTTCTGCAGGACACAATTCTATGGCACAAGTTTTCTTGGTTAGGTGGGTGTTAATGTGGCATATCTTTGACCCTTGGCCCTTTCTTGCACCAAAGATGCGCCACATCTCTCGCTCTGCACCTGGACAGAAACCAGGGTGAGTTGGGGTGGGGACGTTTTGACATGACAACTTTATAACAACTCACGTCAGAAAACGAGTTAGATAGGAAATCTACATCAGTTTCTGACTGGCATAGATTTCCATTTGGGCACATGGGATTGCACCTGACTTACAGTGCCTTGTGAAAGTTTTCGGCCCCCTTGAACTTTTCAACCTTTTGCCACATTTCAGGCTTCAAACATAAGGATATAAAATTTTAATTTTTTGGTGAAGAATCAACAAGTGGGACACAATTGTGAAGTGGAACGAAATTTATTGGTTATTTTAAACTTTTGTAAAAAATAAAAAACTGAATAGTGGAGCGTGCAATATTATTCGGCCTCTTTACTTTCAGTGCAGCAAACTCACTCCAGAAGTTCAGTGAGGATCTCTGAATGATTCAATGTTGTCCTAAATGACTGATGATGATAAATATAATCCACCTGTGTGTAATCAAGTCTCCGTATAAATGCACCTGCTCTGTGATAGTCTCAGGATTCTGTTTAAAGCGCAGAGAGCATCATGAAGACCAAGGAACACACCAGGCAGGTCCAGGATACTGTTGTGGAGAAGTTTAAAGCCGGATTTGGATACAAAAAGATTTCTCAAACTTTAAACATCCCAAGGAGCACTGTGCAAGCGATCATATTGAAATGGAAGGAGTATCAGACCACTGCAAATCTACCAAGACCCGGCCGTCCCCCTAAACTTTCATCTCAAACAAGGAGAAGACTAAAAAAAAACACATTTGCACCAATTTCTTATGGGTTTAATTGTCACTACGTTCACATCAATACCAAATTTATATAGTATTTTTTAATTTATTTTACCTTTTAAAAAAATAAAAGTCTTCTTTGCGTCGCCATATTCTGACACCTGGAACTTTTTTATATTCATGTGTATGGAGTCTGCCTGTGCAGTTTAGATGCCACAGTCACTTTTTACTGCAGCATCTAAAACGTTAACAGACACAATTGGCTGTTAGCGGCAGGTACTGGCTGTATTATACACCCAGCATCCCTCATGTATGGAGAGGGCTCAGCTCCTGGGATGGATAACACCGATTCCTGGCATTTTAATCTTTTACAAGCCACAGTCAATAACGACCATGGTATATAAACTGGCTAGACAGAGGAAAGAGGTTCACTCTGCCAGGCCCCCACAGAATGCTCTCGGGCTGCCAAGGGGTTGCCTAGCCATTGCCTCCTGCACTGCCATGTACAGAGGCCTATTAGGGCCTGAATGTCAATGTTACAGAAGTATAGCAGGGTTGTGAACAAGTGATCACGAAATTGCAGGTTCAAGTCCCCTAGTGGGACTAAAGATAATGTAAAAAAAAAAAAAAAAAAAAAAAAAGTTTAATAAAATTTAAAAAATATATTTTTAAAAAAGTAAAATTAAAAAAAAAAATCACTAAACATATCACAATTTTCCCCTAACACATAATGGTATTATGTTAAAAATAAAGTCATAAAATAAACCGGCACGTATTTGGTATCTGAAACAACCCGCACTAAAAAACTAGCATGTTATTTAACCGATACAATGAACACCATAGGAAAAATAAATAAAAGACAGCACAAAAATTGCTATTTTTGTTAGTTTCAGCTAAAAAGTGATCAATAAGTTGAATGCACCCCAAAAGGGTTCAGATGAAAACTACAGCTCGTCCTGCAAAAAATATGTCCCTACATATGATTACCCCTGTAATCATACTGACCCACAGAATAAAATTAGCATTTCAATTGTTTAATGCATTATATGTACTCCAAAATGGTTCCATACAACTTGTCTTGGCAAAATCAAGCCATCATATGGGTACATCAATGGTAAAATAAAAAAAATTATGGCAAAAACTATACCTCGTCCTGAAGGTCAAAATAGGCTGTGTCATTAAAGGGGTTACCAAGGCTAAAATTAGTTTTTTTTTTTAAATTAGGCCGGGGGAGGTAAAAAAACAAAACAAAACATACTCACCTGTCCCTGGTGCTCAGGTGCCTCCCAACGCAGTTGTTTTCTTCCCAGGTCCCTTCCTTAGGCTGCTGTCTCTGTGGCCTCAGTGGGAGGGACCCGGGACATCTGGCGAGGATTTCTGCAAAAGAAGACAGTTGAGCAGCAGGACCGGACTCCGCTGGGAGGACATCGGAGCACCAGGGACAGGTGGGTATGTTTTTTTTGGGTTTTTTTTTAAACAAGGGTATACTTTACATAGATATATACTGTTCTCTGCTGTGTTATGTTAGAACTTAGGGACATTGTACCTTTAATAAAGCTGTCTCCAGGGTCCTGGAATATTTTCTTTGCAAAGAACTGTTATTAGCAACACGATGTCCAGCGTTTGCCTGCTTAAAAATATAACAAAACTATTAATATACACTGCACATAACAAATTACTAAGCACACCACTGCATTTACTGGTATTCACTGGTATGTCCCCATTTTCATACAAAGAACTTGGATGTTTAGATTACAAGTAACATACCTGAATTCTTAAAGAGTTGACTCTTTCAAAGTTTTGTCTTCTCCCAGTGTGATAGCTCTAAAAAATATTAGACACAAATAGAGGTAGTGTTATTGAGTAACTCCAATAACTTTTGTAAGTTTATAGAAGGGTTATCCAAAGGAAACCCAACCCAGTGACAGAGAGGGCTCTAAGGCACCAGGCTCTGGGAAATACTGCTACATCTGCGCCCCCTATTGCTACTATAATGATGGATGCAGAGGTAGCAAACAAAGTTGGCTCTAGTAAGTACTAAAGACCAAAGGTCACTCTTCCACATAAATATACACCAGTATTCTAAATGGCACATGGTAGGTAGAGCGCTATGCCATAGATTTTGCACTGGGGGCCAGTTATGCCTCGGACAAGATTGGTATTTTATCTTAAACTTACCGAATGTCGGCGTCTGCTTGCTCGATTGAAAGGTGCTGCTCCTACTTGATTTATATTTGAATTAATCTACAAGAATCATAAATAATGTTTTATAGATCACTGCAGCCAAAAAAACAATATTCTATGGAAGACTGCCTCAAACCCTAGGGATGCTTACCTGAACACTGTTGGAGCGACCAACTCTTGCCTTATTATGGGCAACCATCGCTTGTGCCTGCATCAGTGTGAAAGACAAATATTCAGTACTTACAAAGTATCTAAGAGTTTACTGCAGCCAATAGTACGATTATGATAGGGAATCATACAGATGCCTTATAACAATAGCAGCCTCTATTGGTGAAAAGCTCCTAGTTATGCCCTTGCATCAGACTCATCTCTGGTGTTCCTGTGCAGTTTTTCAGTGAAGCAGAAGAGGTCATACACTCAGATTCACTGCGCCAGAGGTATGGTGTATTCCTTTGGCTTCAGTGAAGAACTGCGCCAGTGCGAGGAGTATAGTGGCAGGGTGAGTATAAAGCTTTTCTATTTTTATATTTATTGCGGACACAGATGGCTTTACAACAGGGCGATTTAGGACACTAAATACTTTATAGTACATATAGTATACTACATATACAAATGGTCTTCTATACTTATCCATTGATACTCTAAAACGTCACAGCAACATGGAGACATGCCACTGGTGGTTTCACATGTTGTTAAGCAGATGCCTAAAATAAGCAGCCACTTGAATTTCCTCAATACATATATATGGTTTTCTGGTCTATGCAAGTGACAACCCCAGATTTCCACAGCAGCCTGGAGATTGACTGGCTTGCTAAGCAGATGCCTGAACTTTTTCATATGCTGCCTTGAGAATGCAGCTCTCTTTGCTAAACATTTTAGAGGTTCCTTTCTGGGATTTTTTCACCTTTACAATGATAGCATAAACAGATCAATTTCCTACTTTTTACTCAACATTACCATAAAATACTTTCTCCCTCCCCCGGGAATCATAAACCCTAGAGAAGTCTCTGGGGTATCTGAATACAGTAGAGCTTGCTGGTTTGTTGAAAAAAAAGTAAAAAATGGAAATTGTTTTTTTGTTCTAATTAGTCAGCTTTTGCCGGCATCTATTTCTACCTTTTACCTCTAAATATGTAAATTTATTCCTAAAGCCTTTGCTGCCGACCTGAGAAAAATTCACAAGTTTGCTGATTTGATATTTTCATTGAAAATTGTGAAACTGCTTACAACCTAAACTGAAGCAATGTATCACCTTGCTTCCTTAATCCCCTCCACTCTCCCGTTAGTATGCAAAAACTTTACACTTCAATTTACCGAAAGTCTTCTGGTACTGGATCTGTGGAATGCCGAGTCAATCTCCTCCTATTCCAGAGATAAAAAAATGTGTTTAGTATCTGTGCTCACAAAATACCTTAAAGGGATGTCCACTTTTGACAATCCCTTATTGTTACAAGGGTCTCTTTAAAATATGAGGATCCCTAAGTGTCCTTTTGCTGGGAACTCCAGTGATCAGCTGAAATCTTTGACACAGCCGAGCAGCAAGTGTACCATTTTTCTGGAGGGCTGCCACAGATACAATGAAGTATTGCAAAATTTCTGTTTTAATCAATGGGCTGTCAATGTAATTTATGGACATTCAGGGCCTGCCAAAAATAGGGATGTGTTTTGTAGTCTTTTGTAATGGAGGAATTAAAGGGGTTGTACATGGGTTATACTCTAGCAGAAACATACCTGTCCAAACATTGTGTTGGATATCGCAAATATTGAAATATTATGGGGGGCACTTACTGTGCGGTGGCTTGTAAAAGGGGCACTTACTGCATTAGGGCAAATAAAGTGGCAGCATACTGTGTGAGAGGGCCAGTAAAGGAGGCATTTATTGTGTGGAGGGCAGTAAAGAAGGCAGTTTACTGTATGGAGTCCAATAAGGAGGCAATATACAGTGTTGCAGTAAGTAAGAGGGCTTAATACCATGTGGGATCAGTAAAAGGGGCTTTATACCATGTGAGGGCCAGTAAAGGAAGTGTTATACCATGTGGGCACCAGTAATGGAGGCATTATACTGTGTGGGGTGGCAGGAAAGGGTCATTATACCATGTGGGAGCCAGTAAAGGTGGCTTTATATCATGTGGAAGCCAGTAAAAGTAGAATTATACCGTGTGAGCACAAATAAAGGGGAGCGCTATACTGTGTGAGAGATGGGATGGCTCAGTCAAAAGTTTGCTATGGGGCACAGTTATGCCCCTGTTAAGAGGAAATTTGTTACATATTCTGTCAATAAATAAATCATTCTATATGCGTCAGGCAGATTACCTGGTCATTGCTTGTGATATCAGCAAGATTTCCTCCTCCATTCAATACATCTGCAGCCTAAATGAAAAATGTAACAGGTTTAGGTGGATACAGTAGATAAATTCTTTAAAAATCAGACCATGTGATTTTCTGGATTTGTTTTCTCATTTTGTCTCTCATAGTTGAGGTCTACCTATGATGTCAATTACAGGCCGGCCTCATCTTTTGAAATGGGAGAACTTGCACAATTGGTGGCTGACTAAATACTTTTTTTCCCCACGATAGATAGATAGATAGATAGATAGATAGATAGATAGATAGATATGTAAATTACATACCTCCCAACCAGGGGCGTAACTACCGGGGTAGCAGCGGTAGCAGCTGCCACAGGGCCCGGGACATTTTGGGGCGCCGCAGGCCCCCGATGCTTTTTTTTTTTAAAGGCCGTTACCTGCTGGAGTAACCCCAGCAGGTAACGGGCCCTATATACTTACCGTTCCCCGGGGTCCCGCTCACAGCCGCCAGCGCTTCCGATTCTGCGGAGGCGGCTGTGAGCAGGTGCGGGGATCGGTAGGTAAGGCCGCGGGCCGAACCCCCACAATCTCTGCTATCGATATACTCTGGGGTCTTTTCAGACCCCGGAGTATAATAATCGGAGGCCCAGGGGAGGTGAGGGAACATAAAAAACAATGTACTTACCTCTCCTGAGCTTCTCCAGGCTTCGGGCCTGTTTGGTGACATCCCCGACGTCATTTTGCGTCGCGACGCCTTGCCCGCATCACGTGACGCCGGCCTGGTCCAACATTGAAGTAGGCCGAAGCAGCAGCGACTGGACCGGAGCGAGGAGCAGGTAAGTAACATTGTTTTTTTATGTTTCTATCCTCCCCTGGGTCTCCGATCATTATACTCTGGGGTCTGAAAAGACCCTGGAGTATAATAATTGTTCATGGGTGGTCCACAAGTGTGCAGAGGCCACTATGGGACATGATACTGTGTGCAGGGGCCACTATGGGGCATGATACTTTGTGCAGGGGCCACTATGGGGCATGATACTGTGTGCAGGGGCAACTATGGGACATGATACTTTGTGCAGGGGCCACTATGGGGCATGATACTGTGTGCAGGGGCCACTATGGGGCATGATACTGTGTGCAGGGGCCACTATGGGGCATGATACTGTGTGCAGGGACCACTATGGGGCATGATACTGTGTGCAGGGGCCACTATGGGGAATGATACTGTGTGCAGGGGCCACTATGGAGCATGATACTGTGTGCAGGAGCCACTATGGTGCATAATAGTGTGTGCAGGAGCCACTATGGGGCATAATACTGTGTGCAGGAGCCACTATGGCACATAATAGTGTGCGCATTAATGCATTTTTGTTTGGGGGGGGGGGGGTTGAAGGGGGCGGTCTGAGGGGGGCGATTGGGGGCAGCGGTTCGGGGGGGGGGGGCTCATGTCAAATGTTCACCTTGGGGCCCAGCCATTCCTAGTTACGCCACTGCTCCCAACTTTCAGATGACAGAAAGAGGGACAAATTTGTGTACAATAAACCATGCCACTAACCCTGCCCATGACCCCTTTCACACCACCCTGTCCCTTTGTGCCCCTACACAGTATAAGGCCCCCTTAGTGCCTCCATATGGTATCATGCCTCCTTGTTGTCCCCACACAGTATAATGTTACCCAGTGTCCTTCACACCATATATTGTGCCTCTTGTGACACAGATTATAATGTCACCTTGTGGACCCCACATATAAAAGTGTCACTTCCATGTGGCCCCCACACATCATAATGTACCCTTGTGGCCCCCACACAATATAATGTCCCCCTAGTGCCCCCCTCACAGTATAACATCCCATTTTTGACCCCACTCATTATGTCACCCTGTGGCTCCCACAGAGTATAATGTCCACATCGGGGCCCACACACAGTATGATATTACCTTGTGGCCTAAGTGCATTATAATGTCCCATTGTGGTTACCACACATAATGCCCCCTCCTTGTGGCAAAAAAACCTCTCATCTTGTTACCCCAGTATCCACTCTTGTGGCTTAGAGCAGCAGATGCGATGTAGTGATGTAACATTGCATCTATCTACATCCAAGACGCATGCAGCTGCTACAGGAGCTGAATGGTCAAGCAAGGAGCTGGCATCCTACTTAACCACTGTATTCAACTACATCCGCATCAAGATTATGCAGATAGAGTTGAAGTCAGAACATACTATCCACTGACTGGGACAGCACCTAAAATCCGGATCTGTCCCACTTAATTCGGGATGATTAAAAGATATAAAATTATCACTGCATAAGTATTTAGAATTGCCATTCAGAAGCCTGGGAAAGCTGAATGACAACCACTGCAGAAGCTATATTGACAGTCATATCCCAGAGAAGCACACTGGTCAGCAGTTATGACAAACATGACTTCATACCAGACAATCCTTCTTCTCCGATTCCTCATTGTATGTAATCATTGAGTTTAGAGGTTCAGTTTCCACAGGGACCATAATTTTCTTGGTTTCTATTTTGCACAGCAGGAGACATAGTACTGTATGTATGAAAAAAGTGAATTAAGGTTATTGCTTGGAAGAGGCACAGCAGCAGGGGGCACTGTAACATGAACAGAGAGACCAGACTGGTAAAATAGGTCTTAGAAAAATTCAAGTGAAGAATGAAGGCCACCCAATCCTATATAATATAAGCTATATAATCAGGAAAAAGAAGACTACAGAGAAGCAACAAGAAGCAACACTGCTCCCTAGTGAACAAATCCCAGTATAGAAGCAGATCAAGGATGCTTGTAGTTATTATGTTCATTCAGTTATTTGCACTACATTAAAAGTGCAAAAAATAAGTATTACAACTTGTCAATATCAATATCAACATCAATTTCAGAATTGTCTACCATTTGCCATATTAAAACTGCAGGTGTCAGGGCATGCTAGGAGTTTCACAACAGCTGGACAGTCTCAGGAAGGAGACCACTGACCTTCAGCAAATGAAAATATTAAATCCCTTTATTTAGGCAATTGCAGCTACTAAACTGTAATGTGTGCTTTTACTTCAATGCCCCTACAGAAGAAACTGGATATGCTGTCGCAATCTAAGGCCCAAAACAATAGTGAGCTCTATTGACATAGAATACATAAGAACTAAAACTACTCACAGAGGAAGAATACTGGAACCAACAGTAGTAGTGCAATGGCGCCTCCACCTAAAGTTGGTGGGTCTGCCATTTTCTCGATACAGACCTCACCACCCAAGCAGTCACACACATACACTGTGAGGTTCTCCAATGATACAACGCCTTGGAGGTCATATATTTCAAGATGTAAGGTATGGTTTCCTTGAGGAGCATCTTTCTCTTTTTTAACCTTGAGGATATCATCTAAAAAAGTGAGAACGGGAGACTTAATTATTTAGCAGCAGTCAGTCCAATAGTCAGAGATTCCTTGAATCAATGGCTAAGTAATTAAGAACATATAACAGTATTAAAGGGCACTTGACACAGAATATGCACAAAAATCCAGCCCTATCCTATTTTGTATAATGATACAATTACAAGAAAAAAACTATATAAAAGAATAATTTTCTCTTTGACTCCCACCCCCCATACACACACTGTCCTGAGTCTCCCTGCTGTGACCTGTTTGCAATAGGATAAAGCAAGGGTTAATACAAGGAAAACTGGATCTGTCCATCCTGTGGAAAATGCAGTGTTAAATTTTTATTTTAATGAATGGTGGTCCATGGCGTATATCCACAAGTCGGGTCTGCCAATATCAGACCCCTTCATCAACTCTCCATTCTGCCTCATCAAGAGGGCTCTTGAGGTGGGAATCACTTCTATCATATTTATATGCCCCAATAGGAGAGAGGCTGTTTATATAAGGCAAATCCTACTAAGAGAACCAGTTGGTTTGGGTCCACTAAGCTGCCAACATGCCGTATTATAGCTGGAGTTTAATCTCCTAAATGTTTGTAACTCACTGCTGCCTGTTACCAATATCAGAAGAAATCCAAGTTTGAGATCGCTGGCATCCACTCACCAGAGTTTGCCTAAGGACAAAGGCTCATGGCATTGCAGTTAAGTTGAATTCAGTACACCTTACTTCACTACACATGCGCCTGATGTGCAGATTACGGGCAGTGATGAGTTACAAATATTTCCCATTTTATTACTTTCTTGCTATTGTGTCATGGGGGATTTGGTGAACATTTTTGTAATATACTTAATTAACGTATCTTCTTTTTAATAAAAAAACAGGCTGTAACATTCTCCCTAGCAACCCTCTAACTGACCTGTTACTAGGGAAATCCGTAAACATTTGTATTGCCAGTGTGTACGGATGTAGCATTTGCCAAAGGTGGGGATGGTCACTTCAAATGGCTGTATCTCCAGTTTTATACATCCTAGAAAAATGATTCTGTTATATGAAAGATGAGATTTTCAGTACTAGCTATAAAACACAATCAGAAATTTGAGCTCTATATGCAGCACTTCACGCTGCATATAAAAATCACATTCCCTGCTGTGTTTTTAACTAGTGATAGCTTCAGACCAGTGTTGCATCTTAGCTTTAATATGATATCAGAAACATTTTTCTAGGTGGTATAAAAGCAGAGATACAGCCATTTGAAGTGACCATCCCACCTTTGGCTCTACATACTGCACTGAGTCCATGTGTACAGATAGACTATATCTGTCAATGCTTAGATAGAGCATTGCTACTGGGAACTTCACTGTTTTCTGTTTAAAGGAAGTTAGATTAATTATACTTAATTAATTAAGCATATTACAAAAATGTTGACCAAACACCCCCAACATGATAGCAAAAAAAATGGGAATTACACTTTAAGTGCACAAAATAAGTTTATCAGCTCATCAATAGCTTCAGAGAGAAGCTCAGAAGCAGAGAAGGTTGGAGATATAGGTTCACATACAGCAAACAAAGGATTCAGCAGCAGTTAAACTTCTCCCAAAAATTCCAAATATTACTAAAAATAATTTAGACTGTACATAACCCTGCATGTTTTGAGTGAAAGTATTACTCCTAATCTCATAGGCTGATGCTTGACCTTATCTTTGCTTAAAGGGGTTTTCCCATCTCGCCCTCTCAACAGTTTGCCTGTTGTCTCTTTGTCTCACTTCTTGTATTCTTCAACAAGCTGGTGGGCAGGCTTTGACTGTTTGATGGACAGGATACTATGAAGAACCTCACTAGATATAGACATTTTTATGATTACTAGAAATCTATAATAAGGCAGATCAAATATACACAGTAAATGTGTATTACATTACACAGGTTTGGAGAATACATCTACCAGGACAGAGAACGGACTTGCAGTAATCTCAATGTTATCTTTGTGTTTATATGTGGAGAGATGACACAAATGGTGGGTGGGAGCCTTTATCAGCAAACTACAATTCGCTGTGCTGATTGTCCAGACATAGAGCAGAAGATAACAGCTCTGAAAATAATACAAAGAACTCAGTCCCCTCCTGTTCAGATAGCAGTGAGTCATACAACTGATAAGTCTTGATAAGGAGATAGAACAGGCCAGGTTCCTTGACAAGGATGTGTAAAAAATGGGAGGAATAATTTCACATAGCAAGCAAACAAAGCAGCATTGCCAAAGCAATGTATTTAGGAAAACTCTTGAATTTACATAAGCGAACAGTATAGATCGGATCTTTGAGATGGGAAAACTCCTTTAATCCTTCTAAGTGAAATTATTTGCAATAATAATACTTTATACTTATATAGCACCAACATATTCTGTAGCACTTCAACTATAGAAAATCAGAGTGTATACGTAAAAAGTAGAGGGTACATTATAGATTTTACACTTTCAGACCATACGTGGCGCTTAACTTTAAGATTTTTTTTTTTTTACTATGTATAACAATTCAGGGTATGCTATTGACCTTTCTGTTCCATGGTTTCAAAGAACAACTACATTAAATATATAGATGTTCTCTTGGCTTCATTGACATTGAAATGTGGCATGATTTGTAGCTCGTAACAAATAGTTGAAAAACTTGCTAAAATTTTACTAAGAAACAACCCTAACAATGTAAGGTCTCATCATGATCCTTACTATGGCTTTTGCCTACAGGAATTGACAAGGAGCATGAGGTGTGTCTCATTCTTCCCATAACCGGTTCCTTCGGTATGCTGTCGGTAACTGTTCGTCGATATATAAGACAGTTCTGGGGTAGCCAATATACTTAATTCTACATGTCAAATAGACTTAAACATATTTCTAGTTTTCAGTTAACACTTTGAGGGCAATACCATTTCTTATGTAAGAGCCTTTTACATAAAGGCCTATTTGTCAATATATTACCCATCCCCCATCCTTTACTCCTGTTCGTATAATGGATCAGTCAACAGTGGTCTGCTGATGGGTTTACAGATTCAAGATACTGTACATTCTATTTTTCAACACCACAAAGACCAACTCAAACATAAATGCTGCTTCAGAGGGAGAAAAATAGTTTATACTTTCATCTCATCAAAGACAAATTTCTGCAGAAAACTAGTGTATACAGTATTCATTTCATCCTGGGGGCTTAGGCTGGAGAAGGTGCTTGCTAACTGCAGGACAGCAGACAAAAAACACATGAGAAATAGATAGCATCCAGCACTAATATATAATATAATATAATATATAACCAGATATTTATTGTTGACAGAAAATATCCATACAAGTAGAATTATCTGATGCATTTTGGGGTTGGGTATTAGATCTGTATTCTAGTGTCTGACCTGGGGTTTGTATTTATTTATTGGGTCTTGTATGTTATCTGTATTAGTTTAGGGGTCAATCTGGAGTCTGTATTTATTGTAATGTTTGGTCTGGGATTAGTATGTGTTCAGGGAATCTGGTCTAGGAGTTTGTATTCTAGTATATCATCTCGGTTTGGTATGCCATTATTGCAAGGTCTGGATTTAGATTGTTTTTTTCTTGGGAACTGGATTTAGTTTAGGCTCTATTATGTTTTTGTCTCAGGGTCTGTATTACGTGCCTTGGAATCTCCCTGATGTAATTACTTAAAAAGTGGTGAATTTTGGAGCATGTGAGTCTTTGTGTATATCCTGTATATGTGTGTACTATATAAGCACTATACATGACTGTATCTGTGTACATGTCTTTGGCTGCCTGTATGGTAGGATCCCTACACTCAGATTCTGCAAGCCTAGTTGTAGCCTGAGAAGACAAGTAAAGTACTGGACACCAGGCACTTAAAGGTTATTAGTATCTCGGCCTTTCATGGCAGAAATGGCAACAGTCCTATCTCTATCAACCTGAGCTTGTCAGGCGTTATGGAAATAGCCAAATGAGGCTGTTCAAATCTGTTTCTATAAGTCCCATAGAGGAAAGTAGGACTTACAGAAATAGGATAGAACAGCAAGCTATGCTGTTTCTTTAACTATCAAAGTAATGGAAACAGAAAAGCTTGCTGTGCTACTCTGTTTCCGTATGTTTGGCCGAGATGGGATACCCCTTTAGCCATTAATCCTTTATGTAAATCCTATTCCCTTCTGTGGAATGAGTTTCTGAAATGGAAATTTTCCCCACTGGTATTGTGAAAACTTGGAAGGCTCCTTATAGTCTCAGGCAGCAGAAAGGCTAGGTACATTCCTGAACCAGTCACATAATTTGTATATATGGCACCCTAGCCCTTGAAGTAAAGGAAGATGAGTTTGACATACATATTATACTGGAATATTTTCACCCTCAAACAAAGAATACATACAATAGGAGCCCATCAGTCAGCAGAAAGAAAAACCTACTAGAGAAGCTCTTGGCCAGCAGAAGGGGAAAGCTTTCTTTAGGGGCCCAAGTGAAGAGAAAGTTTACTATATTGGCTTTTCAGCCAACAAAAGATGAAAGCATAGAAAGCCTGTAAAAATATAGTGGTGTACTCTTTATCTTACCATCATAGCTTATAAGTTTGATAGGTTTCTTCTCAGGGTCTTTGTCTAAGACATTGACATAGAAAGGTCCAGAGTAGGGTTTGAGATCTTTGTCAATAATGGGTGTGCTAAGAAAAGCCTCCTTGTCATTTTCACAAGTGGTTAAGATGGAATTTTGTAGTTTTGGAACATTGTCATTTATGTCTTTCAAGTTAATAGTTAAGGTGGCCGTACCAGTCATTGAGGGCTTACCTACAAATCAAAACATAATTCCATTAGAGCCTGACATTACTGATTACATACTTGTCATACAATATGAAGTAAACAAACACAGATGTCATTTCTATTAGAAAAACCTGAAAAACACCAGTTTTGCCCATAGGCGGTGTCTGGTATTACAGCTCATCTCCAATTACTTGACCTGCAATATCAGACATACACACGTGGACAAAATTGTTGGTACCCCTCGTTTAATGAAAAAAAAAACCCACAATGGTCACAGAAATAACTTGAATTTGACAAAAGTAATTTGCCAAACTACATGTTGACAAGCCACAAAGCTTCTGGGAGAATGTCCTATGGACAGATGAGACAAAAATTGAAATTTTTGGCAAGGCACATCAGCTCTATTTTCACAGATGGAAAAATGAAGCATATCTTGAAAAGAACACTGTCCCTACTATGAAACATGGAAGAGGCTCTGTTATGTTCTGGGGCTGCCTTGCTGCATCTGGCACAAGGTGTCTTGAATCTGTGCAGGGTACAGATTTGCTTAAATCTCAAGACTATCAAGGGATTCTAGAGCGAAATGTGCTGCCCTGTGTCAGAAAGCTTGGTCTCAGTCGCAGGTCATGGGTCTTGCAACAGGATAATGACCCAAAACACACAGCTAAAAACACCCAAGAATGGCTAAGAGGAAAACATTGGACTATTCTGAAGTGGCCTTCTATGAGCTCTGACCTAAATCCTATTGAGCAGCTTTGGAAGGAGCTGAAACATGAAACAGGCACCCTTCAAACCCGAGACAACTGGAGCAGTTTGCTCATGAGGAGTGGGCCAAAATACCTGTTGAGAGGTGCAGAAGTTTTCTTGACTGTTACAGGAATTGCTTGATTGCAGTGATTGCCTCAAAAGGTTGTGCAACAAAATATTAAGTTAAGGGTACGTACCATCATTTCTGTCCAGGCCTGTTTCATGAGTTTTCTTTTTTAAAAAAATTCTGTTGAAGCATGGTTGAAAAGCAATGGCTGACTTTCATTTATTAATTTTCATAGAATTTTTATATATTATTACTTTTGTCAGATTCAAGTTATTTCTGTGACCATTGTGGGTTTTTGTATTATTAAACGAGGGGTACCAACAATTTTGTCCACGTGTGTAGCTCACAAACAAGCGTGATGCGGATATTTTGAAGACAGCAGCCATATTTTTCTTATCTGATACAACCCCTGCTTTAAAGGGGATGGCCAGGATTTGTAGCAACCTGTATGGAGACCGGAGGATGTGTAAAATCAAAAAATAAAGCATACTCACCTGCCCCTGATGCTCTATTGTCCACCGCCAGTGTCCGTTCAGTCTTGTGCTGTTGTCTGGATGCTGGAAGTCCTCATTCTCATGTGACCACTGAGACTAATCAGCAGCTTCAGAAGTCGCTGGAGAGGGACCGGTGACGTCACTTACATATATCACCAGTTCTATGTCAATGACCATTGAGGGTGTTGATTGGTCTCAGCAGTCACGTGTGGCTTAGGACTCCAGGGGCTCAACACGAGACCAAATGAAGACCGGTGGCAGACAGTGGAGCACCATTGACAGGTGAGCATGCTTTATATTTTTATTTTACACTTCCCTCGTTCCCCACACAGGTTGTCCAATTCATCGACAACCCCTTTAACTGTTCATAACAAAAGACATGGTTTAGAGTATAATGTCCTTCCTAAATTCCACCAAGCACTTTTTTAGTATACCTTGGCCCAGATTTACTATTGTAAAGCATAAACTTTGTGCATCTTTTGCTCATTTTCAGCACATCTTTGGTGCAGTGTGGCAGATCTAGTTTGTGCTAAAATTTATCGACATGTTGGTGTGGATTGTCCAAAAAAGGATATGACTTAAACATTCCACAGTGCAGTGTCTAAATATTAGTTAATCTGTGCCTGTTTCAGTTTTTTACCATTTCCAACATTGCTAGGTCTACATCACTAGACCACAAATCGTCCTCCAGTTGCACTCACCATCATCTACAGCCAGAACCCTCACGACATACTTGCTGTTCATTACATGATCTGACTCTCTGTCCAGATATTCTTTGGTGGTGATCACTCCAGTGTTTTCATTCACTTGCAGCCAGTCTGCGGTGTCATTTGCCAAAAAGTACCTGTAAGAATAAGATACTCAGTAATCTCCCTGGTCAAAAATCAGGGCTTTGGTCATTTATGAATTTGCTAGCCTCTAGAAAGTCGTGTGGGCCATGATTACATGTCAACTTAAAGTAGTGCTCCCCTAAAATGTTTATATTCTGGTCTGTTAGAAAGTTACATGAAGTAAATTGTATTAAAGATAATCTTCATACCGATGGTCGAATTTGTGAGTTATCCACTCCCTTTTAGTACTCAACCATGTGACCAAAACTCTGCCTCTACAACTGGCACAGCATTAATGTGAGGAAATTTACATTTCTGTTACTTTCTAACAGGCCAGACAATAAAAATGTTGAAAGAGTGCTTCTTTAAAGGAACTATTCAGAACAAAAATTGGCAAAATTACACAGGGGTTCTCACTTTGGTGTTCCTTGAATTCTAGCGTCTGGCATTGGAACTCATTTTTATGCTGTTAGTTAAACACCTCACATGACATATTGTATCATGGCATCTGTAATTGCAGGGTGTAAAGTGGCTGTGATGGCAGCCAAGGGCACAGTGAAAGTCCCCAGGCCTGCATTTCACACCAAAAATTTAAACTTTTTGAGGAGTGGCCTCCCGCTGCCCAGCAGATTTATTACAATTTACAACAGAAACCGGCGTAAATTATAGCCCATATCTACACTAACTGCTAACTGACATAGATTTAAGTTTCTGGAATTTGGAGGTCAGCTGAAGGTGTGCCTAATAAATTAATAAGCATGTGACTCTTAGGGCACTTTTCCAGTCCAGCACATCGGGGATCAAGAGTGGTGTACTAAATTCCAGTCTTGATAAATTCCCTCCATCAAGTATCGCTGTGTCCAAAAATGTCCAAACTAATAAAATAGAAAATAATTTATTCATTAAAGAAAACAATCTAAATGCCCAAATCACTGTTTTTTTAGGATGCTTCTCCCCCCCCCCAAAAAAAAAAAACGAAATTAAAAGTGATCTAATGACCCTCAGGTAAACGTGTCCTCTCTTTCAGTGATATGATTTATAAAGGTGTCTTTTTCAGTGAATTACTTTAATTTTAGTATAGAGACTCACCAGACATGAGCGTCATTGTTACAAGCTTAAAAATATGTAATAATGCCTCATAGTTATTAAATTCATTTGCAGGATGCAGCCAGACATTGTCATGTTAGCTGAGAGAAAATGAGGTGCTGGTGCCTGTGGGGTGTACTTTTATAGGTACTGGACAGCCCACTTGATCTAATAGTATGGATGTCACTAATAGGCTGTATGCCAGTTGTGGGCCTCACATTATTACGTGACTGGAAACTTTTACCACCCCCTCTTGAATTGTAGGTGTGTGAGTGGATGTTTTATCAGTATTGTCCATCTGTGCGTTCTCCACCATATACCATTTGGGCCTGTCTTCATCCTACTGTGAACCATATGGCCTCTCTTTTTTACAGATAGGATTTATAATGATGAATCTTTCAGTGAATTGCACAGAGGAAGCTATGCATTTACACAAAATGAGTTTTGTAAATTGGACAACTTACTTGATATTGTTGGGTGCAACTATGTCAGGGTCTCTGGCTTGAATGGTCCCCAGTTCAGTGCCTGGTTGAATTGAATGTTCATCTGATGTGAACAGGATATTCTGAGGTTTAAATATTGGAGCATCATTCATATCTATTACATTTACTATGATTTCAGTATTATCTGTAGCCTGCCTTGTTTGACCTTTGAATGTCTCTATAACCCATAATCCTGTTACAGGCTTCTGTAGAACCTTGCAGCTAAAAAATGGTTCTTCATTTACAACAGTGATGATAAGATTGCTTTTGCTTCTTGCTTCATAATCCAAGGGCTGTAGATACAAAATATCAATGTAAACCAGAAAGACCTAAAAGTTTTAGCTAGTAGTACAGTTCTAAGCAAGTATCATTTTTCTTAAAGGGAAGCCGGTATATCAGCCCAGCTCAACATACAGATAGATTAGGGGAACCAGAATCAAATGGTTGCTGAGATATCGCTCTTTTGGTCAATATGCAAATGAGCTCTTTGGAGCAATGAGGGCATTGTTGTTGCTCTAAAGAGATAAGTGTCAAAGCCCACCAGCTCACTGGGTCTGTTGGCATTTGGGTCATGATGGGGTCTCCACCCACACCTCTTTAAAAATATTTTAAACTTCCAAATGTTTTTTCTTTAAATGGGAGAGGTCCTAACCTAAAATATGATGAAGGGCTCCAACAGTATTGGTCCAACAGTGATGGCGCCACAAGTATATCCACATCTTATAAGGTAAACTCACCTTGACCACCATAAGAAGACCTTCATTTGTCTTTGGATCTGTTACAATTGTGTAGTGTTCATCGTCATCTCCACCTATTATAGAAAATTTGGCCCTCCATCCAGGGGTGAATGGGGTGTCAACATCATTGACTTCAAATCGTAGGATGGTTACATTGACATTTCGCTCAGGAACCTCTGCGTGCAGCTGTAGAGGGAAAAGACATTTTAAGCCACGGCCCCACATGGCGTGAACACCACAGCAGAATCCATGGTGTTTTACAGTACCTGCAAAGTTCATAGGATTCTAGAGAATCCCATCCACACTTTGCAGAAAAATATGTGCATCAGAAATGCTGCGATTTCCAAAACTTCCTCTTCTAACTTTCTGTGAAAAGTGCTGCAGGAAAAACTGTGAAGCGTTTTCGCCGCAGTTTTTCCTGTGGCGTTTTTTTTTTGCTGCGGCACTCTACATGGAGCCTTACATATGTTTTTACACCATATTTGCATTGCAAATATTGGATGGGGTGTGGCATAACATTCTCAGAAACATATAGATATTTATACCACAATACTGATCTTCTATATGTTTTCATGCAGGTGGCCCCAGCATGGAGAATTTTTCTCTGGGTTCTTAGAGACTTTTACTCTCATGTGGCATGTACCTTGTATTATACATGTATGCAACTGCTAAAGGCATACCTTCAACTATAAAACAACTTTCATGAATGAATAGTACAGGTGAATATAAGAAACTTTGTAATATATCTTATTTAAAAGGTTTGCTTCTCCAAATGCCAAGACACAATACAGAGCCCCATAGAAATACAATATGGTGGCAGAGAGATGTAATAAAGACCCTGTGCCATCGTACAGGTTCCAAGACTGAGAACCTAGGTTTCCTGCAAGTGTATTGGGATAGCAATAAAATCACAGGATCAACAAGAAAAATGGACTCTAGTTTATTGACACCTATGGCATCTTTTATGATGGAGGGGAAAATGCACTAGATCAGTGATGTCCAACCTGTGACTCTCAAACTGTTGTATAACTAGCCAAAGACTGGAGACCACTGTTCAAGAAACAATCAGTCTTATTATTGCTATATTCCCATTTCAGATATTTATGGCATATCCATGGGATATACCTTAAATATAAGATAAATGTGGATCCCAAGTCCCCCATCCTCAGTCACATAATCTGTGATTGGAGGAGGTCAGGCATGTATGACTTTCTCTATTTACTTCTATGGGAGTTCCAAAAATATTCTCAGAATAGGTGCAGTGCACATGTCATAAATGTCCAAGATGGGAATACCCTTTTAACCACTTGCTGCCCCATTATCTACTATTGTGTCAGGGGCAGGAAGTGATTATCATAAAGTACTTATTCAAGGCCCCCATGTCACCATCTGAGGTTAACTAAATAGTCTGTGATAAAGGCAGAGTCTAAGGGTAGCAGCACATGATCGTGTTTCACCTGTGAAACTTGGTCCATGTGTTAGCCAGATTTACCGGCTTGAACATCATGCTTGAACAAGACTTTAGTTACGCCACTGGTCGTGTGCTGCTACCCTACATGACTATCACTGTTAGCATGCATTTAGCTATGCCCCCTAGTGTTCACATTCCATAAGGCACTAAATGAAAATGTCAGGTAAAAGTAATTTAAATAAAATAATCAAAACTATTTTAAAAAAAAAAGATTAAAATAAAAAACAATGCAAAAATGGCTCATCTACTGTTAAAATTTTACTCCAGAAATTTTTTTTTTTTAAAAGTCAATTTATCTTTTACACTGTGAAAAACATAAACAATGACAAAATTGTTATGTTATGGTCACACTGCCTCCAAAAGCTAGAAAAAAACACATGATCAAAAAGTTGAATATCACCCAAAATAGTACCAAAAGAAACTACAGTTAATCCTGCAAAAAACAATCCCTGACACAGCTCTGCTGATGGAAAAAACATAAAAGTCATGGGTCTTAGAATAAGGAGACACAAAAACAAATTGTTTTTGGCATCTACGCTGTCTACCGTTATTTTGCTCCATTATAGGAGCAGAATAACATAAGCACCAGATGTTTAAAATGATGGACACCAACAGTTCCCAAAATATGCTATTTTTTTTAAAATGGGGTCCACTGGGCTTCTATCCCAGTGTCCATCATTTTGCTGTATGAAAAAAGTCCTTGTGAAGCCTTCAACGCAGATGTAAAATTAGCCTACATGATTTTATTGTTAATAGTAAAATATAAAAAAAACAATATCAATTTGGTACTACAGTAATCTTACTAACCTGCAGAATAAAGTTTAATGTGTTATTTATGCGGCACAGTGCAAAATGTAGAATATAAAAAGACATTGGTGAAATTGCTGGGTTTTTTTCCAATCCCAGTCAGAAATGGTTAATAAATTGTAATCGATAAGCTATGTGTATTCTCAAAAAGGTACACTACAAAATACAACTCTTCAAGTAAAAAACAAGCCCTCGCATGGCTATGACAAAAAAAAAAAAAAAAATGAAAAAGATATTGCTTTTAAGATGTGACAGTGGTAAAACCCAAAAAAAGAACAGCGTCTTTAAGTATCAAATAGTCTGCTTTAATCATTCTAATTCATTAATCATTAATTTAGGAAAAACTAAATTTTTCTGTTGTCTTTAAATACTTACCACTGGCAATGTCAATGTTGGATGATGAGTGTTTCTATCTAGTACAGTAACATGGACCTCACAGGTGCTACTTTGTTGTATTTCCACACCATTATCTTGAGCTTCAATCACCAATTTGTAATTCTTACCAGTCTGTGAAAAAATATAAATTCAGTCAATTCATTAGGACATATGATTTATCCCAGCAAAAAAGTAATGTAGGGCCCCAAACACATACTGATTGACACTAAACCAAAGGCCCATAAATAATGCATTTAGTAATAAAATTTTTTTTTCGAAACAACACCACATGTGTTCATAGGCTGTGTCTGGTACTGCAAGCTCAAATGAATGGGGATAAGTTGCAGTACTAGGCACAGCCTAGGAACAGAACTAAAGCTGGTTAAGGCTGAGGCACCATGTTGCGGAAACGCAGCTTTTTTTGTTGCAGATTTAGTTGCGGTTTTTGAGCCAAAGCCAAGAATGTCTACAAAAGGAAAGGGAACTATATAGAAAGTTCTTATAATTCTAACTTGTGCTGATTCCACTCCTGGTTTTGGCTCAAAAAACCGCAACAAAAAAAGCTGCGTTTCCGCAACATGGGGCTTTAGCCTAAAATTGCAGAACCTTTGTAAGCAATCTTAAACAAGACTGTGTATGGCTTAGTTGCTCTAGAATAAATAGATTTTTTGTATATGATTGTTTGCTTTTTAGATATAAAAAGCAAAACTAGAAGTCTTTATAATTACAATGACTATATTAAAAGAGGTTGTCTAGGAAGAGAGAAAAATGGCTGCCTTCTTCCAGAAACCATTGGACAGAGATTTTTTTGGAAGAAAGGAGCCTTGTTTTTCTAAACCCAGAAAACCCCATTAAAGAACCAGCTTTCAATATTTCTATTGTTCTGGCTTATGTCATTGTAAATGTACTAATTGGAAATCTTCCTATTACAATATAACATTTGCCTTCAAGCACTGAGCACATTATGTGTACCTTATTTTAAGCAGTATATGGTTGTTTACCTCATAATTTAGACATCCCTTGAAGGAGATGAAACCTTTGTCTTTGTCAATAGTGAACTCAACATTGGGATCAGTAGGTGTTTGGGACCTCAGGTAATAGCTGACTATAGAATTGGGGCTGCCTTCTTCATCTTTGTCATAGGCCAGCATAGTATGTATTGTATAACCTGAAAAAAGAAATGTTACTTTGTTATGGATGGAACCAAACATGTCCTCGGGCCCCTACACAATACATACAGTATATATGCATACATGTGGGCTCACCTCCATGTAAAGTAAACTGGTAGGCAACAAACACATTTCAACACAAATAAAATTCTATAAAAAAAAGACATATCATACACCCATTTCGAAGACCAGGTCTGTATGGAAATTTGATGTCTTGTGCCCTATTTTATGTTACATGGTGCTCAATACATGCACCAATGTAAGGTGAAATTATGGGCATCAACAATAAATGCATTAATGTAAGTTGAAACTATGGGCATCTACAATACATGTACTAATGTAAGGTGTAAGTATGGGCGTCAACAATACATGCACCAATGTAGGGTAAAATTTTGGGCATCAACAATATATACAGTGGGGGAAAAAAGTATTTAGTCAGCCACCAATTGTGCAAGTTCTCACACTTAAAAAGATGAGAGAGGCCTGTAATTGACATCATAGGTAGACCTCAACTATGATAGACAAAATGAGAAAAAATATCTAGAAAAACACATTGTCTGATTTTTTAAGAATTTATTTGCAAATTATGGTGGAAAATAAGTATTTGGTCACCTACAAACAAGCAAGATTTCTGTCTCTCACAGACCTGTAACTTCTTCTTTAAGAGGCTCCTCTGTCCTCCACTCATTACCTGTAGTAATGGCACCTGTTTGAAATTGTTATCAGTATAAAAGACACCTGTCCACAACCTCAAACAGTCACACTCCAAACTCCACTATGATGAAGAACAAAGAGTTGTGGAAGGACACCAGAAACAAAATTGTAGACCTGCACCAGGCTGGGAAGACTGAATCTGCAATAGGCAAGCAGCTTGGTGTGAAGAAATCAACTGCGGGAGCAATAATTAGAAAATGGAAGACATACAAGACCACTGATAATCTCCCTCGATCAGGGGCTCCACGCAAGATCTCAACCCGTGGGGTCAAAATGATCACAAGAACGGTGAGCAAAAATCCTAGAACCACAAGGGGGGACCTAGTGAATGACCTTCAGAAAGCTAGGACTAACGTAACAAAGGCTACCGTCAGTAACACACTACGCCGCCAGGAACTCAGATCCTGCAGTGCCAGACATGTCCCCCTGCTTAAGCCAGTACATATCCGGGCCCATCTGTAGTTTGCTAGAGAGCATTTGGATGTTCCAGAAGAGTATTGGGAGAATGTCATATGGTCAGATGAAACCAAAGTAGAACTGTTTGGTAGAAACACAACTCGTCGTGTTTGGAGGAGATTGAATGCTTAGTTGCATCCAAAGAACACCATACCTACTGTGAAGCATGGGGGTGGCAACATCATCCTTTGGGGCTGGTTCTCTGCAAAGGAACCAGGCTGACTGATCCGTGTACATGAAAGAATGAATGGGGCCATGTATCGTGAGATTTTGAGTGCAAACCTCCTTCTATCAGCAAGGGCATTAAAGATGAAATGTGGCTGGGTCTTTCAACATGACAATGATCCCAAGCACACCGCCAGAACAAAGAAGGAGTGGCTTCGTAAGAAGCATTTCAAGGTCCTGGAGTGGCCTAGCCCCATAGAAAACCTTTGAAGGGATTTGAAAGTACATGTTGCCCAGCGAGAGCCCCAAAACATCACTGCTCTAGAGGAGATCTGCTGTAACGTCTCTGCCTGTTCGGGTCTCGGCGCCACCCTCCGCTCGCACGCTGTGGCGAAGGAGGCGTGTTCTGTTTGATTCCTTGCGTAGGTTTCTTGTTGCTCAGTCTGAACATGGTCCTAGACTATGTAATGGATTTCTGGCCACACCCGTGTTCTGAGCATTTCTCTCTGGACTGCATAGAGTTAATCTCTTCCTGGCCTGTGTGATTGACATCCTGTCTACCTATCAGGTCTGGGGCTGGGCCCAGACTTTCTATATACAGGATGTCACTTTCTCAGCAAGTCGCCGGTTATTGCACTGTCTTTGCCTGCTCTCCTTGTTATATTCCTTACTACTTTGTTACTTGACTCTCTTACCCTTTGGCTTGCCTTTTGACTATTCTCTTGGATTTTGACTTTGTACTGCATTGCTCGTTTGTTACCGACCCCTTGGCTTCCTGACCTCTCTTTTGTCATTTGTTTTGTCTTGTCCTGTTCTGTGTGTCACTTACCCAGTATAGGGCTTGTCTTCTAGTTGTCCTTTTACCGTTTAGGGTAACTGAGGCAATAGGAAGGGACAGTGGCTGGGGTGAGATTAGGGCTCACTTGTCTCTGTCCTTCCTCCCAGACCGCTGCAGTAGTGTCAGGGTATTGCTACGTTTGGCAAGACCCTTACATCTGCATGGAGGAATGGGCCAACATACCAACAGATGTTTTCTACCCTAAAAAAAAAAATTCGATTTTTTCCACTAGGGGCCTTTAATATTTTAAATCTGCTGTCCACTACCTGTTACTAAGCAAAATACGTTTGTAGCAGCAGAGGCTGCAGAGAAGATAATGTAAAAGATAGGTGGATGGGCCCATCAGCTCTTTCACAAGCATAATCTCTGAAAAGGCACTTCTCTCCTCTCAGCTTGCTGCACTGCTCTCTGTATCTACTTGTAGACATCTCTTCACTGGACAGAGTAAGGTATATCAGTGCAGAGATCTCTGCTTGTCAGCTCAGAGCAGGAAAAATAAATGCAACATAATTAATCCTCCTGACCTCTGAGGAGAGAGGTGCTTGTGAAAAGATCATGCTTGTGTAGGACCATGTGTAGGATTAGTTAGTATATACATTGCATATATAAGACGTGCCATAGCTAGCATGAAAATATATAATACATAGACATGACATGAGGCTTTGTGCAAACTCCTGAGCCTCATGGGAAGTGCTGGAAGGCAAGTACTGCTGAGGAAACTACTGGCAGAGGTCTACACTATCTATCTGCCCCCTTCCTTTGAGTGAACTGCATATCAAGGTGCAAGAAAAATGGGGCAATTATCCCCGGAAAAATAATAAATTAACACTTTTGAAGAGTCAGACATCAGCAGAGCGATGTCTCGAGCAAAACTCTGCATGACTTGTTAGTTCCATCATAAACTCTTTAAGGGAGTGACAAGAGGCATGACCAAATGTAGAAAAAAATAGTTTGGTGTGTGTTGGGTGCAGAAACTTTAATCTGAATACAATCTCATTTGGTCTGGGGTTTGCTATTGTGATCTTTGCCCTGTCAGTAAACTTCCGTATAAACTGCTCTGTTCTGACATAAAAATGAGCTGGAAAGTTCCAGAAGAAGACAATTACATTTGGAGATGACTTTGGAGCCAATGGTTTACCACTAAGGTCTATTTCTATAGGAATCATTCACAAACAACCCATTAAAACTTATGCATGTTATGACCTGTGTATACCATGACAGCAAATATTGAACAAGTCCAACATACTTATTATATATCTTACACCATGCCTGACCTACAAGCTTTAATTTGGCAACAAAAGCCACCATTGTTGCCAATACTCACAGCTTTACCTTACCTGTAGAATCACCTTGCCATGCCCGCAAGCACACAAGCCTATACAGTGGGTACAGAAAGTATTCAGACCCCTTTAAATTTTTCACTCTTTGTTTCATTGCAGCCATTTGCTAAAAGCAAAAAAGGTAATTTTATTTCTCATTAATGTACACTCAGTACCCCATCTTGACAGAAAAAAACAGAAATGTAGATATTTTTGCAAATTTATTAAAAAAGAAAAACTGAAATATCACATGGTCATAAGTATTCAGACCCTTTGCTGTGACACTCATATTTAACTCACATGCTGTCCATTTCCTTCTGATCCTCCTTGAGATGGTTCTACTCCTTCATTGGAGTCCAGTTGTGTTTAATTAAACTGATTGGACTTGATTAGGAAAGGCACACACCTGTCTATATACAGTCATATGAAAAAGTTTGGGCACCCCTATTAATCTTAATCATTTTTAGTTCTAAATATTTGGGTGTTTGCAACAGCCATTTCAATTTGATATATCTAATAACTGATGGACACAGTAATATTTCAGGATTGAAATGAGGTTTCTTGTACTAACAGAAAATGTGCAATATGCAGTAAACCAAAATTTGACCGGTGCAAAAATTTGGGTACCCTTATCATTTTATTGATTTGAATACTCCTAACTACTTTTTACTGACTTACTGAAGCACAAAATTGGTTTTGTAACCTCACTGAGCTTTGAACTTCATAGCCAGGTGTATCCAATCATGAGAAAAGGTATTTAAGGTGGCCAATTGCAAGCTGTTCTCCTATTTGAATCTCCTCTGAAGAGTGGCATCATGGGCTCCTCAAAACAACTCTCAAATGATCTGAAAACAAAGATTGTTCATCATAGTTGGTTCAGGGGAAGGATACAAAAAGTTGTCTCAGAGATTTAACCTGTCAGTTTCCACTGTGAGGAACATAGTAAGGAAATGGAAGACCACAGGGACAGTTCTTGTTAAGCCCAGAAGTGGCAGGCCAAGAAAGAATGGTGAGAACAGTCAAGGACAATCCACAGACCACCTCCAAAGAGCTGCAGCATCATCTTGCTGCAGATGGTGTCACTGTGCATCGGTCAACAATACAGCACACTTTGCACAAGGAGAAGCTGTAAGGGAGAGTGATGCGAAAGAAGCCGTTTCTGAAAGCACGCCACAAACAGAGTCGCCTGAGGTATGCAAAAGCACATTTGGACAAGCCAGCTTCATTTTGGAAGAAGGTCCTGTGGACTGATGAAACAAAGATTGAGTTGTTTGGTCATACAAAAAGGCGTTATGCATGGCGTCAAAAAAACACAGCATTCCAAGAAAAACACTTGCTACCCACTGTAAAATTTGGTGGAGGTTTCATCATGCTTTGGGGCTGTGTGGCCAATGCCGGCACCGGGAATCTTGTTAAAGTTAAGGGTCGCATGGATTCAACTCAGTATCAGCAGATTCTTGAGAATAATGTACAAGAATCAGTGATGAATTTGAAGTTACGCCGGGGATGGATATTTCAGCAAGACAATGATCCAAATCTACGCAGGCATTCATGCAGAGGAACAATTACAATGTTCTGGAATGGCCATCCCAGTCCCCAGACCTGAATATCATTGAACATCTGTGGGATAATTTGAAGCGGGCTGTCCATGCTCGTCGACCATCAAACTTAACTGAACTGGAATTGTTTTGTAAAGAGGAATGGTCAAAAATACCTTCATCCAGGATCCAGGAACTGATTAAAAGCTACAGGAAGCGACTAGAGGCTGTTATTTTTGCAAAAGGAGGATCTACTAAATATTAATGTCACTTTTCTGTTGAGGTGCCCATACTTTTGCACCGGTCAAATTTTGGTTTAATGCATATTGCACATTTTCTGTTAGTACAATAAACCTCATTTCAATCCTGAAATATTACTGTGTCCATCAGTTATTAGATATATCAAATTGAAATGGCTGTTGCAAACACCCAAATATTTAGAACTAAAAATGATTAAGATTAATAGGGGTGCTCAAACTTTTTCATATGACTGTAAGACCTCACAGCTCACAGTGCATGTCAGAGCAAGTGAGAATCATGAGGTCAAAGGAAATGCCCAAAGAGCTCAGAAACAGAATTGTGGCAAGGCACAGATCTGGCCAAAGTTACAAAAGAATTTCTGCAGCACTCAAGCTTCCTAAGAGCACAGTGGCCTCCATAATCCTTAAATGGAAGAAGTTTGGGACGACCAAAACTCTTCCTAGACCTGGCCATCCAGCCAAGCTGAGCAATTGTGGGAGAAGAGCCTTGGTGAGAGAGGTAAAGAAGAACCCAAAGATCACTGTGGCTGAGCTCCGGAGATGCAGTAGGGAGATGGGAGAAAGTTCCACAAAGTCAACTATCACTGCAGCTCTCCACCAGTCGGGGCTTTACGGCAGAGTGGCCCGAAGGAAGCCTCGTCTCAGTGCAAGACATATCAAAGCCCGCATAGAGTTTGCCAAAAAACACATGAAGGACTCCTAGACTATGAAAAATAAGATTCTCTGGTCTGATGAGATGAAGATTGAACTTTTTGGGGTTAATTCTAAGCGGTATGTATGGAGAAAACCAGGCACTGCTCATCACCTGCCCAATACAATCCCAACAGTGAAACATGGTGGTGGCAGCATCATGCTATGGGGGTGTTTTTCAGCTGCAGGGACAGGACGACTGGTTGCAATTGAAGGAAAGATGAATGCGGCCAAGTACAGAGATATCCTATAAGAAAACCTCTTCCAGAGTGCTGTGGACCTCAGACTGGTCCGAAGGTTCACCTTCCAACAAGACAATGACCCTAAGCACACAGCTAAAATAACAAAGGAACAACCCTGTGAGCAGTCTTAACTGGCCTAGCCAGAGCCCTGACCTCAACCCAATTGAGCATCTCTGGAGAGACCTGAAAATGGCTGTCCACCAACGTTTACCATCCAACCTGACGGAACTGGAGAGGATCTGCAAGGAAGAATGGCAGAGGAACCCCAAGTCCAGATGTGAAAAACTTGTTGCATCATTCCCAAGAAGACTCATGGCTGTGCTAGCTCAAAAGGGGGCTTCTACTCAATACTGAGCATAGGGTCTGAATACTTATGACCATGTGATATTTCAGTTTTTCTTTTTTAATAAATTTGCAAAAATATCTACATTTCTGTTTTTTTCTGTCAAGATGGGGTGCTGAGTGTACATTAATGAGAAATAAAATGAACGTTGCTGCTTTTAGCAAATGGCTGCAATGAAACAAAGAGTGAAAAATTTAAAGGGGTCTGAATACTTTCCGTATCCACTGTAACTCTGTACAACTGCAGATTTTTCTAGAACCATAATGCAGTACCCATAAACATAAGTGACCCTTACAGTGGGGAAAAAAAGTATTTAGTCAGCCACCAATTGTGCAAGTTCTCCCACTTAACAAGATGAGAGAGCCCTGTAATCTCAATTATGAGAGACAAAATGAGAAAACAAATCCAGAAAATCACATAGTCTGTCTGATTTTTAAAGAATTTATTTGCAAATTATGGTGGAAAATAAGTATTTGGTCAATAACAAAAGTTCATCTCAATACTTTGTTATATATCCTTTGTTAGCAATGACAGAGGTCAAACATTTTCTGTAAGTCTTCACAAGGTTGGCACACACTGTTGCAGGTATGTTGGCCCATTCCTCCATGCAGATCTCCTCTAGAGCAGTGTTGTTTTGGGGCTCTCGCTGGGCAACACAGACTTTCAACTCCCTCCAAAGGTTTTCTATGGGGTTGAGATCTGGAGACTGGCTAGGCCACTCCAGGACCTTAAAATGCTTCTTACGAAGCCACTCCTTTGTTGCCCTGGCGGTGTGCTGGGGATCATTGTCATGCTGAAAGACGCAGCCACGTTTCATCTTCAATGCCCTTGCTGATGGAAGGAGGTTTGCACTCAAAATCTCACGATACGATAACCAAAGCTTTGTAGCGGAAAGCACTTCCCGGTCAGGCTCTAGACTAAAAGACACCTCAGACATAGCTTCTGAATTCTGTGCGTTTTATCAGAAACTGTATAATCTTAGACCTGCTGAGACCCCTCTTGAACTACAAGACCGCTCTACTAAAATCCGGTCCTATTTGCAATCTCTCTCCCTCCCATCGCTTACTCCCAACAACAAGATGCCCTTACGACTTCTTTTACACTGTCAGAACTACAGTCCACACTTGCTGACACCCCTCTGGGGAAAGCTCCCGGCCCTGACGGCCTCCCAGCCTTTTATTACAAACACTTTAGCTCTATTCTTCTCCCCTATTTTCTCCAGGTTTGTAACTCTGTAGATGAAGCCCACTACTCCCCCCCCCACAAGCCTTGGAAGCCCATATTTCTATTATTCCTAAGGAGGGCAAGGACCCGACACAATGTGGTAGTTACCGCCCCATCTCCTTGTTAAATGTAGATGTTAAACTATACGCCAAGTTAGTAGCTAACAGATTAAAATCATTTCTACCCTCCCTGGTCCACCCAGAGCAAGTGGGGTTTATAACGGGCAGAGAAGGTAAACATAACACTCAACGAGTGCTCCACTTGATACAACACGCCCAAAGTAAGAAGACCCCCTTGGTACTTCTTTCAACAGATGCGGAAAAAGCCTTCGATAGGGTAGATTGGACCTTTATGACAGAGACATTACGGAATTTTGGCATACCATACATGTTTGTCCAGAAGGTCATGGCTTTGTACTCCAGACCTAGTGCTAAAATTAGAGTTAATGGATGCCTCTCCTCCTCGTTTGATATTAAAAACGGCACCAGGCAGGGATGCATATTATCCCCCTTACTCTTTGTTCTGACCATTGAAACATTAATTCAGAGTATCCGTCAGGACCCATTGCTGAAAGGTCTGGTCACTGGAGGGATATGTCATAGTACAGCTGCATTTGCAGACGACCTTTTAATAATTCTTACCAACCCAACTGTTGCATTACCCCATATAGATACAATCTTTACGGCCTTTGGTACCTTATCAAATTTTAAAATTAATACCACAAAATCTGAAGCCCTATGTGTCTATTGCCCCCCTTCGGTTAAATCTGACTTACAGGCTACCTCCCCATTCCCACTGCAATATGACTATATTAAGTATTTAGGATTAACTTTAACACCCTCACCCAGACGCTGGTACGATTCTAACTACGGCCCTTTGCTCTCCAACATCAAATCTCTATTAGAATCTTGGCAGGCCCCATATATCTCATGGATGGGTAGAACTAATCTATTGAAAATGACGATTCTACCTAAGATTTTATACTTATTTCAAACCCTCCCTATCCCTCTTCCACTAACATTCTTTTCCTCCCTCCGCAGAATGTTTTCAAAATATGTCTGGCATAACTCTCGCGTTCCGCACTCTTACTAGACCTAGGAAGTTGGGTGGTATGGGTCTACTAGATATAAAAACATATTATCATGCAGCACAACTGGCAAGGACCATTGATTGGTTTCAGAGCGATAATGCGAGATTACGTGTGTCAGTGGAGGAAGCCACTATAGATTTCCCCCTTACTGCGATACTATGGCTTCCCCGCCAAACGGCTAAGCAGATTCTCGCCTTTAATGTATTAACGTCAGCGGTCTATGACTCATGGCAATGGGTACGGAGACTGCTTCCTATGGCAACAGGTCCTTCCCCTCTTATGACCGTCCAAGATTTAATCCTATCGGAATCCAAGTTTATAGAATCGGCCCCAAGAGTGCCGAAACATGTCGGGAGATTACCCTACGACTCCATACTGATTGATGGGCCTTCCCCTCTTATTTTGAGTTCACCCAACACTTCCTCCCTACCCATACCAATTTTTTAACGTACCAATCGATTAAAATACTGTACCTGAGAGCCCTGAAGCAGAAACCTGACAATCGCACAACTACATGGCTAGAACAGCTTCTACTCCGGAAGCAAAATACACCAAGACCTTTATCTACTTTCTACTCCAACCTCCTGAGCGAACTAGGGACAGAACTCCCCTCATATGTGCGAAAATGGGAGGTAGACCTTCAAATGTCCTTTACTCCTGGAGAAATATCATCTATGCTCAAGCGATCCACAGGGCCTTCCAGATGTGTGCGCTTGCAGGAGTCTGGCTACAAACTGGTCACCAGATGGTATAGAACGCCTACTGTAGTCCACAAATTCTCTCCGGAGGTATCCTCTTTGTGCTGGCTTTGCCATAAGTCCGCAGGTTCCTACCTGCATATTTGGTAGGAATGCGAAAAAATAGCCCCTTACTGGTCACTAGTTCAGCAGATACTGAACCAGGTTTGTGGATTCACTGAACACCTGTCTCCTGTAGGAATTTTCTTGAATTTATGGCCCACTTCCCCGCCTAGGTCCCACAAGCGTCTTTGGCTTCAACTGGTAAATATCGCCAAATCTATGATCCCTTTATACTGGGCATCCGATTCCCCTCCTCCAATATCCCACTTTCTATGGAAAGTATCTCAAGTTGCACGGATAGAGGAACTTTCCCACTTAGAACTTCGTACCTACCAGAAGTTTTGCGATATTTGGGCGCCTTGGTATGAGTTCTCTAAAGATACTACTAAGACACATTTGTGGGAACCTCTTGTTTAACCAAATAGTTTACTGAGACCCTTGGCCTTCCACCCTAAGTATTTTTTTTTTTTGTATTTTTTCAATGCTAACGTTCCATTCATTATTGTGTTATTTGTCAATCGCGATATGTAATACGCCAGCTTATCCGATTGTTTACTTAATTATTGATTGTTGTGCCATGCACATTATATGTTACTGTCTATATTCATTGGTGATATTTGAAAATCTAATAAAAAGTTAATTAAGAAAAAAAAAAAAAAAAAAAAATCTCACGATACATGGCCCCATTCATTCTTTCATGTACACGGATCAGTCATCCTGGTCCCTTTGCAGAGAAACAGCTCCAAAGCATAATGTTGCCACCCCCATGCTTCACAGTAGGTATGGTGTTCTTTGGATGCAACTCAGCATTCACTCTCCTACAAACAAGATGAGTTGTGTTTCTACTAAACAGTTCTACTTTAGTTTCATCTGACCATATGACATTCTCCCAATACTCTTCTGGAACATCCAAATGCTCTCTAGCAAACTTCAGATGGGTCCGGATATGTACTGGCTTAAGCAGGGGTGTTCTGTCTTCTTACACGTTCTCTCAGTGTGCAGTCTGACATACAGCATAAACCTTCTCTGTCTTCCAAATAAACAGACTGTTTTTTCTGTAGTCTAAGAATTTATTGGTCAACAGGTTGTAAATATGGTAATGTGATGATGATATTGATATGATATGTTGTGATTTTGATATGTTGATATGTTCTGGTAAAACTATAAGAATACAAAAGTATAGGTATAAGTATTGAGCATGAATACATGGCCATGACACTTAAAATCAACAGTGAAAGCGCATGGTAAGATGGAAGCCTATACATATACACATATAACTAACAGTAATACATCCTGATTAAGCTATACATGGCTCACTAACAGTCCTGAACACTACATACATTCACATAGGAATAAGACAATTCCTACCAGATATGCTTGCACAAGGATAATGGAGCTCAAGTGTGGAGTAGTGCAAGAGATGGCATCCCAATGTCTTGTGGGCAGGTTTCTTGCTCCCAGAATGCCTTGCTTTACCCAGAGTGCATTGTAGCTCCCATAATGCAATAGCTTCATAAGGAGAATTCAACAGGTAATGTAACTGAAAGACCACTACATGGTGCTATAACCTAATTAGACTATACATTAACACAAGTATGTAAAATGAGATTATACACTTTTAACATCAGATTCTGATCCATTGGGCAGAACAAGGGGGACACGTCTGGCACTGCAGGATCTGAGTCCCTGGCGGTGTAGTGTGTCACTGACGGTAGCCTTTGTTACATTAGTCCTAGCTTTCTGCAGGTTGTTCACTAGATCCCCCGTGTGGTTCTGGGATTTTTGCTCACCGTTCTTGTGATTATTTTGACCCCACGGGGTGAGATCTTGCGTGGAGCCCCTGATCGAGGGAGAGTAACAGTAGTCTTGTATGTCTTCCATTTTCTAATTATTGCTCCCACAGTTGATTTCTTCACACCAAGCTGCTTACCTATTGCAGATTCAGTCTTCCCAGCCTGGTTTGTAGGTGACCAAATACTTATTTTCCACCATAATTTGCAAATAAATTCTTTAAAAAATCAGACAATGTGATTTTCTGGATTTGTTTTCTCATTTTGTCTCTCATAGTTGTCAATTACAGATCTCTCTCATCTTTTTAAGTGTGAGAACTTGCACAATTGGTGGCTGACTAAATACTTTTTTCCCCACTGTATATACCTTCATATGGTTTACAATTCCTATGGAATTTATAAAAAATTGTGGCATGTTATATCAGACTCCATATTTGGAGCTATTCTCCCCAGGTATGCTGATATACACCATACACTTACACCTATAGCGCTCTATTATGTACATGAGGCCTAAGTCTCATAGCAACAACCAACAGATGGCAGCTCAGTATAAGACAAAATAAGACATTTATCTAGTGACTGCTATTATGAAAATAAGATAAAGAATTTTTGGATTCAGCACCTAAACCGCAGCCTGGGCCTGACAGGCACTGTTTATTATCCTTACATCACATAGCAATTTGTGCCTAGCTGTGCAATTAGTAACAAGCAGAATGGAGCAAATGAGCTGACCCGACAGCAGCAAGCAGATGGCACAGAGACTTGTCTCGCCATACCGTACCTTGCACAGCGCTTTCATTAACTGATACATAATACGTCTTGTTTTTGAACTCCGGGGCATTATCATTGATGTCCAGGATCTTCAGATGAATCCCGAGTCTTGTACCCACTTTCATAGTAGTTTTGTTGATTGCATTGAATTTCCACTGCACATAAACAAAAAAAGAAAAAAGTTGCAGAGAACTTTGGCAGTTGATGCTATTAATGCAAAACCCAGCAGTGGTGAGGTATAACATAGCAGCTGCCGGCAACTACCGAGCATATGGTCCATGGAACGTTCTGGGCAATTATCTATGGGAAAGGTGATGGTTTTTAATTGGGGTGCTGAAATGATTGAAATCAGCACATAATCTTCTACATGAAAACCGATAAAATAGAGAGATATATAGATAGATAGATTTATAGATAGATATCATAATTTGTTAAAGGTTTCTGATGTAATGAAACTATACATAACCAGCTATACAAGGAAAATATGCAACTAATATAATTTTTGTATCATTTCGTTGCAGCTTCATCTGCAGTCAGTACATTGGCTTATACTCTGTCCTGCTTGCACAAGTTATAGTGAGAGAGATATAGATAGATAGATAGATAGATAGATAGATAGATAGATAGATAGATAGATATGAGATATACATACATATCAGATATAGAAAGATAGTCTGAAGTACCATGTGAAGGAAGGAAGACTTTGCCCTTTCTTTGTAGCTTAGTAAAGGCATATAGATTCTGGTCTTCCTCATCTAGAGCCGACAACCGTCACACTTACTTGGAACAAAGGGGTGGTTTCAAAGTCTATTTTCTGGTGCACGTAAATGGATCCAATGTCTTCATTTATATGGAAAAGTCCTTTGGGATCTTCATCCACTCCTTTCCCCTGCAGCTTATATATAAGCTGCAATCCTTCCAGGTTCACCTGCCAGATACCAAGATTTGAAGAAATACAAAAATAAAACATTGTCATTAATCTATTTTTGCCAAGTTTACACACAAGGCATGTAACACACCAGTATACCTTCTGGACAACAATCCATTAACCAAAATCCAATTGGCATATGTGGTCATTATGTCATCATTCATAAATGTACCCAACCCAATGGAAGGAGATTTTTTCTAATGGAATCAGCCGGATAAGAAAAATATTCTAGAATAAGGCAAGTCTTCCAGGGCATGCTCAAAATTACAGTTTTGCAACAGTTAGAAAGATTTGGGTTGGAGACCACTGCTCTACAGCACTATGTACAGTACAGTAACCACTTACAATCTTGTCCCTGACCCAAAATACTCTAATGACATGTTTTTAAAAGATGGGATTGCAGAAAGTCGGAAAGTAAAATTTACAGAATGGCTCATATGGAATGCAATATAGAATACATTCTATATCTTTTCCAAAAAAAATTACATGCAGCAGGCAGTGCTGGGTTTACTCATACCTGGGAAAGTTACAACAATCACACTGTTTTTGGAGAACTACTGGTTACTGATTCTTAATGGATGCAATAAACAACAAGGAGTTTTTAGAGGGGGATTTACCAACAAAAAAATTATGTCTTTGACTTTTACTATATTTTTTTTTTTTCAAAAAAATATTTTATTTTTGCATGATACTTTTATTACTGTATTTATTTGTGTTCACCTGAACTTTTACCTCTTATTTAACAAACAAACCCTGAAATGCCATGCAGCATGAATAGAGTGTACAGGCACCCCCTAGAGACACATACCATAGAGGCTGAACAATATGTTTGTTAAATTATACAAAGAGATATAATCATTAAAATACCATAATGTCACAGAAGATAAAAAATAACAGCATTGTTCTCATGCACTGCATACAGTGAACCAATGGAAATGCGGTTGCATAGATGAACTGTAGAAGAGCAACATATATTCATCTGTTAAAGGGACATTCCAACTCCAATACATATCAGTATTGCCTGGAGTGATCCTTCAAGGCAGACTCACATTTTGAAGCAAGAAACGTCATAATCTATTCAATGGTGGGAATGCACCCCTTGTGGCAGTGGTATTTACTAACCAGATAGCAGAAAGTTGATGCTTTTTCCCATCTACAGTGCCTTGCGAAAGTATTCGGCACCCTTGAACTTTTCAACCTTTTGCCACATTTCAGGCTTCAAACATAAGGATATAAAATTTTAATTTTTTGGTGAAGAATCAACAACAAGTGGGACACAATCGTGAAGTGGAACAAAATTTATTGGATATTTTAAACTTTTGTAAAAAATAAAAAACTGAAAAGTGGGGCGTGCAATATTATTCGGCCCCCTTAAGTTAATACTTTGTAGCGCCACCTTTTGCTGCGATTACAGCTGCAAGTTGCTTGGGGTATGTCTCTATCAGTTTTTCGTTCCACTTCACAATTGTGTCCCACTTGTTGTTGATTCTTCACCAAAAAATAAAAATTTTATATCTTTATGTTTGAAGCCTGAAATGTGGGAAAAAGTTGAAAAATTCAAGGGGGCCGAATACTTTCGCAAGGCACTGTATATCAATAAGATGTCTTCCCATGTAAGGTAAAGTTTAAACCTACCTAAGTTTTATATTAGCATATTATACAGGATTATTGAACGCTTTAACCATGCTAAGAGAACAGGTCATTGAGGACTGGGTCGACCTTAATGGTGTGCAGTATTATTTGGGCACTGCATTACTATATACTTTGGGTACTTGCATAACATGAAGCTCCTGGGCCCCACAGCAAAATATAATAGCCTCACTTACAATGTGACATATATGATCCTGATATCTTCTCAGCAAAGGGCCCTTTGGGTCTTCTCAGATGCAACTGTACCTCTGTATTACCATGAGCTATGTACTTCACCATAGAAGTGGGGTCTTCATAGAAGGTGCTACACAGGAAACCCTCAAGCACTGACTGAGGAGGACACAAATGACTGCTACTACTCCCCTCAATTTTAGAACAATGTATCATAAAATTCTGCCTGCTTTATCTGATTTGCCTTTTCTAATATGAGATCAAGTGAATCTATACTACATGAAAGATGATTTATAACCAGCAGCAGGTGTCCCTGCTAAGCTGTAGGCTGTTTCGAGGTGTGTCTGCCAATGTATGGAATATGAGGATCCAGCACACCATCTGTTAGCTATAGGTAGATGACATTTTCAAGCCTCATAAGTAATTATGCCAGGTGCTATGTTGTATATAGGAGATATACACTACATGGACAAAAGTATTGAGACACCTACACATTACACCTAGAGGAGCTTTTATGACATGTCATTCTAAATCCATAGGCATTAATATGGAGTTGATTCGCATTTGCAGCTAGAACAGGTTTACTCTTCTGGGAAGTCTTTCTTCAAGATTTTAGAGTGTGTCTTTGGGATTTTTTTGCCCATTTCATGAATGGACTTGTTGCAAAGATGACACCCTATTACAGTACCATGGTGAAACTCAATGAGCTCTTTAAAACTTCACAAATGTTTGCAAAAGGCAGACTGTATGGCTAGGTGCTCGATTTTTTTCAATGATTGAGAGGTGTGTCCCAATATTTTTGCCTATATGGTGTATTCTGCCATATGTGAGGCCCCTCTGATCTGGAGTCAAAAATATCATGCTTAACTAAAGTTGAAGTTACTGTAGTGGAAACAATGCACCGTGGTCATTTCCCCAGGTCCCAGTTCACAATAAGGCTGGGTTTACACAGCACTTTTTTTTTACTAACGACCAGCATGCAGTATTTAATTGCAGTAAAGAGTAGCACATGTTGCTATGCATCTCTCACATGTATGCTGACAACCATTAAACTGTAAACTTCTGATCGCTGTTATAATGCAGGTGAGATATAAAGTATCATGTAATACTCTTTACTGCAATTATAACCTGCGCAGTTCTTCCAGACAAAAAAGTTGTTTAAGGCTGGGGCCCAACGTTGCGAAAACATAGTGTTTTACATTACATGCAAAGAGGATGGGATTCTGGCTAATCCCATCCACACATTGCAAAAACAAAATCTGCAGTGAAAATGCTGCATTTTCAAAAAACACTTCCATTTTTGAAAATCGCAGCATGTCAATTATACAGTACCAACGAAAACGCTGGTATTTTCCATATAGGTATAATAGGGACAGAAAGTCCGCAGAGGAAAACTCTGCAGACTTTCTGTGAAAAACGTTGTGGAAATAAACGTGATGCACTTCCTACGCAGTCTTTTCCGCAGCGTTTTTTGGCTTGCTACATTGGGCCTTAGCCTCAATCGAGACTTAAAATTGGGAATACTAATCACAGTGGCAAACAATTCATAATAAATGGCTATATCCACCTTTGAACACTGGGTCATAAATAGAAGTAATGCATATAAAAAGTTGAGTCACTTTGCAAATACATTGCATTGTTTATTCTGTAGTCATTTCGAGTTACAAATTGTATTATACTTCAGAGCTGCACTCACATTTTGCTAATTATTCTTGAAAAGAAGCCTGTCCAAGGACATAATCCTATATTTTTAGGTTATCGCAGTAACAAGTCTCCTCCCTTCTCCCCCAAAACATAGTCTCTGGGGGATGCCTTGATGACCAGTCCTTGTTGAAGCACAATTGTAAGCTGCAATGTAGTTATGCAAAATTTCTCAGCACCATGAACACTGAACCGCTATTAAGCAGTCCATAACTTGTATTAACAATGCACTTCTCAAGGGTTTCTCCTGTCTTTAGTAAGAGGGCTGATTCTAATTAGAATAGCTATGTGGCCCACTACCCAAGGTTGTGCGCTGTCTGGTGCAGTTCAATATAGGAAGCAGGAGCAGTGCATGTGTAGCTGGTGATGTGAGGAGTAAAAGAGTGCTGTATGGGACTGCATGTTGGATAGGGATCAGTAGTGTAGCTATAGGGTCAAAGCTGTGACCGGGCTCTTACACCAAGGGGCCCACAGGAGGGCCCCTTTACAACACACTGTATGCTACAGCATCTCTAGTAGGACCTTGTAGCAGCAGTGACAGGTTGACTGTTATAGAAACTCAGACGCTCATTCATGACCAGGGTATTGCCAAGTCGCCCGCTCTTCTCTGTTTTCTTTACCTGAAATAAATACTCTACACCGATGTTGGATTAAATTGGCCACAGCAGCCAGTTTATTAAATAAAATAATTTAACCATTTAAATGCCACAACAAATATTCCCCAAAACACAGTAAATAACCCGACCCGACGACGGAGGACCTCGAGGCCCCAAAACCCAAAATGTTAACCCCATACTTCCTGAGCACCAGCTGTTACCCCTAGCCGTTCCACACCAGCTCAGGGGCACCTATTTAAATAAATCTGCTCGGTGCTCTATTTCCTAAGGCCATAAAGCCCTTAATACCCTTTAACCCTACCGGAGCCATCCAGCCACAATCCAAATGGTCTGGGGAGTCCAGCCCCTACCGCGGGGCCCTCCCCACCACGACCATTTCCGATATCCCAGCCTCGAGGACCCCCACCGCCAAAGCCACTGTGACAGAACATCCTGACTAAAACGACCCCTTCACTGAACCAAACAAAAAAGGGGAGGGTGGGCGGGGGCTTCACTCACTCCCTGCTTTCTCTAGAGTGGCGGGAGTCTTCCCGCCTTCACTTTAAATACTCCCTCCCCCAACCCCCCCCTTTCCCTGCTGCCCTCCCCTACGCTTCCTCTAAACGGCCAACTTAACCCTTTCCTGAACCCTCAGCTTATGATCCTGGCTAAACTCCTGTCATGCAGGCCTCCCCTTCCATCCTTCGTCCTCGGTCCGGCCTCACTTGACCAGGGTATTGCCAAGTCGCCCGCTCTTCTCTGTTTTCTTTACCTGAAATAAATACTCGACACCGATGTTGGATTAAATTGGCCACAGCAGCCAGTTTATTAAATAAAATAATTTAACCATTTAAATGCCACAACAAATATTCCCCAAAACACAGTAAATAACCCGACCCGACGACGGAGGACCTCGAGGCCCCAAAACCCAAAATGTTAAACCCATACTTCCTGAGCACCAGCTGTTACCCCTAGCCGTTCCACACCAGCTCAGGGGCACCTATTTAAATAAATCTGCTCGGTGCTCTATTTCCTAAGGCCATAAAGCCCTTAATACCCTTTAACCCTACCAGAGCCATCCAGCCACAGTCCAAATGGTCTGGGGAGTCCAGCCCCTACCGCGGGGCCCTCCCCACCATGACCATTTCCGATATCCCAGCCTCGAGGACCCCCACCGCCACAACGCCCACCGATGACCACCTTATTGGCGGGCGTCCCGCCACACCCCCAGAGCCGTCTCAATGCCCTGCTGCAATCCCAGGCACCACATGTCAATACCCACGGCGTTCAAATGAACCCTGTCCCTCCTCCAAAATCCACCCTCCCCAGATTCCAATTCACTATGGCGCACTGAGACCGCTCCATTCTGTGCCATAAACCTCCCAATGGCCCTACTCACCTTGATACTGGCTTTGTTCACACGTTCCACAGACCGGGCCGCCCTCCACACTTTCCTTGGCACAATATCCGACCATACTGTTACCAATCCCGGAAACATCGCCCAGAGCCGCAATAAGTCGAATTTTATATCGTTAATCAGCTCCCGAAAAGGGCGGACCCCCAAATCGTTACCTCCAACATGCAATACCAGTATGTCCGGAGGTCTATCCAGCCTCACGAAGCGATGAAACTCCGCGAGCACCCTGCCCCATCCCCCTTAAGCCTAACCAGCGCAACTGCACCTCCCCTCGCGCAAACCCCAACTGCCTACCGTCTGGTCGCACCGCCGCCCGCACTGCGCCCCAGAACACAAAAGAATGGCCCATCAACCAAACCAAGCACGGCTCGGCACCTGTAAAACATCAAAAGCAACATAACAATAACAGGCCCCAGGCACTAACACCTGCTCGAACAAAACCCCCTTTTTCTTACCCACCTACCTGCGGACCTCCCCTGTTACGAAAGTGTGTTTTGTTCAGACCAGCCCCCCCAAACGGACATATGACCTAAAACGCACTGATTCCCATCGGCCGATGTGCCGAATTACGTCCTCCCCCAAACCCCTCCTGGCCGCCGCCATAGCTGCCCCAATCCGGAAGGAGTGACCACTAAAATACTCCTCCCCCAAACCCAGATAACACAAACATCGCCGAAAAACTCCCAAGAATTGAAACCTGGACAAAAACGACCCATCCTCATGGACCAGGAGAGGGCCTGTCGCTCGACCCCTGTCCGAACAATAAGACCTCAAGCAACTAACAGGACACATCAAACACCCTGGCACCGCAAACAGCCGCACCGCACACCCCCGGCCTTCCTGGTCCGTCTTCGAACGCCTTAACCTAAATTCCACCCTGTCCTTGTACAGGCTCACATCCTCCCAAAACACACCCCCCGGACGAGTCCGAGATCCACTCACCAATTCCCCCAACCGCAAGGCTCCAAAAAAGGCGAGCGAAAACGCCGCCCTGAACAATAAGACCTCCCACGGGCTCGCCCCCACCGTCCCCAAAGCGGAGCCCAAGTCCAGCAGTATGGAAAAGGACACCGGTCTGCGCGTGTCATTCGCCGCCTTGAAACGGCGCCAACCTTTTACCGCCTGCCGCACCAGAAATGACTTCGTAAAGTCCGGCATTCCCCTACTCTTAAACCCGAAGGTCAAACCCGCTAAACACGTATTCAACCTAGAAACTGTCCACCCCGACTCCTTACAATGCCCCACGAATAATAATAACGGCATCTCGAAATCCTCCGTCTCAACCCCCAAAGAACCCAACCACTGCTCCCACTGTTCCCAAGCTTTTGTATAGGCCGCCCATGTACCGTCCACCAAAGATGCCCGAATCAAACACTCCGCCGCCCGACCGGCACGGTCCACAACTCCGTCGGCCATCGCGTGCCGTTCTCGTCTGCCTCCGGCACCAACCTCCTGAAACGATCCCACTGAAAACGAGAGAGGGCATCAGCCACATCATTCTGCACCCCTGGGACATGGACCGCTACAATCCAAACATTCAACCTCAAACATTCCAACACCAAGCGCTGCAAAACCCGAACCACCGGCGGCGACCCGGCTGACAACCGATTTATCGCCTGCACCACCCCCAAGTTGTCGCGATGAAAGCGAATCTTCTTATTACGAAAAATTTCCCCCCACACTACCACCGACACCAGAACAGGAAATAATTCTAACAAGGCCAGGTTCCTGACCAGCCCCCCCCGAAACCCACTCGTCCGGCCAAGAACCTACGCACCAACTACCCTTAAAATATGCCCCAAACCCTACGCTCCCGGCCGCGTCCGTAAAAAGATCCCATTCCCCTGCTACCACTGCCTCCTCCATCCACAGTGACCGCCCATTATATTGTTCTAAAAACGAGTCCCAAACCCGCAAATCTTCTCTCAACTCCCCCCCCAACCGGATAAAATGTGTGGGAACGGACACACCAGCCGTTGCCGCTGCCAACCGTCGAGAAAACACCCTCCCCATCAGTATAATCCGGCACGCGAAGTTCAATTTGCCTAAAAGAGACTGCAATTCCTTTAATCGCAGCTTTTTTAGCCGACATGCCCTCTGAACCTCCGTCCGCAGCCCACATAACTTGTCCTCTGGAAGACGACACTCCATACGGACCGTGTCAATGGTAATACCCAAAAAACTGAGAACCGTCGCCGGACCCTCAGTTTTTTCACGCGCTAGTGGCACCCCAAAATCCGCCGCCACCCGTTCCACCGAATGCAGCAAGAACGAGCAAACGGAGGAATCCCCCGGACCAATGCAAAGAAAGTCATCCAAGTAGTGAATGACAGAGGCCCACCCAGAAACGTCCCGGATGACCCATTCCAAAAACGAACTAAACTTTTCGAAATAGGAACACGACAATGAACAGCCCATTGGCAAGCAACAGTCGACAAAAAACCCGCCCCCCCAAAAACAACCCAACAAGTGCTGGCTATCCGGATGCACCGGCAGCAGCCTAAATGCCGCCTCGATGTCAGTCTTCGCCAACAACGCCCCCCGGCCAAAACGCCGGACCCAGAAAATCGCTGCATCAAATGAAGTATACTCCACCGAACACAACTCGGGGTCGATCCCGTCATTAACAGACGCCCCTTTTGGGAATGACAGATGGTGAATAAGCCGAAACTTATTCGGCTCCTTCTTTGGGACCACCCCTAAAGGAGACACCCGCAAGTTCGGCAAAGGAGGCTCTGGAAACGGTCCCGCCATGCGCCCCAGGTCCACCTCTTTCCTCAGCTTTTCTGAGACCACCTCCGGATGCTCCCGTGCCGACCTCAAATTCCTAGCCACCCCTGAAACCGCCGCCTCAACAAACGGCATCCGAAAACCCGACTTGAACCCCTCCGACAACAAGGCCGCCGCCTCCCTATCTGGGTACCTATTTAGAAATGGCGCCATCCTTTCCAGCCGCACCGGAGTCGTCCCCTTTCCCAGCCCCATCTGAACCCTTCTGCTTGGAGCGGAAGCATCAGTTGGCTCCATGGGTGCCCCCACAAGAGGAGCACTCATGCTTAAACTTACACTTGGAGCCGAACTTACACCCCCCTTCATTAAATGAGAAACAGAGTCCCTTCTGTGCCGCGACCGAGCGCCCCGAAGACTCGGGGCCCCCGGTTCCCCCTGGAAAGGACGGCCCCGCCCTCGCTTGCGCCATAATCCTCAGCCATAACCCAATGTCTCTATGGTCCCAGCGAATGCTGGACCGAACCGCTTTCCGCTGACGATTGTTCGTCATACCGGAGCCATGCCTGCCCCCCATACGTCCTATGCGCCTCCCCTATTGCATCCAAATAACAGAAAAGCGCCGAACAATTTTCCGGTGCCTTCTCCCCTATGACACTTGCCATTATGGCGAACGCTTGCAGCCAATTAGCAAACGTCCGAGGAATAAGGCGGTACCGCCTCTTCTCCTCCTCCTCCTTCTTCTCTTCCTTCCTAGGCTTGTCCAAATTAAAGCGCTCCAATGGCAAAAGCGAAAATATATCAACGTATTCGCCTTTCCAAATGCGCTCCCTCACCTCCTGCTTCAAGTGAGCCCCTAAAGGCCCCTCAAAGCAGACATACTTCCCCCCTTTGCCGCATCGTCTAACCGTGGCGCGTCCCCTTTATCCTCACTCTGAGTTTGCACCGACACCCCCGACACAGAGGAAGCCCCCCTACCGATACCGCCGGCGAACTTCCCCGCCCCCCCACGCCAGCGTTGGGGACGACGACGTCCCCCCGCCGCTCCCTGCTCCCCGCACCATTTCCGCCTACACCCCCATAAAGGCTAACATACCCCTGCTTAGCTCCTCGGGGTTCCCCTCTAAACCCCTCCCCCCTGAAGCCGCTAACAAGGGCCCTGTTACAGTAGTTGAACGCTCACCTGGGCGCCTGGGTGCTGTGAACCCAGCGGCCACTGAATCCTGGTCCTGTCGTCCTGTAGCCATCTCACTGGGGCCCTCCTCACCGCTATCCACGTCGGGCCTCCTGGACAAGGCCTCCGCGACGCCTGCGCTGTGGGCGCCATCTTGGGCTGATGTTGCGCTAGACCCAGCCTGCCGCTCTGTCGCTGAAGGTGCAAGCCCCGCTTCTCCCACGCGCACAGGGGCTGCACCGGAGATCCTCCTGCGCACCACAGGCCGAGCCAGAGTCACCGCCGCCGCCGGAAGGCCCACCGCTTCAGATCCCGACTCCATCAAGGTCAGTGATGCAGGAGGGGCGACTCCCCCTCCCCCCGCTGCGGGTCCCGCCGTCGCCACGGATTCCTCCCGGCCCGGGACTGCCGCTCAGCAGCGCGCCGAGTGGTGCCCTGGACCGGAGGGTCCCGTGAGGGGCTCCTAATTCGGCGCCGGACCCGAGGGGTCTCCTTGGGGCTGAGGCGCGCCGGAGGCCTGGTCCTCCGCGGCCGTCTTCCAGAAGGAGAGGGGCGGCTAGCCCACTCTCCAGACCCCTGTATCAATCCCTGCAGCTGGGATTGCAGCCATTGCGGTCCCCTAAGTTCCGCTTCAGCCCTGAGCTGGGCCAGCATATCCTCGACCTCAGACATCCTGGGCAAGCGAAGAAAACCGCAGAGGTGTGTTGGCTTCACTCACTCCCTGCTTTCTCTAGAGTTGCGGGAGTCTTCCCGCCTTCACTTTAAATACTCCCTCCCCCAACCCCCCCTTTCCCTGAACCCTCAGCTTATGCTCCTGGCTAAACTCCTGTCATGCAGGCCTCCCCTTCCATCCTTCGTCCTCGGTCCGGCCTCACTTGCTGGCTGGTGTTGTGTTTAGATACATTTATGTCAGAGAGGGGGCTCTTGTGAGAAGCAATGCTTCACTAACTTACTTAGCTGGGGCTGCCCAGCGGTCAGTAAGCAGCTCTGTCCTGTGAAGACAGAGAATGAAGATGAGCAGGGCTCCCACTCCTCGGCTTGTTCCCACTATGTCTGCTGTCCATTATTACTCAGTTACAGTAAAGATAGTAGTACAGATAGTGAGCATGTATTGGTAACAAGTTGATTCATCCTTTAGTTTTCTTCCTGTTTCTAATCCATTGAGTTTAGAGAACATTTAGCTACCCCTCTGATAGGAATGAATGGACGGAGGTTTTGTACTTTTCTTGGGACTGCAAGTGTGAGGGGCTAAAGGGAGGAAAAAAGATGTTGTTTACATGGGTCTGCATGTGGGAGGGGGCTGAATAGAATGCATTTTTGTTGAGGGTGAAAGGAAAGGATTTTTTAACATACAGGCCGTATGTTGGAGGGTGCTGAAGGGAGACAATGAACATTTTACTTAGGACTGCATGTTGGAAGGGGCTGTAGGGAGTATAGGTGATATTGTTTCTATGGGAGTGCATGCAGGATGGGGCTGAAGGGAAAAAGTGATGTTATTTTCATAGGACTTTATGTTAGAGGATGCTGAACTGAGAGCGCTGATGTATACATGGGACTATATCTTAGTGGTGGCTGAAGGGAGTGATTTTGTTTTCATGGGACTGTATGTTAAAAAGGGGTAAAAGGAGAGGAATGATTTTCTTTTTCCATGGTGATGTTTACATGGGCCTGCATGTTGGAGGGAGCTGAGGGGAGAGGGTGATGTTTACATGGGACTGCATGCTGGAGGGGCTAAAGGGAGAAGGTGTGATTTTGTCTAGTAATTATACTCATGTTCTGAAGACAGATTTCTCTACTTGTAAGGCAGCATTCACACAATTGCATCCACTGACATGTGAGGTCTGTGCTATTCACAGACAGCTCTCCACCCTGCTCATTAGTAGGTGATGTGCTGTCTGTGGTTGATCCACTTTTCATTCTGTTTAATTTTCTATACTTTATATAGTCTCCGTGAAAAAAAAAGGACATGCCTTCTTACACGGATGTCTGAAGAAGAACATTGCAATTAATGGGTATGCCACAAGTACATGGTATGCAGACGTGTGAATAAAGCCTAAGGCCAGTTTTATTTGACTGATGGGGTCAAGAAATAAAATCTATGTGTTGGCCATACTTCACAGCCCAACTGTGGTTCATATGAATGTCAGTGACATCATTAGGCTGAGGCCCCATGTTGCAGAAATGCAGCTTTTTTTGTTGCAGATTTTGCTGCGGTTGTTTGAGCCAAGAATGGCTGCAAAAGGAATGGGAAATATATAGGAAGTTCTTATACTTCTCCCTTCTGCTCAATGCACTCCTGGCCTTAGCTCAAAAAACCGCAGCAAAATCTGCAACAAAAAAAGCTGCGGCCCCACGCTTAGGCTGAGGCCCCACGCAGCAAATCGTTGTTAAAAAATGCTGTGGAAAAGACCACAGCGGAAATGCATCGCGTTTTTTTCCGTCGCGTTTTTCACAGAAAGTTTTCTCTGCAGACTTTCTTTCCGATCATACCTATACAGAAAACACCAGTGTTTCCGTAGTTATAATTGACATGCTGCAAGTTTCAAAAATGCAAGCGTTTTTGAAAATACAGCATTTCTGCTGCGGATTTTTTTCTGCAATGTGTGGATGGGATTAGCCAGAATCCCATCCACTTTGCAGGTAATGTAAAATGCTGAGTTTTTTGCAACGTGGGGCCCGACCTCATATTGTTTTATGATGGCTGTACCACAGTACAGTACTGACATGATGCTGTGAATGCTGTACACTACAGCTGCAGTCATGTGGAAGCTCAAAGCATCATAATAGAGTATTCACAATTTTTCTTAGTCTAATCACAGTCATGTGAAACTGGCCTCAAAGCTTATTCAGATGACCATGATAAAAATTAGCTGTGAAAGGAGGATGAAATTATTCATTTTTTATATTCCGTTTGCATCCACACATCAGTTGTTTTCAGGGATCTCTCAAAGACTTGAGTCTATGAGTGTGAGCTGTGAAAAACAGTCAGAAATAGGACATTTCCTATTTTGTGACATGCCGTTCACATGGTCTGTGGACATTTTTCAATGTAGAAGGTAAAAGTTGTTCACAAGTGGAAAAAGATTTTACTCTACAAGTAATAGATAATCTCATACAATTTTTGAAGAAAGATCTGTCCATGCTATAAATAATAATAAGATAAAACAAGTACGGTACATTGCTCAACAGAAACCATGATCTTCCTTATAACAACTCGATTCTAGTCAGTTCCGCAGTGAGACAGCTACAGTGGGGATAAAAATTATTTAGTCAGCCACCAATTGTGCAAGTTCTTCCACTTAAAAAGAGGAGGCCGGCCTGTAACTGACATCATAGGTAGACCTCAACTATGAGAGACAAAATGAGAAAACAAATCCAGAAAGTCACATTGTCTGATTTTTAAAGAATTTATTTGCAAATTATGGTGGAAAATAAGTATTTGGTCACTAACAAAAGTTCATCTCAGTACTTTTTTATATATCCTTTGCTGGCAATGACAGAGGTCAAATGTTTTCTGTAAGTCTTCACAAGGTTGGCACACACTGTTGTTGGTATGTTGGCCCATTCCTCCATGCAGATCTCCTCTAGAGCAGTGATGTTTTGGGGCTGTCGCTGGGCAACACGGACTTTCAACTCCCTCCAAAGGTTTTCTTTGGGGTTGAGATCTGGAGACTGGCTAGGCCACTCCAGGACCTTGAAATGCTTCTTACAAAGCTACTCCTTCGTTGCCCTGGCAGTGTGCTTGGGATCATTGTCATGCTGAAAGACCCAGCCACGTTTCATCTTCAATGCCCTTGCTGACGGAAGGAGGTTTGCACTCAAAATCTCACGATACATGGCCCCAATCATTCTTTCATGTAGACGGATCAGTCGTCCTGGTCCCTTTGCAGAGAAACAGCCCCAAAGCATGATGTTGCCACCCCCATACTTCACAGTAGGTATGGTGGTCTTTGGATGCAACTCAGCATTCACTCTCCTCCAAACACGACGAGTTGTGTTTCTACCAAACAGTTCTACTTTGGTTTCATCCTACCATATGACATTCTCCCAATACTCCTCTGGAACATCCAAATGCTCTCTAGCAAACTTCAGATGGGCCCAGTTATTTACTGGCTTAAGCAGGGGGACACGTCTGGCACTGCAGTATCTGAATCCCTGGCAGCGTAGTGTGTTACTGACGGTAGCCTTTGTTACGTTAGTCCCAGCTTTCTGCAGGTCATTCACTAGGTCCTCCCGTGTTGTTCTGGGATTTTTGCTTACTGTTCTTGTGATCATTTTGACTCAACAGGGTGAGATCTTGTGTGGAGCCCCTGATGGAGGGAGATTATCAGTGGTCTTGTATGTCTTCCATTTTCTAATTATTGCTCCCACAGTTGATTTCTTCACACCAAGCTGCTTGCCTATTGCAGATTCAGTCTTCCCAGCCTGGTGCAGGTCCACAATTTTGTTTCTAGTGTCCTTCCACAGCTCTTTGGTCTTCATCATAGTGGAGTTTGGAGTGTGACTGTTTCAGGTTGTGGACAGGTGTCTTTTATACTGATAATTTCAAACAGGTGCCATTACTACAGGTAATAATAATAATAATAATAGTCCTTTAATAGTCCCACAGTGGGGAAATTCAGTGTGTTACAGCAGCAAAGATAAGATAAGATAAGCAGATACAAATACAACATGTACAGGAATGTTCCAAGGTGAGAGGCATTACATTAATAGCAGACAGACAGATAGGACGTAGCAGAGGGGGGGGGGGATTTAACAGGCAGAGAGATATTTCAGTTCTCTGTATGTAATGATCTCCGCTTAGGTCGGTGTTGGTTGTACAGCCTAACCGCGGTGGGGAGGAAAGACTTCCGATAGCGCTCCTTCTCACACCTAGGGTGGAGCAGTCGGTCACTGACAGTACTGCCCAGCGCAATCACAGTCTCATGCATGGGATGGGAGTTATTCTCCCGCATGGAGCTCACCACGGACAGTATCCTTCTGTCACCCACCACCTGCACTGGGTCCAGTGGGCTCTCCAGGACAGAGCTGGCCCTTCTAATCAGCTTGTCAAGTTTATTTCTGTCCCTGGTTGATATGCTGCTCCCCCAGCAGGCCACTCCAAAGAAGATGGCTGATGCCACTACCGAGTTGAAGAAAGTCCTAAGAAGTGCCCCCCGGATTCCAAAGGCTCTCAGCTTCCTAAGCAGGTAGAGCCTGCTGTGGCCCTTCCTGTACAGGGCCTCCATATGATCTGCCCAGTCCAGCTTATTATTAATGAGCAAACCCAGGTACTTATAGGTGTTCACAATCTCGATGCCCGTCCCCAGGATGTCCACTGGTTTTGGAGGGCATCTGCCTTTACGGAAGTCCACCACCATCTCCTTGGTCTTCCCCGCGTTAATCTTCAGGTGGTTCTGGTGGCACCAGTCCACAAAAAAACGGTTCAGTTCTCTGTACTCCCTGTCATCATCGTCTGTGATGAGGCCTACTATTGCAGAGTCGTCAGAATACTTCTGTAGGTAGCAGCTGGATGAGTTGCACCTAAAATCAGCAGTGTACAGTGTGAAGAGGAAAGGGGCGAGAACCGTACCCTGAGGTGCCCCCGTATTACAGATCACGGTACCTGACACACAGTCTTGGGCTCTCATGTATTGAGGTCGATTTGTGAGGTAGTCTAGGATCCAGTTGGAGAGGTGGTGGTCCACTCCAGCAAGGCCCAGCTGGATGAGTGGAGGACAGAGGAGCCTCTTAAAGAAGAAGTTACAGGTCTGTGAGAGCCAGAAATCTTGCTTGTTTGTAGGTGACCAAATACTTATTTTCCACCATAATTTGCAAATAGATTCTTAAAAAATCAGACAATGTGATTTTCTAGATATGTTTTCTCATTTTGTCTCCCATAGTTGAGGTCTACCTATGATGTCAATTACAGGCCTCTCTCATCTTTTTAAGTGGGAGAACTTGCACAATTGGTGGCTGACTAAATACTTTTTTTCCCCACTGTAGAACAGAGCTGCTGTATGGAGGTACTCCCTATTACAACTAAAGTTTGCACCGACACCATGAAACTCCGTGCACCAACTCCACACTAGTCACTAGTTCAGTAGTGATAGAACTAGAATGGAGTTGCTGTATCGAGGATCTCCTTATAACAACTATAGAATGCACTGAAACCATGGACCTCCATACAGCAATTCCATTCTAGTCAATTCATTAGTGAAATAGTTAGAATGGAGTTGCTGCATGGAGGACCTACGTATGACAACTACAGTCTGCATGACTCCATTCTAGTTAGTTCAGAAGTGAGAGAACATCCTTATAACAACCACAGTTGTATACTATATTATTTTGCGTCTCATTGCATGAATTGCACAAGTAGAAATCACACACTTTATGTGAAATTTTCAGTAATATCTAGATCATTTTTTTCCTCTTAGGCTGGTTTCACACTAAAATTTTATATTATCCCTTGTTATAAGAATAGCAGTCACAACTGGCCCATGGTGAGGTGGATTGAAGTCACCAGTATTATAAAATGCACTCTTAGATGGGTTGGTCCTGTTACAGATTTTTCATTGAAGCAATTCCATATTAATAGTGATAGTTTTTATTGTCATGTATAACAGCTGTTTGTAGTGACCCCTATCTATTAGCACTGTATTTTATCTGTCACAAGGCATCCTCCCAACCCCCAGCGACTAGATTATAATAGATTTCCAGGTCTGTGTAATTTTATGAAAAGAGAGACCATTGTATCTTAGGTAGAAGATGATTGCAGAACACAATTACTTGAACAGTACAGCAAGCCTATCAAGAGCAGTAAATGGCAAGATAATTAAGACAAGGCGAGTATGTGGTGATTATAACAAAAGATTCCAGCAAGTGCATTCCTGAGACTTTCAAGGGAGGGTAACCTAATTTAAGTGATGTGTCTGATTATATTAGGCAGTAAATGGGTGGAATGTTATGTGGCTGTAAAATGGCATTTGTGGGCTGTTTGGCAGTCACAACAACATAATAAAACCTCCATTCTTCAATATCGGCAGCCGGCCTATTGTGTGAAATTACAATGCTTCTCTGAAAAAAACAAACCATACTTCCCCATGCAGCGCTCGAAGTTTGCTTTTTGTCCATACTACTGTAAATACAGCAGATTATATTTGTATAATGAATGAATTTGGAGTCTATAGAAATGTAACATTATGTGTACATTTTAGTTTGAAAGTGAGTTCCATAAGGCATTGCTCCAAACTCCCTCTAATCCTATGACCATTATCTGGAAAAGGATATTCTCCTACTGCTATGATGCGGCAGAGCTGATATTATAGTAGGACATGTTGTCACTTCTAGTTAATCCACATCAGCTTATGTAAGCACTGCTGGGATATACAGCCTTCAATCGTGCATATCTGGCATTGTTAGCAAACCAATCTTCAAATAGCCTATTAGAGAATTCTAACAATAAAGTTGAATCCCCTTTCAGGGTCCTCTCCTATGTGCTAGAAAGGAGAGCAGATACAGAATGAAGAACATCTCTCTATGGACATGCTGACATCCATTACAAGGACAGTCCACTGAATATATCACACTTTTTGCCATATTTCTCCATATACTGGTAGGGGTCTAGTGGGACCTTGTTAGGTGACTTTTGTCCTCTCATCACTAAAATACTGCAGTGCTTACCGTGCCAATAAGTTTGGGGTAAGGACCTGGCAACTCTTCTTGAAGGGTGAATGTGTCAATGATCCAGTCTCTTTTTTGGCGGCTTTGTGCCATCCTGCGCTGCAGTCTCTGTTGGAAGACGAAGAGTGACAGAGTAATGTGAAGACATATTTGATACTTACTAGCAGATGTGTAATGTTAGCATAACCAAATATAATTACAGTATGTGTTAATTGGTATCATTTAGCAACATCTGGTTGCATGTTACCCTAGGGCTCCACATATACAGAGGTAATTGCACCTCATTGTTTTTTAATTAACCAGGCATGAAGGCTTTCTATACATACCACATAGTCTGCATTTCCAGTTTCTAGGCAGTAACATGCTGGTAAAATTGCTTCAGGCAGTACGCTGCTGTGTATTTTTGCAGTGATGAATTTGATGGTTCATATCATCCCACAGCCTCAGGTAGGAGCTTACTTTGAACCCTACCCTCAGAAAACACATGGTCAAAGCAGGCAGTAGGCAGATGCTTTACGGTTTCAAGATTTGTGCAGTGAGTTCACCAAGTGTAACCCTAGATTTACACTACCAAGGTGCCAAATGGCCATGAAAAATGTCTATTTTTCACAAACGTTTTATACTCGAGGGGTGCCCATTTGAAGAGTATGAAGGGATCCGTGACAACAGACAAAAATAGAGCATGACCTATATTTTGGCTGTCCATGACAATAGACCATCAGAAAATCAGTCATGTGAATTGCCCCATTCACAGCCAGTGAAATTAATGCGGCCATAAGACGGCAATTAAAAGAACAGCCGCTGTCCACTGTCATGTGAACATAGAGTAAATGTAGTCACCAACTCCCACTATCACTGAAAATATACAGGGGTCTATCTCAGGGGTCAATGGTGCACAAAAATCATGTGGTCAGGTTGGTAACCTATTAAGGCATAAGAAAGACACAGCAGGAGGTCATTTGCTTGGAACCTTTCTCTTATTCCAATTGTAGTCCTATTAAAGGGTAAATGTCACCAGAAAATAACCTATTATTTAAATCACGTTTCTATATTAAACATTAGTTTTAAGAATTGTTTGTGATGATGTTTTAAATTTTCATTAATATATATATATATATATATATATATATAGATATATACAGTACAGACAAAAAGTTTGGAAACATCTTCTCATTCCAAGAGTTTTCTGTATTTTCATGACTATAAAAATTGTAGATTCACACTGAAGGCATCAAAACTATAAATTAAAACATGTGGAATTATATACTTAACAAAAAAGTGTGAAACAACTGAAAATATGTCTTATATTCTACCTGTGAAGTGAAAACCATTTCAGGTGACTACCTCTTGAAGCTCATCAAGAGAATGCCAAGAGTGTGCAAAGCCGTAATCAAAGCAAAAGATGGCTACTTTGAAGAACCTAGAATATAAGACATATTTTCCGTTGTTTCACACTTTTTTGCTAAGTATATAATTCCACATGTGTTAATTCATAGTTTTGATGCCTTCAGTGTGAATCTACAATTTTTATAGTCATGAAAATACAGAAAACTCTTGGAATGAGAAGGTGTGCCCAAACTTTTGGTTTGTACTGTATATATATAGATATATATATATATATATATATATAGATATATATATATATTTATATATTTATATTTAATAGCTGTGATTATCAGTGAGGTGGTTGCTACAAAGAATTATCATACATAAAACAGGAAGTCTCAGCCTTATTTAACTTAGTGAGTTAGAATTTCTGGTTTTTAGGATTTTTTAAAATACAGATAAAAAAACATAGATGTTTTTAAAACTCTCACCAAAAAATTCTTTAAAAATACAAAAAAAAACAATTTGAAAAAATAGGTCATTTTCTGGTGACACATTCCCTTTAAGAACGAGCTTCTCCGAGAAGTGGAATACTTGACCCAGTCATCTAGTACATGGTCGCCTCATACCTCATGGCAGATTAGAATTTAATCCACCAAAAAGGAGACTGGAGAAAATTTCTAAAGACTCAAAGTGATAGTAGTAGATAACAGGCAGTTTTCTTTAAATCCTTTTACATACTTTAATTACTTTTTGTTTTTGACAGCTTAAATGAAAAGAAAACATCAATTCTGGCACCTGAATTTTAAAGCTTATGGCATTTATCATGAAAAATAAGTTATGTACTAATTTTATTTTAGGGTTTGTTATTGAATTAGCAATACTAATTGTGTCTTTTCTATGTTTTTTTCATTAACAAGGAAAAAAAATTGTCTACTTTTACTATTTTCAGTATAACCAGTTAGGTGCTGTGGTCAGGTTGAATGGCAAGTATGCTCTCTGATTAATGGGGGGGGGGGGGGTGATATCATGAACATAAATCCATGCTAGCCCCTCCCCTGGAGTAATCTGAAATGACAAGGACTGGAGAATAAGAAATCCTTTTCCTCTACCTGCACACTGTCAGCTGCACATGTTCCCCTGCACACTGGTTCATGCGAAAGCTGTGAGTATATGCAGCTCCACTTCAACCAGTGATATGTCAGGATCTATTTTGGATAGCCTTATTTTAAAGCCAAGATCCTCCCCTCTTCCTAGACTAATATGTAGAAAGTAAAAAGTTGAGAAGAAAACATATCTCTTTAATAAGATATGTTACAAAGTTTCTCATATTCACCTGTACTATTTATTTATGCAAAGATGTTTATAACTGGAAGTACACTTTAAGGTTCAATAGCTGGTATGCACATTCAGTGGAGTTTGCCACCACCACTGGCTTCAGACTGTACTGTAATACACCATTGGGCCTCATTCTAAGTATGAGGTGGAAGAAGGGCATGTGAGGCGCCATAGCTTATACCTTCTTGGACACTACCACATGCCTGCTTGCAAAGTTTGTGCTTATTGTAAACTGCATTATGTATTCAGTTCAGGAAGGCTTTAAATATCTCAGTATATAGCAGCCAATGAAACTCTGATTAAATTGTCATGAAACAATAAGCCTTCAGCCCCATTTTAAGACTATTTTTAAGTTTGGAGCACAGCACAGAAAAATAACTATCTCAAGGTATTGAAAGGTGAGAAGTAAGTCGCTTCTTTGATATGTGGGAAACCTTTTCTCTCTCTTTCCAAGAGATTATTTAATACTTAGGACTAATTGGTTGTTCATATTATTTGCAGTCACCTGGTAAAATGATGACACATTCAGTATCGAAATACCTTGACAACGTGAGATATTTCCTAGGAGATTAGTTACTGACCCTGCAGGCATCTACCTTAAAAATGTTCAGAAAAACACAATGCAGAACATAGCCATGTAACAAATATTAAACAGAGATACTAAATTGGTTGGTACAAGGTAACATATTAGCAGATGGAAGGCTGCAAGCACTAATTTGTTAGGAGGCGACAAATGACAAACTGACAAGCAAAATTTGTTACCTATGAAGACGATATAACCTCTTAAAAGATGGAATTTCTTACAGTAACAGATTAATAGCTTAATCTAAATGTTTAATGGTAAGCAGTACATAGTATATACATAATCTGTACGTAGGAACTATCCATCATTGTCTACCCCAGCCTACATCACTAGTAATGACTACCAAGAGTGTTCGTACCATATAGGTAGTCCTGGTACCATTCTGTGCATGCTGTGAACCTACTTACGTCTGTACCTCCTTTCACCATTCAGTATTACCATAGGACAGACAAGGACCTCTTCCAGAGGTCAGGCTGCATTTTGTCTTGCACAAGAAATGGGGCAGAGGACACATATTAAGGAACACAATATTAAGGAAAGCTCTACACAAGCTTTCAAATCACAACAAGTTGAAATTCTCAAAACATCCATCATCTGCCATTTTAAGAACTGGTTGCATCCCTAGTAATGACTAATAAAATTGTTTATACTATATAGAGGCAGACTTAGCCCAAGATATGGAACTTAAAAAGAGAAGGATTTCCAATGCATGTTTGCCCCTTTTATGTTCAGTGGCATCAATGGTGTATCCGTGGCAAATGTAGAATAGGCTACTATTGGGGGGCCTGTGAGAGGGAGTACAATACATTGCCTCAGTCACCTATAAATTAACCAGCTCTGGACCACCCGTTAACTATATATGTGTGGGCGGTCCAATCTTAACCCAGCAAGGACGTACCCATACATCCTTGCAGTGTTAAGCGCCTACACGAAATCGTGCAGCTGCAGAACTGGGGAGCTGGCTGTAACTACATTCGGAGCTCCTATAGGAAAGGCAGGGACAGTTTATTACTGTATACACAGCGCTCAATGAGTGCTGTAACTGGGGCTAAATGTATTAGTTGCAGTTACAAGGGAAATCAGGTAAATGTTAAAATGCCCCAAAGGTCTAATATCACCTTATAGGGAGCACAATGTATAAAAAAAATTTAATTGAAAAAACACCGATATCACACCCACTTCACAGGTTCTTGCACTGCCCCCAGTGTCACAACACTACATAGCAATTACCATAACAGAGAAGGATTAACTATTTTAGGCTAAGACCCCACGTAGCGAGACGCAGAAAAAGAAAACGCTGCAGAAAAAAACAGCAAACGCATTACGTTTTTTTTGGCAGCGTTTTTCTTTGCGATTTCGCAGAGTTTTCCTCCACTGACTTTCTGCCCCTATTATACCTATACGGAAAACAACAGCGTTTCCATAGATAGAATTGACATGCTGCGATTTTCAAAAACGTGAGTGTTTTTGAAAATGCAGGTTTTCGGCTGCAGATTTTTTTCTGCAATGTGTGGATGGGATTAGCCAGAATTCCATTCACTTTGCAGGTACTGTAAAACGCAGTGTTTTTTGCCGTGTAACGCTGCATTTTAACAATGTGGGGCCCCAGCCTTAAAAAGTTTTTAAGTAGCACTTGCCATTAAAAAAAAAAAATATGAAGCACAGACACATTTCCCCACCTTTTTTGTTTACATTTAACTGGATATTAAGAAAAAAAAAATGGAAAGACATGCAAAAATAAAATTAAAGCCTTATGTGTCACTGGAAAAAGATGCAAAAATTATTTGAATAACCAGAACGAAAAAAATTTTATAACCGTCAAAACCACATATATATATATATATATATATATATATATATATATATATATAAAAAAAAGGAAAATGTGCCTGGTCCTGAACCCGGTCCAAAGTAATTAAAGGGGTTTTCCAGTTTCAGCAAATAAATGTTATTGTTTGTACCTCTAACAACAAGTTATTGAGTTGTCCATTACTAAAAAAAGTTATACTATTTTCCAATATACACAGCAGGTAGAGATCTAGAATTGATACAGAAAAAAAATTGTATAACTTCAATCGTAACTTCATTATGGTATACACATAATAACATTTGTTTGCTGAAACTGGACAACCCCTTTAAACATGTTTCTGCTTTCCTAAATATTCACTAGCTTGGAAGTTTGTATAGAGCAATACAGACAGTCGCCACATATTACACAAGATTTTTTTGTTTTTATATATAGAGGGTGTTCAATCTGCTAAACCTTATTCCACTGGATAACACTGTATCAGATATAATCTGCATGAACATTTAAGTCACTTTGTAAATAAATGACTTTGTATACAGTATTTTACACTATTCCTGAATTACAGATTATATTATACCCCAGAGCTGCATTCATAATTCTGCTGATTAAGATTGGAAAATGCCACCAGTTTGTTGTCAAATACAGTCATATGAAAAAGTTTGGGCACCCCTATTAATCTTAATCATTTTTAGTTCTAAATATTTGGGTGTTTGCAACAGCCATTTCAATTTGATATATCTAATAACTGATGGACACAGTAATATTTCAGGATTGAAATGAGGTTTATTGTACTAACAGAAAATGTGCAATATGCATTAAACCAAAATTTGACCGGTGCAAAAGTATGGGCACCTCAACAGAAAAGTGACATTAATATTTAGTAGATCCTCCTTTTGCAAAAATAACAGCCTCTAGTCGCTTCCTGTAGCTTTTAATCAGTTCCTGGATCCTGGATGAAGGTATTTTTGACCATTCCTCTTTACAAAACAATTCCAGTTCAGTTAAGTTTGATGGTCGCCGAGCATGGACAGCCCGCTTCAAATTATCCCACAGATGTTCAATGATATTCAGGTCTGGGGACTGGGATGGCCATTCCAGAACATTGTAATTGTTCCTCTGCATGAATGCCTGAGTAGATTTGGAGCTGTGTTTTGGATCATTGTCTTGCTGAAATATCCATCCCCGGCGTAACTTCAAATTCGTCACTGATTCTTGTACATTATTCTCAAGAATCTGCTGATACTGAGTTGAATCCATGCGACCCTCAACTTTAACAAGATTCCCGGTGCCGGCATTGGCCACACAGCCCCAAAGCATGATGGAACCTCCACCAAATTTTACAGTGGGTAGCAAGTGTTTTTCTTGGAATGCTGTGGTTTTTTGACGCCATGCATAACGCCTTTTTGTATGACCAAACAACTCAATCTTTGTTTCATCAGTCCACAGGACCCTCTTCCAAAATGAAGCTGGCTTGTCCAAATGTGCTTTTGCATACCTCAGGTGACTCTCTTTGTGGCGTGCTTTCAGAAACGGCTTCTTTCGCATCACTCTCCCATACAGCTTCTCCTTGTGCAAAGTGTGCTGTATTGTTGACCGATGCACAGTGACACCATCTGCAGCAAGATGATGCTGCAGCTCTTTGGAGGTGGTCTGTGGATTGTCCTTGACTGTTCTCACCATTCTTCTTCTCTGCCTTTCTGATATTTTTCTTGGCCTGCCACTTCTGGGCTTAACAAGAACTGTCCCTGTGGTCTTCCATTTCCTTACTATGTTCCTCACAGTGGAAACTGACAGGTTAAATCTCTGAGACAACTTTTTGTATCCTTCCCCTGAACAACTATGTTGAACAATCTTTGTTTTCAGATCATTTGAGAGTTGTTTTGAGGAGCCCATGATGCCACTCTTCAGAGGAGATTCAAATAGGAGAACAACTTGCAATTGGCCACCTTAAATACCTTTTCTCATGATTGGATACACCTGGCTATGAAGTTCAAAGGTCAGTGAGGTTACAAAACCAATTCTGTGCTTCAGTAAGTCAGTAAAAAGTTGTTAGGAGTATTCAAATCAATAAAATGATAAGGGTACCCAAAATTTTGCACCGGTCAAATTTTGGTTTAATGCATATTGCACATTTTCTGTTAGTACAATAAACCTCATTTCAATCCTGAAATATTACTGTGTCCATCAGTTATTATATATATCAAATTGAAATGGCTGTTGCAAACACCCAAATATTTAGAACTAAAAATGATTAAGATTAATAGGGGTGCCCAAACTTTTTCATATGACTGTACACCCTTTCAACTTGGATGAACTTTTATAATGTGGGGAGGTGGTGGGCAGTTGGTTTTGCCTACATCAGATTAGTGTACAGTGCCTAATGCAACAACTTTAATCATGCAATTCGCTAGTGTGAGCTTTATGTAGAACCTGCAGAAAATTCTATGACATTTCAGAAACAGAATTGTGAATGTAGCTGTGCGGTAATAATGAAGTATAATAATCAGTACATGATAAATAATGAAATATAATATATGTACATAGTGATTCCACCAGCAGAATAGAGACTGCAGCTCTGGTGTATAATTCATATAAATAGGCTGTAACTCATGACAAATTAGGTAAGGTAATAAATGACTGTCTATATACATTACATCTATATAGAAGTTGTAAAATTGATCTCACTGAAGTTTTTCCGTACCTTATTGATGTTCCCTCTAGTACCTGAAGAAGATTCATTTTGTGGAACACCTGACAGAGCCAACAGAAGAACCTAAAAAGAGATAAATGTGTAAGAGTGAGCCCCATGTACAGTAGATTACATCAAGTCTAGTTGGATGCTAACAATTATGAACCCTGGTCTGGTCTACAACCTGTGGCTTATTGCAAAACTGCTACTATCATCATTCTTCAAGTAGTGGTTTTGCAGCATCTAGAGAAATGTAGGTTACCAACCCCTGCTTTAACACATACCTGATCTTTCTGATGATTTTTCACGACAAGCTGTTGCATGTGTACATGAGAATTAACCCAATTACTTATTTTCTCTATTTTTAGTACTTTCCCCACTGCAGGCTTTATCTCTAATTCTCAGTTGTCCCTAATGTAGTGGGCAGAGACTAGCTGCTATGCTGTCTCCCTATACGCAAGAGAAAACAAGAGATTCTGCTCCCTAACTCTATGTCACTCACTCAGAAGCGACAGTACCATACAGGCCATTATAAAAGAGTTGAGCGGTACTGATGTGGATAAACCATTTGGAATGAGACAGAGAGGTTACTAGTAGCAGCAGCATTGTTTTTATGTGTGTCTCTGCTCCTCTCTCACTTGGCTTCTCCCTTACCCTCTCTGTAGACTTCTATGGTCACATGTAATCAGACCAAGGCAGATTCAGCAAAGATTTGTTAATATACCATACTATAAAACATACTATAAAACAACACATGAGTTAAATCAGTCCTCTTCTTTTCATCCATACCATTTTTGCTGGGCATTTTGCTATAACTGGCTATTGTAGTAATCCTTAATCTTGCAGAAAAGTTTCCATATAAGCAGCTAATGCACCAAGTTCTACTTTAATGGTCCAGGGCACTAGCCCTGCCAGGGAAACACTTATTCTGGCTGATAGAGAGAGTTTAGAGAGCTCTTACAAGGAAAGGTCATGCTGAACTAAGTGGTGCAGACTGCAGTCACATTTTGACAACTCTTGTCTGACATTGGTTGCATACTGCTGTCTAGACAGCAGAGTGCTATTCATTCATTTACATACACAACCTTGCTACAGGATCTCTGTTGGGCTCTTAATTCATTTATTTTATAACCTTATATTCACCATTGCCCTCATGAAAAACTCTATTGTTTGCCACAGTGGCAATTTATAAATAACAATAATGTGTACATTTCTGCCCACCTCTTACAACGGCTGCTACCTTTTATTTAGACCACCAAGGAAGTTTTGATTTGTATGAAATATTTTTATCTATTTCTGTTCTCCAAAACCTAGGTAGGTCCTATAGTCAGGAGTGTCTTATAGTTCAAAAAAATAAGGTAAGTCATTAGGTAACATTTGTGATATGCAAATTATGAAGCACCCTTTGGGGAACTCTGCTATATGTAAGGGTCTCTTCAAAGATAAGACATTGTTGTATGACTCATATATGACTCAAACAATAACTGAGTCAGGTCACATTTCAAAGAACATCAAGATTCTGTCATACAGATATCGGCAGGTGATGGATAGCTTTAGTATTTCATTGTGTATAGCTCACAGACAAGTCACCTGAAGTGTAACCAGAAAACAATCTATAGTCACTGGTTCTTAAATTGCTTTTCATAGTGAGGTTTTGGGGGTTCAGTAGAGTGGATCTTGCTTATTGGGACACCCCCTACCACCCTGGCATTCATTAATATTCATAATTCATAACACCTCTATGTCTTGATAGGTTGATCTGTTAGCACAAAGAAAGACTCTACATGAATGTAAGAATACTAATAAGGTATATTAGTTTGTATGCTCATGTAGCAGTGGATGCATGAAGCAACCAATGATTGGTCAAGATAGGACAGGCTACAAAATTTGCAGTCCTTGAATATGGCATGGACACACAGCCTCAAAAATTGCGGTCATTTGACTGGGCCCATAGAAATTAATGGGACTGTACTTTTATCCACAATTGCAGGTTCAGGCACCCTGTTGCACTTGAGCTTCATTTATGTATTTGGAAATAAAAACAGCTTTTTAAGGAAAAAGTCACCCAATGGACTATCTAAAGATATTACGGTGCTTGGCATATGATGGTCCCTACAAAGCACTGTGGCTAGTATCAAGTTTCCTGGTGACAGACTCTCATTAACCAGGATGATTTCAATTTTTGCCCATCTATTCACAGCCATCATTGGTGTTTAGTAAGTTAATATAATGCAATTAGCATTAATTTTGGTTAAGCTTACAAAGATACCTGCTTCCTAACCCTTGTACTAATTTTTGAAGTCCAAAAAAATACAAAATAATAATATAGGAAAATACTGTAATTGTTATTTCCCAAGCTCCTAGCCATACAAGTGTCCAGAATCAGTATCTCCTCATCAATAAAACAATGGCAACCTATTGTAGAACATACAGCATGCAGATCTTGCTGGGTCCATAAATTGAAGTGGCTCTACTGGTTTTGAAGTGGTTAATATTGTATGTGTTCATTTATACAATGTATTCTAGCTGTGACCTTGAATACATCTTGGAATAAGCCCTGGGCTGTTTTCTGGGCCTAGCTTAGCAAGAATCAACAGAGCTTTACTAAGAGCCCTAGGTAAAAAGTTAAACACTCCAGTCGCTTCAAAACAAGACTCAACAAGAAGACACCTTACTAAATAGGCAATGTCCACCCTCCACCAGGGGTTCAATATGTGGTCAAGGTAGAGTAACATCCAAGACTCAAGGATCTGTAAATATAATACATGGAACATAAACTGTTAATATCACTATATTCTCACAATATCATCATGTGAGGTGCTATAGTAGGAGAAGGGGTTGGGCTTCCATAGACTATAGGGAAGATTTTTGCATTTTTTAACTGTTCTTGAGGGTGTGCTGAGGTAATCAGGTCACGTCTTGAGCTTGAGGCATGCCGATAGGTTCATAATTTCACAATCACAATATTGACTCTGAGAATAAGACTCACATAATAGGATATGGAATGGACAAGTATCTAAACATGAAGTCAAAAATGATAAAATAATGCAATGCATAGTGAAGGACTCCCAACCACATTTACATGAAATTCTGTTTTCACCTGTTTTTCCCTGGAAAACCCCTTTCATGGTGCAATATAATGCATAGTTTTTCCTGTAGAGGTTCACCTCCAAATGAAACTCTTCTCAGGTTTAGCAACCTACAAGTTTGCAGGATCTAAATGTGCTTCAGGATACTATACAGGACCTGTATGCCTCCGTATCCAACCATATCTCATCTCATATCCAGACAGAAGACATACCAACAAAGCACTAGAGCCTCCTTTCAATTGTACAGTTTTCCCCAATAAAACTATCCTTTTGCTCTGATATTGTAATCACTTAGTATATCACCATTACATTCACACAAGTTTTATTGAACTCCAACAACTCATTTTTTGTGAGATTTGTTATGTCAGTGAGTGTATTTTCATACAAATGACATGCATAAAGATGTAATTTTACTTCTAGTGGTTTATGATAATTCAGTAGAAGACTAATGTAGTATGAAAAAGCACAGATAACATCAATATCAATTTTTTTATGCCATATGTGTTGCTGCTCCCCATCCCCTCTCACAGCATGCAATCTCAGAAACCCAGGGAGAATTTGCCTTCCCTTTCTCCCTGTCTTCAATTTACTGTAGACAGACACTCTGAGGACTGAGTAGGTTTCAAAACATGTTCACACAAATTCCTCTCTACTTTGTAGCCTTTCAGCTTCCGGCGACAGTAAGCTGAATAGCCTCATATGAATGGGCTCGTGGCCCAGCTTCTGTGGCTGAATGAGCTGTAGAATTTTCAGCTGTTGTCACTGTTCTGCTTCAGTCTCTGCCTTTCATTGAAAACAATAGGAGACAGATTCAGGGTGGAATTTGTCACTGATTTTGAGGAAGAATTCATCTCAAAATAAGCGCCAAAATCCTCCATGTGAACATACCTTTACAGAGATCCAAATGGGAAAGGAAACTACAGGCTGCAGTTATGTGAAGTACTGTATATGAACCTAATAAGATATGTTACAAATGTTGATTTGTGCAAAATATGCTTCAAAGCTAGTGGTCTGACTCTTAACCTATTAACCTCAGCCAGCACCTACAATGACACAGAAAATCATCCATGAAGCCTGTAAAGTCTGTAATGAGTTTACAATAGGCACACTGTCAGCATGGATTATTGGAGGGGAAGCAAAACTGAAGTTGTGTAATATGCAATTAGGATAAATATTTGATAGCTACATCTGCTTGTTAATCTGCCCAAAATGAACTGCAGTGTGTGTACTGTGTGGTCGCTCCCTTAAAAGGGAGAATATAAGCAGTAAAATAAACAGAGATATGCTAATTTGTGCAAATATCCTCAAATTGCTGCTTATACTAGCTCCTGTCTCTTAGTCAAACAAAATGAAACAGTATCTTTTCATACTAATAATAAAACAATGCCCTAACTGACCAAAATGAGAACGATGGATTGATAAGATAGATATTAATAATATTAATACATTTTATTTATATAGCGCCAACATATTCGGCAGCACTGTACAAATTTTAGGGTTCAAGTACAGACCAAAAGAGAAATTACGGAGGAATAGGTTAATTCACACTAAGAGCTCTGCTTGCAAGACCTTACTATCTATGAGGTAGAGGGGATGATAGATAGATAGATAGATAGATAGATAGATAGATAGATAGATAGAGATGCACCTAGTAGCTCGCGCCCGACCCTCCCCACTTTCCATTTCCTAGAAATTAGTGTTGCATAGATATGGAAAAGCCTGTCTGTGGTCCTTACAGCCCTTGGGGCATCAGCCTTATAGTAAATTATGATCTGCGGTGTAGTGTTGCAGGATGTCAGCAGATTGACATCAGATTGAAAACAGCAAACAGTAAACCCTCACTGCAGTCTGTGTAGGTTTGTGATCTGTAGTATATACAGGCCTGTCCCCTTCCTGCCTAGCCATGGTGGACCATCGAACACTGTGCAATCACACTGTGTACCAAAAAAATTGTCTTTTTTACACCAGTAAATGTGACTCAAAGTATATCAAAAAGTTAAATAATCAGAGCTGTAGCTCAAAACTCAAGAACCTGGGTGCAAAAATTCTAAATGGGCCCCCTCCTGTCCCCATGACAAAACCAGATTCTCATCCTGAATACATTTGTTTACATCATATCAGTAGGGGCTCACGCGCACATATACAGCATTGTAGTTCTGTACAACAGATGCATGAAGCTGTGACATGGCATATAGCCCATAGCACCCTATGCAGCCTTACTGTACCTCCAAATGTCTAATGTCAGATTTTTTTTATTCTGTTTGATTGTATATTCATCAGTAAAATATTTTTGCAATGTTTTTTGCTAAATTATTTCAGCCCCCAGAGTAGACCCCCAAATAAATTCATACCCCACAGTTTAGCCCAAAATCACATGAGATTACTAAATTCAGATCCTAGTGTCAGATCCACAAAAAATCCAGATTCACAGAGCCAAAAAAACAATTTAGACCTCAGGCCCAAATCAAATAGACCTGAGTGCCACAAGCTTGCTGTACTGGGTCCTGATGCCACTTAAAATTTTGAACACCATGCATACCATATCCTGTCACTGAATGACATCAGGACCCATTGGAGCTCTACTCAAAGCTGAAAAGAAGTGAATCCTATAGAAAACTATACAGGCCCCAGTTACTATACTAATTCAGGTAACAGATGTCCAACTGAAAACTGACCACTATAGGTAGGCCACAAAATTTGTGTTTGGCAAGTTGGCTAAGGTGATTTTACAGTGTCCTGCTGAGAATGACATGCCTTTCTGTGTTCTCCAAAAGTTGCAATCTCACTTCCAGAGTGCAATATGCATTAGGCTATGGTTCCCATCGTACGACCAAAGATCACTGTGCTGCTGTAAGGGAATTGCCAGTTGAGCAATTCCCCAGTGCTGCTGCAGAAACAAGGAAAGAACAGAGACAGTGAGCCCTAGACAAGATGCAGCCCCTGTCCCTGCCTACTTGCCTGACTGTCTTAGGTGACAGCCAACAACTTGGAGCCGATCCCTTCTCTAAATAAGTGACACACAGAACAAGACAAGACAAACAACATAGAAGAGGAGTCAGCAAACTAAGGGTCAAAAGCCAGAGAGACAAAGCAGTACAAAATTGAAATCCAAAAAAGTAATACAATACAATAGCAAGGACCAGCTTAGCAAGGACAAGGTCACAGGACAGTCACAATAGCCAGCGACCATGTGTGAGCTGATGACCTGTTTATAGCAAGTCCAGACCTGCTCCAGACTTAATTGGTAGACAGGCTGTCACACAGGCAAGGCTAAGATTGAGGGCAGAAAGAAACAAGGTGCAGGAGACGGGTGTGGCTGAAATTCAATTACAGAGAAGTAGTACTAGGACAGTGTTCAGACTGAGCAACAAGAACCTTAAGCAAGGAATCAAGCTGAACACGCCTCCTGCGCTGCAGCGTGCGAGCGGAAGGTGGCACAGAGACCCGAACAGGCAGAGACGTTACAGTTGCCCTGTGATTTCTTCACTCATGTTATTGACTAGTGTCACATTGCGACCACAAGGTTGCAGTGACTGCGCTTACTAGTTCCAAAAAAATGAGACTTTGCTCAATTTTCTTGTAAATAGATCATGGTCACAGCACGCAAATGAGACTCCAATTATGAACATTAGTGAAGAAATCTCAGGCTGACACGGCTATCTTTGGTTGCATGAAGAAAGTTGTAGCCAAAGACGCTGTGTAGCCCCAGACTAAAAGAAGTGCGGAGTGTGGCAGACAATCAGGTGAGGGCTGCAGTGATGGAGAAAAGTGTTTTCATTGGACTGCTTATTTAGGCTTTATTTAACCACCACCCAATCCAGGTCAGAAGGGTAGCTACTTAGGTTTTGTGAAAGGACAGGTGCCTGAAGGTAAGCCGTCAGGTTCTCTAAGAAACAGGGCAGCTGGCAGCAAGGTCAGTAGAGGATAGCTAAGTGGTAATTGTCTACCATTGAGTTTTGCTACAACTGCCTGTAGTGCAGATTATTAATTAGAGTTTATGTTACATAGGATTACTCTATGATTCACTTTAGTAGAATGACACAAGGATTAGAGTTGTAATCCTATGCTTTATGGAGGTAACTCAAGTGCAGCAATTATATAATAGGTTCCATACATACCTACAAGCTTTGTTTTTGCTCTCTATTTTCAGCCTTCTAACGTCTGTCTTTCTTCTGACACATACAGTTTTTGTGGCAATTTTGCTGCTGTTTTTGAGCCAAAGCTAAAAGTGAATTCAAAAGGAATGTGAAATATAAAGGTAGGACTTCTACTTCTCGCCAATCCACTTTGGGCTTTGGCTACTTTTGAAACCGCATCAAAATCAGCTTGTAAGGTTTCCAATGGTATTTTCACATAGGATATTATATGACTCAAAATTACTAGGCATATTTCAAGAGAAATACGTCTCTGGTTTTCAGAGCCTATTTTTGTGTATGCTGTTGTGTGTTTTTGGCAGCTTTTTGCACTGCCTACTGTAGATTCAGCACAATATAAGTGACATGCATTTATTTTTATTTTGAACGTGTAAAAATACTTAGACTTTATTTTCCATTGAAATCAATGGGACATTCTTTGAGGCTAAGGCCCCATTTAGCGAGCCACAGCCAAAAAGTGCTGCGGGAAAAACCGCTGTGGAAACGCATCATTGTTTTATCCCTCATCACTTTCACAGAAAGTACACAGAGTTTTCCTCTGTGGACTTTCTGCTTCTATTATACCTATAAGGAAAACACCAGCATTTCTGTAGGTATAATTGACATGCTGTGATATACAAAAACGCAAGCATTTTTGAAATCGCAGCATTTCCGCTGCAGATTTTTTTTTATGAAATGTGTGGATGGGGTTAGCCAGAAACCTATCCACTTTGCAGGTACTAAAATGCTAAAATACTCTACATGGGGCCCTGGCCTGAGGGTGTATTTCATGTGTATTTGTGACCCCTAAATTATCCCATGAGGATCAATAAAGTATAGTTAATAATAATAATAATAATAATAATAAATACACATTGAAAAATAACATATGAACATACCCTAAGAACCTGTGCCCTCTTACTACATACGGTTCCCATGAAGTCCTAGTTCAATAGTTTACATAGGGTCACACAAGACCAGTGAAGGTGACTACAGCTATCAATGCAGTAATCCAGATACCTCACGCAATATATTGATGCATTCAACCTGCTTGAATGTTTATTCTCTAATATATTAAGGTACAGTAAGCAGAGCTGAGCTTGTCATTTGGCACTTAGTGCTTGAAAGAAATAAACAAAAGACAAATTCAGCTCAACTACATCTAAATAGGCACATGTGGGTGTTCATAGGGCTGCAGGTAACTACTGACAATGCAACCATAAAACCAAGAGGTCTAAATCTATCTATCTATCTATAAAAGCCATAAAAATTATGCAGCTGAGATTGTCATTTTACACTGCACATCTTGTCATGATATTGTGTATGTGTGTATATATACTGTATATATATATATATATATATATATATATGTTAATTTTGGTTGATAGGTCAATATTATCATATTAGGTTGATAGGTATTCTGTACATCACTTTTATAAATATGGAATTCCCATAGAGATAAAGAAAATAAAAAGCAAATCAGCTCGCCTATATACATAAACATTTATTAATACTGCAGCTGAGTTTGTCATTCGGTGCAGATAAAACTGTGCCCAACTATGCAGCCCTAAAGAGCTACGAAATCAGCCCTGCTACATCTGAACATGCAACTAAATATGTCCTTTAGATCAACTGATCATAAGATAGTTATGGTGTACATGGTTTACCATAGGACTGCACGTAAGCCTTTAGAGATCCCATGTACAAACAATGCAGCCCACCAAAAAACTAAGTGAGCTCTACTACATTATCTGCACGTATGTACCTATCTATATAGTACAGGAGAGTATGTCCTTTGGCACAGTTCACCATAATATTGCATTTTCATTCAGATGGTTTCATATAAAGCTGCAGGTAAACCTGTAGATAAGGCAGAGTTTAGTGAAGTAATTCAGCTCTGCTAGATCTCTATGTTGGAATGAAGTGTCACATCTCACTGGCTACAATGCTTGTCTATGTTAGGTCACACTATTGTCTGCTTTTCCGATTGCCATAATCCCTACAGTGGTCCAAGGTATGCAACCTGAGGCTTTCTAGCTGTTGAGAAATTACCATTTTAATATTCCCGACAGTTGATAGTATGTCGTGGCATGCTTAGAGTTGTAGTTCCACAGCATCTGAAGAGCTATGCTCAGTTTCTTTTTCAAATGAACCAACAATTTGAAAATATTCAGAACTTTAGATTAGAAAATGAGATTCAGTTATTTCCTCTTACCACAAGAAATTTCTCAGCTAGCCACTCCATGGTCAAGTAGATAACCAGCAAAGTCAAGGGCGAGATCCACACCACTGTCAGTGTCTTCTGCAACCTTACACCTCAGGAAACATTCCTTTCATCTGTGTGAGACTCTATCCATCTCAGGAGGACTTCCCCACCCCCACTAAACGAGAAAAGTAGCCGGTTATGCAAATTTTAGAAATGTTTTGGAGGTTGTAAACTATGAAACTGCCTAGCATCCCTGTGTATTATAGCATGGGAGGAGGGCTGCAGGACTGGTGCATATATGATGCAAGTTACTTTAAGAGTATATTCACAAGCAACAGATTTGTTGAAGAGATTTTTGCAACTGAAAATAACTTGCATTCTGATGTTTTGGCAGCAAGTGCATGAATTTCTGCAGGCCCCATTTCTGTAACAAATCTGGGGTGCAGATTCTCCTTAAGGCTAAGGCCCCATGTAGCAGGTTCCAGCAAAAAAGTGCTGTGTGAAAAACCGCAGCAGAAATGCACTGCAGTTTTGCCAGCAGCGCTTTTCAAAGAAAGTCTACAGAGTTTTCCTCTGTGGACTTTCTGCTTCAATTATACATATAGGGAAACCGCCGGCGTTTCCGTAGGTATAATTGACGTGCTGCCATTTTGGAAATCGCAGCATTTCCACTACGCACATTTTTCTGCAATGTGTGGTTGGGATTCCTAGAATCCCATCCACTTTGTAGGGACTGTACAACGCCTAAGATTGAAACCCCATGTTGTGGAAACTAAGCTTTTTTTGTTGCAGATTTTGCTGTGTTTTCTTGACCCAAAGCCAAGAGTGGCTACAATAGGTATGGGAAATATCTAGGAAGTACTTATACTTCTCCCTTCTGCTCAATCCACTCCTAGCTTTGGCTCAAAAAAAACGCAGCAAATCTGCAACAAACGTGGGGCCTTAGCCTAAGGGGATAATATCTTCCGCTTCAAATCTTTTAATCCCTTATATGGACATACTGGGAAATGTATCATGCAAGGAACTTTTAATGCCAGTTTTGTTGGAATCTGCATTGGCATAATTTGTGGCAGAGTTCTCAAATGTTGCATGAAGTCTGAGAAATTGCAATGCAATGGCATTTATATTTTTTTAACGGCCATCACAACTGTATTAAAATCTATTTGTGTGAGTGGGGGCTAAAACGAATGAAAATAGGTCATGTTCTATTTTTGTCTGTTTTCACTGATCCCTCAATGCACTCAAATGCATGAGGAATCCGTGAAAACATAACCATAGTGGATTTTACTGTCAGTAAATAGTGATCCGTAATCTGCAAAAAACATTTGTATGCCATACGGATACGCAAAAAGATTTGTAGGATCCCCTATACCTGTCCGTACCGTAAATGTGGACAAAAATAGGACATGCTTCATTCATGCTTGCGGTCCTTGGATATGGCACTGACACACACCCGCAAAAAATGATGTTGTGTGTCTGGGCGCATAGAAATGCAGAAATGCATGTGTCCTTACTTTTATATGTAATTGTGGATCCAATCAAATCAAAAGTGAATCAAAAGTAAGTTTGTGTGCAGGAGGCCTAAGACTCTAACAGATTGTACTGAGTAAGTTTATTTCACCCATTTCCCAGGGCTTTTTGGCCTTGAGTTCTGAACAGGGCAGGTACAGACACATCTCAGTGATTGTCATTAAACATGCTATATCGTGATGACCTTGAACAATTACACTAAACAATGACTGGACAGTATATCAGCACATTATATAGACCTGACATGTGGAATGTCCACAGAGCTAGTCAGTCAAGTACACTAATAAGACTGACTGCTTAAAGGGATAGCAGCATATTATTGGTTAAGTGAAGCAATGTTCTAATAGTTTCATATTACATCTCTGTTATGTTAGTAGAGAACATTTTATTCTATTTTCAAAGAATCGACTTACAATGAATTCACTTAGAGCTCTGGAGTTGAGCTGCAATACCAGAATCAGTGCATAGACAAAAGTTGGGCTTTCTCTGGACAGGAAGCTTTTTCTTTCACATCCTGGGCAACCACTTTGAAGGGGTTGTGCCACTAATGATACTTATCCCCAATCCACATGGGCCTAAAAGTTTCCCTAATTGCTCTATGTAAATGTAATACTGTATGTATCCATGGCCTGCACTTCATTCACATGTGTGGGGCTGCCAAAGACCAAGTAGAGAATCCAGAGGTTCTTTATGGCCCCATTCTCCTGATTACTGAGGGTCCAAACAGTCTGAACCCAGGGGTCAGACACTTACCCCTATTCTGTGGCTAGGCAGGGGCGTAACTTGAGGGGGTGCAGAGGGTGCAGTCGCACAGGGGCCCAGGAGCCTTAGGGGGCCCATAAGCATCAGTATTGAAATTGCAGCTTCCACCTGGCCCATAAGCCAAGGAGACCCACAGATTACTCTAACCACACTAAGGTTGATTAAACTCCTTATCATCTGTAACCATCACTATCAATAAGTTGCTGTAGGGATGAGGCAGGGGGCCCTGGGCAAAAGATTGCACCAGGGCCCACAAGACTTTAGTTACGCCACTGTGGATAGGGGAAAAGTCTGTGGCATTACCTCCGGCATTGAGCTGTGTTACACAGCTACTCTGGTGGATTAACCCCCTGGATGCCATAATCTTTAGAGATCAATATGTATTGCAGTACATTGCATTGGGAATCTGAGATCCCAATTTCAAGTCCCTTTGTGGAACATGTAAAAAAAATAATTCAAAAAGTTTTAAATAAAAAAGAAACAAGTAATAAAAAGTTCAAAAACCCCACCTTTACATTTAAAAAACACACAATGTAAACCAAAAAAATAAACAAACATATTAGGTATCCCATGTGCGTATAAGCCCCCACTATCCAAAAACAGCGTTATTTATCCTGTATGGTGAATGTTGTAAAAAAACAAAATATCATAATGGTAAAATAAACCAAAATTAATATAATACCAAAAAAAAAATCAATAAAAAGTGATCAAAAAATCATACATACCAAACATTGGTAACAATAAAAAGTACATCTTGTCACGCAAATAAAGGGCCCTGACATATCTCTGTCTCCAAAATAGTAAAGAAGTTATAGGCATCAAAATATGGTGACCTCAGGAAAATCGTTGATTTTAAAAAAGTGGCGTTTTATTTGTAAAAGCGATAAAATATAAATATGGAATTGCCATAATGACCCGCAAGATAAAGCTGCCATTCCATTATTAATGCAGAGTGAACATCATAAAAACAAAATACAAAAAATTATGATAGAATTGAGGGTTTTTTAACAAAGACCCCTAAAAAAAGTTAAAAAAAAGCTGATCAAAACATTATATGTACCCCAAAATGGTGCCAAATGAAAGTACAACTCATCACGCCAATAATAAGCCCTCACTATGTCAACAGAAAAATAAAAAAAAGTTATGAATTTTGGAAGGCAGAGAAGGAAAATATTAAAAAAGTCGCCGAACATTAATATACAAACTACACTGCGTACTTAAGGAGTTAAAGGAAAAGCTGGTTGAAAACCTTTGTAACAGAAACAACATTAGTTGTTACTGAGGTATTCCAAATAAATATTAATAATCAAAGATTTTGCCTTTAAGTTTCTGCCCCTGATTATTCCATTTCAAGACAGTTATTTTTTTTATATATTTTATTTATTGCATCTGATTTTTTTTTTTTTACTTAATACATTATTTTATTTAATTTTTCAAATCTTTTTACTTTTATATTTACCATGTTTATTTCATTTTATTTGTACTTTTTCATTTAATTTTAGTTAGTTTTATTTACTTTTGTATTTTTTTAGTTTACAGTTATTTATTTTTTTCTTTTTCAGTTTTAGTATATTCTTTAATGTTATGATTTTTTTTTACCAAGCTTTTTAAAAAGCCTCTTGTTTTGATCAGGTTTAATACTCTGCCTTCTCAACATACTGTATTTAAAAGACCTTATACCCTACAGGTGAATTTTTATTCCCCTGTTACTGACATATAGTAAAAACCTCCTAACATGAGACAAGTTACTGACAGAATATAGTCTGCACAGGAAGAAGAACTGTTGTACCCCTCACTACAATACAGGCTTTTCTTCCTTACAATACAGGTGCAGCTCAATCAGTGGTGAACCTAGCCTCTTTGCTACCTGAGGCGGACTATAGAAAGACGCCCCCCACCTCAAAAAAAAAAAATTTGAGTTTCCATGCTACTATCTTCACGCGCTGTTATCGTCGCACAATATACACAATACACAAAGTTATAAAACAGTTTTTAAGAATTCTTCTTACTGCATTACGTCAGTATCAGATCAACAACACGGCATTAACCATGAAAGTAACTTCACACATGATGTCATTGTATCGCGCCTGCGCTGAGATGTGGACGTCTCGTAAGAACAAATCCCAGCAAATCCAAATGAACTCTGCATGTAGAGCAATTGAAAACTGGACCATAGGTCTCCACAAACCTGAGCAAGGTGCGAGCAAGTAGAATAATGTCTGTAACACATGTGCTACTTTGAAAATAATCTGCATCAATAGGCTTTACCACCTTAAAACCATAAAATCAGGGAGGGGAATGTAAGCCATGTCTTAACCTGGTGAAGTTGGGGACGTGAAATAGTCCAGTGTGGAGGAACTGGAGGAAGCGGATGGGTCCTGCCTGTTTTTGAAACAGTGCCTGCCCTGCACCCATGAGGTGATCTTAACTGTTAGCTGCTTTTCTATACTGTTGCCACTGACACTTAAAAGATTGACCAAGTCAAGCCATGTATTGTCCCTGCCAATAATTCTTGCTCCATGTATTGACGGCAGCATGCCTCTTTCCCCACATGGATATTTATAGGGAGAAGCCCACTTGGCGATATCAACCAAGGACAGCTTTTGAGAAATAATGGCAGCTAGGTATTGTGTATCAAGACTGTGTGCTTCCAGCAGTTGGCGAATCGCAGTGGTTTCCACTTAGTGGTAATAACTGTACCGCCAGTAACTTGGCCAGGTGTGAGTTAAAGTTCCAAACCAGCCTTATGACTGGGTGCCGATTGCTGTTTACTGGACACACATTTCTTTATAGATGATGAATGACATTGGCATGGAGAAGCAGATGGAGATTTTAATGAAAATGACGATGACCATGTGCTAGGTGTGGATGTGGCCTGCCTACAAAGACGATCATGGGGAGAAGGAATGGAATGGTCTTGCTTACTTGGTGCCACTGCCAATTCCATTTTCCCAAATGATCTGCTCACACCATTTCAAGTGAGTATGGAGAGACCTAATACCTACACGTGTCCGTGCATTCCCATGGCTAGTGATCTGCTTGCTATCGAATTTGTCATTCCTGTAAAGAAAATGACTGCCCGTAGCTGTTGCCGCCAAAACTAGGAGCAGTGGAAACATGTCTGCTAGTCCTACCACAACCTGAGCTTGACTTAGGTCTGCCCCAGGCAGGTCTTTTGGATGTTGGAGCTGCACATCGGGTGGCATTCTTACTATTGAAGCTGCCACCACCCACTTCCTCTGATGTCCCTTTGTCATCCTGAGCTAATTACCAGGTCTTATCTGTATAGCATCATCATCATATTCAGTAATGTCATCATCTTCCCCACTTTTTTGTGACTCATCATGGTAATGGGATTCCTCTATGCCCTCACAATTCCTAACAAATTTCACCCTAGCAGCTCTACTCCAAGTAGCACACCTCCTACCACTACTACCAACACTCATTTCTTTTACCTCTACCTACTTTACATTCAAAAACCACTGGCAGTTCTCATCCAACTCAATCAAAAAGAGGAAGAAGAGGAAAGACAGTGCGTTAAATTACATGTTACAAAATAGGAGGAACACACAGAACCCTGTGATAAAAAATGCGGCTACTGGCAGGGCTGTCAAGACCAGAAGTAGTGTTGCTGTTGCTGTTGCTGTCCACATTTGTATTAAACTTGCACAACTGTTTCCTCCTCCCCCCTCCCTTTGCATGTCCACTGCACTGTTTTGTTTTGTTTTTGCCCTGCCCTGCCCTGATTTGCAGAGTATAACCACAGTTTGTGTGTATTTAATTATAAAACAACAAACTTTTACCCAAAAAAACCCTTAAGAAAAGATTTTTCAATAACAGGATTCACCTTGTCAGTAAAACCTATGTTAAACAATCTGGGGACGGATCAAACTGCTCTATTGCTAAACAGTAGTATAATGTTGTACCATGTTAGCCATTGAAAGTAGTGGAAGAGTGAAGAATTTTCTTCACTCTTCTATTGCTAAACAAGCAGACAAAATTAGATTATTGGTAATGAAAGGGTTAACAGGTCCTTTGACTGCTGCAGTCAGGCTCACTCCGCACAGATATTCTTCCTCACTCATATCTATGATTTCTATAACTAATCTGCCTGTATTTGATTAAATCTGCCGAAACTGTGTTTTAATTTTTCTACTCCTAAGATTGTCTAGTAGTATTCTGTAGTACAGCTATAGGGGGTGCAGCGGTAGGAGTTATACGAGGCCCTGCACCCTGAGAGGGCCCCTTTAGTCCCTCTGTCACATAAAACATATCACTATTCTAAATGACACAAGATAGGTAGTGGACCCAACCGGGGCATAAATAGCAAAGACTGGGCTCCATAGCAAACTTTTAACATGGGTTCCCCCCCCCCACGGCATAGCACCCCCTTTCCTGGCCCCCATACAGTATAACACCCCATTTACACACAGTATAATGTTCAAAAGTGGTCTCCACACAGTATAATGTCCCATAGTGGCCGGTGTAAACAGTATAATGTTCCATAGCAGGCCCTGCACACAGTATAATGTCACATAGTGGTGGGTGTACACAGTATAATGTTCCATAGCAGGCCCTGCACACAGTATAATGTCTCATAGCAGCCCCTGCTCACAGTATAATGTCACATAGTGGTCACCTCCACAAAGTATAATGTCATAGTGTGGACCCTTTCACATAGTATAATGTCCCATAGTGGCCGCTCTACACAGTATAATGTTTCATAGCAGCCTCCATACAGTATAATGTCCCACAGTGGACCCCAAAACAATATGTCCCATAGTGGCCCCTCCAAACAGTATTATGTCCCATCATGGCCTCAGCGGTGTTCGTTGCAAACAACAAACTATTTTTATATTCTTGGGTCTTTTCAGACCCCAAAGTATAATGATCGGAGGCCCAGGGGAGGTGACAAACATAAAAACCAGTGGTACTTACTCTCCTGGGCTCCACCACGACTCCCTGCTGTTTTCGGTCCTCTTCAATGATGTCATAGACGTGGGTTACGCCGAAGGGTATAAGGGGGAAGTGGAGTCTCCAGTGAGCAGGAACGGGGATTGGTAAGTGAATAAGGCCCGTTACCTGCTGGGATTACTCCAGCAGGTATTGGCCTATTTAAAAAAAACAGCAGTGGTCCACCGGGCCCTTTAAGGTCGCGGCCCTGTGGCAGCCACTATGGCTATGGGTACTTACGCCCCTGAGCCCCATTATGGAATTTACATTGATCCCATGGGTTTCAAGTTATGCCTCTAACCCTGAACTTGAACTGTTATAGTGTATGTACTGTAAGATGAATTCTAATATATATTCAGATGTATTTGATTGCTTTCAGGCTTTATAATAATGTATTAATATACTGCTATTTGGGTTTTGCAATATCAAATTGTTTATTCAGGTATCTGTTCCATAACTGGCATTGTCTGAAGAGCCAATATTTTAATTGTGTAACTATTGGGATTTTTTTGGGTACAGATTCTAAGCGGTGCACTCAACTATTCATTCACAAATCTATTCAGCAAGCTGTCGTTTTTATAACAAGCTGAGACTTTGATCTGAACAATTTCTATTATTTGTAGCAACAATTTCTGCCTGAAAATGAGAAAGTCATTGATAGTAAACTCAAGAAATATCCAGGGTACTACAAAAAGTATGTGCCCCAGTGGTTGGATCCCCAAAGATCAGATACTTATCACCCATTCTGTGCATAAGTGATACGTATTATTAGTGGCACAAAACCTTTACGTGAAAAGCTGGCTGACCAACTGTGTAAGGACCAGAGTAGAAGCAATATTAGTTGGTACCCAGCTGGTCCAAAAAATAATAATTATGGAATTTCCATATGGAGTTTCAGCTCCTGAAAATTTCAGCCCAGAGTCAGTTTTTTATGTTTGATTTTTATTTTGCTTTTTTTGTTTTACATCTTTTTTATATACAGTTATTTTTATTTATTTTAATGTCATTCATTTTATTTCAATTTATTTTTATATTTTTTTTTACGGTTTTATTTTATTTTTATATCACTTGATGTTTTTAATTTTAGTTGAAATTTTTATGTTTTTTGTTTATTTTAGTTATTCAATTTTGGTTCTTGTATACTCTTTACTTTTTTATTGTATGGTTATTAAAGTTTGTTAGGGTTCTTGTTTTCCCAGGCTTTATAGAAGGTCTCCTATGTTCATCAGGTTCATTCTTTCCCCTTGTCAACATATTTGAAGAACCTCATACCCTACAGGTAAAATAGTATTCCCCGGTTACTGACATATAGTACAAACCTCCTAAAATGAGACAAGCAAGTCACTGAAAGAATGTAGTCTGCACAGATAGAGGGACTGTTGTGCTCATCAGTACGAGACAATACAAGCTTTTCTTCCTGACAATATTTATGAATCTGAGTCTCCATACTGTATTTTGTGTAAATTCCCATTAGAGAATAAATCATGGAGGAATGTAGGGGGCCTGTCACTGAGAAACATTGCCTGAATGAATTCTGAAGATGTTTTTATAGCTACATAAGAAGATCACCTATCATTACTTCTGAAGAATATAATAAGAGAGCTAAAATCCAAAAACTGAAAGCTTACCACAAAGCAGCATATTCTGCATCTTACTTATTTTCGATAATTTCATATAAATATATTTCTCACAATTGAGGACATTGATAATATCATCTGTGAATGACGGCTAGTTTAATTGAAAGTGACAGACTGTGCAGATGCCAAAGCATCGAAGAGCAAATCTCAGCAAATCCAGATGAAGTACTCTGCATAAAGCAATAGAAAACTGGATCATACTGTAGGTCTCCACAAACCTGGGCAATGTTAAAGCAAGTCAAATAATTGCAGTAACTATCGCGCTGAGGACGCCAAGCTGGTAAAGGCTGTTCATGTAGATTATTTAATCAAAATCATTTATAATCATCTATATATATTTCAGTCCTTTTGTGAACTGGTAAGATATGTCGTAATGCACAAACATGTTTACATTTGCTAATTTTTTAATGGAATCACATGAGAAATTACTGAATATAAATCAACAAGAGTACATATAATATTACATGTTACATCTACAGCTATTAGGACAAGGATCCCATGCTATTTGTATTTTATATAGTGAACTTGAAATATTATATTGTTTACAAGATAACTCTAATACTGCATTTAGTAGGAGACATTTCATTGTAATCAGGTTTTATCATATTTTTATGTTTATTCAGAAGATTATTGGTACTTTGGTACTTTATTGAATGCAAATTACAGTGCCATTTGGCTTATGTATTATCAAATTGTTTATTCAGGTGTCTGATCCACAACAGGAGTTATCTGGAGAGTTGATATTTTTGTTTATATTTTGTGTACAGAATCCAACCAGTGCACACAGCTCTTTACCCACTTAGCTACTCTGTCAAGTTGCAATAAATATAATAAGCTATGAGATCCCTGCTTAGATCAGGACAATTGCTACAGGCTAGGGGATAAGTGTCTGTAATGATGAAACCCCTATAGGCCGGGGCCCCATGTGGCATAAATTATGCGGTTTGGCCACATCCGAAATGCCGCAGAAAAAAACGCGACGTTTTATACTCCCTGAAAAGTGGATGGGATTCTAGCAAATCCCATCCAAACATTGTGGGAAAATATTTGCAGCGGACACATTGCGATTTCCAAAACCGCTGCGGTTTTGGAAATCGCAGCATGTCGATTATGCCTACGGAAACGCCGGTGGTTTCACTATAGGTATAATTGAAACAGTCTATGTGGGGCCTTAGCATTAAGCATTACATGGTGCTAATTCCTATCGACAAATTGTTTGTGAAATGTTGAACAGGACAACTCCTCTAGACAATACCTTCCTTGTAGCCAGTTTCCACTTTGACCATGATATAAGGATCCTTAACAGGCAGAGCCACAACTGCGATGAGTATCTCATCTCAGGTGGCAGATGACAGAGTCCCTGAGGGGTTGGCACTGTGGAAGCAAGAGGGTCGGATGCAAACAGTAGGTTCCAAGCTGCACCACTGTCTGCACCTAAGCCGCAACCTACACATCTCTCCCAGCACTACTAGCCCATGACGTTAGAGATGCCTCCAGGCAACCCTTTAGCAATGTAAGTGAGAAGGCAAGAGGATTCTTTGAAAACAAGTAAATAATGAATTCCAGATAGACTATTTGTCAGACAGAAGGAGCCAATGGCTGTGCCCACTGCTTGGCATAATAATCTATATACTGTATATAAAACTCAATCTGTAGTAGCCCGCTCTATACAGATCCACAGTTCTCGCCAGAATCTTGCCCAACGTCCCCAGTCATCAGATTGGGGCCCCCAAAGTTAGGTCCTATACATATAATGGGGAAAGGTGAAGGTGAAAGTGACAGTGCTGAGGGGAAAACAACACTTGTGACTGACAGGGACGGATTATAGCGACGGCGCCAAAGAGTCGCTGCTAAAGGAGCCGCACCACCACACACAACACATAAACATTTCACAAACACCATACAAACATCACACAGACAGCACACATTCACCAACCCACAAGCACAACACTACACAAATGCCACAACACACCACACACACACACACACACGAACGCAAGGACCAGACACGCACGCAAACACGCTGAGATGGATGCACCGTATGGACACGGATGAACAGAGCACATGCGTACTCACACACACCTATCGCACGCATGGACACTTGCACTGCGCACGCACAAACACATGGATCACATGCGCACACACATGCATACATATACACGGACCACACACATGGATCACACGCGTGCACACACACACACACACACACACACACACACACACACACACACACACACACACACACACACTGACAAAACATGTCTGGTATCCTTACTGGCTGCTTGCACACTACAGTATTTTTCACGGGCCTCCGGGCCATGGATTTGGCGGTTCCATAGACTTTTTTGTGCACAAAGCTGTGAATTTTGCAGGCTCCATAGAATGTTTATGGAGTTGTAGAATCCACGGCCTGGAGACCCGTGAAAAATACTGTAGTGTGCAAGCAGCCTTACTGAGCAGCAATATTGGTCAGGCGAAAACTGCCTCATAGTAAGATTGTCATTATTGCTTATTATACAGAGAGCTTTCATCACTGAAGCTGCTGAGGTAAAGTGAAAGCTGAGCTCTGATTGGTTGCTATGGGCAACTGCACAAGTCGGCCCGTGAGGCGGTTTTCAGTACTGAGATGTGAGCTCCTTCAGGTCATAGTAATACTGTGTGAGGGTTGCTCTGTATTTACTATTCATCCTATTACAGCTCTTATCAGTGTCAGGTGAAGACTAAAGGGTCATAATACTAAGGACTGTCTTTTAAAATGCCGCCCAAAAAAACGACCATCTATTGGGCAAGTTCATCCAAAAGCTAAGAATGCAAAATTGTATCAAAGAGCTGAGACAAGTGAACAACGTGACTTGCGGCTTGAAAAGAAACGGATGAGACAGGCTAAATGTAAGGCAGCTGAGACATCAGAGTAACGGGAATGTCGTCTTCACAAAAATAGGATAAGGCAGGCTGAAGCAAGGAATATGGAAACATCTGAACAAAAGGATGAATGTTCTGAAAATGACCGCATACGACATATGTAACGTGTGTAAAGATGTAGGCAGGCTGATTTGTGTTTGGAAGCATTTCACTACAATCCAATTCAAGACTATAGGTCACATCAGAAGGTCATAATTGGCAAAATGGACATAATATGCAAACATTGTCAAGCAAAGAAGTTTAACTTCGAATCGCCTGGTATGTTCTGCTCAAATGGCAAAGTCAGTTTGCCACTTTTAGATCTACCTCCTGAACCACTTCTTTCATACATGTCAGGAACAACTCCCGAAGCATTTTCTGCAAAATATTAGGAGATACAATTCATCTTTCCAGATGACATCCTTTGGTACGACAGCTGGACTCCAGGAAGCAGGAATTATGCCAACTTTTAAAGTCCAGGGCCAAATATATCACAAAATCGGTTCAATGCTTCCTGTAGCAAATGAAGATCCAAAGTTTTTACAAATTTATTTTTTGGGAGATGAACAAATGCAAGCTGATAGATGTTGTGAAGCTATACTTGAGACAAAAAAAGAGATTGTGTTGAATTTGCAAAGATTTTTTCATCAGCACAATCAGTTAGTAAACCTTTTCAAAACAGCCTTAGACAGAATGCCACGTGATGAATATCAAGTTGTAATAAGAGCAGACAAGACACCGTTTGGTGAGCATGAAAGGCGATTTAATTCTCCCACTGTTAACGAAGTAGCTATTGTACTGGTTGGACAGAACTTTCAAAGCCGAGATATAATTATTCAGCGACGAAGCGACAATCTTCAGTGTATTGCAGAACCACATAGATCATATGATGCTCTGCAATATTTTGCTCACTTTAAAAATAGGAGCCACAGTAATCTTGCTTAGGAACCTTGACCCACCAAAAATGTGTAATGGCACAAGATTATGCATTAAAAGTCTCATGCCCAATGTTATTGAAGCCACTATTCTTATGGAAAACACTAGGGGAGCAAATGTTTTCATTCCGCGTATTCCTTTTCTACCAAGCGACATGCCCTTCAATTTTAAGCGTCTGCAGTTCCCAATCCGACTTGCATTTGCTATGACTATAAACAAAGCACAAGGTCAATCACTTAAAGAAGCTGGCATTAATTTGGAGAGCCCGTGTTTTTCACATGGACAGTTGTACGTTGCTTGCTCTAGAGTGGGTAACCCCAAAAATCTTTTCATATATGCACCTGAAGGTAAAACCAGAAACATTGTTTACCAAAAAGCACTACAATAGATAGTTGTTTAACTGTAAACCAATTTTACTCTTTTGTCCGTGAACTACTTATAGATTACACTGGAGGGAGGGGGGAAGGGTTGCACTATGTTGTTAATTGGGTGTAAATGTTTTATATGTTTGTGTATGGTGCATAAATTTAAATTTTTGATAAATATTTAAATAGTTGTAATAGTTTATACTACATAATATGTATTGAATATGTAAAATCAATAAAAATGTTGAAATAAAAAAAAAGCTGTTCACATCAATGTTATGACAAATAAGTAAAATGTGAAAATAAGAAAAATTTCAAGTGGAAAAAAAAATTTTACTATAGCATTCTGAAAATGTCAATTTCAGTGTGACACTGAAAATTTTACTTTAGCTAGCATAACCAACAATTTAACATATTTTCCGCGAGCAAAGCCACGGGTATTCTACTAGTAGTAGTAATAATAATACTAATAATATTATTATTATTAATAACTTTATTTATATAGCACCAACATATTTCGTAGCACTTTACAAATCAGAGGACACATGAGACATTACGATGTGACAAAGAAATAAACATATCAAACAATAGGAGTGGCATCACTCATTAGCTGCATGGATGATTTATCTTTTATATTTCTGATGATCAAAATGTACATGATGTTTTACAACAACATTGTATACATGACAGGATGACATTTGTATTAGTAATTGGGGGAAAAGAAAACTTCTAAGATATATATTTTTTTAAAAATAATAAATTTATTCCTTGGTGCTTTATATTTGAAGAGGGTATACATACAAAATACTGATACAAAAACAAGTGCAATAGACTAAGAGTGACCAACTGGTACAGTGGATACAGGACCCTGCATGCAAGGAATAGTGTTCTGATGCTTATGGCTCTTTAAAGCAGTGCCATAACATCATAACAACATAAGTTTTTCTAGTGCCAATGCCTACGATAAAAGTTGTCTCAAATCGTGGACATTTACTTGTTTTATACCCCCAAATCGATTACCCCCTTCGCTAACATTATTGTTGCAGGACAACTACCGTGTGGCAAGATCACCCTATTTCTATGATAGCTAGGAGCCTCATGAAGGCTTCAAGGACTGTCTTTGGTCTATATCTATTGAGGCTTGTCTGTGGTAGGCCTCAGTAGCTATGTAGTAATTTTCCCATAGATTGCAATATAATTGTATCTAATGACTATAGGTTCAAGTCCCTATGGGAGCTAAAAAAATAAAAGCAATTACCTAAAAATATTTTTCAAATGTGAAAAAAAATTGTTGATTATGTAAATAATCTGTTTTCCCTTAGTCCGAACAGCAGTACACTATTGGGTATCTCTGCCCCTGTGTGCTGGTAGGACAGGCGGAATTTTAAATTTACATAATTAATTAAATGATACTCCCCTATAAGAGGCCAAGGAGAGCTCCCCTCACTGTGCTAGTTATAAAGAATAAAACAAAAAAAAAAAACAACAATCCTTCCTAAAGGGGGGAAAGCTTGTGCTGCTGTTCGGACTAAGGGAAAACAGATTATCTACATAATCGATTCCCCTTACGTCCAACAGCAGCACAATATGGGGACGTAGCAAGTAGATCCCCTAAGGAGCGTTCTCACTCACTACAGTACCGTATGAATGTCCAAAGGCAGTAGCCTCTGAACTACGGACATCTAACTGATAGTGTTTAACAAAGGTTAGTTGGTGGTGACCAAAAACGGCTGCACAAACTGCTCAAAAAGCAAGACCGACTCTCAGCCCAGGAGGCTGACACAGCCCATTGATAAACTCGGGCGATAACCCGAGCAAAATAAATTTAAATTAAGAGGGTTTCCCAATCTTCTGAAGGACTATTTACCCAGAAGATAAATTTTGGAGACACCATACTATATCCAGAGTATGGAGTTTTCCCCCTTCCTTAGAGGAAGGAGCAGGGAAAGAAAACTGGTAAGGAGACCAGCTGGTTAATATTAGCCCGAGAGGGCACCTTAGGGTTAAACCTAGGAAGAAATCTGCAACTACTTACCTAAGTTACCAAGTCTTAAGAAATTCTGGGAATTAAGGGGTTCTGAGACAATCTTTTGCTTAAACAGGTGGATAGGGCTGAAACCTGTACCTTCAGTGTGGCAGGGGAAAGGCCCTTATCCAAGCAGTCCTGAAGAAAATTCTGAATCATTCTCGTAGAAGGATTCGAACTATTCACTTCCTGTCTGGAGAACCACTCCTTGAAGACAATACCTATCCTTAGGTATCTTTTATTGGTGCATTCTGCTCTTGCACAAAAAAAGGTCTTCAGGATGACTTCTGACAGTTCACTAGGGAATGAGCAACTTTCAGGCTGTCAGGTTGAATCTCCTCATATCCTGGCACTTCTGAGTTCCTTGGGAAACCAGGTTCTGGATTGGGGGAAGCCTCTAATAGATCCCTCGACTCATGAGCATGAGTTGGGAACACCAAGCTCTTTTTGGTTATCACAGAGGCTTGGTCCTATCTGACTTTGATCAATACCCTTGGTATCATGGAAAGTGGAGGGAAGATGTACACCAGCCTGAACCTCCAAGGGATGGACAGGGCATCCACTGCCAAGGGATAGTCCTCCTGATGTAGTGAGCAGAACGTCTCTACCTTGGCATTGAGTCTGGTCACCATAAGGTCTACTTCTGGAAGACCCCACTTCAGGGTGATCTGGTGGAACACTCTTGAGAGACCATTCTCCTGATATGGTAAGACTCCGACTCAACTGATCCGCTACTATGTTCAAGGAGCCCTTGATGTGAACTGCAGAGAGATGGGTCAGATCTTTCTCTGCCCAGGTGAAAATCAAACCTGCCTCCCTGAGGAGGGAGAATTATCTGATGCCTTCCTGTTTATTACAGTCACCATGTTGACGGACCGGATCTTGACAGCTCTTCCTCTGAGAAGAGGAGAAGAATGGAGGAGTTCCAGGTGAACTGCTCTTAGTTCCCTCCAGATGGATGATGTCATCTTTTCTAGCCTGCTCCAGACTCCTTGTACGGTTTTCTCATACAGATGGGCTCCTCATCCTGAAAAGGATGCATCGGTCAACAGGGTCCAAAGAGGTTGGACCGTGGACATCCGACTTTCAGGTGTATCACCAATTGAGAGAAAGACGGGTTCTGGGAGAAAGTCTGATCCGCTTGTCAAGACTCAGAGGGCTATGATTTCAGACCACTAGTACTACCGACTGGAGGGGACGCATATGCCATAAAGTCCAAGGAACTGAATTGGCTAGGGCTGACATGAGGCCAAGACTCTCATAATTGTTCTGATGAACATCCGACGCATCTTGAGAAGATATGATAACCTGTATAGCACCATCATATTCCGCAGCGCCCTCACAGACATTGACAGATATAGGGCACTGTCCCATATAGGACTTACAATCCACATTCCCTATCAGTATGTCTTAGGAGTGTGGGAGGAATCCGGAGACCCTGGAGGAAACCCACGCAAACATGGGGGAAAAAATACAGTCTCCTTGCAGATTTTTGAATCACCTCTGACTTCTCCTGGTTATTAGCCTAGATGCTGGAAAAAAGACACAGTTGTCTGCAGGTGCTGGAGCAGGATGGTTTCTGACTAGGCTTTTATTAGCCAGACGTGCAATATGGCACTATGAACAGACCTAGAGGTCTGAATGCAGTTGTTTCTGGAGCCATGACCTAGGTAAAGGTGTTGGGAGCCGAGGAAATGTCGAAGGGCAGGGCCGCAAACTGGAAATGTCACCTGTGGGCGGCAATAGAAACAGCAATTCTCAGATACCCTCTGTGAGGAGGATAACTGGAACTTGTAAGTACGCATCCTTTAGGTCTAGAGTGACAAGAACATTGCTTTGGAGCAAGGATGTGACCAACTTCTCTGTGTCCCTTTGGAAACGCTCTTCCTTATGAAGAGACTTAGATATTAGGACTATAACATATATTGGTAATGGGAAGTCTGGAGAGTAGACCCCAAACCTTCTTCTGAGTGGGGACCTTCCCAAGGTCCCCCTGCCCAGGTATTCCAGAATGGAATTTTCCAGTATAACCTGCTACAGTGCAGGAGAGAACGGGTTGCGAGAATCCGTCTTGTGGTGGGTGAAGAATTCGTCTGCATATCCCCGCTGTACTTATCTGCAAGACCAAAGTTCTTGGATCTTCTCCTGCAGCAGGAGAGAAAAAATGGGAGAGACATCCCCCAACAGGAGTACTTGCCGCCACAGGAGGCGAAAAGTTGGTGTCAAAGCCAGGCTTCTTTCTGTCCCCTTCCTTGGGAAACTTTCATCCAGCCCCTCTGGGCTGATATCTAGCACGCCTCTGATATTAGAACGTAGATTGAGGCGGCTGCACTGATAACTTCTGCCCCGGCCAGAAGGTCCTGCTTTCCCTTTAAAGGACTGTGGAAGGCACTTAACCTTTTAATCACAAGACCTTCCATGATGTCGTCCAGGCCTCTGCTAAAATGTTTACCCAGCTCAAGGGTAGGGAGCATACGTTATACTTGGATGCATTGTCCGCTCCCCGAGGTTTCAAACATAATGGCCTTCTAGCAGCTGTAGAGAAGGCCCTAGATCTGGCAGGCATCTTGACCTGGTATACCGAAACTTCTGTTAGATACTCTCTTATTCACTACCTCATTGGAGGCGATGTCCACAGAAGCCTGAGCATGTCAAAGCTTTATCCAGTGTCGCATCCACTTGGAAGGCCCTTGGCCCACTATAGGTGGAGCTAGAGGCTTCCCCAAGTTCAACATCATGGTTGCCTGACCAGATGGACTTCAGCAGCCTAGGCATCCTTACCAAGAGGCCTGCTGGGATTTAGCGCAGTGTCAACATCACAGTCGCCTGACCAGATGGACTTCAGCAGCCTAGGCATCCTTACCAAGAGGCCTGCTGGGATTTAGCGCAGTGTCAACATCAGTCGCCTGACCAGATGGACTTCAGCAGCCTAGGCATCCTTACCAAGAGGCCTGCTGGGATTTAGCGAAGTGTCTTCATCACACGAGTACATCACATTGAGTATGTGAAATTCCTCTTCTGATGGAACTGACTGAGGATGCCTCTTAGTACGAAGCTTCTTGGGAAATCAAGTTCCAGATTTCTTATCCTGCTCTTTGACCCACACAATTATGTCACGAATGGACGAATCCTCAGATGGGGTCCCACGGCATTGGCGAAAGCGAGTGTAATTGTACCATCAAGCAGACGGATGTCACACTCTATATAAGCAAAATGTTTCATCTTAGAGGACCTTTCCCTCATTAAGTCGCCGCTGCCACCGAAAGCAGTCAGAACAGTATCAAACAAAAATGTACAGCCTATCAGAGAGACAATCTTAGGAAAAAGGTTTAAATAAGTAGGGAGAAGACCATATTTACCAACAGTATCTTTAATACCGCTACAGCGGTATAGAGAATGGCCTAAACTAGTCAGTCAGCGCATCTGGGAAACGGCTACAAAAGTGTAACAGAAAAAAGGGATCCAGGAAACAGGACCTGCAAAAAAGGTTCCGGAACCTGAAGTGACAAAATCACTTCCCCCGGATTAGAAAACCTTTCTCTTCCTCTTCGCTTTAATTCCACTGCTATACGAAGTGCGGTGTTTCTTTGTGGCAGACTGGAATAGAACCATAACTGCAACAGAAGGGCAGTGTGGGGGATTTGTGTCTGAGACGCTGTCATCAGTTTAAACTGAGCACAAACACCTGAAGCATAAGCTCTGCTGAAGAGCTCAGCCAGGCAGGAGATGCATAGAGGTTTATATTAACCCTGCAATACAACCTCCAAGTTTACAAACTGACACATACTGAATGCACAGCCTGCCCAGCCGCAAACCTCTCACCTGAGATCAGACAAGGGCAGGCACACCCAGCCCAGAATGGCCACAGACAGAGAGCACAGCAGGGAGAAACCAGGAAGCCTTAGGAGTAAAAAACTCCCAAGGAAAAGATGAACAGCTGAAAGAGGAGAAAAAACTTACAACAATGTAGTTAACCCCCAAATCCTTAGGGAAAAATGGGAGGACAAAGAACCTCCCTCCACCTGTCCAACATACAGGACAGAAAAAAACACAGTGACGGGAGGTCTCCTTGGCCTCTTATAGGGGAGTATCATTTAATTAATTATGTAAATTCAAAATTCCGCCTGTCCTACCAGCACACAGGGGCAGAGATACCTCATATTGTGCTGCTGTTGGATGTAAGGGGAAAACCCTTTTCCCTAAATTTAAAATGAAAATAAACAAAACCAAATATAAATTAATTGAGTATTGCTACATCCAAAAATGCCCAAACTATAAAAATACAGCGAACACAGTAGCAATATAAAAAAATAGTCGAATTGCATTTAGCCTCCTAAATAAAATTGAATAAAGAGTGATCAAAACATAAATAAAATAGAATAAATATATACTACATCTTTGGCCGCAAAAAAAGATGCCTTACACAGCTTCGTACAGGGAAACAAATATTATGGGTGTCAGATTATGACAATTATAATATTTGACATTTTTTGAAGTTTTGGATTTTTGTAAAAGTATTAAAACATGACAAAAACTATATAAATTTGGTAAATGCTGTGATCATGCAACCCAAAGAATATAAGGAACATGTCAGATTTACTGCACAGTGAATGCCGTAAAAATGAAACCCAGAAGATAATGGCTCAAATATAGTTTTTCTCTAATTACACACCATTCTGAATTTTTTTTTCTGGCTTTGCAGTTCTTCGTATAGAATAATAAATGGTACCATTATGAGGTACAATTTGTCCCACTCAAAATAAGCCCTCATATGGCAATGAATGGTAATGGTGAATGGTAAAATAAAAAAGCTATGGTTTTTGGAATGTGGGGAGTAAAAAATGAAAATGAAAATAACACAAAATTTCTATGATGGGAAGGGGCTGAAGGGGTTGCCCAAGATCAGAGATTTTAATCCAACCAGCAGCAGACTGTATACAAACAGAGTGGCAGAAGTGACTGCTGGCCTAGTGAAGCAATGGAGGGGAGGATGCCTCTGGTCGCATTAAAATTTCTGAAACTTGGGGGGGGCGTGGCTAGCGGGAGCAGCGATAAGACGTTTACTTCATAGCTCCTGCTGGACTTTGCTGGGATCTGCTCTATATCATCGGAATCCCGCTCCTTCCGGGCCTACTCGCACCCAGGGGCCTTCCCCCGTGCCCCAGTCAGCTGAAATCGGGTGTTTGGCCGTGCCCGCAGCCGCCTCAACGTCAACCGGGTGTTGGGACCTGTATTCACCTCCCCTCGCCGCCCGCCATCTTACCCGCAACCTCAACCGACCAACAGATCAACCCTATTGACGTGGGCCTCCGCTCACTTACCCATCTCCACAGCTCCTGACAGCGTTGTCAGCCTGCGGGATCGGTCATCTGGTATAGCGGTGGCTCAGGGGCGGCGCCGGCAACGACGCGGAGAGGAGGATTGACGGCTCGCTCAGAGTGGAGGACGCCATCTTGCGGCCTACGTGGTGGGATCCTGAGACGCCGGAGCTCTTCCATCAAGCAGAGGTGAATATCTCCCACTCCTCCCTGCCGATCTTACCGAGGAGCCCCCGCTACATCACGGCCCGGTGAGCAGTCTGCGCAGCTTTAGGTCCGCGGAGCGGACACGAACCGGGGAACCGCTGCCTCTGCTGCTGATCAGTGGAGACAGGCCTCAAGCTGATCTCCATCCTTGCTCCGCCCTGACTGTGTGTAGGCCGGGAGTGGGCCTCTATCCCTGCTCTGGATCAACGACAGTCTTCTGTCTGACTCTCAACAACAACAAAGAGCGGCTCTTCCGTGAGTAAACATTCTACATATTCTCCCGTTTTGGCGAGTTGGCGGGTAAATACTAGCGTTGCTGGACTTTGCTGTTCTGATCGCATGTATGTGGCTCCTCATCATGATTAAATAAATCAGCAAGAAGTTCGCCTACAGCGGCCCACCGCTTTCCTGTATACTACCTTGGGCTCCTGTAACGCCCTGAGTGGATCCCACTGTCTCCTGGGAGCGAAAGATTTATCTCTGGTATACGTATCCTGTTACAGCTGTGTTCAGTCTCTACATTGTCATTTTCTATCTGCTCACTTAAATGTCCAGAGACATTGCGGAGATGACCAGAAAGAAGGCCTCCTCCTCTGAGGTGCCCAGGAAACTCACTGAATTCTTCGCACACCAAGCCTCAGACCGCCAACCCTCACCTGAAATGGACTCTCATGCACGACTTCCCTCCCCACTCAAATCAACGGTTATGCCACAGGATCTGATGGGTACGAAAAATGCAATCATGCCCTCTCTTGCTGCCTCACAATCTGTCCAGGAGGGCAACAAAAGAGGTCCAAGTGTCTCCAAAGCCTCATCCCCAGCCAAGGAAGGTCCTGCACGTAAAAAGAATAGCCGGGCCCAGGCCCCTACACCCGATGATACATCTCTGATTGGTCTCACTTACATCTCTGATTTTCCGGCGTCTTCTGACCCAGTTACTTGTGACACATTGAAGGGCATGCTGGTGATATTGCAATCGGGCATTAACAAAAGTGTGGCCTCGTTGGTTGGGAAACTACAACATAATATTGACGCACTTGGAGAGAGAAATGATCACCTTGAGCGGAAGATGGCGGAATTCTCCACTGCTCACAATGAATTGGTGGATGCTCACAATACACTGGAGGCAGAAGTGCGCTGGCTAAAGATCAAAGCAACAGACTCTGAGGACCGCTCCAGACGCAACAATATTAAGATCCGGGGAATCCCAGAGGACATTGTATCCATTGATCTCCCGGCCTATGTCAAGCGAATGTTTAAAAAGATCCTTCCAAATCTCTCAGAGCTTGATCTTACCCTGGACAGGGCTCACCGTATACCTAAGGCAAGTTCAGCCCCTGTGGATGCTCCTAGAGACACCCTTGTTAGGGTCCACTTCTACCATATCAAAGACTCTATCCTTGCTGAGGCTCGTAAATGCAACACTCTCCCCGCACCGTTTTCAGCAATTTCTCTGTACCCAGATTTATCCGCTGCCACTATGCAAGCGAGACGCAACTTAACACCTGTTACGAAGATACTCCGAGAGAACGACGTGCGATACCGATGGGGCTTCCCCACCAAGCTTCTGGTCTTTCGCAACGGAGTCACTCATTCTATACCCTCCGTAGAAGATGGAATGTCTCTCCTCCGTAGATGGCGTCTGATCTCTGATAACTCTGAACCTCGGCCTGGTGGACCCGCTCGCCCTCCACGGGTACCCAAGGACTGGCATATGGTTGGAGAACCCTGAAAGATCTACGAGACTCTCACTCTCCCTCACCCAGGGAGATCAGGTGCCTTTACAGGATGTTAACTACCTAGCCTTTTTCTTGGCGAACTACTTATCACTTTTTTCTATAAGTTTTTTACATTTGTAATTGATTGATGAAGGAACCTTACTTCTCACCCCCCACAGCTTATTCGGTGCATTTTGGCACTATGATGTTTGTTTTTTGTTCTTTATTCTTGTATAGTTTACTGTGTTTAGTAGAATTTGGATATTTTATCATACATAGCTCATATATGTGCGCATCGCCTAAATATATCTTTAGTGCAGATCTGGACCGCTTGCCATGCTGGCACAAACTCCATCTGTGTAGTCTAACATCCCTTTATTGGCCATTACCATGGTTATTCGAATTTCCTCTATAAATGTTAGGGGGCTTAATAGCCCTTACAAAAGAAGCTCGGTATGGAGGGAGGCACGCCGCTTGAGATGTGACGTGCTCATGCTTCAAGAGACTCATTTTCATGTTGAGAAAAGCCCTCTATTTACGAACCCCTCCTTTCCTCATATTTTTAAAGCCTCCTGTGCGGCCAAACGCAAGGGAGTCCTTATAGCTGTCCGTGATTCAGTTGCCTTTAGCATGTCTGTATTAACGGATCCCCAGGGCCGTTATCTCGGTCTTAATTGTACTATTAATAGTATGAGATACACTTTGGTCACAGTGTACCTCCCCAATCAGTTTCATGCCTCGTACTGGAGATCTCTATTGCCCAAAATTCGGGCATTTGTCACTGGTATCTTAATTGTAGGGGGAGATTACAATTGCCTTATGGATAACTCTCTAGACTCATCCAATCCTCAAAGGAAATCTCCTGTACTCACTGTGATGAACCGACCCTCAGTTTTATATCTTTCTTGGAAGTGTGTTTTACTTGCTTAGGTCAGTCCTTCCCCCACTTGGAATGCGGTGCTTTAGTTGAGTTCACATTGCTGGACGATAGGCTTCACTGGTTTTATGTGTGTTCATTGGAGATGGCTTGCTATAGCCAGGCACTTTTATTATCCCTGGCCAGATGGGATGGGGGATAGCAAGCCTTAACTTCACCCTTCTCTCCGAGGGTTCTGCAAAGGTGGGAGAAGGGGGGCTGCCTGGGTGCAAGGGGTGGGTGGAGCACTAGCCATATGCTGTGGGCAGACCTGGATTCTAGGGTCATTCAGCAAAGAGGCAGTAAGGAGCTCTGATCTGGGAGAAGATGAGAGGGCCTGCCCTACTGAGGAATGCTTTGAGGGCCTAGTTCTGGACAGCATGTAGAAGGATTGTTTTATGCAACTTGCTTAAGCTTGCGCCCTAGGCCCAAAACTCTGCTGTGGCCTAGAGAAACGGACTACGAGCCTATGCCGGTATTTTCTCTATCTTTTAATTCCCCTGTTTATTTTTGTGTATTGTATCATTTCCCTTTTGCTTGTATGTTTATGCTTGATCATATTAATATTGTATTTATTATTTATTTGTAATTTATATCGCTCATTTCGTTTTATCCTATGACCCGGTCTACTCACGGTGTGTGAGTGGGAGGTTAAGAAAGAAGTTTGATCGCAGGCGTGCCAGGCGGCTGGGCGAGGCGATATTCTTCACACTCACCCCTTCCTTGTTAGATCAGGGGTTATATGATGTGTGGAGATGCCAGCATGGTAGCGAGAGGGACTACAGTTTTTTCTCTTCCCCTTCCTCCTCATACTCTAGGATAGATTTTTTCTTGGCGGATAAATTGGGCCTGTTACAGACTGTATCCTCTCATATTGGTCTGATTACGTGGTCGGATCATGCCCCGGTGTCTCTGGTCCTCCGCGAGCAGTTTGCCACAGCCCTGCCTTCCCAATGGCGTCTAAACGAATATATCCTTGATCATCCCTCTCATGGTGCTCAGCTCCTCAATGCGCTACAAGAATTTTTTGAACTCAATGCGCCTACGGCCTCAGACCCCTATATCTTGTGGAACGCCCATAAGGCATTTATGCGCGGGGTGATTATTCAAGCTTGTTCTAGGGCCAAGAAGCAACGCTCTAAGGATATTGATGCTTTGCTTCAAAAGATAGCTGGACTGTCGGCGGCGAATAAGCTGTGCTCTACCCCATCTCTTTCAAACGAGATTAGACAATACCAATTACAATTGCAAGGACTGATAGCTCATCAACAGGACCTTGCCTTTAAGAGATTTCAGTGCCAGGCCTATATCCATAACAACAGAGCTAGTGCTTTCCTGGCAAAGAAAATCAAACAAGCCCAACCCAGATCACGTATTGAGTATCTTTTTAATGCTCAGGGGGACAAAATTACAGATCCCCGTCTTATAGCTGAACAGTTCAGGGCCTACTATAAATCTCTATATAATTTAAAAGAGGATACTGAGGTGCATCAACCCTCACTGACGGACATCGATAAATTTCTAGAATCTGTCTCTCTCCCCCGCCTCTCGGAGGAACAGCGCCAGTTACTGGCTGCTCCTATATCTCTATCGGAAATCTATAAGGCTGTTGCATCCTTGAAGCCATTAAAATCCCCGGGTCCTGATGGTTTTTCTGGTATTTATTATAAAAAATACAGGGATATTTTGTCGCCCCATTTATTGGGAGTGTTTATGAGAGCTGCGGAGGATCAGAGATTCCCAGAGGAGATGTTAGCCGCTACTGTGGTTACCCTCCCCAAACCAGGCAAGCCCCCTACTAGTCCAGCAAATTTTAGGCCTATTTCTTTACTGAATGTGGATGTCAAGTTGTATGCGAAGGTGCTGGCGGAGTGCCTGGTACGTATCCTGCCCCGGCTAATCGGGCCAGACCAGGTGGGATTTGTGATGGGTAGGCAGGCCCCGGATGGCACCCGCAGGTTTATTAACTTAATTCAGAGTGCAGAACGTAATAGAGGACCATCCCTTTTATTAGCTCTCGATGCAGAAAAGGCCTTTGACAGGGTCCACTGGGGCTACCTAGATCGAATACTGGATAAGTTTGGCATGGGATCTTTCTTTAAAAAGGCCACCCTGGCTCTTTACTCCTGCCCGTCCGCTCGGATTCTATCCTCGGGGTTTTTGTCCGACCCCTTTCAGATCAGCAATGGGACCCGCCAAGGCTGCCCTCTCTCTCCTATCATATTTGCGTTAGTGATGGAGCCGTTGGCTGAGGCCATTAGACTTAACGTTAATATCACAGGTATTTCAGTTGGGCAACATCAGCACAAAATCTGCCTATACGCTGATGATGTGATCCTCTCCTTGGCCAACCCTATGTCATCCTTGCGAGCTACTACAGATACCTTGGAGACTTTTAGTAAAGTCTCTTATTATAAGATAAACCCAGCCAAGTCCCAGTTGCTCCCAATTGGTATTTCCCCATCTCTAAAAAGGGAGCTGAGTGCCCAATTCCCGTTCAGGTTGGGGGGGAGATAGCATTACGTATCTGGGAATTTCCTTGATGACCCCAAGCTCTCATCTCTTCTCCTTAAACTATGTACCGTTGCTATCCAGGATGTCCTCCCTCCTGGCCGGTTACTCTAAACCCATGTTGTCCTGGGCTAGTAGGATTGCCATAGTGAAGATGATGGTGCTCCCCATCATACTTTATTTGTTCCGCACTGTGGTTATCCCCCTCCCCAACTCCTACCTGACAAAACTACAAAAGCTAATTTCGGATTTCATTTGGGAGGGGAAGAGATCAAGGATACGCATGCGGGTTATGACTAGACCCTGGACTAGAGGAGGAGCAGGTGTCCCAGATGTTAAGAGATACTATGCTGCAACTGTTTTGGAGCAGTTGAGGGTCTGGTGGGGGGGAGCCACCGGATACCGTTGGTTAGAGGTTGAGGAGTCCTCTATGAATCTCCCATTGATTTCCCTCTTGCGTCCCAAATCATTCTGCCCTTCCAAAACTCTAATTCCCCTACTAAGTATAAAGGCATCTGTCTGGGCATGGCGCTTTCTGACCTCATTCACCCCGGTGGCAGAATTAATCCCTTTGACAGACCTGCCATTACGTTACCTGGCCTCATTCCTGCCCGGTCTGAGCTTGAAGCGCTGGTCAGACGCTGGCCTCCAGAGAGTCGAGCAGTTATTCGGGGGGGCCCAATTGAAATCGTTCACTGCATTGATGGAGGAATTTCAAATCCCACAGCGGGATTTCTATAAATATCTGCAGATAAGACATCTCCTTCAACCCCACAATGTCTCAGACCCCGTGTTTCCTAAACTGGCCCTCCGGATGTGGCAGACATCGGCCCCCTATTAAGGGTGGTTCCTCAGCTTTCTATAAACTCCTCTCCACCCCCTCAGAGCAGGTTAAACCTCTCTGTCTGATACGCTGGGAGATTGAGCTTGCTAGAAGCATCTCTCTCCAGGAGTGGTATGAAGCGCTCGGGTTTGTTAAGCGCGTATCGAGGGGTGCAGCCCACTGGGAGACGGCGTGCAAGATATCTCTCTGATGGTACAGGACCCCCACTCAGCTAGCACACATAGACCCTTTGTGCTCAGATTTGTGTTGGAGAGGTTGTGGTGCAAGAGGTACACTTATACATATGTGGTGGGACTGCCCCCCTGTGCTCGCTTTCTGGAGTGCCGTCTTCCAGTTGATGTCCAGTCTGGCAGGCATGAATGTCCCATTATCTCCAGGCCTGGCGCTCTGCTTCCTGGATACTGACTCTTTTCCAGGCGATATGGCAGTAGTTCTGGGCCAGATTATATTAGCGGCCAGAGCTATGATAGCACGCCAGTGGAAGAATGCACCCTGTTTGACGTTGTCGGAACTAATACAGCACGTCAACTTGGCCTATACACTAGAGAAGATGTTGGCATGTAGAAGCCATAGGTATTCTGCCTTTCGCCTGAAGTGGGCCCTTTGGTCTGATTATGTCGGCTGCGGGGGAGACCCTCTTTGCAGAAGGCCGGACCCCTCTTTCCATACATGATATTCTATTGCATCACTGCTCTAGCAGTATGGTGATGTGTACATTATAAACCCTTTTTCTAGATAACTTACTTAGCGGTATGATGTTGATTTCTGTTTCCCTTTTTCCCTTGTTCCCTCCAAATTGTGTTATCACTACAACAATATGTATATGGATACTGTTGATGCCTTATTATCCCTATGTATTATTTCTTTCCCTGTTATGTATTACAAAAAATTTTCTCTCAATAAAAATCTAAATTTAAAAAAAATAAAATTTCTGAAACTTAGGAGGTTGCAGATGGCCCATACCTTGCAGTAAACTAAATGGCTATGGAAATGCCCCAATGGGAACATAAAAACCAATGCCATAACCGTAACTAAATAGAGGTAACCTTACCACCAATGGACCTCAACTTCACTGAGTTCTATCCACAACCTCCTTCCCATTGGCTTTTGTCAAGCACCAGGCGTTGCAACCAAAAGCACTGTGTAGTCCCAGCGTTTTCCTGGCCCTGATAGCAAGCCCATTGGGACTGGATCCTTTGTCATTAGGTGCTCAGCTTACAGTTTTCATAGGGAAAAAACTTTAAATTGGTTCACAGTACGCATAAAAAGGGAGTGGAACCTTTTTTAGTTTTAGCCCTTTCAATACTGCAGGGACCCTTGTGCAGAACATAATTTTTCTGACTACTGTAGTGAGTAGAATATAATATGCTACCCTGCACAACAGCATCGGCGATCAGTGCAGCCTGTTATGAGCTTTAACCTCTGGTCCTATGGACTACTGCTTGCTGGACCTAATGAGAGATCATTCTGTAGGTAATCTTGGATATCAAGTTTTGTATGAGACAAGGATACCTCAACTATATAAACAAAAGCAAACTCCTTACATACTCAAATCTATCCAACCACTAATAGCATAATAATATTAAAAAAAATCAATGTTTATTAGCAATAAATATCAATAAATCCTAATACATAGAAGCAACAAAGTAGCACAAAGAACACAGAAACCGTGTGAGAGGGTATATAATATGGCCAGCCCATCACTGAAATACAAACTATGTGAAAACATATGGTATTACAAATACCATATATAACTGACATCTATATAAAAACTTCTTGACGAAGTCTGTGTTCAGACAAAATGCGCGTTGGGGTTAGTTCTCATACTTCATTATGTCTCCTTAGCCGTGATATACAGTGGGGAAAAAAAGTATTTAGTCAGCCACCAATTGTGCAAGTTCTCCCACTTAAAAAGATGAGAGAGGCCTGTAATTGACATCATAGGTAGACCTCAAATATGAGAGACAAAATGAGAAAACATATCTAGAAAATCACATTGTCTGATTTTTTTAAGAATTTATTTGCAAATTATGGTGGAAAATAAGTATTTGGTCACCTACAAACAAGCAAGATTTCTGGCTCTCACAGACCTGTAACTTCTTCAAGAGGCTCCTCTGTCCTCCACTCATTACCTGTCGTAATGGCACCTGTTTGACATTGTTATCAGTATAAAAGACACCTGTCCACAACCTCAAACAGTCACACTCCAAACTCCACTATAGTGAAGACCAAAGAGCTGTGGAAGGACACTAGAAACAAAATTGTAGACCTGCACCAGGCTGGGAAGACTGAATGTGCAATAGGCAAGCAGCTTGGTGTGAAGAAATCAACTGTTGGAGCAATAATTACAAAATTGAAGACATACAAGACCACTGATAATCTCCCTCAATCAGGGGCTCCACGCAAGATCTCACTATGTGGGGTCAAAATGATCACAAGAACAGTGAGCAAAAATCCCAAAACCACACGGGGGGACCTATTGAATGACCTGCAGAAAGCTGGGACTAACTTAACAAAGGCTACCGTCAGTTACACACTACGCTGCAAGGGACTCAGATCCTGCAGTGCCAGGCGTGTCCCCTCCTTCCATCAGCAAGGCATTGAAGATGAAATGTGGCTGGGTCTTTCAGCATGACAATGATCCCAAGCACACCGCCAGGGCAACGAAGGAGTGGCTTCATAAGAAGCATTTCAAGGTCTTGGAGTGGCCTAGCCAGTCTCCAGATCTCAGCCCCATAGAAAACCTTTGGAGGGAGTTGAACGTCCGTGTTGCCCAGCGACAGCCCCAAAACATCACTGTTCTAGAGAAGATCTGCATGGAGGAATGAGCCAACATACCAGCAACAGTGTGTGCCAACCTTGTGAAGACTTACAGAAAACGTTTGACCTCTGTCATTGCCAACAAAGGATATATAACAAAGTATTGAGATGAACTTTTGTTATTGACAAAATACGTATTTTCCAACATAATTTGCAAATAAATTCTTAAAAAATCAGACAATGTGATTTTTTGGATTTGTTTTCTCATTTTGTCTCTCATAGTTGAGGTCTACCTATGATGACAATTACAGGCCTCTCTCATCTTTTTAAGTGGGAGAACTTGCACAATTGGTGGCTGACTAAATACTTTTTTCCCCACTGTATTTGCTTTCTGTTGGATATTATAATGTGTGCCAGAAGGTCAGTATTGTTATTGCAAGTGCCAAAAACAATGCCAATGCAACCATTCATAGGCAGTGACATTAACATGAAATACAGTATATACAGAATTGTTTTTATTTGCAGCTTCTTAAAGGTGTTGTCCAGTTGTATGTAAATAAAGCTTAATCATTGTACATTATAAGGAAAATTGTCTGTTCACACAGCTACATGACTTGTTAAAGAGGACCTTTTACTACCTCCACCAATTCAAGTTTCTAATAGTCACTGCTCCACTGATTCCAGAACAAATGGAATTTTCTCCCTAGCTCCCACCGTTCCCGAGTAACAAGCTCAGTTATTTTTAGTTCCTGATGTGCTATTTAAGCCCTGTAATGTCGGAGGGGCAATTTCAGGCAGAGATATGTGATTCAGAGCTCCAATCAGAGGCAGTCCGTGTCAGAGCTCAGAATTGCACCCCTTATATGCTCTTGCCTGACACTGCCCTCCTGGCAGTACAGAACCTAAATAGCATATCAGGGACCAAAACCAACAGCATTGATTGCTCAGGAACGGTGGAAACTAGAGAAAAAATTTCAACTGTGCCCGAATCATTGGAGCAGCATCTATTAATTTATGTAAAGTGCTGGACTTGGAAGTGGTGAAAGGTCCTCTTTAAAGTGAATCAGATTTCCTGTGATAGGTCCTGCAGCTGTATCATATATATAAAAAATTGTTTCCATTTACTGGCAACAAGCAGAGGTTTTGAAACTAACTGAAACTAGTTGGGGTTATTGACATAAATTAGGGTGGTTGCATAGAGAGAGAGAGGATCACTTTAGCTGCTCTTGGTTTTGAACCAGATAACCCCTAGCCACATAGCGAAATGCAGAAAAAAATTCTGCGGAAGAAATGCAGTGGAAATGCATTGCGCTTTTTTTCTGCTGCATTTTTCAAACTGTCCCGTAATGAATAATAATGCTAGAAGTCTCCGAGCATAGTCTGCAGGCAGTTAAGACCAGCACATACATGGCTGAGTCTCATGTCCTAGTGTGAAACAAGCCTAAAAGTTTGTAATAGTAATTGTTAGCAAATACGTGGAATAGTCACCATTAAGAATCTAGTCAAAGTTTTTGTAGAACATTCTAGGCTCCAAAGAAAAACGAGTTGGGCGGCTGGGTCACTTTTCATATATATATGCTTGTTGTTAGCCTTTACGTCATTCTAGAGGCCTGTGGGTACAGGAGATATACTTTGGGGCATATGAGTAAAATGCAGGTTATTATAAGAATGTTTTTACTAAGAGACTTTGTGAGAAGATTGTGAACAGGAGACACTAAAATAGAAATTCATGAACATGTATGAATTCACCAAGGGATAGAACCTCTCATATTCATGAGTCTCTTATCGCTTCTTATGTACAGGTGCAACAGTGTTCTTTAGTTGGTGTTCTAGGGCAAGTGGCTACATGGGGCACAACTGCTTTCTGTGATTAATGGTCTAGCAATTGTGTAAGGTGATGGAGTGACCCACTCTGGTCGTGTTCATGACGGTTATGGTTTCCCCCCCTTTATCTCAAGAAAAGACTAGGTTCTGATGTGAACATCTATCCAAGTTGTGCTAAATACTGTATGGTGTCTATGTAGTGTCACAGATATTTACTTCTGTAAAGATGTACAGGTATGTGTATATATGGTATTTAGGAGCATCCTCAATAATGACATTGCTGTTTCATTTTGTGAGTCATTTCATTTTATTTCCCCATAGACATAGGGATTCCATGTTGTTTAGATAGATGGAAATACTGGATAATAAAATGGTTGTCCTTCCCATCAGTTGGAAAGAGTGTATGACTGTTGTTCAGAGTAGTGCCTCTGTGCAGAGCTTGGTCACTGAAGATGATCAGCAGAAAAAGATCATGAGGATGCTGGAGATAGTGGCGGAACTACTTCTGTAGCAACCGTAGTGGCTGCTACGGGGCCCGGTGGGCCTATTGTGCTTCTTTTTTTTTTTTTTTATATATAGGCCGTTTCCTACTGAAGTTAGTCCAGCAGATTACTTACTTACCAATCCCCGCTCCTGGCCATGGACACCTTGGCATCCCCTTCAGGCCTCCAGGGGCCTCCGTGTGTCCCATGTCACGTTGCTGACACTGAACAGAGATGTGATATGGAACTCACGGGGCTTACATGAGAACTCTGCCTAAATGCAGAGAATAGAGGAACTGTTACCTGAAGATTCTCTTCCTACTCACTATTAACCACAGTGTATCACTCAGAGCTAGACTTGTACTATATGTATATACTATACTATACTATATATTATACTATATGTATGTATGGATGAGTATGTGGATGTTTTCTGTGTTTGTCTGTGTGTGTGGCTCCAGGCGAATTTGGTGATGTACTTGCACTGTGTTGGATGATGCACTTTGTATATGCTTATGTTGCTTTAATTGGTGAAGGTCCTCACACAGTCACTGTTCTGGAGCTTTTGAGAACTGGATTGCGAAGTGATTCCTTATAGGCAGAACTAAATTACATCCATGAGTTGCACAATGAGAGAAGTTGGGTGTTACTCTCCCTTGGTATTGTTTGGTTGATGCTAGATGTTACCTCAGCTACCCAGGGCGGGAGAGGACTTCCTTTTAATGGGCTGCTTAATTAAATAGCAACTCCCACGCTCTGTAGAAGGGAGGAGTCACTTTGCAAGAGCACAGGCCAGCTCACTGTCAGAGGACACTTAGAGGACACACTGTATCCAGCAAGACTAGGCGAGTTGGGAGAGCAGTGTGTTCTGCTTCCAGCAAGGAAGATATACCAACAGCAGTATATCAACAGGTTCTTTGAACTGGTATACTTTCTGAGACACTTCAGGAGTGAGAGCCCTTGGTGGTGGGCATCCCCTATGACAGCAGAAGCTTGTGGTTCACCCTCTCAGTTCATAGGCATGCACAGGTTACTGTTCTACAGTTCTATACTATCCTAGTACCCAACCTGCTGTACTTTACCATCTGCAGGAAAGAGGTGTCCACAGAGTAAACCAAGTGTCCAGTGTGTTTCCATTCCTCACCAGAGGAGCTATAGGTGACCAGCAGAGAGCAGAATGTTTGAGTGATGGCTCTGTAGGGCAAACAAGAGAAGTGTTACATCCACTGCAGTGGACAGCTCTGGCAGCACCAGATTCATATTAACACCCTTTCCCACGGGGGACTAGTAGCTGCAGTCAGCAACCCTCCAGATCAAATATGTGCAATATATGGGATATGTGCCTTTTTATCTATTTTACTAGTGGAAAAAAAAAGTTTTAGAAAAAAAGGATCAGAGGAAAATGTCAAGAATCCCTCCAACAAACAGGTGATGCACAGCAAAGCAGATTGCAAGCAAATGCAACACTGATACTCCAACTAATGTGTCTAATGCCCAACTCGCTATTACATCAAACAACTATTTTGAGTGCCATTGCTGTCTACAGGAAAAAGAAAGGCAAGACTGCAATGGACAAAAGAAGGACAGAATTAGGCACAAGCACCATGAAATAATGAACCCTTCTTGTAGATATTAACAGTTCAGGCCAGTGGAGATGAACTAATGCCATGTCAAATGTTTTCTTGGTACACATGACGATAAGATAGAGAACATAGACAAGTTAGGTCTCCTGCATCTCTGTTCTGTGGAATAGCTGCTTGGGAACCATTGCTTTAATGTATCTTAACCATTAATGATATCTATGTGTACAGAAGGTTTGGAACTCTACAGTGCCAAACCTCCGCAACCTCTCCAATACCAGGGTTATTAGTGGAAGCTAAATGTACGTAGCGAGGAAATGATCTAATCTCAACTTGAAGTTTTCTCAACTCCCATTCAAAACATTGTTCTATGTCATAAAAGGTGAAGTCATTTGTATTAAGAAATAGTAGAAGGATTTTAGCTTGAAGCGACTTTTGTTCAGATTCTTAAGTCCCATTAACACAGTCCCACTGGAGAAATTACATTAACAGCCGTGCACAAATCACCATATCGGGGGTGATATGTAAGAATTTTGCTTTCCAAATTAGTGGAGAGATATTGGTACCAGGCATGATTCGTGGAATGACACTGGATGAGATATTAAAGGACAAGTTCCGACAATAGACATTAAGAAGTAAAATTTTGTAATTATGGATAAATCATTTTTATTTAGATCTAAGTGGAGTAAAGAGATTCACCTGTTCTCTCTGCAAGCCATACTTAAGCTATCAGTATACTACATATGTTTTATCTAAATACAGTACAACATTGTACTCGCCCTAAGGGCAGTTTCAGATGGGAGTATTTTAGTCCATGAAATACGGACCATATGTCGATTATATTTTCCGGTTCTGAAAATTGTCCTGGGATGCTCATGCTGATTTCAGTAATGGATAGTAGTCCCAAATTGAGGTGGTAACACGCAGTACATAAATGACTAGGATGCTGTGAGACCAGATCACCGAACAGTGTTCTATCCAGGAAATATAGCATCTGTACTTTACAGACTAACCAAACTAACTAATCTGTCTGAAACTGGCCTAACTCATTACCAGATAAGTAATGTAATGTCTGTCCAAAGTGATTCCAACAGCAGAATAGTGAGTGCAACTCTTGGAGTATCATATAGGATGTAAGGCTGGAACTGCACATCTAGTTTTTATCACACTAGAAGAAATCACTGCACTATCACTTTCCATAGGAATGCATTGAGTAGCTTGAACAACTCCTCAAAATCGCTGCAATGTAGACTTTGCTGAAACAATTTAATCACTAGACATAACATCTCTATATCATCTCTGTGAAATGCAGTTAAGTGAGTAGGTAGTGTGATTTTTTTTTTTTTTTTTAATTTTTATAAGTTGTGATTTCAGAGCAATTTTAAAGCCATGTCTGTCTCCATTAAGTCAGAAGAGGTACTATGTATCATTAAGGAAACATTGCCTTAAACAGATTAAACCAATACATCTCTACTAAGAATTCTGGTAAAGAACTATGCAAATAAGTGCTCCTTGTTGGAAAAGGGGAAACCAGGCATTGAATGATCTACCTTCCAAAAGGTAGTGCTAGAGCAAGTACCCCTTTTCCAAAAAAAATTTGCATATTGCTTTCCCAGAATTCTTAGCAGGGCATGCATGGTCTAATCAGCCCCTGTGAGCTGCAAGCAGCCTCATTATGACCCATGTGTAGGACCTCTTGCCCAACTAGCACCCTGTTTCACGCTGGTAAGAGGCAATGACCTCGAAACAGTACATTGTATGCTTACTGCTTGCTTATGCACAGCCGTCTGTGGATGGTTCCTCTTCCTTTTGGAGGAGTTATTCTGGGATGGCATTATTCCCAGATTATGCTACTAGGTTTCACGATTTTCCAGGCATTGATCTATAGAGAACTACCTTTCAAAAGGTGGCTTAGGAGCAAATTCTCCTTTTCCACGAAGGAGGAGTTATCTGCATATGCTTCCATTAAGTAACATGAAAATCTCTTGCAAATTAAGAAGTGATTTAGGAACAATTTTATCTCTAGTAATTATATCGCTTCTGCGAAGTCGAAGAGCACAATTGGACCACTACGTTTTTATTTATATTAACACATGCCATTTTTGAACACGTTGTTTTAAAATTTTGGTCAGTGTTAGAGTGCATGCTCATGTAGTGGCAGCCGCATGTTGTTCAACCTTGTCTGCATGTGGCTACCAATGGTTTGTTAAAAAGAGCATGGGTAAGATCACTCTTAATTATACAATTGACTCAAGCTAATTGATGCATTTCCTATGGACAGCAAGAGCAGAGCAATTTTTTTTTTTTCATTAAAAGTTTTAAGTTGTTCATGTCATGAAATACAACGGAAAACAGGTACAACAAGGGTGCAATACAGGAAAGCAGGGAAAAGGGAGAGGGAGCACAATACTTTAGGAGAGTGATACTTTAGGACGGGGGGGGAATGCGGGTTGTTCTGACACAGCAGAGATGAAAAATGTCAAGCAATATAATACATAACATTACAGAAAACTCATGTCAAACAATGGAGGAGTGGACCCCCAATCAAGTGGGAGAACAGACAAGGCTATAGGGGGAGCGGACTGAGAAAGAACGAGAGGGAGAATAGACAGCAGACTAGCAGAGCAATTTTTTTGTATGATGGAAAGTCTAGGTGTAGTCCCAGCATATAGCTGGTTCTTCACCTGGTTGCCACAAACAGTAGTGTGCGCTACAGCTGACTCAGACAATACAGCTAAGGCACATTGGTGCACATATACAGGCATATATGTCTTGAATCACATTTATTTTTTGATGTAGGCTGAGGCCAACACATGTAGGAAAAGCTAAAATTTTTGTTGCAGATTTTGCTGTGTTTTTTTCAGCCAAAGCCAAGGGTCGCTTCAAAAGGAATAGGAATAGACTAATAGAACTCACGCAACTACTGTAAACCTATAGAAGAAGATAAAATACTAAATACATCTCCTGTGCTCTTTAGGCCAAAGATTGCCAGGTTGCCTTGTGTCTCCTTTACAAATGTTATGGAATAGAATCACACTGCGACTCCTAGGATGCCGTGACTATGACTTTTATCTGAAAAAATATCAACCAGTGTTCGAAGGCGACCCAGAGTCTTATTCTCCTCCATACACAACACAGTGTATGGAGGAGAATAAACAATAAGAAAAAAATGAGAACTCTAACTATGGATGTAGGTAGAGGAATAAGGGTATCAAACCGTAAAGACGAAAATAAAGAATAACCACTATTTTTGTCATGCAACAGGTTTCTAAAAAACATATAAAACAATCTGTTAACTGGTAACAAGCTCGGTAGCCTCATTTAGACCAAATGGCGTTAATGAGTTTATTTAAAAATGCAGAACATTTCGTGTCGGCACAATTTTGCAAATCTATTGTGTACTAAACTACATATTTGCTCTATTGGCATGATTTTGAATGCCTTAAAGTCAGAGGAAGCAAGCATGCCAGGATACGGTGTGTTTTTCGTATCCTTTTGTAACATTAGATCTGTAACTGTTGATCCTAGTGTGAAATGGTAATGTAGTGCAGCCAGCATATTGGAGGCCGAAGGTGCATTAGATGAGGTAGACAACGAAATCTGACTCACAGTTGAACCTCCCTGGTATAGGAAAAGTTTCTCCCTTTTTTGTGCTTGTAAAATGGGTGATACCATGTCCCATGGACATATAGCTTGAATATGTTTTGGTAAACACTTGTGTTACTGTCCAAATATTTCTGGACCTAACTGTATAATATACAGATACTGAAGTATGAACAAAAATCTGCTTCCTCTTGGACTCCATAAAGCCGTATTTGGTCCATGAAATGCAGATCCATGTCCGTTATATTTCCCAGACAGAACACTGAGCAGAAACCTGGACTCCAAACATCATGTTACCTATGATTCTAGGACTCCCTGCGTCCTTGCATCCCTACAGAGCTACTGTCCTTTACTGAAAATATCATTACAGTAGGGAATATTCCGTGGAGAGACAGGGACTCCTAGAATCATACATGACTATGATGCTTGGAGTCTATGTCTCTGCTCCGTGTATGGTCGTGGAAATATGGTCAACATATGATCTGTATTTCACAGTTCAAATATGCGTTTGTGAAGCCAACCTTCAGCTGATACCCTGGATTACAGAAAAGCAGCTTTTTTTGCTGCAAATATTGATAGAGGTTTTTTGAGCCAAAGTCAAGAGTGGCTTGGAAAGATATGGGAAATATAAAGGAAGCACGTATACATTTTCCTTCTGACATTGGCTCAATAAAAATGCAAACAAAATCTGCAACAAAAAAAGCAGCTTTGCAACCATGTACCCACTTATCGTTTCCATTTTGTTCCGTTCTATTTTGAAAACTTTACTAAAACTTTTAATGTTAAAAAAGCAGCTTTTCCACAACGTGGGGCCTTAGCCCCACATTGTGATCATTTTATTTATTTTTACTGTGATTATTGGGAAATATTAATTTGATATTAATATTTAATATGACACAGTTATTCGAAAATCACAGCAAAACCACAGCATTTTGCAGCAATTTCATATCAAGCACAGAAAAAAAAGGATTATGACTGCATTGTGTGAATATACCCTATTCAACCTTCTATACAATTTACCTGTATAGGTCATTGGATTAATATTTTGCCCCCATTATATAAATAGAATATTTACATTAACCCATTGTGCTAATTACTGATTAAATAAGGAGCATTCCTTTTATTCAGAGGTATGAATGCTGTAAGCTATAAAATTTATACAATATGAATCTCTCATAACATGCACCTGACAGTAATAAAGTACCAGTTGGCGTCTATGATTCTTTAATATAAAGCAGTGGTGAATAGCCTGAAACCCTCCAGATACTGAGAAACTACAACTTCCAGCATCAACCTGTCAGGACTTGCTGGGCCTCACAATAGCTGAAGGGCGGCAGATTGTGCAGTGCTGGTATAGATTTATCTACTCAGATAGAGCTAGGCAAGCTAACTCTTCTGTATGTGTATGAAGGTTATGATTGTTTAATGTATGTTTTTTGTATGTATGTTTGTAAGGTGGTGCAGATACACTACTTGAACAATGGTGCTGTTGTGAAGGTTAAACCCCTGACTGGGCATTGCTGATAACGGGGTCCCCCTATGAACCCCCCACCACCTTTGATACCCAAACTGCTGGGCCTAAATGCCTTCCCCCTCTTTTCCAGCCTCGACCCCTGCCCCCCAGCTCTCAAACCCCCCACCCCCTTAGAAATAAACCAAGACCAAAGGGTTGGATTAAATCGGCCACAGTAGCCGTATTTATTAACAAACAACAAATAAATAACAACAAGTATAACTTATTATAATTTGCATAACTTAAAATAATTTAACAATAAACGCTTAACCTGGGTAAGAGTCCTTGGAGCTACAAAAAACTATCAATCCCCCGGCCTGGCGCTAACATAACCACACCATAAATTTACCACCAGCCGCGACCACCGGCTCGGCGGCACCATGAATAAAGACGAACTCCTTCTTCCATGTACCAGCTCCCAGGGCCAATTCACCCTGTAACCGTTCACCGTGCGCCAGGCCATCCACCAAAATGTGCAATTACCACCAAATGTATAGGTGGAGCCTACCTTTGACTCCACCCTTTTAGCCAATTGACCACCAACTCCAAGGACCCCACCCGCCAAGGCCACCGTGACACCACCTGCCAAAAGATAAACAAGTTAAAATAGCCCAAGAAAGAGAAAAAAACGGGAGGGAGGGAGGGAGGGACCGCTCGTTAGCATGCCGCGCAGCTCCCGGAATGGCCGCTTCCCGGGCTGCGCGGCATAGTCAATTCGAACGGGGTTAAGCCCCGCCCCCCAATTCTTCGCGCCCTAGCGCGTTATTGGTCCCCCTACAGCCCGCCCCCAGTCAAGATCCCTGCGCTTTACTGCGCAGCGCTCCGGTCTCCCCTGACTGGGCATTGCTGATAACGGGGTCCCCCTATGAACCCCCCACCACCTTTGATACCCAAACTGCTGGGCCTAAATGCCTTCCCCCTCTTTTCCAGCCTCGACCCCTGCCCCCCAGCTCTCAAACCCCCCACCCCCTTAGAAATAAACCAAGACCAAAGGGTTGGATTAAATCGGCCACAGCAGCCGTATTTATTAACAAACAACAAATAAATAACAACAAGTATAACTTATTATAATTTGCATAACTTAAAATAATTTAACAATAAACGCTTAACCTGGGTAAGAGTCCTTGGAGCTACAAAAAACTATCGATCCCCCGGCCTGGCGCTAACATAACCACACCATAAATTTACCACCAGCCGCGACCACCGGCTCGGCGGCACCATGAATAAAGACGAACTCCTTCTTCCATGTACCAGCTCCCAGGGCCAATTTACCCTGTAACCGTTCACCGTGCGCCAGGCCATCCACCAAAATGTGCAATTACCACCAAATGTATAGGTGGAGCCTACCTTTGACTCCACCCTTTTAGCCAATTGACCACCAACTCCAAGGACCCCACCCGCCACTGCGAGCACGCCTTAATCCCTTAAGCGTGAGAGACCCGCCACACTTCCAGGGCCCTCTCAACACCCTCCTGGATACCTAGTGTCCACAAATCTATACCCACCGCATTCAGATGGACCCCGTCCCGCAACCAAAACTCCCCCTCCCCAGACTCCAACTCCTTGTGCCGCACGCACACACCGCCGTTCCTGGACACAAACCCCGCAACAGCCCGGTTAACCTTAATCCTGGCCTTGTTGAGCCTTTCAACAGACCTAGCCTCCCGCCATGTTTTTCTCGGTACAATATCGGACCACACGGTAACAATCCCCGGAAACATGGACCACAACCTCAACAGGTCATACTTTATGTCCCTCACTAAATCGCGAAAGGGACGAACCCCCAGGTCATTGCCACCAGCATGTATCACGATAATGTCCGGAGACCGATCCAACCTCGTGCACCTGTGGATTTCGGGCATGACCCGACTCCACACCATACCTCGGACTCCAATCCAACGTACAACGACCGCAGCCCTGTCGAACCCCAGCTGCCGACCATTCCGCCGCACGCCGGCCCTCTCCGCGCCCCAGAACACAAAAGAATGGCCGAAGATCCAGACTAACCGAGCAGGAGGGCCTACGAAAGAAGAAATAAAGTAGGGGGAGGGCGGAGAAAATACCCAACAACACAATGATTCACATTTGGGCAAGGTGTGGACGTATGTACGATTTATACCTCTGCGATTCCCACCTACCGATACGTCGGACCACCTCCGAGCTCAACCCCCAACTAGCTGCTTCTGTCGCTGCGCCAATGCGAAAAGAGTGTGGAGCATATCGAGAGGCGTCAAGGCCCAGCGAGTCCAAACAACCCCTAAAAACAGCCGAGAACTGATAACGGGAAAGGAACGAACCATCCTCATGACGCAGGAGGGGACCGCCCGCAGAAGCTGGAACCAACCCCCGAAAAACAAGCAAACAACGCACCGGGCACATATCTGACCCTACAACCGCACCCAGGCGCAGATACTTCCCTGCCCCCGCCTGATCCGTCTTAGACCTGCGAACCCTGACCACTAGGACCCCTTCCTCCATGTACACATCATCCACCTGTAAACCACCCGGCCGCTTAGTCGACACGGACACCAACTCACCCACCCTGAGAGCCCCGAAAAAGGCTAGAGAAAAAGCCAGGTGAAACAAAACGCATTCATAGTGCGAAGAACAAAAACGGCCCAGTTCCAACCCCAAACGCTCCAAAAGCTGAAATGTAACCGGGCGCCGTGTGTCACTACTTCCCCTGCCCCTGCGGAACCCCTTAAGCGCACGTTGAACCAAGAAATGTTTGGTAAAGTCCGCCAAACCCCTCAACTTGAAACCAAATGCCAACGCCGCCACCGCACCCTTAACTTTCACCACGGACCATCCATCTGAAGACCAACGGCTTAACAAGAACAATAAAGCCCCAACCCTATCCTCATCAGTATGTACCTGACCTAAATCTCCCACCCAATCCTCCCAAAGCTGCCAAGCCCTTGAATACTTATCCCAGGTGCCGGGGGCCAACGATGCCTGAATCAATGTCCCTGCTTTTCGCAAACCAAGTCCCATAATTCTGGAGGACATGGAATCCCTTCCACTTCCGCCCCCGGAGCCAGGGCACGAAACCGCTCCCACTGGAAACGAGACAAAGAATCAGCAACGTCATTTTTAACCCCCGGAACATGCACTGCCACCACCCATGCATTCAGGCACAAGCAACGCAATACTAAACGCTGAAGCAACTTGATAACTGGAGGAGAAGACGCAGTCACATTATTAATGGCCGACACAACTGACATGTTATCACAATGAAACCTAACTTTTTTATCCTGGAACGCCCCACCCCATATGGACACCGCGACTAAAATCGGGAATAACTCAAGTACAGTCAAATTCCGCGTCAGACCTTGTTCACGCCACGACGCAGGCCAAGGAGCGGCGCACCACTGCCCCCTGTAATAGGCCCCAAAACCGTGGCCCCCTGCCGCATCCGTAAAGAGGTCACAATCGAACACATCGATCACTGCTGACTGGACCAGTGATCTACCATTGAACTGGTCTAAAAAAGTGTCCCATACTGCCAGGTCCTCCCGATGTATCACCCCCAGCCGAATAAAGTGTTGTGGATTTGACACCCCTTTCATGGCCCCTGCCAGCCGGCGACAAAAAATCCTACCCATGGGGATAATGCGGCAGGCAAAATTTAAACTGCCTAACAATGACTGGAGGTCGCGCAACGTAATTTTTTGCATGTGACGAGCACGCCTCACCCTCTCTCTAAGATCAACCAGCTTGTCACCAGGCAACCGGAACTCCATTGCCACAGTGTCAAGCTCTATGCCCAAGAAACTCAATCTAGTGCACGGACCCTCAGTCTTTTCCGGTGACAACGGTACCCCAAACTTACTGGCGACCCACCGCGCGGTTGCCAGCAAAACCGCGCATACATCGGAGCCCGCCGGACCTATACAGAGGAAATCATCGAGGTAGTGTATCACTGACTCAACCCCCGCCACATCTCGAATTACCGACTCTAAAAAGGTGCTGAACGCCTCAAAGTATGCGCACGATATTGAGCAACCCATAGGGAGGCAACGATCCACGTAATACCCGCCGTCCCAGTAGCAGCCCAGTAACCTAACGCTGTCAGGGTGTACCGGCAGTAACCTGAACGCCGCCTCCACATCCGTCTTAGCTAAGAGGGCCCCTGGACCGCAACGCCGTACCCAATGCACAGCTGCATCAAACGAGGTATATACTACCGAACAAAGCTCGGGTGCAATACCATCGTTGACCGACGCTCCTTTGGGATAAGACAAATGATGTATGAGCCGAAACTGATTCGGCTCCTTCTTCGGCACCACCCCCAAAGGAGATACAATTAAACCTTCCAAAGGGGGTGATGCGAAGGGGCCCGCCATGCGCCCCAAGGCCACCTCCTTCCTCAGTTTTTTGGACACCACCCCCGAGTGTTCCGCTGCCGACCTCAAGTTAGTTATACAAAAGGGGACTGTGTGCGTCGGCAGGGGAATCCTAAAACCCTCCCTAAAACCTTCTACCAGAAACTTTGCACTCTCCCTGTTAACATAACTATTTAGGTACGGAAGCATGGCTTCCAGCTTCACCGGCGTCTGCCCCTTGTCCACTATTAGGCAAGGCCTTGGTCCTTTGTTTGCGCAAGCAACGTGCCGCACCATGGGACACCCCTCCGCAGAATGAACAGGCATGTTTGAATCTACAGTTGAAGCCGAATTTACATTGGGCTTCATTGAACTGCCAACACAGCCCGTAACGTTGCTGGGCCTGTGCACCTGCCCCCCCTGAGCCGTAACTGAGACCACCATGGCCGGTTCCACCGGCCGCCCCAGGAAAGGGCTGGCCAAAGCGAGCTGGCGCCATAACCCGAAGCCACAAACCTATATCTTTCTGGTCCCACCGTATGCTGGGCCGAACCGCCTTACGCTGACGGAACTGCTCATCATACCGCAGCCATGTCTGACCCCCATACACCCGATACGCCTCACCTATAGAGTCCTGATAGCAAAAAAGCCCCGAACAGTTGTCAGGAGCCTTTTCACCAATGACACTCGCTAAAATGGCAAAGGCCTGAAGCCAATTAGCAAAAGTCTGTGGAATCAGGCGCCACCTACGTTTTTCTTCCTCCTCTTTTTTGCTATCCTCCTTCTTACTCTTGTCTAAGTTAAATTTAGCTAAAGGGAGCAAGGAAAAGATTTCGACGTACTCGTCCTTCCAAATCTTCTCCCTCACTTCCTTTTTTAAATGCGCCCCTAGAGGACCCTCAAAACACACATAAACCTCCCCCCGAGCCCTGTCGTCTAGCCTCACCGAATCAACCTTCTCTTTATCTGTCTGGACAGACACTGTGACACCCGCCGGAGCCCCTACCACCGGCGCACTCTGTGACGCTACTGACTGAACCGCAGGAGGGACCCACGCCGCCACCGGGGAACCGCTAACACTCTGTTCGCAGCGCGACAGTAGCTCCCTCACGCTACCCAATAGCTCCCTAATCCCCTCAGAAGCTACACCACCACCCACTGGGGACTCCGGCCTATCTATCCCTAACCCCTGGGACATTAGAATAGGAGGAAACGGACACGACAATGAATGGTACTCACCAGACTGCGTAGGTGCTGTGGGCCCACCAGTCGACGGTCCTGCATCCTGCTGACCTGGGTCGCTGTACAGGAGAACGCTGGCGCCTGTTGATTGTTGAGAACCATCCCGCTGACAGCTGCAGCACGACCGACATCCCTGGGAAGGTTGACCTGCACCCGCGTATGCACTTGAAACCACTGGATGCACCTCGGACCGGGGCTGTGGTGCCGTGAAGGAGGGGCCAGCGCCGTGCTGCTCGTCGTTCAGAATTTCCCGCTGCTGTACCAAGGGCACTTGGAAAGCCGGAACCGACGGGACTTGAAGACACAGTCCCCCTCCCGCTGGAGCATCACAGGAGGGGACCGCTGCACCACGTGCTGTAGCCATATGGAGACTGGATGTGGAGGTCCCCCCACTAAGGCCAGTGGCAGGGATCTCCACCTCCGCAGGGGCCAGGCGACTGGCAGGATTCCTCCCAGACCGGGACCTCCGCGCCTGAGCAGTGGAGCGGGGTGCCCGGCCTGGAGGGGCCCGAGAGGGACTCCTATGTCGCCGGGCCCTAGGGGGCTCATCAGGGCTCAAACGTGCCGGCGGGCGAGTCCTGCGCGGCCGCCGCCGCTCAGACGCCTCCGGGGGTAGTGAAGGGTTAATGGGGGGGGGGCGGCAGGCTGCATAATGTCAGCCAGCCGCTCCTGCAGCCAGGCCTCACCATGGACGCCGGCAGCAGCTCTGATCTGCTCCAGGATGGTATCGAGGGATGCCATTACAGTGAAAAGGTGGGGGGGGGAGGGAGCTGACCGCTCGTTAGCATGCCGCGCAGCTCCGGAATGGCCGCTTCCCGGGCTGCGCGGCATAGTCAATTCGAACGGGGTTAAGCCCCGCCCCCAATTCTTCGCGCCCTAGCGCGTTATTGGTCCCCCTACAGCCCGCCCCCAGTCAAGATCCCTGCGCTTTACTGCGCAGCGCTCCGGTCTCCCCTTTTCTTACTTTGTCTGCTAACCTGGTGAGAGTGCAGTGCTGAGTGCACTTTAATGCAAGCTAATATGTCACGACTTGGTGTAATAGAGTTTATTAGTTGCATTGCATTACATTACATGTTATGATGTTTTTGCACTGTGTTGTAAGATGCACTTTATACAAGCTCATGTTGCTTTATTTGATGCAGGTTATCATGTGGTCGTTGTTCTGGAACTTTCAAGAACTGGATTGTGCAAGAATTCCTTATACGCTGAACTTGTGTGTTATTCTCCCATGGTGTGGCCTATTTGACATCAAACCTTACCCTGGCTACGGAGGATGGAAGCAGCAAGGCTACATTGAAAGCGTGTCATTTTCCCCCTCAGCCCAGAGGCCTGCATAAGTTTGATGTTCTTCTCTGCAGTGCAAAGTACCTTGATACTACATGTGCTGTACTTCGCCGTCTTCAGTAAAGAGGGATCTGCTGTGTGAGCCAGGTTTTTGAAGTGCTTTGTCCATTCATGGCTGTCAGAGCTCTGTGTAACCTGTAATGGTTGTAGTGCCTGGGCAGCAGCTCCACAAGGGCTGGACAGAGGAGTGGTGTATTGAATAATGTATTCATAGTGAATAAGAGAAGCACTGGCAGTTGCATGAGTGCCATTCTGGACCACCATCCATGGAGACAGGGGTTGCATTAATCCACAGTCCCCCACTACAAATGTGGCATGGGCAGCAGGATCTCTGAAGGTTACCAGTCAAGTCATCATCCCACCAAGAATGCATTAGCCAAGAAGCTCCTGTACTTGTTCAAGTTAGCAGGGAAGGAAGCCCCAAAGTATCAAAACAGACATCTGAGATTGAACGGAAACAAAAGAATTATAATTGCTGTCTGTTCCAGGTAGAGCAGGAAAGGGGTCTCAATGATCGGCAAGGGCGCTGGAAGCTAGGTCGGACCTAGGGCATTGTGATGTATTACTACCAGGTTGTGGGTTCCTGCAGCACGTCCCTGGTAGCACTTTTGGAGAAGCAGAATGTCTACGGCACCCTATGTCTTAGTGAAGTACTGCCAGCTGCTTGGTCCCTGCAAACCCTGGGCTGGGCCCTAAGGCTAAGTTCACAAAGAATCCACAAAGCAAAGGGAAGTTGGAGAGAGAAAGCTGGCTGGGAAAGGATTCCCCGACCAGGAGAGTCTGGGCCAGAAGGACATAGCTATGCAGTAAGAGCTGGTGGCTGAGACTCTACAATTCCTGGCACAAGCGGACACCGGGATCCAGTGCAGTCTGTTGGTGCCAGTGGAGGTTCCAAAAAAGGGAAGGGCCTCGCGAGATTGCATCTGCACAGAAAGACCGAGGGTGGCTCTTGACTGATAGTGAACCTCTGATGCTAGAAGTGCTTTGTAACAGCAGAGGACAGTATGGAGGCGCCGTTACCAGTGCTGGTCCCTAGGAAGCAGCCTTGTCCAATTCAGAGCTGATGAAGAAATGGCCGACATCCAGGAGACTGGAGTAACTGGGAGGGCACCTAGCGGGAGAGGCTTCATGGTCAAACAAGTAGAACTAGATGGTCAAGTTGTTGGAATGTGGTCACGGAAGGCCAAACGTTACTGTTGTTGCAAGATTCCACATATACAGATATTTAATGCAAGTTTATTTTTCAGCCCCTATGCAATTTGGTGGCAGCCCCTAATAAAGACCTGGGTGACCGCCAATAGCTGGGTGCCCCCTATGACCACGTGCAGCAGGTGCTATAAAATTTCTGGGAAGGTAGTTTTCAGGTGGGCCAAGCAAAATTCCTGGATAAATTACCAAGGGTCCAAGTCAGAAAATTTCCAGGCGGGACTAAGCCTCAGTTGGGAGCAATTCCTTGTGGAGCATCTGTATGTAGGGCCAGTTGGAACATTCTTGAAAGGGAGTGATTCCCCCAGGTAGGCCGGTGTAAAAGTCCTGCATGAGTGGATTCTCCAAGTGGGAAGCTGGCAGTGAGGTCCCAACGAGTAGGGTATTAGCCCTGGTAGCAGTAATGTCCTACAGTAGCGCAATGCTACACCCTAAAATAGAGGGAGGCACTGGAAAGTCCCTGTTTCCATTTAGTCAACCGTTGGGGAAAACAACCAAGCAGGAATGGAGGAATGTGAGGTGGTGCAGATGCAACAGTGGAACACAGGGAAGGTTGGAAGGTTTACACAACTGTCTCAACTGTGCCACTTAGCCTGGTGAGAGTCCAGTGTTGACAAACCTAATGCGTCACAACTTGGCATAATATTTTTTTTTAGTAGTGTTGGTTCCCTATTTGAGCCGCTCTCATGCTGTATGGAGTGGAAATGGCTGGCAGGAGTGGAGGCCAGCTCATATTGGAAAGCCACTTGGAGGGAGTGTTAGTCAGCAACATCAAGTGAGCTGTGAAAGTGGTGTAGCCTACTAGCAGTGACTCCTGGAATGTAGAAGTCTGTTGAGGGATGAATTGGATGACAGCGGAAGCATGTTATTCACTCCCCGAGGCCTGTCACTGTTTTTCAGTCTTTTTTTGCTGTATGAGATTCCTTGATACTACATCTTCTGTGCTTCACCATCTTCAGTAAAGAGGGAACTACATTGTGACCCAGGTATCTTATGTGTTTTGTCTACTATTTGCCAATGGAGCTCCAGGTGACTTGCAGGGGGTGGAATAACTGGGCGACAACTAAACAAGAGCCGGACAAAGGAACTGTGTGTTTATCCCACAACATAAGAGGAGCAGCAGTTTGTTATATGACATTATTAAGCTTTTAGTAGTATAATGTTGTACCGTGTTAGCCATTGAAAGTAGTGGAAGAGTGAAGAAATCAGGCGATACCTTTTAGAGGCTGAGTATATTTATAAGTAAGCTTTCAGAAGCGCATGCTTCCTTCATCAGACATGGTGTTATACAAGAACTGAAAATTCACAGATTTTTATACTCTATACACATGGTCTTCAAAGGATTTTAGAGTCCTTAAAAAAAAACAAAACAAAATGCAATCTAAGTAGAGAAGTTATTTACAACAGGTCAAAAAAAACTATCTGGAAAAGTTGTGGTGCGTGACAGAGGGATCTGTTATCTGTTTGCTATCAGGAGGTGATTTGTGACCCTCACAGTTCATACATAGTGTGACATGAAGCTGGCATGAATATTAAGTCCAAATTGCAGAGTTTTAAATTTTTGCATAAATTTGTACTCCCATTGTTTCCTTTCCTCCTGCGTCTTAAACTGTCCCATTAAAACCACAACCCGCAAATCTTCAATAGAGTGGTTTTCTCCGGAGAAATGTGCGGCCACTGGGAGATCGGTTCTGCTGTTATTAATATTGGACCTGTGCACGTTCATTCGCTGACTAAGTCTCTGCCCTGTTTCCCCCACATAGAGGCCTGTGGTGGGACATTGCGCACACATTATGAGGTACACCACATTGGAAGACCTGCAGGAGAATGCCCCCCTAATTCTGTGCACCTGTTGTGACTGTGGGACAGGTACACTGTCAGCGGTGTGGATGTGCTTGCAGGTCATGCACCTTTTATGTAGGCAAGGTGAGGTGCCATTTTCAGTTGGGGCCTTCAGGGCACTCCGGACAATAATACGCCTCAGGTTTGGTGGTTGTCGAAAGGAAAGGAGAGGGGGGACTGGAAATATGTCCTTGAGTCTGTTGTCCCTATGTAGCACAGGTTGGAGATCCTTGGCAATCCTTCGTAGGATCTCCAGCTGTGGGTTGTAGGTGACAACTAGGGGCACTCGGGTTTCCTTCTGGGTCTTTTTATACGTGAGCAGACTGTCTCTGTTAATGGCTGCCGCTTTGTTTAATTGGTTGTCTGTTACTTTTGGTTTGTATCCCAATCTGAGAAATTTCATCTTCAGGTCCAGGAGGTGCTTGTCCAGGTCTGCTTTGTCGGAGCAAATACGATTGTATCGTATAGCCTGGCTGTAGATAATAGATTGTCTTGTGTGCTTGGGGTGGAAGCTGTCGTTTCTCAGGTAGGCCGTTCTGTCTGTGGGTTTGTGGTATATCGATGTGAGTAGCCGGTGGTCTTTGATGTATATTGTGGTATCCAGAAAGTGAATTTCACTCCCTGAATAGCTAAGTGTAAGGTTAATGGTCGGGTGAAAGTCATTGAAGTCATTATGGAATTGAAATAGTGCCTCCTCACTTGCAGTCCAGATGACAAGGATATCATCGATATAACGAAGGTAAATCATAGGTTTGGTGGTGCATGTTGATAAATATGCTCCTTCCAGTTCTGCCATAAAGAGATTTGCATATTGGGGTGCACATCTGGTCCCCATTGAAGTTCCCATTCGCTGTAGATATAGATCCTCTCCAAAGGTAAAATGGTTGTGGCTCGGGATGAATTGTATGAGCTGTGTTACTGGTTCTGTTGGGAGGTTTTGTTTTGCCAGGTGTACCCGACATGCTGCAACGCCATCCTTGTGGGGAATGTTGGTATACAGGGATTCCACATCCATGGTGGCCAAAATGGTACCCTCAGGTAGTGGGCCCAGGGCATTCAGTTTGTTAAGAAGGTCAGTGGTGTCCTGGATATAGCTTGGAGTATCCCTGACAAGGGGTTTTAGGAGATTTTCCACCCAACCTGAGATGTTTTCTGTCAGTGTCCCAATGCCAGAAATGATAGGCCTCCCAGGGTTGCCATCTTTGTGTATCTTTGGGAGCATATAGAAGCAGCCCGGCCTGGGATCTTGTGGGATAAGTCCTTTTATCTGATTCTGGATCTGGATTGGAAACTTCTTGATCATATCCTTTAGTTCTTTCATATAGGCCTCTGTGGGATCACTTCCAAAGGTCTCTCCTTCTGCCCCTCAGCACACACTGACCATATCAAACTCTGCAATGATATGGAGGAGTTTTTCAGAAAAAGGAGATTAAGGGAATATTTTTATGACAAAGACCCTCCATACAGCAGCGACTCTGAGATGGAACAGCCCATAAGGAATCCTACCAAAAAATCTACCTGGACCCCACGCCCTGGAACTAACACAGCACTGGATAAATTATATTGACTGTTTCAGAAGCAAAGTAAAATTAGAAATCCTGGGGAAACAAAAGAAACAGGTCTATAACCTAACCCTGCAGGAACAGAAGGCTATTACTTCACTAAAAGAAAATCAGGATATAATAATAAAACCAGCTGACAAAGGGGCGCAATAGTCATAATGAACATCTCAGACTATATCCAGGAAGCAAACAGGCAACTGTCAAATCCCATCCATTACTCCAAACTTGGAAGTGATCCCACAGAGGCCTATATGAAAGAACTAAAGGATATGATCAAGAAGTTTCCAATCCAGATCCAGAATCAGATAAAAGGACTTATCCCACAAGATCCCAGGCTGGGCTGCTTCTATATGCTCCCAAAGATACACAAAGATGGCAACCCTGGGAGGCCTATCATTTCTGGCATTGGGACACTGACAGAAAACATCTCAGGTTGGGTGGAAAATCTCCTAAAACCCCTTGTCAGGGATACTCCAAGCTATATCCAGGACACCACTGACCTTCTTAACAAACTGAATGCCCTGGGCCCACTACCTGAGGGTACCATTTTGGCCACCATGGATGTGGAATCCCTGTATACCAACATTACCCACAAGGATGGCGTTGCAGCATGTCTGGTACACCTGGCAAAACAAAACCTCCCAACAGAACCAGTAACACAGCTCATACAATTCATCCTGAGCCACAACCATTTTACCTTTGGAGAGGATCTATATCTACAGCGAATGGGAACTTCAATGGGGACCAGATGTGCACCCCAATATGCAAATCTCTTTATGGCAGAACTGGAAGGAGCATATTTATCAACATGCACCACCAAACCTATGATTTACCTTCGTTATATCGATGATATCCTTGTCATCTGGACTGCAAGTGAGGAGGCACTATTTCAATTCCATAATGACTTCAATGACTTTCACCCGACCATTAACCTTACACTTAGCTATTCAGGGAGTGAAATTCACTTTCTGGATACCACAATATACATCAAAGACCACCGGCTACTCACATTGATATACCACAAACCCACAGACAGAACGGCCTACCTGAGAAACGACAGCTTCCACCCCAAGCACACAAGACAATCTATTATCTACAGCCAGGCTATACAATACAATCGTATTTGCTCCGACAAAACAGACCTGGACAAGCACCTCCTGGACCTGAAGATGAAATTTCTCCGATTGGGATACAAACCAAAAGTGACAGACAACCAATTAAACAAAGCGGCAGCCATTAACAGAGACAGTCTGCTCACATATAAAAAGACCCAGAAAGAAACCTGAGTGCCCCTAGTTGTCACCTACAACCCACAGCTGGAGATCCTACGAAGAATTGCCAAGGATCTCCAACCTGTGCTACATAGGGACAACAGACTCAAGGACATATTTCCAGTCCCCCCTCTCCTTTCCTTTCGACAACCACCAAACCTGAGGCGTATTATTGTCCGGAGTGCCCTGAAGGCCCCAACTGAAAATGGCACCTCACCTTGCCTACATAAAAGGTGCATGACCTGCAAGCACATCCACACCGCTGACAGTGTACCTATCCCACAGTCACAACAGGTGCACAGAATTAGGGGGACATTCTCCTTCAGGTCTTCCAATGTGGTGTACCTCATAATGTGTGTGCAATGTCCCACCACAGGCCTCTATGTGGGGGAAACAGGGCAGAGACTTAGTCAGTGAATGAACTTACACAGGTCCAATATTAATAACAGCAGAACCGATCTCCCAGTGGCCGCACATTTCTCCGGAGAAAACCACTCTATTGAAGATTTGCGGGTTGTAGTTTTAATGGGACAGTTTAAGACGCAGGAGGAAAGGAAACAATGGGAGTACAAATTTATGCAAAAATTTAAAACTCTGCAATTTGGACTTAATATTCATGCCAGCTTCATGTCACACTATGTATGAACTGTGAGGGTCACAAATCACCTCCTGATAGCAAACAGATAACAGATCCCTCTGTCATGCACCACAACTTTCCAGATTGTTTTTTTTGACCTGTTGTAAATAACTTCTCTACTTAGATTGCATTTTGTTTTTTGTTTTTTTAAGGACTCTAAAATCCTTTGAAGACCATGTGTATAGAGTATAAAAATCTGTGAATTTTCAATTCTTGTATAACACCATGTCTGATGAAGGAAGCATGCGCTTCTGAAAGCTTACTTATAAATATACTCAGTTCGCCTCTAAAAGGTATCGCCTGATTTCTTCACTCTTCCATTATTAAGCTTTGTTCACATCACATTTTCATCAGACATACTCGTATAGGTTGGGAGGACTCCCAAAGTATACCGCCAATAGAAGGCTGCAATGCATCACACAGTATAGGTACTCTGTAGACGGTAGAATATACCACCAATAGTTTTTCTGGCTATAAAGTTAATCCTACCAAGACCGAAGCATTAACTATTAACATCCCTGACTCTACTTTACAGCTGCTCCAGTCTAACTTTGATTTTCAGTGGAGAGAGCGCTCTCCGTTATCTGGGAATTCAACTGTCTCCTTATTATTCTACCCTTCACTCAGTTAACTACCCTCGCCTGTTTAGTGAATTACGATCTCTTTTAGATAAGTGGCATCCTCTCCATATTTCCCTCATTGGTTCGTGTTACTGCTGTCAAAATGACTCTTCTCCCAAAACTTCTTTACTTCTTTGAAACGCTCCCAATCGCTGTCCCTCGCTCAGAGCTACATGCCTTCCAAAACTCGATCTTCCAGTTTATCTGGAATGGTAAACAACATCATATTCCCCGCTCGGTGATGTTAACAGGCAGAAGTGAGGGTTGGCAGTCCCACATGTTTTGCATTACAACTGGGCATCCCATTTGCGTTGTATCTTGTTCTGGGCTGCTCCACAGGCCTACACGAAATGGGTTGAGATTGAGAAGCTTTGGCTAGCACCGATCCACCCTAATGCATTCTTGTGGTCCCGTTCATCTCCCCTCCCTTCCACTCCTCTCCTAGGACCCATCCGCTTCACGATAGCTATTTGGATAACCTGCTCCAAACTTTTTCCTCTGGCCTCTCCATGTTCCTCTATGGTTTCCTTCTTGTACAACCCGCTACTCACGGCGGCTATGGTATGGCGGCACCTTTCTTGCACAGGCCCAGCGGAGAGGGAGGGGGCGGGACTTCACATCCGGCGCAGAACACAGTTTTCCCAGGATTGGAAAGCCATACAGGGAGGCCCACAGAAGAACTGGGTGGGCCTTCAGCATGGACACAGGCAGTCAGGGGACTCAATTACATCCACAGTCACCTTTGGCTCCACCTTGCCAGGCCGCTGTAACAGGCCCCGGAGTTTCTACACAGGGTATGCAGCACGGTTCGGGCCGCACAGGCATCTGGGAACACCGGGGAGGAGCAAGGCCACGGCAGCGGAGACATTCCAGGCACACCAGCAGGTCACTGGTCAAGGGATAGGTGGGTTGGTGATAGGTGATTTTCTTCATGGCAGTCGTCCCACTGCTCCAGGAAGGACTCAACGTCTCATGGTTCCAGGTGTTCATCGCATGCTGATCGTCGCTGCTCCAGGCTCTGCTCTCCTTCCAGGTTTTCTCCGTGGTACCACAATGCCCTGCGTATCGGCCACCAGAACCTGCTCCTTCACCAGAGCCACCAGTGTCGGACACAGGGACCAGGAGAGATGGTGAGCCAAATTGCCTTCCCTCTTGGTCTGCCCTTTCTAACCCAACCCCTGGAGAAGACCTTGCATCTGTTTTGCGGTGCGTGCTTGTTCAACTTGAGGGTGGTTCTAGTGGGCAGGTTTCTGTGGCCGGAACGGGTGGGGCAATGCCTTCACCCATTGTTTTTTTTTTGCGGGGTCACCACATTGGGTATGCATGTATCCAGGGAGACCCAGGAAAAAAATCATAAAGGGCGAGTATATAGACATCTGGTCCCTCCTGTCCACCGACCAGGTGAAAGGGGTGCTGATCGTAAGCCCAAAGTAGCTAAGACTTTCGGCAACTGGGTTCAGGCCTTTTCGGTGCTGGCGCATATTTTGTGTCAACATTGTCCCGCGAAAGGTTCTGAACTTTTTGTGTATCTGGATACAATATATAGCGCCAACAAGCTGCACAGTGGAACGGCTTGGTGGCGCTATGACGAGGAGTTCAGCTGTCGGCTGGTTCTGGCCCCAGCAGTTGGCTGGGCGACGAAAGCCACTGATGTCTGGCTTCAGCTTATTTTAGCTCAGAGGCCACAATGTACTTTTCCAGGTGGCGCTGGGGGGGCATCCCCATCGCATGATTTAGTCCCACACAAACCTACAGGGTCCTGCTGGTTGTATAACGAGGGACACTGTATGTTTTTCTAGCTCCTTCAAGTTTAGGCATGAGTGCTCGATTTGTGGGGGGGGGGGGCACCCTGCGCTTAGATGTTCACGTAGGGGAAAACAGCCTGCCAAAGTGGGTACTGCCGGTGTCACAGAGAACGCCGGTGAAAGAGCACATACTGCGTCAGTGGCTCGAGCTGTACCCTCGGAGGCGGGAGGCAAAACTGCTTGAGGATGGTTTTAGTGTTGGCTTTGTCATTCCGTTTGAGGAGTTGACGGTTTCCTCCTTTTGTAGCAATTTAAAATCTGTTTCATCCAATCTCTCTCTGGCGTGTGACAAAGTGATGAAGGAGGTTGAGTTAGGCAGGATGGCTGGCCCCTTTGATGAGCCTCTGTTTTCCAACCTGAGAGTTTCCCCCCTAGGGCTCGTGCCTAAAAAAGTAGCAGGGAAGTTTTGTTTAATTCATTACTTGTCCTACCCCAGAGGGAAGTCTGCTAACGACAGGATTTCAAAGGAGGATGCGGCAGCGTCCTATACATCGTTTGACCGGGCGGTGGATGCAGTACGTCTGACATTGCATCTGCTTTTCAATTGCTGCCGATTCATGCGGACTGTTTCCACCTCCTTGGCTGCTCATAGACCTGTGCCTGCCAATGGGGTGTTCTATCTCGTGTTATTTTTTTGAGGTCTTCAGTTCATTTTTGGAGTGGGTCGTGCGTTTTGAAACAGGCCATCTGTCAGTTTTGCATTATTTGGACAATTTTTTATTTGTTGGTCTGGCGGATTAGCCGGTCTGTGCTTTTATTTTTGGGGTACTTTTAGCCAAGTCTGACATTGCATCTGCCTTTCGATTGCTGCCGATTCATCCGGACTGTTTCCACCTCCTTGGCTGCTCATTATGCGATAAATATTTCATAGACCTGTGCCTGCCAATGGGGTATTCTATCTCGTGTTATTTTTTTGAGGTCTTCAGTTCATTTTTGGAGTGGGTCGTGCGTTTTGAAACAGGCCAGCTGTCAGTTTTGCATTACTGGCACAATTTTTTATTTGTTGGTCTGGCGGATTCCCCAGTCTGTGCTTTTAGTTTGAGTTCTCTTCGGGTTTTGATGGAACTTTTAGGGGTCACTTTGTCCGCAGAAAAGACAGTTGGTCCAGTGACCTGTCTGTTGTTTCTGGGGATTAAAATTGATATGCCTGCTATAGTCTTTCGTCTGCCTGAAGACATGATGTCATCATGCCTGCATCGGGGCAGAGGTCCCAATGTTCTGTCAGTGTAAGCTGCGGTCCCGCCGCCTACACTGACAGTTTTCAGATGTATGTGCATTTGCACATACTCATGAAATAAGCGCTCACTCGCTGGGGGACCTGGGACAGCTGTCTCGGATTCCCCGTTAGCAAGCGATCCAGGAGCCTGGCTGGGATGACTGCATGCGTGCCCACAGAGAAGGCTCTGAGTGCCCTCTGGCACACGTGCCATAGGTTCGCCACCACAGCTCTAGGATCTGAGGAGACCATGGAATATAATGATAGTGCTACCAGTTTCAAATGGACTGAAGGGCCAAAACTCACGAATATTCATCAAAACGAATCTTCTGAGCTTCGCCCCTCTCTAGTAATGATGTTCTAGGACAGTATGGCCTATATGACAGAAAATAATTTTTCAGTTTATGTTCTGAGTAGCTGGATGGACTACACTGTTTCTTGAAGAATACTTCGTCTCAAAAGATGGTTCTGTTCACAAGGGGTGCTACTGTCCCGTGTGATGAGATAATTAGTGTAGCGGCATATGTTATCTACCTGTCACATCCCCTTGTCTGACAGTGATGCGCTACATTAATGTTTTCCTCACTTTCCACCCACAGTGTCTGCAGAGTGGAAATGATGCATATGTATGTCACCGTGGTTAATTAGAAGGAAAGTGATTTATTTAAATTGATTAATTTTCACATTGAAAATAGAACGTAACATATAGCAACCACATGTACAGGTGCATCTCAATAAATTAGAATATTTTTGAAACGTTCATTCATTTCAGTGATTCAGTAATTCAATTCATAATCAGCGTCTTCCATGATTGTGTCCTACTGAACCAGACTGAGGGACCATTTAAAGGTTTAGGAAACCTTGGCAGGTGACTGAATTTACAATACTAAACTTTTTTACAATATTCTAATTTTCTTAGATTTGGGTTTTCATTACCTGTAATCCATAATGAACATTTACAGAAATAAAACAATTGAAATAGAACACTCTGTGTGTAAAGAATTTAGAAAATATAGGAGGTCACTATTTTAATTTAATTACTGAAAGAAATAAACGTTTCAAAGATATTCTAATTTATTGACATGCACCTGTACAGTTGAAACCAGAAGTTTACATACACTATATAAAAAGACACACATGCATGTTCTTCTCACTATCTGACATAAATCAGAATAAACCTTTCCCATTTTTGGTCAATTAGGATTGCCAAAATTATTTATATTTGACAAATGCCAGAATAATGAGAGAGGGAGAATTTTTTAAGGCACTTTTATTACTTACTGCAAAGTCAAAAGTTTACATACATTTCATTAGTATTTGGTACCATTGCCCTTAAACTGTATGACTTGGGTCAAACGTTTTGGATATCCTTCCACAAGTTTCTCACAATAGTTGGTAGGAATTTGGGCCCATTCCTCCTGACAGAACTGGTGTAACTGAGCCCATGTTTGTAGGCCGCCTTTCTCGCACCTGCCTTTTCAGCTTTACCCATAAATTTTCAATAGGATTGAGATCAGGGCTTTGTGATGGCTATTCCAAAACATTGACTTTATCCTTAAGCCACTTTGTAACCAGATTGGTTACCACCCCTTGGTTGCCACCCCTGTGTTTCACAGTTGGAATGGTGTTCTTAGGCTTGCAAGCTTCTCCCTTTTTCCTCCAAACGTAACGATGGTCATTATGGCCAAACAGATCAACTTTAGTTTCGTTAGACCACAGGACATGTCTCCAAAAATTAAGGTCTTTGTTCTTGTGTGCATTTGCAAACATTAATTTGGCTTTTTTCATGTTTCTTTTGGAGTAATGGCTTCTTCCTGGCAGAGTGGCCTTTTAGCCCATGTTGATACAGTACTTGTTTCACTGTGGATAATGACACACTCTTACCAGCTTCAGCCAGCATCTTCACAAGGTCTTTTGCTTTTGTTCTTGGGTTGATATGCACATTTCGTACCAAAGCACGTTTATCTCTGGGACACAGAACCCTTCTTCTTCCTGAGCAGTATGATGGCTGGACATTCCCATCTTGTTTGTACTTGCATATAATTGTTTGTACAGATGAACGAGGCACCTTCAGGTATCTGGAAATTGCACCCAAGGATGAACCAGATTTGTTCAAGTCCACAATTCTGTTCCTGATATCTTGGCTGATATCTTTAGACTTTCCCATGATGTTACACAAAGAAGCAATGTGTTTCAGGTGTGCCTTAAAATACATCCACAGGTATGTCTCTAATTAACTCAGATGTTGCCAATAAACCTATCAGAAGCTTCCAAAGAAATGACATCATTATATGGGCTGTCCCAAATTGTTTAAAGGCATAGTAATCTTAGTGTATGTAAACATTTGACTTTGCAGAAAGTAATAAAAATGCCTTAAAAAATTATCTCTCTCATTATTCTGGCATTTGACAAATATAAATAATTTTGGTAATCCTAATTGACCTAAAACAGGAAAGGTTTATTCTGATTTCATGTCAGATAGTGGGAAAAACATGGATATGTGTCTTTTTATATAGTGTATGTAAACTTTTAGGTCTATGTGTAAGTCATTGGTGAAGCAGAAAACATGGGGTGTAGTAGCAAAACTTGAAATGGCGACCACTTTTCAGTAAGTGAGTTTAGGACAGGTAAAAAAGATGATTATTTTGCCCTCAACTACATTCCCAAGTGCCTTTTTGTGAAATCCTTTAGTTTTCCAATCCCCCTACCCAGAGGCGTAGCTAGCGAGGGGGGCAGAGGGGGCGGCTGCCCTGGGCCCACTGACATTTTAGGGCCCACCCTGAGGCCACCATTAATACATCTTTTACTTTTAACTAGATCGGTGTCTGCAGACACCGATCTAGTTAAAACGCTTCCTGTCACTTGCTGTCTTGTAAACAGCAAGCCACTTCAGGCCTGCAGTTTACATGACAACGAAAACACAGTCATCAGCACAGGCGGCGCGATGATGTCACAAGATCGCGCCTCCTAAGCTGAGACGCTGACTTCCAGTGCGTGGACCCTGCGCACAGAGCGCGGGTCAAGAAGAGAAAGCGGCGGCTCAGTTCGTCATGGTCGCTGGTAGGTGAGTATAACTTATATTTGGTTTGTTTTAGCTTAGTTGTGGGTATTTTAATAGTATAAGGGGTTGTTAGGAGGGGGAATTCTAACTATAAGGGAGGGGGCATTATGAACATAAGGGGGCTCATTTATATAAGGGTTATTATGGGGGAGGTTATTTATATTAGGAGCTATTATGAACATAAGGGGGTGGTCATCGATATAAGGGGTCATTAGAGGTGCAGTATTTATGTCAGGGGGAATTAGGGGCATAATATGAGGGGGGAAATTAATTTAATAAAAGTGACACTTGGGCTTTATTAAGACTAAAGCCCCACATAGCGGGCTGCAGCAAAAAAGCGCTGCAGGAAAAACCACGGCAGTAACATTGTGGTTTTTCCCGCAGCGCTTTTCAGAGAAGGGCCACAAATTTTTCCTCTGCAGACTTTCTGCTTTCATTATACTTATAGGGAAACCGCCAGTGTTTCTGTAGGTATAATTGACATGCTGCGATTTCCAAAACCGCAACGGTTTTGAAAATCGCAGAGTGTCTGCGGCACGCATTTTTCACAATGTGTGGATGGGATTTGCTAGAATCCCATCCACTTTGCAGGAACTGTAAAATGCGGCATTTTTTTTTCCCGTGGCGTTTTTGCCACGTGGGGCCCCATCCCATCCCCACTTTGTGGTAAAATATGTGCAGTGGACATGCTGCGATTTCCAAAACAGTCATGGTTTTGGAAATCACAGCATTCCTATGGAAACGCTGGCGGTTTCCCTGTAGATATAATTGAAGCAGAAAGTCCGCAGAGGAAACCTCTGTGAACTTTCTGTGCAAAGCGCAGCAGGAAGAACAGCACTTTTTTGCTGCGGGATGCAACGTGGGGCCTTAGGCTTAAAGAGTTTTCCAGTTCATTTTTAATTGATGATCTATCCTCAGAATAAAACATCAATAAGAGATAAGTGACCCCCACTGATCAGCTGTATGAAGGGGCTATGGCGCCTGTTTATATCATACACTGTCTGTTTATACTGACCGTGTGATGTAATTCCAGCCTTGTCACATAGACGTGTATAGGACAAGGCTGTAGTTACATTACATGGCTGCTATGAGATGAATGACACTGTGTAAACAGATAAGCGGTCACAGCGCTTACACAGATACCACGGTTCATTCAAACGGCTGATCCTGGGGTCCCAATTATTGGAACCCCATTAATTATTTTGACCTTTTGTTTACTTTTTAATTAGGAAACACCTGTGGCATTATTAATAAGGGGCACTATTTAAAGTGGGTACACAGGGAAGTTATTCATTTAAAGATGCACTTGTGGGTATTATTATGGGGGTTATATTATATATTTTATAATTGGGGTAGCAGCAGGATGGGGGCTTTGTGCAGGTGAGGACAATGTGGGTCAGGTGCATGAAAAAGTGAGGAGCCAAAAATGTCTGTGCTGCAAACTTTACAGAGACTGGAAGAAATGGTCATGGCGGTTCAGATGAAAGAGATGGGGAATGTGAACGATTAGTCAGAGACGTCACCGGTAAGTCACTAAATGTTACTGCACTGTATTTGCCTAAATCGTCTGCAGAGCCCTGTGTAGATCCGATATATACCACTATACAGTCACCGTATAGTGATAATATCGGTATACCTAAGTTGGGGGCCCACTTGGACATGTTCGCCCCCCAAGTGCTGAACCCCTAGCTACGCCTCTGCCCCTACCACTACAACATGCACAGTGACCAATAACAGCCCATCAACACAGGGTACATGCAGGCCCTTGGGTGGAGTAATAATACTTCCCCACCAGGATATATTGAGATATTTACATAACATGACAGAGAATACCATGGCTTGGCCTACATAGAGCAGATCAGAGGACATCCTACCTATATACTAGTACCTATCCTGTTATATCATTTGGACCTGTAACAGAATGTTGAAGCTGTTTTTTTTTTCGTCGGACACAAAGTCCTGCATGTCCGACTTTGTTTCTGACGAAAAAAAAAACGGCTTTGTGGCGCAGAGGTTGCAATCACACACCCGCGCATTGCTTTAAAAACCCATTGAAGTGAATGGGTTTTTAAGAAAACCATCTCAAATCTTTCCCAATCCTTTTTTCCAACATTTAGGTCAGATTCACGGCGGACGGAGTCCAGGCGCAAGTGTAAACCCACCCTTATTAGTGACTCTCTAGAAAGTAGGATCTAGAGAGATGTTTATTGACATCCTGGCATATTCACTGGAAAGACTAAAGGATCTAGACAGATGTTCACTGGCATGACAGGAGGGGATAAATGTCTGATCAAGCAAACTGGGCCTCTGAAAGATCCCCTGAGTAGATCATGTAAATAGAGCAATGGTGTGCTTGCATGGTCACTGCTCCATTTACTTTAGGTGGCTGCCAGAAATCACCATCACATCAGCCATATAGAACTGAATGAAGCAGTAGCTACACGTGCACACCACCATTACATTCAATTGGAGCATTCAGGGGAACTTTCAGGTCCCTGTTTTCATGATCGCTGGGGTCCCGCCAGTCAGACTCCCTTAATTAGACACTTATCCCCTATTCTGTGTCTTGAGTGGCACAGCCTATTTGATTTTGTGAAATGAAGCAAGACTGAGTTTGTCATTTCAATGTTACTACACTGTAGAGCAGTGTCTCTCAAACTTTTCAAGCCAAGTACCCGAATGGCCACTGTGATGTCCTTCATGTGCCAGTTTCTGCTCCTGAAATTAAGTGGGGAATAAAATCTGACACATGTAGCGTGCCAAGCAAACCCTTTTGCTTATGGGGGGGTCAAGCACTCTGTGAAGCATGCCCTTAAAGTTTTGAGGGTCTTTCAGCTTTTCACTCATCAGATCATAGATCAGAAGCCATCTGTCTATTCAGAAAAGACTATCAGTTACTGTAGAGGAGACCTGTGCACTTTACCCAGATCCTCTGTTTGGCAGCTACAGTGCCTCATTATTTGAAGGTGGTGGGTGGTTTAGGCAGCATTAGCCCCCAGGAGCTGCGAAACCTGAGCACTTGATAAATCTGTAATTTCCAGAGCACTGATTCTTACCCATTGTGTTTAGCCCCTGTTGTGGCTGTCTTATTTTCTCATACAGAAACAGTCAGTGACAGTTCAAGCACATTATAACCTGTCTACAGTAAGGAAATCATGGTCCTAGACCATAGAAAATTCCTGCATTCATGGTCGCATCCAGTGGCAACCAATTAAGATTACAGACTGTCACCACTGAGATGATTAAAATCCTCAAAACCCTGCAAAATGATTAATTCTTTGAAGTTTATATACAGTTGTGTTCATGGAAAAAGCCCTTTAACCCCTTCCTGCGGCATACTACTACGTCGTGCTGAGCATATAGTTAACGATCAGCGCCATAATAATACGGCGCTGTAATGCCGCGGGCACAGGAGCTGTGCCTGCAGCATTACTTCCTGCTCGGCTGGGACCAGCCACCAAAGTCGGAAGATACTCCAACTCCGGTGGATTAACTACCTGAATGCCATGATCAATAGCAATCATGGCATCCAGGGGCAAGATAGCCTCCCCCACCCAATCACCTCTCAGTCCCACCATGGTAAGATCGGATTTTCCGAGGGGCTACCATGGCAGCCAGGAGGCCGGGCCACAGCTGATTCCACATAGATGTCTACAGAACCTGTTCTATTAAATGCTTATACAAGTAGAGCTCCCCTGACAAGGTGGAGAGGGTGTCAGCAGTAAGTTTGTGTTGACGTCACTGATTATTTATTTTGCCCTTCCTCTGATCCGTCAGAACAATAACACCCCCAAAAAAATGGATCCTAACTGTTGAGCATCCACCTTCACTCGGTCAGGATTTGGTCAGTAATCCATTAGTATTGCTGATGCCAAAAAAAAAAACAGGAGTGGATCCAAAACAGAGATGAAATGTGAATGGAATATTTGCATGACTTCTGTGTTTTGTACCCATTCCTGCTTTTGGCTACCAAATCATAAGCCAATTCTGATGGGACCATACAGGCCTTACAGCCTTACAGGTGAGGGCACCGGGCCTGCTCCTGGGCCATGCCAACTAAGGGTTGTGTCTGACGAACCCACCGACTCTTGGCTGGGGGTGTCTGATGTGACTTGGGATGAAGTGAATGACCGAGTCAACCATTCTAGAACTGCTGGGTAGCTGGTCAAGACAAGAACGCTAGCTGACACTGGGAGCTCAGGCCTCTGTAAGTGACCCCTGTTGCCATGCCCCCTTACTCTTCTGTGACCTGTGCCTGCGCCAGAAACATTTAGGCCTGTGCCTCTCCCCTTTGCAGGGCCTGTCGCTTCTCTGTCTGACATACTGCTAGACCAAATAAGTAAATGAAAAGGAAATTAATGCAGGGCAAAAAGGCCTGTAATTTTCTCCCTTCAACACACAACAGCGAATAAGCCACTTATTTTTTTTTTTCAAGTCTTTTCTACCACTTTCCCTAGCGCCTGCTGACGTCTCTCCCTGCACTAAGTACACTGGAAAATGTCTGAATCCAAGATGGCGGAAGGTATTTATAGGGCTGTGACATCACAGGGATGGCTGGCTGCTGATTGACTGCACGCATGGCATTGTGGATGATCCCTTTTTTCCATTTTAGGAAAAAATGTGATTCGTTACCACGAAGTGTGAGGAAATCCGGTTTTGATGCGAATCGAATATTTCCTGAAATTCAGATCGAATTCCACTTTGTCAGCTTCGATTCGCTCATTTCTATTTATAATACACACTAATAAATAAACAAACAAAAAAGTTAAAAAAAAAACACCTTTTATATTTAAAAAATATATAATATAAACAAAAATAAACAAACAAACATGTTAGATATCCCCACGTGAATATAAGTCTCCAATATCCAAAAGTGTTATTTATCCCGTATGGTGAACGCCGTAAAAAAAATATAAACCACAATGCGCAAATTAACATATTTTGGTCACTTTGCTTTTTCCAAAAAATAACAATAAAAAGTGATCAAAAAGTCATACATACTAAACATTGGTACCAATAGAAAGTACAACTTGACCAGCAAATAAAGTGCCCTGACATACAGTGGGGAAAAAAAAGTATTTAGTCAGCCACCAATTGTGCAAGTTCTCCCACTTAAAAAGATGAGAGAGGCCTGTAATTGTCATCATAGGTAGACCTCAACTATGAGAGACAAAATGAGAAAACATATCTAGAAAATCACATTGTCTGATTTTTTAAGAATTTGTTTGCAAATTATGGTGGAAAATAAGTATTTGGTCACCTACAAACAAGCAAGATTTCTGGCTCCCACAGACCTGTAACTTCTTCTTTAAGAGGCTCCTCTGTCCTCCACTCATTACCTGTAGTAATGGCACCTGTTTGACATTGTTATCAGTATAAAAGACACCTGTCCACAACCTCAAACAGTCACACTCCAAACTCCACTATGGTGAAGACCAAAGAGCTGTGGAAGGACACCAGAAACAAAATTGTAGACCTGCACCAGGCTGGGAAGACTGAATCTGCAATAGGCAAGCAGCTTGGTGTGAAGAAATCAACTGTGGGAGCAATAATTAGAAAATGGAAGACATACAAGACCACTGATAATCTCCCTCGATCAGGGGCTCCACGCAAGATCTCACCCCCGTGGGGTCAAAATGATCACAAGAACGTGAGCAAAAATCCCAGAACCACATGGGGGGACCTAGTGAATGACCTACAGAAAGCTGGGACTAACGTAACAAAGGCTACCGTTAGTAACACACTACGCCGCCAGGGACTCAGATCCTGCAGTGCTAGACGTGTCCCCCTGCTTAATCCAGTACATATCCGGGCCCGTCTGAAGTTTGCTAGAGAGCATTTGGATGTTCCAGAAGAGTATTGGGAGAATGTCATATGGTCAGATGAAACCAAAGTAGAACTGCTTGGTAGAAACACAACTCGTCGTGTTTGGAGGAGAGTGAATGCTGAGTTGCATCCAAAAAACACCATACCTACTGTGAAGCATGGGGGTGGCAACATCATGCTTTAGGGCCGTTTCTCTGCAAAGGGACCAGGACGACTAATCCGTGTACATGAAAGAATGAATGGGGCCATGTATCGTGAGATTTTGAGTGCAAACCGCCTTCCCCAAAATGCTGGCAAATGAAGGTACAACTCATCACACAAAGAATAAGCCCTCACATAGCTATGTCGACAGTAAAAATATTAAAGTTAGGTATTTTGGAAGACAGGGAGGGAAAATATGAAAAAAGTCACCGAGCATTAACGTATAAACTGACCTTGGTCCTTAATACAGTAGGTTAAGGCCGGGGCCCCACATAGTATAAATGTCTCGATTTTGCCGCAGCGTTTTACAGTACCTGCAAAGTGGATGGGATTCTGGCTAATCCTATCCATACATTGCAGAAAAATATCCGCAGCAGAAACAGTTTAGTTTTTGTAAATTGCAGCATGTCAATTATACCTACGAAAATTGCTAACGTTTTCCGTATAGGTATAATTGAAGCAGAAAGTCCACAGAGGAAAACCCTGCAGGCTTTCTGTGAAAAGCGCTGCGGGAAAAAACGCAATCTGTTTCTGCCACGGTTTATCCTGCAATGCTTTTTGGCTGTGGCCCGCTACGTGGGGCCTTAGCCTAAAGGGATTTTCCAAGATTTACCTATTGGTGACCCATCCTTAGGCCTCTTCACTGAATATCAAGCACAATGCTGTATGTTCTACAGTGACTGTGCCTGGTATTGAAGCTCAGCCCCAGTCACTTGACTGGGATGGAGATGCTGCTGTAACATGTGATCCATGAACATGACATTAACAGTGCTCGTGGGCACCATGGCCTCCTCAAAAAGCTGATCAAAAGTCATCTAGTATATCTGACCCTCATCTATCACATACTGATGACCTATCTTGCTGTTGCTTCTACTGAGACCCCTCATTCACATGGAAGACACAGATTATCTCTATCTGTGACGTTACACCATTTAATAACCAACATATCTGACCAGTCATGTCTATCTAGTGTGTATAGCTGGCATTAGACAGTCCCCATAAGATGTTGGACCAGAGGCAGAAGGAGCTAAACAATCTCCTTCAAATGGTTAAACTTGTGATAAGGAGCCTACATTTGTGAGAGGAGTGGGGCAGTGTTGATTCCCAGGACCTCATGGACAGAACCGACAAAACCTCTCATTACATCTGAAATAAGTTGGCCATAAGACATAAAAGCGGTGAATAAATAAGTAAGATAAACTTATTATAATTCTCGCAGTATCTGGCGTATGGTGAGACTCATATGTCCAATGGCAAAATTGATGAGAGTGTGGTGCTATGTGTCTGACAGGTGGAAGAGGGTTCCAGTGGGGGTGGGAATGCTGAAAAAGAGAAAACAGCATAAAGACAAACAGGAGTTTAACTAGCAAAGACTGGGCCCCATAGCAAACTTTTGACTTGAAGGATGGTGGTGGTGGTAGTGGTACTGCCACAGAAGATAAGGATGGAGCACCAACTGTAAAGACAATTGAGGAGGTATGATGGTCCTGGTCTTCACATTACAAAGGGGCGCTCTGGCAGTATTCATCACTTAGAATGGCCACTCAGGGTGTTCAAATGAGAATCCTGGCATAGTATTGGCATCAGGTGGGCAGGTCTGACCTTCTTTGGCTTGCAGCTAAGACAAGGCTAAGGGCTAGCTTGAGGAAGATTCACTGCTGTGGTCTCATATTGGCAGGAATGGAGCATCGATGGTCTTGTTCTCAATCTTCTGCCAATCAATTCCGGCATAAAAAGGGTGTATCCACACATCTCCATGACATACTAGGCGTCTACGCCGCTCCTTGCACAGGAACTTGGTCAGTATGTCTTTTGCATCCTCAGAAATTCAGGGTAGTTAGGCTCCTGGTTCAAAACAATCAGCCTGAATTCCTGATTTTCGGCATCGCAGAATGGAAATGATATTGTGAGGAGGAGGAAGAGAATAACGCCAAATGCTCACCAGTTGGCAGACAAGCCATAGGGGTATTGTTCCAGGATCTCTGGTGCCATATAGTAGCATATCCCACAGAAAGCAAAAATAGTTTTGGCGCCAAAGATGTTTTCTGCAGACAAATCAAAATCATATATGTGGATATGCCCCTGCTAATCAATGAGAATATTGTCCATCTTGAGGTCCCGGTGGATCGTCCTCAGATCATGTAGATGTTAGATGCCACAGATGATTTTGGCAGTGCAGACAACTGTTGTCTTTACATCCATTGGTTCCCCAGCCTCCGGTCTTTCTTCCAGGTTGCCACCAGGGAGGTATTCCATGAGGAGGAAGCCATGAGTCTGGGACTGGTAGGCGGCATAAATTTGGCATATGTAAGGGTTCTCAAATAATCTTATCAGGACCCTCTTCTCCCTCTGTATCATTTCCAGCTTGGACTTGGTCATGGTTTTCACAGCCACTGTAGAGTTTTTACTTTTAAGAGAGGCCAAGATGACATTTACAAATGCCCCTTTTCCAAATTAAGGTGTGACAGTCTTAGTGGAGCAGGGGCGCTTGTTGATGGAGCACTGGATGATGGGGCTGCTCCATCTTTTTCACACTTGATTTTCTTCTTAGCCTCCTCCTCCTCTATTTTCCATTTCTGCCCTGGGCTTACACGATGTTTGGTATAGACTCGACCTCTGGAGGTTTCGGAATTCTGAATCCTCGAGCTCTCATCCTTCAGATCCTGCTCCTGTGTATGCTTTTTGGAGCCCTCAGTCTTCATTGCTCTTTTCATTAGCTCTCTTTTTTGGTCTTCCTCTGTTGCTCTTTTGTCAGTCTTGACATCTCCCTTGTTCCCTGAAGGGGACAACATCTTTGCTCCTACCTCCTCATCTTTTCCCCAAATACCCAATTACTCAACAGCCAAAATATCTAAAAAGGAAGTGCTTTCCAAAGACAAGATCCAGAAGGACGTTATCAAATATGGAGTCTGAGAGCTTGTGGGTGGATTCGAGGCTTATATAACTACATGATGTCATAAATGATAGTGATGTTGCCATACAGCATCCAATCAGGTGAGAGATATCTTGGGCGTGTCCCATATTTATACAGTGTAATGACTCTTAATGGCCAGGCCAATGTACATTACATTTTTTAAGGTATACATAAAACATTAAACAGATATGCCAACAACTAGATGCCAGGCACAGTAATCTGTCCCAGGGAACTGTTAATATTAAATAGTCTAAGCCAACAGTTGCCTTCATGGTGGTGTCATTAACTGGATACAGTGACGGATTCATCTTTACACCCAAGTGCAGAATTTCTTTTCTTGGCTTCTTCACTTTGAAGGGGTTGCAGATGAACTTGCGGTTATGGTCCAGGCAGTAGGGGTGAGGGTGGCAGAGGTCCAGCTTTCTGGATAGGAAAAAACAACATATGACCAAACAATTACAAATTGTACATTACTACTAATTGTCAGCTGTGCGCATGCGAAAGCCGTGAGACAACAAATATGTTGGTTTGTCATGTGGTTTTCCAATGACAGTCCTGAATGGCAAATTTTTATGAGAGGCAAGAAACAGTCCACAATGATGGTGCCATATCATCCCCATCCAACCCCAGTCTATAATAGTGCCTGCCATATCTGTATCCACATATGAGTTATGTTGTACCGTCCACTGCCCTCCACAGTCTAAGGTATGTTCACACAGAGGAATTTGGAGTTGATTTTGAGGCCGATTCGGCCTCAAAATTGGTGCCATATCCCGCCTTGAATCTGCCTCCCATTGTTTTCAACTCCTACCAGCAAAGATAACCATTATGCTAAAAATTCCTCTTCCAGTATAGTGTACAGGCCTGTAAATCTAGCCAATACACAACCGAGTTTCATGGGTGAAACACAGTTGTGTGAGTGTAGTCTAAGACAGTAACAGTGCCCCGTGTCAGTGCCCTCCACAGTTTAAGTCATTAACAGTACCCATGTCAGGGCCCTCGAACTGTTTAAGTCATTAACAGTGCCCATGTCAGTGCCATCCACAGTGAAATAAGGTAATACTGCCCATGTAAGTGCCCTCCTCAGTGTAAGGAGGTAACAATTCCCATGTCAGTACCCCCCATAGTGTAAGGAAGTAACAGTACCCATGTCAGTGCCATCTACAGTGTACCGCAGTAACAGTGACCATGTCAGTACCCTCCATTGTGTAAGACAGTAACAGTGACCATGTCAGTGCCTTCTACAATGTAAGACAGTAACAGTGCCCACATGTCAGTGCCCTTCACAATGTAAGGCAGTACCAGTGCCCATGTCAGTACCTTCTACAGTATAAGGCAGGAAAAGTGCCAATGTCAGTGCCCTCCACTGTGTAACTCGGTAGCAGTGCCCTTGTCAGTGCCTTCTATAGCGTAAGATAACAGTACCCATGTCAGTACCCTCCATAGTGTAAAGCAGTAAAAGTGCCTATGTCAGTGCCATGTCAGAGTCAGGTGACGCCCGCACACATGTTAAAAGATCAGGCCTGCTGAAATCAGACAGCTCACCTAATGTGTATGTGGGGGAAAGCTGTGCAGCGCTACGCCCTCTAATGAGTATTGTGTGGTTTGCCCCATCCCTGATCACCTATACCAAGACTGGAGGAGATGCAGTGGCATAAGTATCGGGGTAGCAGCTGCCACAGGGCCCAGGGCATGTTTTTTTTTTTTAAATAGGCAGTTACCTGCTGGAGTAACCCCAGCAGGTAACGGGCCCTATTTACTTATCGATCCCGGCTCCTGCTCACGGCCGCCTCTGCTTTCCCTTCTGCATCCCATATCATGCCGCTGGGGACTCCCAGCAGTCACCACAGGGGCCTGGGCAGCTCTACTGGCAGTCACGACGTGTGGCAAAACCTGCATCCAACTCATGCAACGCACGCCATGCCAACATAACTCGACATCCCAGAAACCCAACTGAAGGCCACCCGGCCAAACCGCTGCACATCATGCCGCCCAGTAAACATAGGAATGGTCCAAACCAATGGGTGGTTACCTGAAATCGACAAAACAGGAATTAGCCCCGGTATCCCGAAGCCTTTTTTTTTATCATTCGTAAGCAAACATGGCCTAACATAACGCCTATAACAGTTTGAATGCCATCGGCCAATACACTTCACCTCCTCCTCCGTCAACCCCGCCGCATCCGTCGCAGTAACAGCCCCATGTGGAAAGAATAGTTCCCAAATTCAGACGGGAAGGCCCCCACCCCCGTAAAGCAACATTTAAACAAAGTCTCAAAGTGAAACCTCGTTAAAACGGAGCCATCACTATGAACTAGAAACTGGCTGGCCACTGGAGTGACGGCAGCAAAACGCCGCACCGTCTCCACAGGGCATAATGGGTCATCCAACTTTGCTATCAACAACCACGTACCTTGCCCATAAATGTCGGTTTTTGAGCCCTGATTCTAAGCGCATCCAGCAGGATAACCACATTCTCTGCCGCCAAACCCGCCAGAGAATGGCGCAATCGTGCCACCAGTTCACCTACCCGTAGAGCTCCAAAGAAGGCTAACGAACAACTAGCGAACAACCCAAAAGCTCCGAAGAACAAACCGTTCCCGTGGCATCTACAAGGGGCCGCAGGAGTAGGAAAGAAATAGGCCTACGACAGTCTACCCTCCTCCCGGCCTTCTTCCAACCCATAAGTATTAACTGAAAAGGGAATTCTTTGGTCACATCGGGCAGACACAATAACTTTAAGCCGAAGGCCACAATCGCCAAACACTTCCCAGCCGTGACCGTCGACACACCCGTCGATTTCAAGTGAGAAAGGTAGGAATATGTCAACTCCCTACAACAGTCAGCATCCAATGGTCTCTTCGGAGACACAGACTCTCTCAGCAACGGAGTCAATGCTAGAGCACCATGTCCCAGTGGAAGGGAGAGCACAGGGAGCCCGCTGAATCCGCCCTCGGATGTAATTCCCTGAAGCGTTCCCACTGGGAAAAGAGAAAGAGCATCAGCAACCACATTGTCAACCCCAGGAAAATGTTGCACCTTAAATAGAATATTAAACTGCAAACAACTAAGAACAAGGTGTCTCAACAAGGCTAATACCGGTAAAGAGCTGGAAGACAAACGGCTAATAGCAGCAACCGCACTCTCATTGTCACACCAAAATAAAATGTGTTTGATAACCATAGCGGCCCCCCATAATTCCATGGTTGACGACTATGGGAAGCAATTCCAAAAAAGTCAGGTTTTTGGTGGCACCGGATACAATCCAGCTCTGCGGCCACGGGGCTGCTGACCAATGTTCACCAAACACTGCTCCATAGCCCGCAGCCCGCATGCATGAAAAGCTGAAGAAACGAAATGCACAACTCCTCCTCTGTGAAGCATGATATGCCCACATACTCCAGTAAAAAGTATATCCAAACCTTCAGGTCATCCCACAGGACTCTAGTTATCCGGACATAATGGTAAGGCAGCCGTACCCCCGGACGTGGCCATAGCCACATATCTGGAGAAAACTCTGCCCATAGGAAATATTCTACAAGCAAAGGTCAATTGCCCCATCAGCGATTGCAACCGGGACAATGGAACCTTATTAGCTGACAGATATACATCAATGTCCTGTTTCAAACAGGATAACTTGTCCTCCGGGAGCTGAAGGATCATACGGTCCAAATCAATCAAATCTCCCAGGAAAGAGAAGCACGACACTTACCCTCAGTTTTATCACTTGCTAAGGGGAATATTCTGCAAAGAAACAAAACATATTAAGCAAATACAAACAGTGAGATGAATTAGGAGGACCAACAAATAAGAAATAATGTATCACCGATGAGGACCCCATTTCCTGCCGCACCACCTACTCCAAAAAGGTGCTAAAAACTTCAAAATAGCGGCAGGAAATGGAACACCCCATAGGTAGACACATATCATTGTAAAACATCCCCATAAACAGAACTCGCAGCAAATGAAAACAGTTAGGGTGTATTGATAAGAGACGGAAAGCTGACTTGATGTCTGATTTTGCCAGAAGAGCACCGTGCCCCTCACGCAACACTAATGGCACGGCTCTATCAAATGAAACATAGGACACCACCGACTCTTCCTTGGGAATGCCATCATTCACTGACATACCCGGAGGGAAGGAAAGATGATGTATAATCCTGAATTTTCCTTCCTCTTTCTTGGAGACCAGACCCATGGGGGAACATTCTAAAATTCAGAAATGGAGGCTGAACAAAGGGGTCCAACACTATCTCTTTATCTATTTTTTCCTGAGCCATAACCACATCTATTAAAACTGAACACAAATTATCTACCAATAAAACTGAAGAACTTTGAACATGAGGTATATAAAAACCCAACGAAAAAAACACTAAGGAGCAGGTCTGCTTCCTACCTCCTGGGGAACCTGTCGAGCCAGGGGTGCATCTTTGCTACGCTCACTGGCGTCCTCCAGCTTACCTGGTACCTGTTTTGCTGCTCTACCTCATTTCAAGCAGCGCAGTGCTGAATGCGCTCCACCGCAGATGGAGCACTCATGCTTGAAGCGACATGACACAAAAAAGCGGCAGTGTCCTTCATTAAACATCCAGCAGGCCCAACCCACCTCCTGGTGAAGCGCTAGCTGCCCCCGAAACTCCTCACCATACCTCCACCATGCAGAACCGCCATTCAGATAACTCAGCTGATTGGCCTGGCAAAGGATACACGACAAAGTGGCAAAGGCCTGTTGTCCATTGGCAAAGGTCCTAGCCAATTTCGGCTTCCTATCCTCCACTTTACCAAAGGCCTGCTCCTTATCAACTGTGAGCTGATCTGGCGATATCAATGACCAGATGTCAACAAATTCCCCTCTTACATTTTTTTTCCTTAATATCAGCTGGCACGCGCGTGCCCAATGGAGTCACACTACAAAAATTAATTTCTGAATAACAAACCAGGCGTAGGTTGAGTCGGGTCAGGCTGTGGCACAACCACACCTGGAGTAATCACAGAAGGCACCCTACTTTCCAGTTTATTCAACATTGCCTTTAAGACATGTAAGACATCACTACCAGTGGCGGAGAACTGTGTAGACCATGCTTAAAAGCATGCCAACTCACCGGTCGGGATGAGGGCCGTTTGCACTGGCAAGGCAGAGGGTGGAGGGAGCAGAGCTGGTCCAGGCACCGTGGCAACAGGCACAGATGACATATCCAGGGCGGTCCCGGGTTCCCTTCTGTCACTTCGCCTCGGAGATCTCCTGTGTTCATGTGTCCTCCTGGGCCTGTAAGAATCCAGAGACGAACATGAAGAGCACGACGCCAACAGCCCCTGGTCGTAGCTACGGGAGCGCCTCCTTCTGCACCTGTCTGGCCGCGAACTATAATGACTACGCCGAGGAGGGAAGTGGGGAGGATCCACAAACATCCCCCATGGCAGGACATGAGCCAGCCAGCTTATACAGCCCGCCGGCTTGCATACCACAGATAGTACGCATTATACTCGCTCATGCTGGGCACTGCAGCTAAATAATACTCCAAAAAATATAAAGTGCAAAAATAATAGGCAATGCCATATTATCATGTGATCACCACAGGGGGTGCTGCTAGCCCTCTCTATCATCTCCAGTAAGGGAGGAATATGGATAGGGGATGAATAGGGGAATATATTATGGGATTGTCATGTAAGCAATTGTTGGAGATTTCTGCAAAGTGACGAAACTTAAAGCTCAGCGGGCGCCGACGTGGTGAAGAAGGACAGGCACCATCCCGATAATATTATATAATGTTTGTGGGGAACCGCTCAGGTAGACGCTTGGTAGCAGTGCAGGAAACAGGGACACAGAGACTGGATCATACTCAAGTTTGGTATTTATTCACTTGGTGCATTACAGTTTGCCTTTACAAAGACATGAACAGAAAACAAAAACCTTCTCGGCTGAGAACTAACTAATACAGAAAACTTTCCCTTTCTATACAGGAGCCTGGCTGCCAGACTCCCGTTCTGGTTATTTCAGAAGGGTGGCACACAGTTACCTTGATGCAGGTTCATCTACACAGGTCACTTTCCTCAGTGTAGTGCCACACCTCCTAATTCTGACACACAACCTCTATGAGGCCTTAGTTAGTCAGCTGACCTCCCTGCTGTGGGCTACCACCACACACCCTTTAACTGCCTGGCTGGAAAAAACCTGTTCTCCCAAACCACACCCTTCACTTTCTCACATGTTATAGAGAATATTATATAAGGTGATTACATGATAGGCGATTGTACAATATCAATTTATTACAGGAAATGTCCATTTCACAGGATATATTCAGACCAATCTTAATGGACACTTAAAACACCCCTTTCCTCTAGCACCACCACCTTAACTTGGCAACCAATAAAACACAGACACCGATCTTGTGGGTAAAATTGTGGGGGTCGGCCACAGCTTTATTAACTAAATTATAACATAGCAGAACCTTGTTACCTCATGATGACCTTAACTGACGTGTCACCATATGCCAGCCACCGCGTCCACGGTGGGCATGTATTCAATGTTCCCTGGGTGACACGTCCGTCGTGCTCCTTACAGATGAAAGGGGACAAGGTCCTGCCATATGCCACCGGAGCTTGGTGTAAACCTAGACCAGGTTCTGACAACCCCTCATCAGCAGGAACAGGGCCCTTTCAACCCCGTCCTGAATCCCTGACAGAAAAATGTCCAAGTCAATTTTGTTCAGGTGAACCCCGTCCCTGCGGAGCAGACTCCGGTTAACTCCCTCCAGCTGGCGGTGCCTAACCACTACACCGCCCCTCAACCTCACATGGCACGACACCCACATGTTCAGCATCCGCTGTGCCCTTTCCAATGCTGATGGGTCACGGGCATCACGCTAATGTGCCCTAGGGACGATCTCCGACCACACTACTACCATGTCAGAGAAAAACGCAGAGAACCTGTCAAAGTCTGAACGGATGAGTGCAATTAGCTCTGACAATCGGACTAACCCGATATCATTACCCCCTGCATGGATCACCAGCACCACTGGGGCCCAGGAGGAACTGCTAGCCAACATGACCTCCGGCAACACCTGCAGCCACTGCATGCCACGCACATCATGCCAGCGCTATTCGGCATCCTGAAAGCCCAACTGGAGACCACCCCCGCTGGACTGCTGCATGCCTTGCCACCCAGTAGACATATGATTGGCCAATAATCCAAACCAACGGAGGGTCACCTAGAACAACAAATGAATCAAAAACTGGCAGATATATATGTATAATTTTTTATTTTTTTTTTTTTAAAGAGACATCCTGCAAGAGCTACATTCAGTGTCCTAATTAGTGAGCAAACCAGGTTTAACATAACGCCGGTAACAATTGGAACACCACTGGCCTATGCGCTTAACCTCCTCTGTTAAACCTGCTGCCGTGGCTGCCCCAATGCGGAATGAATGGGTCCCGATCTCAGATTGGGGGACCCCCACTGCTGACAGGCAACGTTTAAACAAGGTCTCAAACTGAAACCTTGTAAAAAAGGAGCCATCACTATGGACCAAGAACTGGCTGCCCACCGAACGGGAACTGGCAAAGCGACGGGCCATCGTTATGAGACACAACGGGCCATCTAATTTCGCTATCGACAACCACGTACCCTGCCCATACACGTAGGTCACCCGGATTCTAAGGGCATCTGGAAGGATAACTACATCCTCTGTTGGCAACCCCGACTGAGCATGGCGCGATGGAACAATCAATTCGCCTACCCGCAAAGCACCAAAGAACGACAACACAAATGAACACCCAAACAACTCCACCTTGTAAGGCGAAGAAGTGACAATTCCCACAGCGTCAACCTGACGCCTCAGGAGGAGGAAGGAAATGGGCCTGCGAAAATCTACCATCTTAGCAGACTTCCTCCAACTCCTTAGCTCTAACTGGAAAGTGAATTCTTTCATGACATCCGGAAGGCCCAACAACTTTAATCCGAAAGCCACTCCCCCCATACACTTAGCTGCAGTGACCGCCGACACGTCCGTCGAGTGCAGGCGGGACAAGTACGCGTATGTCAACACCCTACAACATTCAATATCCAAATGGCCGTCCAGAGGACCGAAGGACAACTACTCACACCACGCCTTACCATGGCCAGCCCATGTCGACGCTGCAACAGAGTGTCTCAGCAGCGCTGTCAACTTTGAAGCACCAAGTTCCTGAGGAAGGGCGGGCATGGGAAGCCCGCTGAATCCGTCCCCGGATGAAAATCCTTGAAGCGCTCCCACTGAAAACGAGGAAGAGAGTCAGCAACCAAATTTTCAAACCCAGGAACATGGTGAGCCTTAAATACGATATTAAACTGCAAACAACGGAGAACAAGATGCCTCAATAAAGTTAAAACAGGTAGGGAGCTGGAAGACAAACGGTTAATAGCCATTTTTGTTATTGCACCAGAATACAATGCGCTTGTTAACTAGTTGTCAAGAGTCAATCAAAATCCCCAAGAAGGAAAGGCGCGACACCAGAACCTCGGTTTTATCACTCGCCAAGGGGACTTAGAAATATTCTGCAAAGAAACGGAACGCATTAAGCAAATACAAGCATTGTGAGGAATTGGGAGGACCAACAAATAAGAAATCATCCAGATCATCAGTGCATCACCAATGGGGATCCCACCGACTCCAAGAAGGTACAAAAAAGCTCAAAATAACGGCAGGAAATGGAACACCCCATCGGGAGACACATATCATAATAAACCATCCCCAAAAACTGATATCCCAACAAGTGAAAACAATCAGGGTGTACCATTAAGAGATGGAAAGCTGACTCGATGTCTGACTTCACCAGGAGAGCACCGCATTCTGCGCACACCATCAATGACACCGCTCTATCGAACGAGACATAGGACACCGCTGTCTCTTCCTTCGGAATTCCAACATTTACCGATTCACCCGGGGGAAAGGAAAGGTGATGGATGAGCCTAAACTTTCCGTCCTCTTTCTTGAGGACCAGACCCAGAGGAGACACCCTAAAATTCGGGAACAGGGGCTCAACAAAGGGGCTCACCATGCGGCCCAACAACACCTCTTTATCCAACTTCTCTTGAGCTGTAATCATGTCCTTCTGAACTGAATGTAAGTTTTCAACCAAATAACTGAGAAACTAGAAAACATGCGGTATATAAAAACTAACTGAAAACCCATTAAGGAGCATCTCTGCCTCTTGGGATACTTGTCTAGCCAGGGGAGTATCGTTACCACGCTCACTGGCGTCCTCAGGCTTACCTGGTACCTGTTTGGGCACTCTACCATGCTTGGAGCAACGGAGGGCAGAATGAGTTCCCCCACACATAGAGCACTCATGCTTGAATCGACACGATGCAAAAAAATCGACAGTGCCCCTCATTGAACATCCAGCAGGCTCCAGGCCTGTGAGTAGCTGCTACGGAGGATGTAGCTCCCACAGCAGCTGAAGACTGAAAGGGGGACCCTGCCGGTTTAGGTGTCACCATCAGCCTTATCTAGATATCTGTGGCTTTGGAAGCCCAACCTACCTCTGGGCGAAGCGCTAAGCAGAGCCGCCATACAATATATCAGCTGAAAATATAGTTTCCAGGTACACAAACAGATCGGCTGACTTATCTGGCCTAGCCTGGCAAAGAATACAGGAGAAAGTGGCAAAGGCCTGTAACCAATTATTAAATGTCTTAGCAACCTTCGTTTTCTTATCTTCCCCTTTACCAAAGAAACGTTCCTTATCAATAGTGAGTTGATCTGGTGATATCAGCGACCAGATATCCACAAACTCAGCCTTTACAATTTTGTCCCTACTATCCGCTGGCACATGCGTGCCCAACGGAGCAACACCACAAAAGTATGAATCATGGAACAAAAGACCTGAGGTAGGGGAAACCGGCTCAGGCTGCGGCACCACCGCACATGGGGTAACTACTGAAGGCACCCTACATTCCAGTTTGTGTAACATAGCTTTCAAAACATCTAGTACGTCACCGCCAGTGGCAGCAGACTGCAGACTAGGCTTGAGAGCAAGCCAACTCACCAGTCGGGATGAGGGCAGGCTGCACCGGAAGGGCAGAGGGTGAAGGCTGCGGAGCTGGTCCAGGCACGTCCTGGGTGGTCCTGGGTTCTCTCCTCTCACTCCCCCTTCTAGACCTCCTGTGTCGGGACCTGTACGAGTCCCTTGATGAAGAAGAGGAGCGCGACGCCGACAGCTCCCGGTTGGAGCTACGGAAGCGCCTCTTTCTACGTCTCTCGGACTGTGAACCACGACAGCTGTGCCGACTCCGTGACCTGGATCTACTACAGGACCTATAACGTCTGGAGTGTGAACGCCGGGGACTACTCGTGCATCTATAGGACCTAAGGGACCCCGTATCAGCCTCTGATCTCCTGTAGGAGAGGGCTGTAGAAACTAGAGAACAGCGTGACAGGGAACGCTGTCGTGACCCTGAAAGCGTGTGAAGTGTGCCTGGCACATAATCAGGCTCAAAAAACTCCTCACCACTGTAAGGGACAGCACTTTGGGAAGCCCCAGTATCTAAAGGGGTGTACGCGGCAGGGACCTGACTAGGCATCCCCGTTGACCCAGCCGCGGGCACGAACGGCGCCTCCACCACCACCGGCCTGGAGGCCACCTGGCTGCACCACAGAGCAAACTTTCAAGGCGGCAGAGGCAGCAACATCTCCTGGGGAGGAGCATGGACAGGCTGAGGGAGCGTAGGCACGGGGGGGGGGGGGGGGGGGGGGGCAGAGGGAGGGGTTGTAAACCGCCCCCGTATTAACTGGGTTGGCAAAACAGCCGCCTGGCTGGCCCGTGGGTGGCAAAATGGCCGACGGCGCTGGCAAAGTGGCCGTAGAACGCTGGCACGCAGGACCGCGCTGGGGGACAACCGCATCGGCGGCCTCACCACCCGGCTAGGCTGCAACGAGGCCACCAGTGGCTGGGCTACTGAAGCGGGACCCTGGGCTGGCACCCCGCTCGGTGTGAGCAGGGATGCCAGCCAGTCCTCTCCTCCCTAACACGGCGCTGCAGCAGCTCCATGAGCGACCTGTTGGTGTGCAGGAGGGTGGGGGGGAGCCAAAGGGGAGTCCCCTCCCACGGCCGGTCAAGAGTCGGCCAGCTTATACAGCGCACCAGCTCACACACCAGGGGCATTACCCCCGCATTGGCGCCTAGTCATATCCACTATATCCACTCATCATGGCAGCAGGAAACAGCAGCTGGTGGTAAGAACTCTGCTTGCTGATAGTAATAGCAGCCAGGTCTCTAACCAGAGGCTTAAACTTCCCACAGCTGACTGTTTGTTACACCTGCATGCAGTCTGGCCAAGGCTATTTCAGTTTAGTGTAAAGGAACTGTCCTTTAAGCAACTGCAATCTATCCTTTACGACAATCAGCAGGTGTCTCACTTTTTTTTGATTGAACAAAAGCTTTTATTTCAACCAGTCTTACACAACAAATTACAAAGGTACTGTGACGCAGCGCAACTGAGTTACAATACCACAATAGAGACAGTTATACATAGGACAGGGGGTAAGTGTCTGATTACTGGGACCCTCCAGATCATCAGAACGGAGTCCTCTGCTCTCAATAGAGCAGAGGATGTATAGGTGCATTGTCTACAACTGTGGTTCTCAACCTTTTTAAGCGAAGTACCACCTAGTGAGAAAATGTCCCAACTAAGTACCCCCACAGTAGCGATCACTTATATATGTTCATAAAATAAGGCTTAGTTTGGATCTTTTGTTAACAATTATGTAATGGCCACCTTTGTGCCCCCACATGTAGTATAATAGCCCCCTCAGTGCCCCCACATGTAGTATAATGGCCCTTAAACTTCAGTGCTCCACATGTAATATAATGGCCCCCAGAAGTAAATTAACACCCCCACAGTGCCATAGTGGCCCGCATACAGTATAATTTCTCATATTGACCTAACCATACAGCATAATGTCCCATAGTAACCCCTCCATACAGTATAATGTCCCATAGTGATCTCTCCATACAGTATAATGTCCCATAGTAGCCCCTGCACCATATAATGTCCCATAGTGGCCCCCATACAGTGTAATGTCTCATAGTGGCCCCTCAATGCAGTATAATGTCCCACAGTGGCCCCCATGCAGTATAATGTCCCCAAGTGCCCCTACATTAATAAAATCCCACATACATAGGGATTTCCAAACAATATCGCATACGGCCAAACCCACATCTTCAGATCTCAGAGTATAATTAGCGGAGGCCCCATGCTCCTCCGGCCTACAGAGATGACATCAGGTGGTCACGTGGATCACATAGAGTAATGACGCATAACATCATTATGCCACAAGGATCTACGTGGTCCATGATGTAATCTCTGGAGGCTGGAGAGGTAAGCAGCGCTGGAGTCCAGGAGAGGTGAGTAACACTGTTTTTATGTTTGATTTCCTCCCCAGGGCCTCTGCTTATTATACTCTGGGATCTGAAGAGAACCCCATGAACTACCATTAGGAGCAGGGGCAGACTCTCATTTACCCCCAGGGATAGTTGGATGTACCCCCAGGGACAGCTGGATATACCCCCAGGGGTACGGTACCGCCCAGTGGTGTAACTAGGAATGGCTGGGCCCCAAGGCGAACATTTGACATGGCCCCCCTGACCCCGGCCGACTCCCCTGCATAAACCGCATTCCTGCACACACTATTATGTGCCATAGTGGCCCCTGCACACACTATTATGCCCCATAGTGGCCCCTGCACACACTATTATGCCCCATTGTGGACCACTCATGAACAATTATTATATTCTGGGGTCTTTTCAGACCCAGCCCACGTGATGTCTGTGATGTCACCAAATAGGCCCAAAGCCTGCCGCAGTGTAGGAGAGGTAAGTAACAGTGTTGTTAAATGAACACCCCTGTTAGGGTAACCCTCAGATGACTAGTAATCTTACTCCACTTACTCATCTTACTTGCACTGTCTTGTGGCAGAGGTTGAAGATAAGAGAATGCCCACTTTAGAATTGGATATGAACACTTGGGGAGGTTCTGGATCAATGTACTTTCCAAGCCCTACAGCAATGGTGTCACGGTGCAGTTTTCATAAAGAGCAGATGATGTATGTTTTGCAGCAAATGGTTAATGACCATTTCACATCCATCGGATTTAAACAAACAACTTGACATTTTAATGGAAAAAAATCTTTTGAGAAACAATAACCATTGTCATTTAATGAGCTCAGGAAAAGGGCAGTAGATCTCTGCAGACCTGAAACAGAAGCTAATAACACTAGAGCAAACAGGTGCCTTACATTACTAGGAGGCCCGTTCCACACTCACTTAGGATGTCTGTGACGTCTTCAGATACCTTTTCCTGCAGTTGGAGAATCTGTAGTGTCAATTTGTCCTGTATTTCCAGAGTCCCAGGTCAATAAGATTATCTGTCCTGGGTACTGTAGCAGAATATACCAAATGAAAACTTGGCATTGACTCAGTTGTCGCTTACACTAAACCCAGATAATTGCTTGCATTTAATACAAGACATGTGATTACCATTGTCGGGGGTTAATCACCCCCGGGATGGATGTCACCGTAAGCCTAATTAAATAGATAACCAGTTTCGAGCGCTCGGGAAACAAGACGTACACAGGTACCGTGTATGAACAGTTTCTACTTTATTACGTTGTTCAATACAGTTTTAAAAGCAAGCTCAATTACATAACAGTCATGTGATCAATATACATATATGGTCTTTCCAGTTCCGTTATCACACAAATTTGTTCATTTACCCATCACCCCAGATGTTTTCCTTTTCACCTTATCTAAATGTCCTCCCAAGACTACTAGTTCTGCTGAAATCGGCAGAACTGTTGATATCTCCCCCAGACTCCAAGTCTGTCCTTATCAACTACGCAGTCTTGTTTACAGAACATTCCACCCTCTTGTGCTTTCTGTATACTGTGATATAGAATATAGTGCAAGTTATGTTTTAACCCTTACAATTCCCCCATTTTAGGACTTTATTTTTAATCAGTATTCAATGAATACATTCACACTATCTGTGTGCCATCTGTGATGGATTCTCCATTGAAAATGTTAAAAATAATGATCCTACCTTACATACTGAGTATTGTCCCTCATGAGATTGCATAGCGAAGGAATACATTGGATACAACAACATCCTAATATCATAAAAATGATTACACAAAGGATTATACCTACGATTTGTCGAAGGTATCCCAAGTCAGGTAGGAAAGCTAACAGCCAGTCCCACCATCCTTTGTTGACATCTTGTTTAATATGTGTTACCATTTCCTGCAACTGTTTCAACTTATCATGCACATCTTCTGAATGGTCAGACAAATTAAAACAGCACATTCCCGCAAAAGTGTTGCACCCATAACCATGTTTAAGCAGTAAATAATCTATAGCCGCTCTATTCTGCAATATTGCTTTTTTATGTGATTGCAAATCTAATACAACATCTTTAATGATAGCGCTAGTAGTGTTTATATTCTTTACCATAAAGCAAGCAATACGTGATATTATCTTAGCATTATATACAGACAAACCTGGTACTCCTACCAGTGACACAGCTAGGCTTATGTATTCTGCTTTCGATAAGAGATTCACATCATAATTACAATCCTCAGGCAGTGGGATAGTACTTCTTTTGTGTAATATATGTACATGCGATTTCTGTGAACTCTGTTCATATGGTGTGGGTATCATAGTCAATGCTAATCTAGACAAGGCACATATGCCTCCAGTTATATTGGCAGGTATATACAGTACAGACCAAAAGTTTGGACACACCTTCTCATTCCAAGAGTTTTCTGTATTTTCATGACTATAAAAATTGTAGATTCACACTGAAGGCATCAAACCTATGAATTAACACATGTGGAATTATATACTTAACAAAAAAAAAGTGTGAAACAACTGAAAATATGTCTTATATTCTAGGTTCTTCAAAGTAGCCACCTTTTGCTTTGATTACTGCTTTACACACTCTTGGCATTCTCTTGATGAGCTTCAAGAGGTAGTCACCTGAAATGGTTTTCACTTCACAGGTGTGCCCTGTCAGGTTTAATAAGTGGGATTTCTTGCCTTATAAATGGGGTTGGGACCATCAGTTGTGTTGTTCAGAAGTCAGGTGGATACACAGCTGATAGTCCTACTGAATGGAGTGTTAGAATTTGTATTATGGCAAGAAAAAAGCAGCTAAGTAAAGAAAAACGAGTGGCCATCATTACTTTAAGAAATGAAGGTCAGTCAGTCCGAAAAATTGGGAAAACTTTGAAAGTGTCCCCAAGTGAAGTGGCCAAAACCATCAAGCGCTACAAAGAAACTGGCTCACATGAGAACCGCCCCAGGAAAGGAAGACCAAGAGTCACCTCTGCTGCGGAGGATAAGTTCATCCGAGTCACCAGCCTCAGAAATCGCAGGTTAACAGCAGCTCAGATTAGAGACCAGGTCAATGCCACACAGAGTTCTAGCAGCAGACACATCTCTACAACAACTGTTAAGAGGAGACTGTGTGCAGCAGGCCTTCATGGTAAAATAGCTGCTAGGAAACCACTGCTAAGGACAGGCAACAAGCAGAAGAGACTTGTTTGGGCTAAAGAACACAAGGAATGGACATTAGACCTGTGGAAATCTGTGCTTTGGTCTGATGAGTCCAAATTTGAGATCTTTGGTTCCAACCACCGTGTCTTTGTGCGACGCAGAAAAGGTGAACTAATGGACTCTACATGCCTGGTTCCCACCGTGAAGCATGGAGGAGGAGGTGTGATGGTGTGGGGGTGCTTTGCTGGTGACACTGTTGGGGATTTATTCAAAATTGAAGGAATACTGAACCAGCATGGTTACCACAGCATCTTGCAGCGGCATGCTATTCCATCCGGTTTGCGTTTAGTTGGACCATCATTTATTCTTCAACAGGACAATGACCCCAAACACACCTCCAGACTGTGTAAGGGCTATTTGACCAAGAAGGAGAGTGATGGGGTGCTACGCCAGTTGACATGGCCTCCACAGTCACCAGACCTCAACCCAATCGATATGTTTGGGGTGAGCTGGACCGCAGAGTGAAGGCAAAAGGGCCAACAAGTGCTAAGCATCTCTGGGAACTCCTTCAAGACTGTTGGAAGATCATTTCAGGTGACTACCTCTTGAAGCTCATCAAGAGAATGCCAAGAGTGTGCAAAGCAGTAATCAAAGCAAAAGGTGGCTACTTTGAAGAACCTAGAATATAAGACATATTTTCAGTTATTTCACACTTTTTTGTTAAGTATATAATTCCACATGTGTTAATTCATAGTTTTGATGCCTTCAGTGTGAATCTACAATTTTTATAGTCATGAAAATACAGAAAACTCTTGGAATGAGAAGGTGTGTCCAAACTTTTGGTCTGTACTGTAGGTGTAGCTGCTATTACCACACGCTAGAACCCACCCAGGTGGCAAGGGTACATGTAAATCTAGTGACGGGACAATAAGTGTCCTGTTACATTGCATCCTCTTCCCTTCCCTCAGGGTTTGACAATCGTTGTCAGTTCTATTGCAGATTTGTGGAAACTGCCCTTTATTCATTATAGGATTGCAATTAGGTATTGTTGTTTTATTACATGAAAATTTGAAACACAATTCTGCTCTTGCTACTGCCCCAGTCGATATCCTTATCATATTCTCCTGTAAATCTGCGTAGGCAGTGCAGTTCATACAAGCATAATAAGGACTTATCCAGTCTGCATGCACATGGAGATCAGCTTCCTGTAAAAGAGTATCATTTAACTGAAGTTTCAACAATTTAGTCCATACTGCAACAGAAGTCGGCACTGCAATCAAACAAGTTTCTAACACATTACTGGAATATGCATTTCTCAAACAAAATTCTGTCATGTTTAATACTCGGGCCAAATATAACCACATATTATCTTTTGTTCTCCATATGTGTTCCTCCAGTTCCCTTACTCCCCGATTTGGGCTGTCTTTTTTCCTGTAAAGTTCAAACCAGGTCCATATTATTAAAAGGCATCCAGCAAACATCAGCAAGTGTCGTGTTTTCATTTTGATGGTGCTTCAACTTTCTTGCAATGTGAAGCGTGTATCCAGGTGGGTTTTCCCTCCAATTTTACTGAAGTGGCAGTTGTCAGCAGTACTTGGAAGGGACCGTCATACCTGGGTTCAAGAGACTTCCTAGTGTGTCTTTTCACGACCACCCAATCACCAGGCTGCAAGCTATGCGTTCCTGAAAAATCAGAAGGGTCTGGAATAGAAGAGAACACTTGTTTATGTGTTTCTCTCAATTTCTGGCACAAACTCTGCACATAGCTAGAAATACTGTCATAGTTAAGCTGTAACGTCTGAGGGAAGTATAACCCTGTTTTGGGCGCACTTCCAAACAATATTTCAAATGGTGACAACCCTGTCCTCCTGTTAGGGGTGGTTCTTACTGAGTAAAGGGCTAAAGATAGACACTCAGGCCAGGGCTTCCCTGTCTCTGCTATCGTTTTTTGGATCTTTAATTTGAGTGTGCCATTCAACCTTTCCACTTTGCCTGAACTCTGAGGATGGTAGGGTGTGTGGAAAGCTTGCTCAATCCCTAGTGCAGACATTATTTCTTTCATTATCTCACCTGTGAAATGCGTACCTCTGTCAGACTCTATCACCTCGGGCACTCCAAACCTGCACACAAGCTCAGACATCAGTTTCTTGGCAGTTGCTTGTGCGGTTGCTTTGCTCACAGGGTAGGCCTCAGGCCATCCTGAAAACAGATCCACACAGACCAATACATACTCGTATGTTCCAGACTTAGGCAACTGTATGTAATCTATCTGTACTCTCTGAAATGGGTACAGGGATTTTGGTGTACACTTGGTGGATGTTTTAACTACCTGTCCTGGGTTGTGTAGAGCACATATGTGACATGCTTTTACGTGGTTACTAGCAGCTCTTCCAAAACCTGGGGCAAACCATAATTTACCCACTAATGACTCCATGGCATTTCGAGAGGCATGCACCTTACCGTGGGCCAAGCCAGCCATCTGGGGGTAGACTGCTGCGGGCAGACATAATCGATCCCCCATTTTCCACATACCATCACCTTCTGTAGCACCTGCTTTCTTCCATCTTTCAGTTTCCACACTGGTAACCTTTGAGTACAGCCCTTTTGGGTCTGCTAGGTCAATGTCCATTTTGCTCACCTGGTTGGGACCCCTTCTCGCCAGTAGTGCTGCAGCCTTGGCTGCTATGTCAGCTCTCTCATTTCCACGGCTTTCAGGGTCCCTTCCTTTTGCGTGAGCTCTGAATTTCACAATTGCCAGCTGCTTTGGGAGCAGTATGGCCTCCATCAGTCGACTTACCACATCTCCATTCTTAATTGGCTTGCCCTGGGCCGTTAGGAAGTTCCTTGCCCTCCATATTGGACCATAATCATGTGCAATGCCAAAAGCATACCTGGAGTCAGTGTATATGTTAGCTGTTCTACCTTTGGCTATCTTACAAGCCTCCATAAGGGCTTTAAGCTCAGCTTCTTGGGCTGACATGTGTGGTGGAAGAGCTTCCTGGACTATGATGTCATGTTCAGTGACTACAGCATACCCTTTAACAAATTTGCCTTCATCTGTCAGATACCTTGAGCCGTCCACAAACATCTCATAATCAGGATTTTGTAACGGCACATCCGTGACATGGTCAAATCCCACTGTTTCCTGTGACATAAGAGCCACGCAATCATGTTCATGCTGGCTGTCAAACAGTTCTTCTTCAGAGAGGGAATTTAAAAATAACTCATCTTCCACTCCCCCTTTTGAATCATGAACTCCTACAGGAAGAAGAGTTGCAGGATTCAAAGTTAAACAGCGTTGAAAAGAGATGTTTGAGGAGGACTGCAGAGCAAATTCCATTTTGCACTGCCGTGCCAAAGAAAGGTGACGTCTGTCTACCTGTGTGAGGATAGCATGGATGTCATGAGGTGTATACACAACCAGTATATGATCTAGGACAATGTCTGAGCTTTTCTCAAGCAACGCTTGTACTGAGAGGACAACACGCACACAGGAGGGGGTCCCCCTGGCCACAGCATCTAACCTTGAGCTGTAATAGGCCACGGGGCGTTTCTTATCCCCGTGTTGTTGTGTGAGGACTGCAGTTGCGTGTCCCATCATCTCAGTCACGTAGAGCTGAAAAGGTTTCTGATAGTCAGGTAGGCCTAGGGCCGGAGCACTGACTATCTGCAACTTCAGCTGATAAAACGCATCCATGGCCTCAGATGTGAGGCTGAATGGTTTTGAGGAGAGGCTATCGTACAGAGGTTGCATGGTCAGAGATGCAGATCTGATCCATGGCCTACAGTAGGATACCAATCCCAAGAAGGTACGTAGCTGAGCATGAGAGGTCGGCACCTGCATGTCTCTCACCACCTTGGTCCTCTCATCTGACAGGTGCTTGGTACCCTGGCCGAGACAGTGTCCCAGGAACACCACTTTTTGTTTGCAAAATTGCAACTTGTCCTTGTTGGCCTTGCAGCCGTTTTGGTAGAGGAAACACAACAGGCTGATGGTCGCCGCTTCACAGGTTGGTTTGTCTGGAGCACAAAGAAGAAGATCGTCAACATATTGTAACAGAACAACATCATCATGTGGAAAATACCAAGTACTCATAATAAGTGTAAGACAACTTGTGAATTGGTTAGGACTGTTTTGCGCCCCTTGTGGTAGTACTGTCCAAGTGTACTGTTTACCCCTGAATGTAAATGCAAACAAATACTGGCAATCGGGGTGTAAAGGCACAGAAAAATATGCATTGGAAAGATCTATACAACTGTACCAGGTGGTACCTGTGGGGACAGCTGACAGCAAGGTGTGTGGGTTAGGTACCACTGGGGTTTCAAGTAGCGTTACTTTATTCAATTCCCTAAGATCATGAACCATACGGTATGTGTCTGGTTCTCCCTTTTTAACCTTTTTCTTCACTGGGAAAAGAGGAGTGTTTGCTACAGAAGTGCATTCCTTCAATGCCTCTGCTTTCACTAATTCCACTATTGTTACTGCTATGGCATCCTCTTGGGCATGGGTCAGAGGATATTGTTTAATCCTGGGTGGCTGAGCACCAGGTTTCAGGGTTACCATAACAGGGGGTACATCCAATTTACCTAAGTCTGTTTTCCCAGTTGCCCATAATGCTGTTGGCACTTGGGATAACAGTACATTTTCATCTTCAGTGAGGACAAAAATACAATTTGGTGTATTTAACTCGGCAGATAACAAACACAAAATCTCATGGTTAGTATGTGTGACTTTTACAAATGCTTCTCCTGAGGAATGTAACATGATGTTACAACCTAATACTCCCATCACATCTGTACCAAGAATGTTATCTGATGTGTCTGAGACTAAATACCTAGTGAGTATCCTGCTACCCTGAAATGAAGTTTCTACAGGATCAGTTTGATCCAGGGTGACTGGTAGCCCTGATACCCCTTGGACCACCTGGCTATCTCCTGAGAGTGGGAGTTTAAGTGTACTAGCAACATGTTTGCTTACACATGATTTTGTTGCCCCAGTATCTATCAAGAATGGCACCTCCTTTCCATTAATCAATACAGGTTGAAAAATTTGAATTCCCCTATCCTGTGAGGACAAAAGGGATACTGGGGCGGGAGAGCCTGTCTTTCATTGTGTATCATCCTGTGCTTGATAAAAAAACTTCGTCTTTCTCTGTCTCAGACATGGGCGGACCACCCTTATGTTGCCTGGGCCCATCGTTGTCCCTTTGTTTGGGACACCGACAATCCCTGGCTAAGTGTCCTGGTCTCCCACAATTGAAGCATTTTCTGGTCTCCCTCTGTCCTTGTTGTTGTCTAGGGCGGGGACCTGTCTTTCCCTGATACCTTGCACCATTGTTTATATAAGCTTTAATTGGTGCTGCTGCTTTCTTTTCCCTCTCATCTATGGAGAACCCCACTGCTTTAGCAAATAAATCATCAGGATTTGAACTTCTCCAATCCGGGGTACAAGCTCTTATCTTTTCTGCCAGGGTGCCCCCTATTCCCTGCATGAATGCTTCAGAAAGCATGGTGTTTCTCAGGGCTCGAGATGCATGCTCCTCCCACCCGGCATCTACTGCTTTAGTGAGAAGTCTTCCATAATAAGCTTCTATTGCCTCACCTTTCTCCCTTTTACATGTAGTTAATGCTGTACGACGGGTTTCTGCTTGTTTTTCACACCACAACTCCAATTTATCTAAAAAGTCCTTTCCACTATCTGTGGATTCTGTGTTCAGGGGAATATTTCGATCAAATCTAGAAATAATATTTATCGTACTCAACAACCCCTCTGAACATTTCACCTGAATTATGGCCATTAAGTCCTTCCAGCTAGCTCTATAGTTCATCTGAATCATCCTCATTTTCCTAAGAAAAGCACTGGGTTCTAACTGTGGGTCTGGTAGTTGTTGTGCCATAGACAGCTGATCCCCAGGAGACCAAGGTCTCCATTCTACTAAAGTAGTTGTAATCATATCATCCTCACCCGTCCGTCCCCTTCTAGGTGTCCCTTCCTCTTTTGTTTCTTCTACTTCTTCCCCAGATACACTCCCGGTTGTCCCACTAACGGGGGTACGGCTAACAGTTCTCTTTGTCTGTGACCTAGTGACAACTGGGTACAATTTCTGTGTTGGGGGTGGCGGAGGTGGTAAAGGTAAATCTGCATGCATTACTTTAGGGCCACAGACCCCCCTGGGACGAGGGGTATTACATACAGAGCATGGATCTCCCCAGCACGGTTGCTGGGTACTACATGTTTGACAAGTCCACCCCTTCAGATTGTAAGGTGGAGGAGATGAGGTGAGTCCTGTTTGGTTGGGGCCCTTCCCTTTATATTCCTCTGAAGGAGGCATATACAGCATCCTTCCTAGTTTATCCTGTTTTCGGGACCATTCCCCATTCTCTATTTTCTTGCTTCCTTCGATCAGGGCATATATACCTCCTTGCAGCTTATTTTCTTGAATCAGTCCTGCATAGTCCAATCTCCACTGATCCCAAAACTTACTGTCTACCAACCCAGTTTTGTGTATTCCTGCTCTTTTTAGGATTTTCTTTACCTGTGCGGCTACTTCTTTCCCTTCCCCTATCTCTATTAGTTCACATGGGGTGTACCATATCTTAGATGGTCCCTTCCCCATCTTGGCTGGTAGCTAATCAGCCGATGAGTCTCTCACTCCTCTAGGGCAACCTTTAGACAATAGAGGGTCACTTATGACTACTTAGTGAGAACTCCCAGATAGACTCTTCTGTCTTCTATGAACTACTCTACTTGTGCAAGTTCAGGAGTAGTGCTCAGGGCAATGCCTCAATTGGCTTCCACAGGCTCAACTTTCTGCCTGTGTCCCCTTACCAAAACACTCCCAAACCACTACATGCACTTCGCGCGGATTCTACTAAGTCCTTCGTGCTACTACTCAGGTCCCATTCGACCTTGACCGTCCAGGCACGGCTGGAGGCTAGTGTTCCAAAACAAGGACTTTTCAATCACTCAGTGCTTCTCAGTTCCGAACCTTGTCCGCAACTCTAGGGGTTAAGAATAGAGAACTGTTCCCCATTCTTTGCAGCCTTATATATCTTATAACACAGGTAACATGCAAACATCAATAGACAGGCAAGACAAAAAGCAAAGAAAACAATTTCCATATCATTTACAGGTGACATGTCCCTTTTAGGTTCTTCCGTACTATACAATTGGCATCGAGATGTCATATAAGCATGCAGCAGCTTACCTCACTCATCGATACAGAGAATAGACACACAGGAACCTCAGATATACTAATTGGCAAGATCAAAGGCTTACCTTCACAGTACTGTTTTTATCTATCTGAGGTCCTCTGGTCCCGTCCTCAAGTCGATCGGTGAGTGGGTCGGCACTCTATCGGCTGCACATCAGACAATCTCGAGGCCCCACGTCATTGGTCGCCAATTTCTGTCGGGGGTTAATCTCCCCCGGGATGGATGTCACCGTAAGCCTAATTAAATAGATAACCAGTTTCGAGTGCTCGGGAAACAAGACGTACACAGGTACCGTGTATGAACAGTTTCTACTTTATTACGTAGTTCAATACAGTTTTAAAAGCAAGCTCAATTACATAACAGTCATGTGATCAATATACATATATGGTCTTTCCAGTTCCGTTATCACACAAATTTGTTCATTTACCCATCACCCCAGATGTTTTCATTTTCACCTTATCTAAATGTCCTCCCAAGACTACTAGTTCTGCTGAAATCGGCAGAACTGTTGATATCTCCCCCAGACTCCAAGTCTGTCCTTATCAACTACGCAGTCTTGTTTACAGAACATTCCACCCTCTTGTGCTTTCTGTATACTGTGATATAGAATATAGTGCAAGTTATGTTTTAACCCTTACACCATACATCCAGAGGCATAGCTAGGGGTTCAGCACAGGGGGGTGAACATGTCCTAGTGGATCCCCAACTTAGGTATACCAATATTATCACTATTCGGTGACCATATGCAGCATCCCAGAGGGCTTCTTCTTTAATTGTTTGTCTTTTGTGCCTCTGGGTTGTGTTGGTATGTTCCGTCTTCTGTGTTAAGTGTTCTATATCATTGTTTTGCAGCTTTTCCCTTGTTTTTTCTCCTTCATTGTTCAAACTCTAGCCTTGGTTCAGCCCTGGCCAATCACAGGCCACTGGGCGGGGTTGTAGGAGACCTAGTCTCCACGGCGACTGTTGAGCCCAGCCAGTTCAGTAGTAGCAGTCACCATGTACAGTTCATGCTGGACTGTGCAGGGAGAACACCAGCACTAGAGCTCAACGGCCGTCCCTACAGCCCCTAGGAGGATTGCTCGCTGCCCCAGTCTCATCCAGAGACAGCCCTGAGTAAGGGAGTTCAGCTGTCGGTATTTTTGGACAATTTCTGTGCTGTGCCAGGAGGAGCAGGAGAGGACCCTGACAGGAGGTACTACTCGGGCCTAAGCAGAAGGTAACCAGAACCCTGTCAGGACTCCCTGTACCACCACTATCCCCAGCATCCATTCCTGGGAGAGGCGCGAGAGGAAGAGTAGTGCAGTAGAACGTTGCCATACAGACTTTATTACACCTGGGCACCCTCCTAGAGCCAAGGCTGGGGGATTGGATTGTACTACACCCATTTGGAATCTGCTATTTTACCTGTTTCAGTGCTGCAATAAACTGTTCCTTGTTCAACTGTTACCACTGGCTGCCTGAGTCGTGCCTGCTATACCATCAGGGCCCTTCCGTCCACCATCATACTCAGAGAGGAGAGGTCCCCTCTCCAATTGAAAGTGCCCGGGGAAAATAACTACTACCACCACCATCGGGTAGTGCTGCAGGACCCCCCTCGACTGTGTCCGGACCAGGAGCGGGTCTGGAGTGCTTGGTGAGTGTGCTCAGCCTAGCAGGTGGCACACCAACCGCCACTACAACTCCGATCCACTGGTCTCCTCCATCTGTGTTGTGGCATGTATAGTGGTATATATCAGCTCTACACAGGGCTCTGCAGACCATTTAGATGAATACAGTACAGTAACATTTAGTGACTTACTGGTGACATCTCTGACTAATCATTCTCTTCCATCTGGACCGCTGTTATCGAAACCCAAACCGGGTTTAATATTGTGATTGTCAAGTGGTGATTATCCTCAGACCACAGAGTATAATAAGCAGAGGGCCAAGAGAGATGAAAAACATAAACATAGGGTCATTTTGATGTTTTTGGTCGTCATTATGATTTAAAAAGAGAAAACACAGAAGTTTGACAATAAATGGCTTCAATCAACCACTAACCATGAGTGGAGAAAAAGTTTTTGTGTTATCATTCATATTCTCTGAAAAAAAACACCAAAAAAACAAAAAATCTGCCGGGGTATGTAAACTTTTTAGCACAACTATATCATATGCACATTTGTAGATACTGTGCTGCCAAACCAGGTATGTCCTGTCAGAGTCATTGTGCTTACTGGTGGATATTTACCAACTTGTGAAGAACATATACTTATCATAGTGGTATCTGCAGCACTGTCATACTAGATATCCTGTGGGAGTGATTGTGTCTCTCGATGCACTAGTTTGGTTGTCTCCACTAGATTATCAACCTAGGGACTACTGTGTCCTCTTTTTGTTGAGTGCACTGAGATATAGTTTAGGATGGTGTAAAGGTCCTTTATAGATTTATTTTTTGTACTTATTTTACTTATATAGCATCATCATATTCTGCAGTGCTTTACAGATATAGTCAACACTGTCCCAAGTAGGGCTCACAATCCAAATTCCCTATCAGTAAGTCTTTGGAGTGTGGGGGGAAACCAGAGTACCTGGAGGAAACCCAAACAAACACAGGGAGAACAGGCTAACCAATATGTGGCCTAGAGCAGAATTTTATCGGCTCAGAATTGTTTGTAACATTTTTTTATACAGTTATATTAAAAGTTTAGTTTTAGCTATAACTTTATCTTCTGTTAAATACTGTTAATGTGGAGTGGTCGGGTTTTGGAGGAAGACCACTGATTTAAGATATCTCCCTATCCCTCATACTGGTGTGGTGGCCAGGCTTAGCCTGTGTGATGTATGTATCAGACCAGCAGCATCCTTATTCTAAATTGCACATTGTTATCTCTGTACTTTCATACAGAGATAACAGAGGCGCTGACCATAGCTATGCGCTTTACAGAGCTGACAGAGACACTCTTAGCCGTCAAACACAGTGAGGCAAATAATAGTGGCCAGAAATAGGAACTGAGGTCACCAGTCCAGCCACTGATAATAGATAGGAGAGGTGGTCTGAAACCTAGGCACTAAGGAACATATTCAGCAGTATCCGACAAACAGAGCAATATAGGTAAAACAATATATTGGGTAAAACATATCTGTTACATTAATGTACAACTTTAAATAGGATCGGTCTTTACTGTTTCAGGTATGCCATATGCAGAGAAGATCTTGTCCAGTTTTGGTATGACAGCTCTTGCAGAGGTGGTGGAAACAGGTTCAATGACTGGAAACCTAGAAAAATCATCTATGACAACCAGTAAATAAGAATGATCTGGCAAAGTGCAGAAATCTACACTAACGGCAGCCCACGGACTTTCTCGCAGAGGTGACATTTGTACTGGTGCTCGGCTATGGTCCACCGTAGTTGCTTGACAAGGTATACATGCGTTAATAAGTGCTTCCACTTGTTTATCTAGACCTGGAAACCATACTTTCTCCCTAAGCAATTGCTTTGTTTTAACTATAGCTTGATGACACTCGTGAGCCAGATCGATCACTCTACTTTGAAGTTTCTGAGGTATGACCAGGCGGTTGTCACGCAGTAGTATGTTTGAGTCAGATACAGAGAGAGAGTGTCTTGTATGGAAGAAGGCCTGCAAATATGCTGTTTGACCCTGTGGTTGAAGGTGAGCCTCAGCTAGAAAAGAGCTCCAGTTCTTAGACCGAACAGCGTCAATAACTAACTGGAGTTGGGGATCAGAATCCACCGCATGTTTAATTTCTTCTATGGTCATTGCTCTTGGCACAGAATGTGTAACAACGAAATTTACATGCTCCTCAGCTAAGACAGTGGTGGGCAAATCATCTTTGGTAGACTGTGGTGAAGGGTGTCTTGAAAAATAGTCTGCAGGGTTCCCAGCTCCTGCCTCATATCTCAAATGAAAGTGGTAGTTCTGTAGGCGGAGTATTCAGCGTTCAAGTCGTAGGGGTACCTTTGACAAATGTTTATTGAAGATTGGAATAAATGGTTTATGATCATTTACCACTGTGAATGGACGACCAAAGAGGTAAAGATGGAAATGAAGGCATCCCCGTACAACTGCAAGAGCTTCCCTCTCAGTTTGGGAATAGCGCTGTTCCGTCTCTTTTAAAGCCGTGCTTGCATAAGAGACTGTGGAAATGCTACTGGTTTTGGACACCTGAGTTAAAATCGCACCAAGGCCTACAGGACTGACATCCACAATGAGCTCAGTAGACTTTAGAGGATCAAAATAGGCCATGACTGTGTCACTAGTCAGACTGGACTTTAGTGTGTCAATTGCTGGTTGATGTTCAACTGTCCATGACCAAGGAGCATCTTTTTTAGAGAGGTGTCGTAGGGGTTCAGAAACAGTAGACAGATCAGGTATGACCAGTCCAAGAAAACTCCGAACATCTGATACATTTTGAGGCTGGCTAGCAGAGGTTATGGCAGCTATTTTGTCAGGGTCTGCGGAAATGCCATTTTCAAAAAAAATATAGCCAAAAAAATTTAATGACGCCCGGTTGAACTCACACTTTGACGGATTTACAGTTAGATTGCAGGTTTGCAGTCTCTGAAAGACTTGTTCTAAGTGGCTGTCATGTTCCTCTTGGGTTGTGCCAAAGATAAGGATGTCATAACTGACATTGAGGACTCCAGGTATTCCTGAAAGAACCTGTCTGATAACGTTCTGAAATATTTCTGCAGCCGATGAAATGCCAAAGTTCAGCCTCTTGAATCTTCTCAGACCAACATGAGTGCTAAAAGTTGTTATATATCTGGAGTCTGGATGCAATTCAAGCTGATGATAACCAGATTTTAGATCAATTCTTGAAAATATTTTTGCACCATTTGTTTGTTTGTTTGTTTGTTTGAGTTGGAAGGGACCTCAAGGGCCATCGAGTCCAACCCCCTGCAAAAGCAGGAATTCCTAAAACATCCCAGCTATATACCTATCCAGTTTCCGCTTGAAGATTTCAATTGATGGAGAACTCACCACCTCCCGTGGCAGCCTATTCCACTCCCTCACTACCCTTACTGTTAGAAAGTTTTTCCTAATGTCTAGTCTGAATCTCCTTCCCCTTAGTTTCATCCCATTACTTCTCGTGCTTCCTTCTGCTAATGAGAATAGGGTAGATCCCTCTGCACTGTGACAACCTTTCAGATATTTAAATACCGCTATTAAGTCTCCCCTTAGCCTTCTCTTCTGCAAACTAAGCAGTCCCAATTCTTTTAGCCTCTCCTTGTAGGACATGGTTTGTAGACCTTCCACCATTTTGGTTGCTCTTCTCTGGACCTGCTCCAATGAATCGATGTCTTTCTTAAACTGGGGCGCCCAGAACTGTACACAGTATTCCAGGTGGGGTCTGACCAGGGCAGAGTACAGCGGAATAATTACCTCTCTTGATCTAGCTACAATGCTCGTCTTGATACATCCTAGAATTTGGTTAGCCTTTTTAGCCACCGCACCGCACTGTTGACTCATGTTGAGTTTGCGATCTATTATTATGCCCAGATCCTTTTCCCCTGTACTCTCACTTAGTACTATTCCTCCCATACTATATATGCTTCTTGCATTTCTGTTACCCAGATGTAGAACTTTGCATTTGTCCCTGTTGAATACCATTTTGTTCACCTCAGCCCATTGTTCCAGTGTGTCTAAGTCCTTTTGGATGCACTCTCTCTCCTCTCTAGTGTTGGCCATTCCTCCTATCTTTGTATCATCTGCAAATTTTATTAGTTCCCCATTAGCCCCATCATCCAGATCATTTATAAAAATATTAAAAAGTACTGGGCCCAGGACAGAGCCCTGCGGCACCCCGCTTTTTACTTTCTTCCAGTTTGATGTATAGCCATTTAGAATTACTCGTTGTGCCCGATCATTAAGCCAATTGTGAACCCACCTCACTGATATTTTATCAAAGCCATACTTGATCATTTTTTCAATAAGAATGTTATGTGATACTTTATCAAAGGCCTTACTAAAGTCAAGATATACTATGTCCACTGCATTCCCCTGGTCCAACCATTCAGTGACTTTATTATAGAAGGAAATAAGATTAGTCTGGCAAGATTTATTAGGCATAAAGCCGTGCTGGCTTTGATTAATTAAAGCCTTCCCATCCAGGTACCTAATTAAATGTTCTTTAACGATTTGTTCAAAGATTTTTCCTACTATCGAGGTCAGACTTACCGGCCTATAATTTCCTGGGTCGTCCCTATTCCCCTTTTTGTAGATGGGGACCACATTTGCCCTTTTCCAATCTAGAGGGACCACTCCTGTCTCCCATGACTTATTAAAGATTATTGCAAGGGGTTCTGTTATTTCCTCTGCTAATTCTTTTAAAACTCTAGGGTGTAAATCATCCGGTCCTGGGGACTTGGTTTCCTTAATCTTAGCTAAATGTTCTCTTACCAAACCTTCACTTATAATCAGCTTGGAGTCCTCATTCCCCTCATCACTATCACCATTAATGTTGATATTTCCATCCATTTCTTGGGAGAAGACGGATACAAAATATGAATTTAGTAACTCCACTTGCTGATCCACCATGTTAACTTTTTCACCCTTTTCGTTCTTTAGGACTCCAATGGTTTCCTTCACTTTTCTTTTGCTCTTAACATATCCCCAAAAACCTTTTACATTACTCTTAACTTCTTTTGCAAGCTTCAATTCGTATTCAGCCTTGGCTTTTTTAATGCTTATCTTGCAGAGTCTGCAAACTGCTGTATACTCTCCCTTAGATATAGCTCCCATCTTCCACTTGTTGTAAGTTTCCTTTTTCTTTTTTAGTAGGTTATGTAATTTTTTGGTCATCCATCCTGGAGTTTTTAGGTGATTCCCATTTTTCTTGCTTCTAGGTATTGTTAGTTCCTGTGCATTAATGATTTCCCTACGGAAAATTTCCCACCCCTCATGTGCATTTTTGTGCTTAAGTAATTTTCGCCATGGAATTCTACTAACCCTTACCTTTAGGCCCCTAAAATCTGCCCTACTAAAATTGAGTCTTCTAGTCTTTGTCTTCTCAGGTCTTCTTCTTCTTACAACCCCAAACTCGAGTATAGCATGGTCGCTGAATCCCAATGTCCCTGCTACCCTTAATTCCTTAAGCATGTCCTCCTTATTAGTTAAAACTAGGTCCAGAATGGATGTTCCTCTTGTGTTTTCTTCTACTAACTGGGCAATGAAATTGTCTGCTAGAGAGGATAAAAATTTGATAGAGCTTATACTCGTAGCTGTGTGAGTTTCCCAATGAATATCTGGGTAATTAAAGTCTCCCATGATAACAATTTCAAATTTCTTCGAAAGCGTGGTCATTTGCTGTGAAAAAATCTCATCCCTGTCTTCTGTCTGTCCTGGTGGTCTATAATAAACACCTATTATGATGTCCTTATCATTGTTTTTCCCCTGAATTGTTACCCAAATATTTTCCAATAAGTTATCATTTTGTAAAACTGTGATTTCCGTGGAAATGTGATCTTTTTTAACATACAATGCAACTCCTCCCCCTCTTTTATTAGTTCTATTTTTTTTGAATAAGTTGTATCCTTCCATCTGTATATTCCAATCATGCTTATCGTTCCACCAAGTTTCTGTAATACCAATGACATCATATTTTTCCTTCTGTATTATCAGTTCTAATTCTCCCTGTTTATTTCCCAAGCTTTGCGCATTTGTGTAAAAACATTTCAGATTGCGCTCTGGTACTTCCTTTTTCTTAATTTCCTTCTGAGTATCCTGTCTTAGGTCCTCATTACCACATCTAGTAACCTTGTTTAGTATATCCTTTAGCTGCATGTTCTTGTCTTTCTTTTTACTTCCCATCCCCTTCTCTTCTAGTTTAAAGCCCTCCTGATAAGTGTGGCAAGTCTTCTGGCAAATATGTGTTTCCCAGGCTTTGTGAGATGTATCCCATCTCTAGCAAGGAGTCCATCATAGAGGTAATTCACTCCATGGTCCAGAAATCCAAAACCTTGCTCTCTACACCACTGCCGAAGCCACTTGTTTACCTCTAGTATTTTATTCCATCTCCTGGTACCATAACCATCAACTGGGAGAACTGATGAAAATACTACCTGCGCATCCAGTTCCTTCACTTTCTTTCCTAGATTTTGAAAGTCTTTACGAATAGTTGGTAAATCATTTTTTGCCGTGTCGTTTGTACCCACATGTATCAGCAAAAATGGGTAGTTATCCTTGGAGCTGAAGAGGCATGGAATCCTATCGGCCACGTCCCTAACTTTTGCTCCTGGGAGGCAGCATACTTCTCGTGCCGTTATATCTGGCCTGCAGACTGCTGCCTCTATGCCTCTTAGCAGTGAGTCGCCCATAACCACTACTCTTCTTTTTTTCCTCGCTACGCTATTTCTTGTTGCTCCCTCTTGTCTCTGGGTGACTTTTGTTTCTTCTTTTGCTGATAGATTATTCTTATCATTTTCATCAGTCTGCATAAGAGTTTCATATCGGTTACCTAGCTGTGTAAGTGGTGATGGCCTTGTGATCCTTTTGCATCTCTTGGTCACCTGTATCCATTTATCTGCCTCTGTAGGTTCCCTCAAGTATTCTTCCCTTACTATATTTAGGAGGTTTGCTTCAGCCTCCACCACTGTAGGCTCTCTCATACTTTCTTCCCTTACTATATTCAAGAGGCTTGCTTCTGCTTCATCAATAAAAACCTCACTTTCTTTGATGCCGCTCAACGTCTCTATTCTTTCTTCCAACCTCTGCACTTTATCTTCTAAAAGGGCCACTAGTTTGCATTTCATACAGGTGAAGTTGTCTTTATGGTCAGGCAAATCTGTAAACATATAGCATATGCTGCAGCTTACCATGTGAGTTTTCTCCTCTTCCATATTCCTCTCTTCTGGCCGTGCTGGGCCGCTACTCACCGCCGTGAAGCTCTCTCCTGGCCCCACTGTTCTGGCCTGGGTGTCCGTGGCTCCTTCCCTTGTAGGCCGCACTGGGCCGCTGCCGCTGTTCACCGCTGTGCTGCCGCCCGGCAGTAAGCCGGCAGCTCTCTCCTGGCCGCACTGGGCCGCTGCCGCTGTTCACCGCTGTGCTGCCGCCCGGCAGTAAGCCGGCAGCTCTCTCCTGGCCGCACTGGGCCGCTGCCGCTGTGCAAGCCCCTCCGCACGCTGCTCACAGCTGACTCTTCCCCTGCTTCCGCACGCTGCTCACAGCTGTCTCTAGATCTGCGAGAATGTCATCAGTAGTAGGAGTAATGTGCCTTTCTCTTTGAATGGCTCAATTGGCATGTCGCATATCCACGCATAATCTGATTTTACCAGGCTGCTTAGGTTTAGGTGCAACAACAATTGGCGAGACCCAGGGAGTTGGGCCCTCCACACGTTCAATATCATCAGATGTCTCCAGGTCTTGCAGTTCTTTATCCACAAGCTTGTGGACATGGAATGGGATGCGCCTGTGAGGTTGAACTGAAGGCTGTACTGACTGGTCAATGTGTAATTTCACTTGAAAGTCTTTCAGCTTTCCTAGGCCTTGAAAGAGTTGAGGATATTTCTGCATAATATTTTGGAAAGAAGCGTGTATTGTGCTGTTTACCAGTTTCACTAGGCCCAGAGATACCGCACTACTGCAGCTGAGAAGAGTGTCTGCAGAACACTCCACTACATGGAAAGTGTCCGTGATGGATTTCCCATCAGACGTTAGTACTGACTGAAATTTGCCACACAGTGGTAATGCAGTAGCTGAACCATAAGGATATATCTTCAGGTTAGTACATTGCAATGCAGGTTTGTTCTTTAGCTGATTATAGGTGGCGTGACTAATAACGTTGACAGATGCCTCTGTATCTACCAGTGTCTTCACCGGAGTGCCATTTATTAAGATGACTTGTTTGGGGTTCGTAATTGCATGCACATTTTGAGACCGCTCTTCAGTCACTGAGAATAAGTAGGTGCTGCTGGGCTCATCAGTAGGGGGCACTGACTGCACTGCCTGAACTTTCTGTGACATGATTTGTTTTGCAGAGAGAAGAGTGTGATTTAGATCTGCAAACTGTTGCAAAGTGATTCTGTTTCCCACAGTTATGACAAGTTACTCCCTTTCATGGGCAGGGTTTCTGATGAGGATAAGGACCTCCACAGTTGTTGCAGGTTGCAGCCTGTGTGTGAGGCACATGTGGCTTCTGAGTGAGCTTTGCTATAGAAGATGGCAGCCATCTGGCATACAGTCTGTGTTCTCTAAGTTTAGGTTGATTCTCTGCTGCATCTTGAATACGTGCATTGTCCAGTAGCTTTGCTAAAGTCATGGTGGGATCTCTGAGTGCTTGTCTCCTTAACTTAGATGAGACACATCCTTGTATGATTTGCATCAGAATTTCCTTATCTGTATCTTCAAATTCACAGTAAGCTGCAAGTTGTCTTAAGCGGACATGAAATGTATCAATGCTTTCTGTTGCTGACTGTCTAAACTTGAAAATTTCAAAGGCTGCATTTACGTATGGAGAGAAGTGCTTACTGAATGCTGCTTTGCATAGCTCATAGTCACTGTTCTCCCCTATATTAGGCAGAGTTGTGAAGATATTATAGACTTGCTCCCCCTAGTGTAACAACATTGCTTTCTTTCTTGCACTGTCAGTAATGTTCAGTGCTTGCAGGAATATCTCAAAGCATTTTAGCCATTTATTCCAGCATGCTGCCAAGTTTGCTTGGGGCTGGTGCACATCAAATGCAGCAAAGGAGGGTAAGCAGGCCATGGCTGGTGCTAGTATTGCAGTCTTGTATACAATTTGCTGTAGCTGTGAAATACCTTTAGTTGATGATTCTTAATCCTTGTCGCCAATTGTAGTGTTGTAGTGAGGATGCAGGTCACCTGGAATAAGTCCACTATGCGATAATGACTTTGATGGATAAGAACTCTTTATTCCATGCTTCCTCCAAGGATCTCTGTCTAGCATCTCCCCTCCTAGCTCCGCTACTCCTCCCTTACTACCTCACTGTTGCTAGGCAGATAAAGCAAAATGAGTAAGAAGCAAAGAACATACAGAATATACTTATAACAACATCACAAAAATAAATAATTGAAAATGAAAAATTAGCAAAATAATGCACTTGGGGGAAACAAACTGCCTGGTTATTGTGTTAGCGGTTCTCTGTTAGCCAGACCTTCAGAAGAGAAGAATAAGGGATTACTGATTTCTAACAGCTTCAAAATTAGTCAATAGTGTGACTAAGCAGTCGGGGAAGCAAGTAGGACGCTTGAGGTTTAACAAGTAGAAAGTGGAAGACTGTGATCCTGCTATATACAGTACTAGTGTGGCCACTTCTAGAAACTGTATTTAGTTCTGGAGACCTTAAAAAGACATTGATAAAACAGAAAGCTCCAATGACAGCCTACAAAAATGGCGGAGGTCTTGGAGGAAAAAAAGGAAAAGGGGGAATGTTTGAAAACTTAAAAACTGTTAAAAGTTTAAATAAAGCTCAAAGGGAGGGTTTTTTTTAAAAAATAAGAAAGTAGACAAAAAACTAGGGGGCACCGTCTGAAATTAGTTGGTGGGAAGATCAAAAGTAATGCCAGAAAATATTATTTTAGTAAAAAAGTATTAGATACTTGGAAGTAACTTCCATCACACGTGGTTGGACAATCATCAGTAAGGGGGTGGGGCCCTCAAAATGACAAGTCCACCCCTGGATACAATAATACAGCCTAGGGTGAGCCACTTTTAACCCCTTAAGGACCCAGCCCAAAAGTGCGTTAAGGACCAGGCCTCGTTTTTCAAAACTGACATGTGTCACTTTATATGGCAATAACTTTGAGACGTCTTAACTTACACAAGTGATTTTGAGATTGTTTTTTCGTGACACATTGTACTTCATGTTAGTGGTAAACACTAATGAATATTTTTGTATTTATTTATAGAAAAATAGGAAATTTGATGGAAATTTTGAAAAAAATCGCAATTTTCAAAATGTGAAATGCTCTGCTTTTCAGATAGATAGTCATACCACCCAAATACATTAATACATATTATCTACCATATCTCTGCTTTCATCATCTTTTAATCGTCCTGTAATTTATTTTGGATGTTAGAAGGCTTACAAGTGTAACAGCGATTTTGCAGATTTACAAGAAAATTTCCCAAACTAATTTTTTAGGGACCACTTCAGTTCTGAAGAGGATGATAAAGGCCTATATATTAGAAACCCCCATAAATCACCCCATTTTCAAAACTGCACCCCTCAAATAATTAAAAATAACATTTGGGAAGTTTGTTAACCCTTTAAGAATTTCACTGGAATTAAAACAATATGGAGGTGAAATTTAGACATTTAATTTTTTCCCACTAATTCCTTAATTTAGCCCTAAAATTAACACATTCACAAAGGGTTAAAGGAAAAAATGCATCTCACAGTTTGTTATGCAATTTCTCCCGAGCATGGAAATACCCCACAAGTGGGTGTAAACTGATGTTTGGGCGAATGGCAGCGCACGGAAGGGAAGGAGCGACACTGGGCGTCTGAAAAGCAGATTTTGCTGGAATAGTTTTCAGGTGCCATGTCTCATTTGCAAAGCCCCTAGAGTACCAATACAAAGGAAAACCCCAAAAAGTGACCCCATTTTGCAAACTACACCCCTCACAGAATTCATATAGGGGTATAGTGAGCATTTTGACCTTACATTCGTTTCACAGATTTTGCTAACACTGGGATGTATAAATGAAACATTACTAAAATGTCACATTATCCCCAAAGTTTTCATTTTCACAATGGGTTAAAGGAGAAAAAGCACCCCACAGTTTGCAAAATAATTGCTCCTAAACACAGCAATACCCCATATGTGGTCGTAATCTGCTGTATGGGTACATGGCAGGGCTCAGAATGGAAAGAGCGCTATTTAGCTTTTGGAGAGCAGATTTTGCTGGAATAGTTTTCAGGTACCATGTCGCATTTGCAGAGCCCCCAAAGTACCAATACAGTGGAAACCCCCTAAAAGTGACCCCATTTTGGAAACTACACCCCTCACAGAACATATCAAGGGACATAATGAGCATTTTGACCCTACAGCTGTTTCACAGATTTTATTAACATTGGGACATTAAAATGAAAAATTACTTTTTTTCCAATAAACCGTCAATTTAGCCCCAAATTTTTCATTTTCACAAGAGGACAAAGGAGAAAAAGCACCCCAAAGTTCGTTACACAATTTCTCCTGAACACAGAAATGCCCCATATGTGGTTGTAATCTGCTGTATGGGTACATGGCAGGGCTCAAAATGGAAAGAGCGCTATTTAGCTTTTGGAGGGCAGATTTTGCTGGAATAGTTTTCGGATGCCATGTCGCATTTGCAGAGCCCCTAAAGTACCAATATAATACAAACCCCCAAAAAGTGACCCCATTTTGGAAACTACACCCCTTATAGAATTTATCTAGGGGTATGGTGAACATTTTGACCTCACAGCTGTTTCACAGATTTTATTAACATTGGGACATTAAAATGAAAAATTACTTTTTTTTCCAATAAACCGTCAATTTAGCCCCAAATTTTTAATTTTCACAAGAGGACAAAGGAGAAAAAGCACCCCAAAGTTCGTTACACAATTTCTCCTGAACACAGAAATGCTCCATATGTGGTTGTAATCTGCTGCATGGGTAAATGGCAGGGCTAAAAATGGAAAGAGCGCTATTTAGCTTTTGGAGGGCAGATTTTGCTGGAATAGTTTTTGGATGCCATGTCGCATTTGCAGAACCCCTAAAGTACCAATATAATGGAAACCTCTCAAAAGTGACCCCATTTTACAAACTACACCCCTCAAGGAATGTATCAAGGGGTATTATCATTTAGAGCCTAAAAATGCTTCCCAAAAATTAATGTACAAAGTGAAAATTAAAGTTTTTAAAAGAAATATCCAATTTCAGTGCCTAATACGTTGCGGCCACTTTGTGGCATCAGAGACATGCACTCCTAAAACTATTAAGTGGGCTATCCCAGGGACAAAAAAATTATATATGTGGGTATAAACTGCTGCTTGGGCACGCAGCAGGGCTCAGAAGGGAAGGAGCACTGTGGTTTTTTTTAGCTTTTGGAGTACAGATTTAGAGGGACTTTCTGGTCGCCATGATATTTTTGCAGAGCCCTGGAGGTGCCAGTAAATTGGAATTCCCCAAGAAGTGACCCCCATTTTGTAGGGGCAATTTTAGGGTCTCTGCAAATGTGACATGGCGTCCAAAAAAACAACAATCTAAATATGCGCTCCAAAAGCACATAGCGCTCCTTCACATTTGCGCCCTGCTGTGTGCCCAAATGACAGTTTATGCCCACACGTATGACACTGGTGTACCCAGAATAACGTACTTAACAATGCCATATGTGGGTATAAACTGCTGTTTGGGCACAGCCGGGCACAGAAGGGAAAGAGCGCTATTTTGGTTTTTAGAGCACAGTTTGCTTTTTGGACACCATGCCATGCAGAGACCATGAATTGTCAGTAAAGTGGAATCCGCAGACATGTCACCCCATTTTGGAAACTATACCCTTCAAGGGATTTATCAAGTGGGGTAGCGAGCATTATTAACCCTTAAGTGTTGATTTTTTTAATTTCCAAAAATGAATGCGCAGCTGATAATGAAAAGTTAAAAATGAAATTTTTCTATAGATACGCCATTTCAGTGCCCGATATGTTGTGCCCAGCTTATGTCTGCACAGACACACACTCCAAAAACTGGTGATCGGGATCCCGGGCACAACAGCTTTTGGAGCGTTCATCTCTGATACAAGCCGGGCACAACATATTACGCACAGAGATGTCGTATTCCTGGAATAATTGTCATTTTCACCTTTCATCATCAGCTGCCTATTCATTTACAGATAATAAATTATAGCAACACTTGGGGGTTAAAAATGCTCACTGTACCCCTGGATAAATTCCTTCAGGGGTGCAGTTTCCAAAATGGGGTGACATGTCAGGGGATTCCACTGTACTGGCATTTCAGCTCTGCAAAAGTGCAATGGCGTCCAAAAACCAAATAGCGCTCCTTCCCTTCTGTGCCCGGCTGTGCCCAAACAGGAGTTTATACCCACATATCACATTAAGTACCTTATCCTGGGTACACCAGTGTCATACATGTGGGTATAAACTGCGGTTTGGGCACACAGTAGGGCACAGAAGGGAAGGAGCGATATATGGCTTTTGGAGCGCAGATTCAGATGTTTGGGATCTGGATGCCATGTCATGTTTGCAGAGCCTCTAAAGTACCAGTAAAGTGGAATCCCCTAGGGAATGACCCCATTTTGAAAACTGCACCCCTCAAAGAATTTATCAAGGGGTGTAGCGAGCATTAGTATCCCAGACGTGACTGCACAGCGGATGGGGAAAAGTGAATATGTAATCTGTGCGTAGTACATTGGGTACACTAAATTCCCTACTATTTCCCCAGTAGTTCCTATTATTGGGGGGTCACTCTGGGGGTCACTTCTGGTTTATTATCCCTCGTAAGCTCTAAATCTGGGGTGTACCCTAATATATGCTCGCACAGCTTATACATTCCCTTCCTGCCGCAGCCAGTTATGCTCTAATGATTTGGCGATTTTTGGGGTTTTTGTCTTCACCTTGTACGAGTTATATTTTCTTTATTTCTCTGGTGATGTAGCCATATGAGGGCTTGTTGTTTTCAGGGTGAGATGTATTTTTTAATGACATCATTTTTAGGTGCTTACAACTTATTAAATAAATTTTATTAACTCTTTCTTGGTGGATTAAAAAACAACCCCATCAATTCTGGCACTGCATTTTATCTTTTAAATTTTTCACCATGCAGCGTAGAGCATAAGTAACATGTTATCTTTATTCTGCGGGTCGGTACGATTACGGCGATACCTCATTTATAATGTTTTTTTATGCAATACCAATTTTGCAGAACAAAAACCCATTTGGGGACATAAATTAATTTTTTTTGCATCGCCATCTTCTAAGATGCGTAGCATTTTTATTTTTCAGTTTAGAGAGTTGGTTTAGGGCTTATTTTTTGCGGTACAACCTGTGCTTTTTATTGGTACTGTTTTGGGGTACATATGACTTTTTGATCACTTTTTATGGCATATTTTGTAAGGTGAGATGGCGAAAAATCGTTACTTTTGGCAGGTTTTTTCCATTTTTTTTCCCCAACTTTCACCGTGTACATTAAATATGGTTTCAGTTTTATTGTACAGGTTGTTACGGACGCAACGATACCAAATATGTATTGTTTTTATTAATTTTTAGGTTTATTTTTTATTTATAATTCATTTTATATAGGAAAAGGGAATTTTTGGGGCTTTATTCTTTTATTAATTTTTTTCACATACTTAATTTTTTTTTTTTTTTCACTTTTTTTTACTTTTTCTTGTGTCCCATTAGGACACCTGAGCCAGCAATGCTTTGATTGCTGGCTCAGCACTATAGACTGCAAGACACGAGCATACTCGTGTCTTACAGCCTATACAGGAAGTCAGCGCTATGGAAACACAGCGCTGACTTCCTGATGTATCGGCAGGATCAACCAGGTACTGGGGGCTCCAGGCAGCCTGGGGTCACTTGGCAGACCCCGGGCTGCACATTAGAGATATCGGCACCCCCTGATCTCGCCGCGAGGAGTGCCGGGGGGGTCGGCAAGACGGCGGAACCCCGGCATCCAAGGGGTTAAAACCGCCGATCGGAAGTTATGGCCGACCGGGGGTTATGGAGCAGGGTGTTAGCTGTCAGATACAGCTAACACCCGGTTCCGATACCGCCCGCTCAGATAGTGAGCGGGCGGCCGCCTCGGGCGTAGTATTACGTCCTGGTGCGCGAAGTACCTAGCGCCCAGGACGTAATAGTACGTCCAAGGTCGTTAAGGGGTTAAAAAGTGCTCAGAGCGACTTGTTCTGGGCTGGTTGTTCAGTTTGCAGGCAGCACAGATTGGTTAGAGATCAGTGGGGTCCAAAACCTGGGGCCCCTGCTGATCAACTGTTTGAAGGGAGACTAATGCTTTTGCGATTGCCGTGACCCATTCACTATTTACATCGCACAGTATTTGTTTTATAATGATCGTGCAATGTTATTACAGCCTGTAATAATATCACATATCTGCTATAAAACAGATACTGTGTGATATAAATAGTGAAGGGGCCCCACACAGTACAATCTTTTCCACAGTGGCCCCCACACAGTATAATATTCTCCACAGTATCCCCCACACAGTACAATATGTCCCACAGTGGCACCCATACAATACAATATGCTCCACAGTGGCCCCATGCAGTACAATCGGTTCCACAGTGTCCCCCACAAAGTATAATATGCTCTACAATGGCCCCCCACAGTATAATATGCTCCGCAGTGTCCCCCACACAGTACAATATGCTCCACAGTGGCCCCCACAGAGTATAATATGCTCCACAATGGCCCCCACAGTATAATATGCTCCACAATGGCCCCCACAGTATAATATGCTCCACAGTGTCCCCCAGATTGTACAATATGCTCCACAGTGGCCCCCACACAGTACAATATGCTCCACAGTGGCCCCCCACACAGTATGGCCACAATGACTCCCACACAGTATAATATGCTCCACAATGGCCCCACACAGTATAAAATGCTCCCAAGAGCCCCCTCGAGCCACGTCATGCAATCTCCTCGAAATTAATTTTGCCATCTAGTTTGTTTTAGTGCTATTATTATACTCTGGGGTATCCTCAGACCCCAGAGTATAATAAGTGAAAGTTCAGGGGAGGTCAGTAAAAATAGCAAACACTTATACTCACCTTACCTCATTTCTCCTAGGCATCCTCGCTCCGGATCTCTCCAGCATCCTCTTTGATCCTATTCTCCCTGCGACTGAGGCAACACGCCCCAGAGGAGACCTCTGGGACACATGACCCCAAAGCTCTGAAGAGGATGCTGGGAACCATCGGAAGCCCCGGAGAAGTGGGTATAAGTGTTTGCTTTTTGTATAATCAATTCCGCTGGGTAGGCTACTATTGGTAAGGGGCCCAACGGCATGTACAAACATCACATAACGCTGGACCCCTTTCCATTAACGATATATCTCTTATATATATAAAAATGAGTTCCTGTCTGTCTGTCTGTCTGTCTGTTGTTCCATAACAACACAGCCATAAATAGACTGTACCTATACTGGACTCAGTGGCATAACTAGCAATGGCAGGGCCCCAAGGCAAACATTTGACATGGGACTACCCCCCGCACAAACTGCATTCCTGCACACACTATTATGCCCCATACTCTCCTCAGGCACACAGGTTTCCATAGCAACCAAGCTATGTATGACCTGTATTAGGGTGGGTTCACACCTGCGCTTCAGTCCGCCCGTTGCCAATCCGAGAGAAAATCTCGGAGAACGGGATTGGCATCGGATACAGACAGGTCAGCGACGCATTGGTTAAAAACCCATTCATTTGAATGGTTTTTTAAAGCAATGCGAGGGTGTCCGATTGCACCCTCTGCGCTGCAAAACCGTTTTTTTTTCCTCGGACACGAAGTCCTGCATGTCCGACTTTGTTTCCGACGAAAAAAAAAGGATTCGCAGCGCAGAGGGTGCAATCGGACACCCTCGCATTGCTTTAAAAACCCATTCAAATGAATGGGTTTTTAACCAATGCGTCGCTGACCTGTCTGTATCCGATGCCAATCCCGTTCGCCGAGATTTTCACTCGGATTGGCAACGGACGGACTGAAGCGCAGGTGTGAACCCACCCTTAGTGAATAGCAGTTCATAGGACCTTAAATATTCAGTCATATCACGTGTATCAGCCAATATAAGTTCACATTTAATTTACCAGGTTTCCATAACAACACAGCCATAAATAGACTGTACCTATACTGCACTCAGTGGCGTAACTAGCAATGGCAGGGCCCCAAGACGAACATTTGACATGGGACCCCCCCCCCCCCAACCCCCCCACGCACACAAACTGCATTTCTGCACACACTATTATGCCCCATAGTGGCCCCTGCACACAGTATCATAGTGGCTCCTTCATATAGTATTATGCGCACTTCCCGCTACTTCTTCAATGTTGGACCAGATGTCACGTGAGCCAGGCATGTATCGCAACACATAATGACGTCGGACTGGCCCACCGACATCTGGGACGCCACCAAGGAGGCCCGAAGTCTGCTGAAAAGACCCCAGAGTATAATGATAGCAGTGTTTGTGGGGTTCATGGCCCACAGGCCTTACTTACCAATCCCCGCTCCTGCTCACAGCCGCCTCTGCAGAAGGTGAAGTGCAGGCGGCTGTGAGCAGGAGTGGGGATCGTTAAGTAAATAGGGCCCGTTACCTGCTGGTGTTAAAAAAAAAAAAAAAACATCAGAGGCCCGCCGGGTCCCCTAATGTCCCGGGCCCTGTGGCAGCTGCTACCACTGCTAAACCGGTATTTACGCCACTGACTGGACTGCCATACTGGATTTCAGCATTCTTATAAATTTTAAACTACTCATGTCCCCTGCAGCAAAACGCATGGCTGCTGCTCAAGCTAATGAAAACTCTCAGCAGACCCAAGCCTGTCTCCAATCTGATAAGGTATGTTACAGACAACAGCGAGCTGCTGAAACTCCCCAGCAGACCCAAGCCCGTCTCCAATCTGACAAAGCATTGTCAGCCACATGCACACAGCTGCACTCCAGGTTTCAATAACAACCCAGCCATTTTTCTTCACTGCTGTAGGTCAGCTTTAAAGGGGCAGGGCGCTGTGGATGACACTGTTACACAAGGTCACATACACACAGCTTTACTCCAGGTTTTCCATAACAACCGATGGCAGGTTTTTCACTGATATCCAAACTGAGATGCACATGATCACATGACACTTATGGACCAATGCAAAATCGCAGGTTCAGTCTTGACATACACACAGCTTTACACCAGGTTTCCATAGCAACCAAGCTATTTATGTCCTGCATGAGTCAATAGCAGTTCGCAGGTCCTTAAATATTCAGTCATATGACGTGCATCAGCCAATATAAGTTCACATTTCATTTACCAGGTTTCCATAGCAACACAGCCATAAATAGACTATACCTATACTGGACTGCCATACTGGATGTCAAGTGCAAAACTGGCCAATTCTTATGGGGTCACTACACAAACAAAAAATGAAATATACCCATGCGAAGCTGGGTCCTTCCTCTAGTCTCTTATATATATAAAAATGAGTTCCTGTCTGTCTGTCTGTCTGTTCTTTATGCGCGACCAAACGACTGGACCGATCCTCACCAAATTTGGCACACATGTACATCAGGTGTCCGGGAATATTATAGACTGGGTCTCAGCTCTCTTGGACGTACCGTTCCTGAGGTACAGTATTCCCAAAAAATGACCAGCATTAGTCTATACAAGCCTGCAAGTCTTTCACTCATATTCCAACTACCATACACACGGTCACATGTCCCTTATCAGCCAATAACAGCTCGCAGGCGCTTACTCTCCTCAGGAACACAGGTTTCCATAGCAACCAAGCTATGTATGACTTGTTTTAGTGAATAGCAGTTCACAGGACCTTAAATATTCAGTCATATCACGTGTATCAGCCAATATAAGTTCACATTTAATTTACCAGGTTTCCATAACAACACAGCCATAAATAGACTGTACCTATACTGCACTCAGTGGCGTAACTAGCAATGGCAGGGCCCCAAGGTGAACATTTGACATGGGACCCCCCCCCCGGCAACCCCCCCACGCACAAACTGCATTTCTGCACACACTATTATGCCCCATAGTGGCCCCTACATACACTATTAGGCCCCATAGTGGCCCTTGCACACAGTATTCTGCCCCATAGTGGCCCCTGCACACAGTATCATAGTGGCCCCTTCATATAGTATTATGCGCACTTCCCGCTACTTCTTCAATGTTGGACCAGATGTCACGTGAGCCAGGCATGTATCGCAACGCATAATGACGTCGGACTGGCCCACCGACATCTGGGACGCCACCAAGGAGGCCTGAAGCCTGCTGAAAAGACCCCAGAGTATAATGATAGCAGTGTTTGTGGGGTTCACGGCCCACAGGCCTTACTTACCAATCCCCGCTCCTGCTCACAGCCGCCTCTGCAGAAGGTGAAGTGCAGGCGGCCGTGAGCAGGAGTGGGATCGTTAAGTAAATAGGGCCCGTTACCTGCTGGTGTTAAAAAAAAAAAAAAAAAAAAAAAAAAAAAAAACATCAGAGGCCCGCCGGGTCCCCTAATGTCCCAGGCCCTGTGGCAGCTGCTACCACTGCTAAACCGGTATTTACGCCACTGACTGGACTGCCATACTGGATTTCAGCATTCTTATAAATTGAAACGGTTTTAAACTACTCATGTCCCCTGCAGCAAAACGCATGGCTGCTGCTCAAGATAATGAAAACTCTCAGCAGACCCAAGCCTGTCTCCAATCTGATAAGGTATGTTACAGACAACAGCGAGCTGTTGAAACTCCCCAGCAGACCCAAGCCCGTCTCCAATCTGACAAAGCATTGTCAGCCACATGCACACAGCTGCACTCCAGGTTTCAATAACAACCCAGCCATTTTTCTTCACTGCTGTAGGTCAGCTTTAAAGGGGCAGGGCGCTGTGGATGACACTGTTACACAAGGTCACATACACTCAGCTTTACTCCAGGTTTTCCATAACAACCGATGGCAGGTTTTTCACTGATATCCAAACTGAGATGCACATGATCACATGACACTTATGGACCAATGCAAAATCGCAGGTTCAGTCTTGACATACACACAGCTTTACACCAGGTTTCCATAGCAACCAAGCTATTTATGTCCTGCATGAGTCAATAGCAGTTCGCAAGTCCTTAAATATTCAGTCATATGACATGCATCAGCCAATATAAGTTCACATTTCATTTACCAGGTTTCCATAGCAACACAGCCATAAATAGATTATACCTATACTGGACTGCCACACTGGATGTCAAGTGCAAAACTGGCCAATTCTTATGGGGTCACTACACAAACAAAAAATGAAATATACCCATGCGAAGCCGGGTCCTTCCTCTAGTCTCTTACAGTCATATGAAAAAGTTTGGGCACCCCTATTAATCTTAATCATTTTTAGTTCTAAATATTTGGGTGTTTGCAACAGCCATTTCAATTTGATATATCTAATAACTGATGGACACAGTAATATTTCAGGATTGAAATGAGGTTTATTGTACTAACAGAAAATGTGCAATATGCATTAAACCAAAATTTGACCGGTGCAAAAATTTGGGTACCCTTATCATTTTATTGATTTGAATACTCCTAACTACTTTTTACTGACTTACTGAAGGACAAAATTGGTTTTGTAACCTCACTGAGCTTTGAACTTCATAGCCAGGTGTATCCAAACATGAGAAAAGGTATTTAAGGTGGCCAATTGCAAGTTGTTCTCCTATTTGAATCTCCTCTGAAGAGTGGCATCATGGGCTCCTCAAAACAACTCTCAAATGATCTGAAAACAAAGATTGTTCAACATACTTGTTCAGGGGAAGGATACAAAAAGTTGTCTCAGAGATTTAACCTGTCAGTTTCCACTGTGAGGAACATAGTAAGGAAATGGAAGACCACAGGGACAGTTCTTGTTAAGCCCAGAAGTGGCAGGCCAAGAAAAATATCAGAAAGGCAGAGAAGAAGAATGGTGAGAACAGTCAAGGACAATCCACAGACCACCTCCAAAGAGCTGCAGCATCATCTTGCTGCAGATGGTGTCACTGTGCATCGGTCAACAATACAGCACACTTTGCACAAGGAGAAGCTGTATGGGAGAGTGATGCAAAAGAAGCCGTTTCTGAAAGCACGCCACAAACAGAGTCGCCTGAGGTATGCAAAAGCACATTTGGACAAGCCAGCTTCATTTTGGAAGAAGGTCCTGTGGACTGATGAAACAAAGATTGAGTTGTTTGGTCATACAAAAAGGCGTTATGCATGGCATCAAAAAAACACAGCATTCCAAGAAAAACACTTGCTACCCACTGTAAAATTTGGTGGAGGTTCCATCATGCTTTGGGGCTGTGTGGCCAATGCCGGCACCGGGAATCTTGTTAAAGTTGAGGGTCGCATGGATTCAACTCAGTATCAGCAGATTCTTGAGAATAATGTACAAGAATCAGTGACGAATTTGAAGTTACGCCGGGGATGGATATTTCAGCAAGACAATGATCCAAAACACAGCTCCAAATCTACTCAGGCATTCATGCAGAGGAACAATTACAATGTTCTGGAATGGCCATCCCAGTCCCCAGACCTGAATATCATTGAACATCTGTGGGATAATTTGAAGCGGGCTGTCCATGCTCGGCGACCATCAAACTTAACTGAACTGGAATTGTTTTGTAAAGAGGAATGGTCAAAAATACCTTCATCCAGGATCCAGGAACTGATTAAAAGCTACAGGAAGCGACTAGAGGCTGTTATTTTTGCAAAAGGAGGATCTACTAAATATTAATGTCACTTTTCTGTTGAGGTGCCCATACTTTTGCACCGGTCAAATTTTGGTTTAATGCATATTGCACATTTTCTGTTAGTACAATAAACCTCATTTCAATCCTGAAATATTACTGTGTCCATCAGTTATTAGATATATCAAATTGAAATGGCTGTTGCAAACACCCAAATATTTAGAACTAAAAATGATTAAGATTAATAGGGGTGCCCAAACTTTTTCATATGACTGTATATATATAAAAATGAGTTCCTGTTTGTCTGTCTGTCTGTCTGTCTGTTCTTTATGCGCGACCAAACGACTGGACCGATCCTCACCAAATTTGGCACACATGTACATCAGGTGTCCGGGAATATTATAGACTGGGTCTCCGCTCTCTTGGACGTACCGTTCCTGAGGTACAGTATTCCCAAAAAATGACCAGCATTAGTCTATACAAGCCTGCAAGTCTTTCACTCATATTCCAACTACCATACACACGGTCACATGTCCCTTATCAGCCAATAACAGCTCGCAGGCGCTTACTCTCCTCAGGCACACAGGTTTCCATAGCAACCAAGCTATGTATGACCTGTTTTAGTGAATGTAAGTGTGTATTAGCCAATGTAAGTTCACATTTCATTTACCAGGTTTCCATAGCAACACAGCCATAAATACACTATACCTATACTGGACTGCCATATTGGATGTCAAGTGCAAAACTGGACAATTCTTATGGGGTCACTACACAAACAAAAAATGAAATATACCCGTGCGAAGCCGGGTCCTTCCTCTAGTTAACAATATATATAGTGGTCGAGGGAACCAGGCTTTCCCCGACTATTATCACAGTGCTGCGGGGCTCTAGCCATCTCCAAGTGGCCGCAGCCCTGTACCCTTCTGGGTCCGGTTGCACTCCCTGTGACCACAATTGTTACACCCCTGTAGGCCATTATCTCTACACATCTTTATGAAAAGACATATACAGCCTCAAACTAGGGTTCCTTGGGCCCACCAGAACAGATTATTTTGAGGCCCTCCATCTATACAGAACATGTTTTTGTTATTATCACTGTCCACACAGTACATTTAATAGGGTCTAATAGATTAACTGTGAAGCAACTGATAAGTGATAGACCATGGTAGCAAGTGACTGGCTCAAAGTCACCTTTAAAGTGGGCTGTTTTCAGCTGGGGATTTGAGACTTTGTGATATAAATGTGGTCCATCTTGGCTCATCTAGTTTGAGCTGAAAGAGACTTGGCTTAAACTCACCAAAATGAGCCAAAATTGTATTGTGCAATTCTGCCTCAAAGTAAGCTGACTAAAAGGTGATGTTAACTTAAACTAGGCAGTCTATAGATATACCAGATTTAGCACCCATCATCAGCCACTGTGATAAATCTGGTGAATTTGCAGACTCAAACTAAGTTAAATCTGGGCCATAATGTGCAACAAAGACAAGTAATGTCTACACTGGTAGACTGATCCACTTTTCCCAAAGATCTTCCATAATTCTGCATATGAAATATTCGCTTGTCCATCAGTTTGTTTCCTCTTGACTATTTGATTTGTTCTGACAGATGTTTGCGCTATAGACATCTAGTGTGCACGCTATTTTTACTGTGTCCTATTTCTCAAACAGCAGTAGTTAACTATAAGTCTATACAAACCTGTCAAGGCAAGGTTATACTGTCGATATTGGCAGTAGAGTAATTCTTTTTTTGTTGTTTACCCACAATCTATGGAAAATACCATATCTAGTACATATGTTTCCAGTGTATGCTAGACACCGGCCTCGTATTGTGGTCCATGATCTTCTGCATAGGAACATTTCTTGCCTAATGGTTGTTTATCTCAAACAGAAATATAGGATGAAGCAAAGTTAGTAACTCTTACTTTTTACTAAATGTCAATGTGTCCAAACTATAGCTGGATGCAAATACGATTGCTTCACATGTTCCACTTCCTACATCGCCATAGGGTCACTATATTGGGGTGCATACAGGGATTATGCAAGTTTACAGTTCTGTCTTTTCACTACTTTATGGGATGTAGTGAGTAAACAGTCAGCTCGTATTATTGGGTGACTATTCCAAGAAAACAAGCAGAGCATTCAGTTTCCAAAATCCATACTCCAATGAGGGGTGTTTTAAAAGGGAAGGTCAAACTATCTACATGCCCAGTTTAACCAGGGAACGTTCATAACAGTCTATTGCTACAGACATTAACAGTAGTAGAGTGACAGATGCAGGTGGAGCCCCCTCCACCTGTGTCTGTTCCCATTGACTGTAATGTAAAAACTATTATGGAAGCTTTCTTCCTTTTGTTTACTTTTGTAACAGAAGAAAAAGTCAGAAAAGTAAAAAATCATGGCAGAAGAAAACTTCCATCATGTTTTTTACAAAATGAATGCAGGGGGCTCCACCTGCGTCATTCACTTAATGTCCGTTGCTCTCACTCATCCTGTGACATTGACAGATACAGACATCAATAATGGTAGTGTGAACCTAGCTACCCCTACTCACATGTGTTATTGAGGTTCACACTTTATCTAAAACCTATTTGTGACCCATATACATAGCTGAAATGTATACACCAGCAACGATTCTCAACTGTAGCCCTCATATATTCTCAAAAACTCAGGATTTGGCCTGTACAATATGATCCTGCCATATTCCATACAAATTCATTAATACATGTTGTCCTCTGAAGCTTGACACTTGCCCCAGCTGACCTCAACTGAAATGGCAGGTTACATCCTGCTGAACTATGAAGGTCAGTACTGGAGACACTGTCTTATAATTCATTCCTATTGAGTTAGAATATGTCCTGAGGTCACCCAGCTGCTGAATGTGTCTTCATAAAAGTAAATCCAAGTTCGGTTTATAACCGTTCCTTGTACATGAGGGGTTAATTTACATTGCACTTGTTTATATCATTCATACATATGAATTCTTCACTTTGCTTAATAATGTATATCTGTTCTTTACAAGTACAAGTATAGGGTGTGCACCTTTCTACATAATACATTTTGCTATAATCATAGGCACAGATATTGCATGGCCATATGCAATATTTCTACAAGGGTCCGGTCTTGTAGCTGGCAGTAATATACGAGTATTATACTGGAAATTTGCAAGTTAGATGTTTTCAAGTGCTCCTAATATTAGAACTTTTCTGTATAAGTCAGTAAACCACCTGCATAGATAAAACTTTGTAATATATCTTATTGTAGAAAAGTGGAATCTTCCTCACCTCCTTCATTCCTTTCTCCAGACATTCTGTAAATGGTAAATGATCAGAAATCTCTGCCTAGTGGAAGAGCGTGAGGAGGGGGATGCAGCTGCAGTATCTCTTTTTGCTTTGGTCTGTGTATGAAACCTTTGGATGTGAAGAGGGGAGGAGGAGCAGCTATGGGGCTTGCGAGGGAAGAGGTTTTAGCGTTGATAAACTTTCCCAGCTTCCCAACATTGATTCACTGCATTTTCCTGCAGCTGTCTCTAGGGGCAGCACAATGTAAAGAATTTTTTATAGAGTTCAGTGGTAGCTGTATTAAATCCTATGCACTGAGTTTCAGGAAGCAAGTTTTATCACTGAGCTGTATAGGGAAGATTTTATTAATGTATTTATACCAATTGTCTTTGCTTTATTTTTCAATGATAATAAAGCAGGCAGTGCTTTTTTTTCTTTTAAGTTCCTCGGGGTGGGTTTTTTTATAATTATATTTCATTGTACTGTACATGAAAATTTTCAGGCAAGGCCATGACCCCTATGAGCACAGCCACATCCTTATGGACATCATCACGCCCCTACTGGGTCCTACTAAAACTGGTTTATCTGGTGAGGGTCCGGTGGCCCCTCATAAAGGGGGGGTACTGTAACGTCTCTGCCGTTTCGGGTCTCGGCGCCGCCCTCCGCTCGCACGCTGTGGCGAAGGAGGCGTGTTCAGTTTGGTTCTTTATGTAAGTTTCTTGCTGCTCAGTCTGAACATGGTCCTAGTCAGTGTAATGGATTTCCGGCCCCACCCGTGTCTGAACATTTCTCTCTGGACTGCATAGAGTTAATCTCTTCCTGGCCTGTGTGATTGACAGCCTATGTACCTATCAGATCTGTGGCTGGGCCCAGACTTTCTATATACAGGATGTCATTTCTCAGCAGGTTGCCGGTTATTACACTTGTGTTTTGCCTGCTCTCTTTCTATACTCCTTGATACTTTGTTACTTGATTCTCTGACCCTTTGGCTTGCCCCTGACTATTCTCTTGGATTTTGACTTTGTACTGCTTTGCTCGTTTGTTACTGACCCCTTGGCTTCCTGATCTCTCTTTTGTTGTTTGTGCGTCCTGTCTTCGTTCTGTGTTGTCACTTATTCAGTGTAGGGACCGGCTCCAAGTTGTTCCTGTCATTAGGACAGTGAGACAAGTAGGAAGGGACAGTGGCTGGGGTGAGATTAGGGCTCACTTGTCTCTGTCCTTCCTCCCAGACCGCTGCAGTAGTGTCAGGGTTGCTACGTTTGGCAAGACCCTTACACACATCCTTCTTACTAGGAACACACAATGTACTGGCTACACCTTTTCCAGATGTGACCAACAGATAAAGTACCCATGTTACATACAAAATCATGGGCCTGGGAGACTTGCCTGCACTTCGGGAATCTGGGAGGACAGCCTTTTCTTCAGGAGCCTCCCAGACACTCCAGGAGAGTTGGCAAGTATGGACTAATAGTATTAAACATCAACCAGGTCAGTGAAGGCTATTGTCTAAATCTTACACCTATTTTACCCGCTCCTGTCCCTCCCCCTGCCCTCCCCGTTGCACTATGGAATGCTCGCTCTGTACGCAACAAACTTGACTACATCCACGACCTCTTGATTTCTCATAAATTTTCATTTGTTATTATCACAGAAACATGGATAACACCCTCAGACACTACCTCCCCTGCTGACCTCTCCTATGGAGGTCTGCAATTCTCGCAATGCTCCCCGCCCCAACAGTAAACCTGGTGGAGGCGTAGGTGTACTCCTGTCTGATAATTGCCCCTTCGCCCCAATCCAACCGCTACCTGCTCTCACCCTCCCCTCCTTTGAAGTGCACTCTGTTCACATTTACTCGCCCTCCAAGCTCCAACTGGCCGTCATATATCAACCGCCAGGATCTACTGCTGCCTTTATCGACAACTTCACCACCTGGCTAATGCACTTCCTATCCACTGACACCCCCACCATCATCATGGGGGATTTCAACATTCCCATTAACACAAACCACCCCCCACTTCCATGCTCCTGTAACTCACTGCCTCCTTTGGTCTCTCTCAATGGTCCTCCTCTGCCACCCACACAAAGGGGCACACGCTGGACCTCATATTCACCTGCCTCTGCTCTCTAGTTAACCTCTCTAACTCTCTGTCCATGCTTTCTGACCACAACCTGCTGACATTCTCGGCCCTCTCCTCTATAATAGACCCTCCAACCCCTAAACCAACACGCCCCCGCAGGAACCTTAATCGCCTTGACATCCACACGCTCTCAGACTCTCTCCTACCACTCGCTGACATATCTTCACTCCAGGATGCAGATACCGCTGTTGACTTCTACAATATCACCATTACTTCAGCCCTTGACTCTGTGGCCCCCTTCACTAACACCAGAGCCTGACTGATAGGCAACCCTGGCACACTGACCTGACTAAAAAACTGAGACATGCCTCACGGGTTGCAGAAAAACCTCTGGAAGAAAAGCCACTCCCAGGAGGACTTCCTTAAGTACAAAGAGGAAGTTCTCACATTCAAGAATGCACTCACCTCTGCAAAGTAGGTCTACTTCTCCACACTAATATCTGCAATATCCCGCAACCCCAAACAGCTATTCACTACCTTCACCTCCCTTCTCCGTCCTCCTGCGCCCCCTCCGACATCACTTATCACAGCTTATGACTTTACCTCTTATTTCAAAAGCAAAATTGACACTATGAGAGACAGTCTCACCCTACACCCCCGACAACCACTCTACCCAACTGCTCAGCGCTCTTCTTCTTTAAAATGTTTCTCCACCGTCACTGATGAAAAGCTCTCCACTCTAATCTCTAAATCCCACCTCACCTCCTTCGTGCTTGACCCGATCCAGTCACACCTCATCCCCAAACTCATTAAAGTTATTACTTCTGCCCTAACCCATCTCTTCAACCTATCCCTAACCAATAGATCCTTTCCTTCTGCCTTCAAACATGCTACCGTCACACCTATACTTAAGAAACCCTCCCTCAAACCGTCCTCTCCAGCCAACTATCGCCCCATCTCACTGCTCCCATATGCCTCAAAATTGCTGGAGCAACACGTCCACTCCGAACTATCCTCCTATATCTCGTCCAACGTGCTCTTTGACAGATTACAGTCAGGCTTCAGACCCATCACTCCACAGAAACTGCCCTAACCCAGGTCACTAATGACCTTCTAACTGCCAAAGCCAAGTGTCACTACTCTGTCCTCCTCCTGTTCGACCTCTCCTCTGCCTTGCCTTGGCATCTCAGACCTGGCCCTTTCCTGGATCTCCTCATACCTTACCAACCGCACGTTCAGTGTCTCCCACTCGCACACCACCTCCCCACCACGCCGTCTTTCTGGAGGTGTCCCCCAAGGCTCCGTCCTAGGACCCCTCCTGTTCTCCATCTACACCCTCGGCCTTGGCCAACTAATAGAATCTCATAGTTTCCATTACCATTGCTATGCTGACGACGCCCAAATATATCTCTCCGGACCAGACATTACCTCTGTTGTTCAGAGTGCCAGAATGTCTAGCAGCCGTAGCCTCCTTTCTCTCCTCCCGCTTTCTCAAACTCAACATGGAGAAAACGAAGTTCATAATCTTCACCCCTCCTTGCACGGCCCTTCTACCTGACCCATCTATCAAAGTTAATGGAACCACACTCACCCCAGTCCCATGGGTCCGCTGCCTTGGGATAACCTTAGACTCTGACCTATCCTTCAAGCCGCATATTCAAACCCTCAACACCTCCTGCCGCCTCCAACTCAAGAACATCCATCGAATCTGCTGCTTCCTCATCCCTGAAACTACAAAGATGCTAGTCCACACCCTCATAATCTCCCGCCTAGACTACTGTAACACCATTCTCCATGGCCTACCATCAAACACTCTGGCCCCCCTCCAGTCCACCTTAAACTGTGCTGCTCGCCTAATACACCTCTCCCCCCGTTCTTCATTGGCCACTCCCCTCTGCCAATCCGTTCACTGGCTACCCGTTGCCCAGTGAATAGAGTTCATATTACTAACGCTGACATACAAAGCCATCCACAACCTGTCCCCTCCCTATATCTCTGACCTAATCTCCCACTACCTGCCCACACGTAACCTCCGACCCTCCAAAGACCTCCTACTCCGCTCTGCTCTTATCTGCTCTACATACAATCGTCTCCAAGACTTCTCCCGTGTATCCCCATACTCTGGAATCATTACCAAGACACATAAGACTGACCCCCACAATCACAAGCTTCAAGAAGGCCCTAAAGACTCACCTATTCAGGAAGACCTACAACCTCCAATGGCACTACTGTCACCACACCACCACCTGAACAGCCTCTACCCTCACCTTCTGTCTCTATCCCTCTTCCCTCATAACTTGTAAGCCCTTGAGGGCAGGGCCCTTTATCCCACTGTGCCAGTTGGTCACTGTTAGTATTATCTGTTTTGTATATCTTGTGTACCGTATGTAAACCCTCAAATGTAAATCACCATGGAATTAATGGTGCTATATAAATAAACAATAATAATAAAATAATAATAATATTGTCTACATCCCTGGTGGTCTAGGGTAGTGAAGAGGTTAATGTATGCATCCTTGGTAGCCTAGGTCAATTAAGGGATTAATGTCAGTATATTTTGTAGTTTATTAGAAAGAAGGAGTTAATGCTAGTAGTCTGGGTACTAATGGGGTTTATCTCAGTATACCAGCTGGTCTAGGGCAGTTAGGGTATGTTCATACAGAGGAAAATGAAACTCCTCTTCATTTTCTGCTGCCGTATTTGCAGTGCATCTGCATTCTGTCATGGCTTTCCACTACTGTTTAGGACCAGATGAATGGGCCTAATCAGCAGGGAGTATCAAGCCATGGAATCCGCAGCTGAATCAGCCGAGGAATCCACGGCAAGATCGAGCAGGACACTGAGTTTTTCAGCATCTTGCTGCGATCTCTGCCTCCCACTGAATCTGCCATGGATTCGGGGGTGGCATCTGCCCCCAAATCTGCAGCTAATTCCTACATGTGAATGTACCCTTAAGGATTAATTTTAATATTCCTTGGGGAGTCAAAGAAATGGTTAATGCTGTAGCCTTCTATTCTTTCCTACGGTTATCATAGATATGATCCTAGCACCAGGAAGAACCTCACATTAAGAGGACATTTAATAATGTGCATTTAAAAAAGCAGATCCAAAATCTGCAGGTTACACAGAGCTGCATGTGAAGACAGCTTTCCATTGTAATCCAAATCCTATAGGCCTCAAAAGGTGTCACATACTGTACCTTGATTTCACAGTCAATGTCTCTGGGTATCCCTATGATAATTAATGCGAGTGAATGCACAAGTACTGTGCAGCAGAATAGGTTAGAGCTATATAAATAATATGTTCTTATCTGAAAATAATTCTAAAGTATATGTTTATTATGTTATTCCCTGTGTAATCCCACTAAATGTGGTTGCATCACTGTAATATAGAGCAGAATATTAAGGATCTTTCATAGAAATATGTATTATCTGAACATTTAGCGCCCTCTACTGGGAATTTACTAATATATCACCTACAGTGATCCATCATGTAAAAGATCAATAGTTAACATTGTATAACTCATGTGAGTGAGTAGATGAAGTGATGGATGTGAACCTAGTCTTAAAAACAATCTCACTAGATCAGTGATTTTCAACCTTTTGAAAAGCTACAAGCTCCCAAAAGTGTGCAGTAAAGAAAAGTACACTGGTTGGAGCAGGGCCGGTTTTAGACAAAATGTGGCCCTGGGCAAAATTAAAAGTGGGACCCCAAATCCTGATATACCAACAACACCGTCATATTTAGTCATTTCAGAAGTCAGGGCTGTACTTCCAGCGGCATTGAAATAGTTGTGAAACCATCATGTGTGTACCACTATACTGGGGAGAAATATTACCACTATACAGACAATTACCAGACAATACACATCATATAAAGACCACTAATACCTCTATACTAGGCCCAGATAGCACACTAGCTCCACACTGTGACTACCTCCATGAAGCATCAGATCAAGTAAAGGGGTTTTTCCGGACAATTTTTTTATACTGATAATCTATCCACAGGACGGCTCATCGGTATGTCAGTATGTAATCTGTCAGGGTTCGACACCCGAACCCCACACATATCAGCTGTTCTAGCAGCTTCCGGGTGATGGACGCTGCTTGTGGACAGGATGCCGCACCGCTCCTATTCAAGCAATTAGAGTGGCGCTGCAATTACCCAGAATCACCACTATACAGTGGATGGCACTACTGTGCCACTCCTAGTACTTAAATAGTAACGGTGCTGCATCCTGTCCACTACCAGCTATCAGCACCCGGAGGCTGCTAGAACAATCGGACCCCGACAGATCACATATTGATGTCCTATCCTGTGGACAGGTCATCAGTATCAAAAATCAGTTTGCGTCTGAAAACTCCTTTAAAATAGTGATTTAATAATATCCTTTTCTACCCCCAGTAATAACAACCCCCTTTTTTGTCTCTGCACAATACAAATGACCACCTTTGTATCACCTTATGAGTTATTATAGCGCCCTCTTATAAGTCAATCCCCCTTACTAATAAAAGTTCCTTCTTATAAATAATACTCTGCACCCTTTATCAGTAATAGTTTCCCCTTATAAGTAATAGTTCCTTATTATAAATAACCCCCCTTATAAATAATAGTTTCCCCAGCCTCATTAATAATAGCCCCTCCTTATTAACAATAGTTCCCCCACTGGCCTTATTATTAATAGTTCCCCCCTTATAAATAGCCCCCTTATAAACAATAGTTCCCCAAGCCTTCTTAATAATAGTCCTTCCTTGTATGTATAGCCCCCATATTAATAATAGTTCTCCCCCCTGGCCTTATTATTAAAAGTTCCCCTTATAAGTAATAGTTTCTCCAGCTTCACTAATACACACGTGGACAAAATTGTTGGCACCCATCGTTTAATGAAAGAAAAACCCACAATGGTCACAGAAATAACTTGAATCTGACAAAAGTAATAATATATAAAAATTCTATGAAAATGAATAAATGAAAGTCAGACATTGCTTTTCAACCATGCTTCAACAGAATGTTTTAAAAAAGAAAACTCATGAAACAGGCCTGGACAGAAATGATGGTTCCCTTAACTTAATATTTTGTTGCACAACCTTTTGAGGCAATCACTGCAATCAAACGATTCCTGTAACTGTCAATGAGACTTCTGCAGCTCTCAACAGGTATTTTGGCCCACTCCTCATGAACAAACTGCTCCAGTTGTCTCGGGTTTGAAGGGTGCCTTTTCCAGACGGCATGTTTCAGCTCCTTCCAAAGATGCTCAATAGGATTTAGGTCAGGGCTCATAGAAGGCCACTTCAGAATAGTCCAATGTTTTCCTCTTAGCCTTTCTTGGGTGTTTTTAGCTGTGTGTTTTGGGTCATTATCCTGTTGCAAGACCCATGACCTGTGACTGAGACCAAGCTTTCTGACACTGGGCAGCACATTTCTCTTTAGAATCCCTTGATAGTCTTTAGATTTCATTGTACCCTGCACAGATTCAAGACACCTTGTGCCAGATGCAGCAAAGCAGCCCAAGAACATAACAGAGCCTCCTCCATGTTTCACAGTAGGGACAGTGTTCTTATCAAGATATGCTTCATTTTTCCGTCTGTGAACATAGAGCTGATGTGCCTTGCCAAAAATTTTGATTTTTGTCTCATCTGTCCATAGGTCATTCTCCCAGAAGCTTCATGGTTTGTCAACATGTAGTTATATATTATTACTTGTGTCAGATTCAAGTTATTTCTGTGACCATTGTGGGTTTTTCTTTCATTAAATGAGGGGTACCAACAATTTTGTCCACGTGTGTATAAGGTCCTCTTATTAATAATAATCTCCCACTGGCCTTATTAATAATAGTTCCTCCAAATATATATATATATATATACAGTGCCTTGCGAAAGTATTCGGCCCCCTTGAACTTTTCAACCTTTTGCCACATTTCAGGCTTCAAACATACGGATATAAAATTTTAATTTTTTGGTGAAGAATCAACAACAAGTGGGACACAATTGTGAAGTGGAACGAAAATTATTGGATATTTTAAACTTTTGTAGTGGGGCGCGCCAAATTATTCGGCCCCCTTAAGTTAATACTTTGTAGCGCCACCTTTTGCTGCGATTACAGCTGCAAGTCGCTTGGGGTATGTCTCTATCAGTTTTGCACATCGAGAGACTGAATTTCTTGCCCATTCATCCTTGGAAAACAGCTGGAGCTCAGTGAGGTTGGATGGAGAGTGTTTGTGAACAGCAGTTTTCAGCTCATTCCACAGATTCTCGATTGGATTCAGGTCTGGGCTTTGAATTGGCTATTCTAACACCTGGATACATTTATTTGTGAACCATTCCATTGTAGATTTTGCTTTATGTTTGGAATCATTGTCTTGTTGGAAGATAAATCTCCGTCCCAGTCTCAGGTCTTTTGCAGACTCCAACAGGTTTTCTTCCAGAATGGTCTTGTATTTGGCTCCATCCATCTTCCCTTCAATTTTAACCATCTTCCCTGTCCCTGCTGAAGAAAATCAGGCCCAAACCATGATGCTGCCACCACCATGTTTGACAGTGGGGATGGTGTGTTCAGGGTGATGAGCTGTGTTGCTTTTACGCCAAACATATAGTTTTGCATTGTGGCCAAAAAGTTCGATTTTGGTTTCATCTGACCAGAGCACCTTCTTCAACATGTTTGGTGTGTCTCCCAGGTGGCTTGGGCCAACTTTAAACAAGACTTTTTATGGATATCTTTGAGAAATGGCTTTCTTCTTGCCACTCTTCCATAAAGGCCAGATTTGTGCAGTGTACGACTGATTGTTGTCCTATGGACAGACTCTCCCACCTCAGCTGTAGATATCTGCAGTTCATCCAGAGTGATCATGGGCCTCTTGCCTGCATCTCTGATCAGTCTTCTCCTTGTTTGAGATGAAAGTTTAGAGGGACGGCCTGGTCTTGGTAGATTTGCAGTGGTCTGATACTCCTTCCATTTCAATATGATCGCTTGCACAGTGCTCCTTGGGATGTTTAAAGTTTGGGAAATCTTTTTGTATCCAAATCCAGCTTTAAACTTCTCCACAACAGTATCACGGACCTGCCTGGTGTGTTCCTTGGTCTTTATGATGCTCTCTGCGCTTTAAACAGAACTGTGAGACTATCACATAGCAGGTGCATTTATACGGAGACTTGATTACACACAGGTGGATTATATTTATCATTATCAGTCATTTAGGACAACATTGGATCATTTAGAGATCCTCACTGAACTTCTGGAGTGAGTTTGCTGCACTGAAAGTAAAGGGGCCGAATAATATTGCACGCCCCACTTTTCAGTTTTTTATTTTTTACAAAAGTTTAAAATAACCAATAAATTTCGTTCCACTTCACAATTTTGTCCCACTTGCTGTTGATTCTTTATGTTTGAAGCCTGAAATGTGGCACCAATTGTGCAAGTTCTCCCACTTAAAAAGATGAGAGAGGCCTGTAATTGAAATCATAGGTAGACCTTAACTATGAGAGACAAAATGAGAAAACAAATCCAGAAACTCACATTGTCTGATTTTTAAAGAATTTGTTTGCAAATTATGGTGGAAAATAAGTATTTGGTCAATAACAAAAGTTCATCTCAATACTTTGTTATATATCCTTTGTTGGCAATGACAAAGGTCAAACGTTTTCTGTAAGACTTCACAAGGTTGGCACCCACTGTTGCTGGTATGTTGGCCCATTCCTCCATGCAGATCTTCTCTAGAGCAGTGATGTTTTGGGGCTGTCGCTGGGCAACACGGACTTTCAACTCCCTCCAAAGGTATTTTATGGGGTTGAGATCTGGAGACTGGCTAGGCCACTCCAGGACCTTGAAATTCTTCTTAAAGAAGCCACTCCTTCGTTGCCCTGGTGGTGTGCTTGGGATCATAGTCATGCTGAAAGATCCAGCTACGTTTCATCTTCAATGCCCTTGCTGATGGAAGGAGGTTTGCACTCAAAATCTCACGATACATGGCCCCAATCATTCTTTCATGTACACGGATCAGTCGTCCTGGTCCCTTTGCAGAGAAACAGCCCCAAAACATGATGTTGCCACCCCCATGCTTCACAGTAGGTATGGTGTTCTTTGGATGCAACTCAGCATTCACTCTCCTCCAAACATGACGAGTTTCTACCAAACAGTTCTACTTTGGTTTAATCTGACCATATGACATTCTCCCAGTACTCTTCTGGAACATCCAAATGCTCTCTAGCAAACTTCAGACGGGCCCAGATATGTACTGGCTTAAGCAGGGGGAAACGTCTAGCACTGCAGGATCTGAGTCCCTGGCGGTGTAGTGTGTTACTGACGGTAGCCTTTGTTACGTTAGTCCCAGCATTCTGCAGGTCATTCAATAGGTCCCCCCTTGTGGTTCTGGGATTTTTGCTCACCGTTCTTGTGATCATTTTGACCCCACGGGGGTGAGATCTTGCGTGGAGCCCCTGATCGAGGGAGATTATCAGTGGTCTTGTATGTCTTCCATTTTCTAATTATTGCTCCCACAGTTGATTTCTTCACACCAAGCTGCTTGCCTATTGCAGATTCAGTCTTCCCAGCCTAGTGCAAGTCTACAATTTTGTTTCTGGTGTCCTTCCACAGCTCTTTGGTCTTCACCATTGTGGAGTTTGGAGTGTGACTGTTTGAGGTTGTGGACAGGTGTCTTTTATACTGATAACAATGGAGGACAGAGGAGCCTCTTAAAGAAGAAGTTACAGGTCTGTGAGAGCCAGAAATCATGCTTGTTTGTAGGTGACCAAATACTTATTTTCCACCATAGTTTGCAAATAAATTCTTAAAAAATATCAGACAATGTGATTTTCTAGATATGTTTTCTCATTTTGACTCTCATAGTTGAGGTCTACCTATGATGACAATTACAGGCCGGCCTCATCTTTTTAAGGGGAAGAACTTGCACAATTGGTGGCTGACTAAATACTTTTTTCCCCACTGTGTATGTGTATGTGTATATATATATATATATATATATATATATATATATATATACACACACATATATATATATATATATATATATATATATATATATATATATATAGCCCCCCTTATTAATAGTAGCTCCCCAACTGGCCTTATTATTAATAGTTCCTCCTTATGAATCCCCCCTTATATATAATAGTTCCCCTAGACTTATTAATAATAGATCCTCTGTAAGGGAATTGCCAGTTGAGCAATTCCCCAGTGCTGCTGCAGAACCCTGGGGGGAGGGGCACAACAAGACAGTGAGCCCTAAAGCTGAACCCCCCCCCCCCCGTCCCTGCCTATTTGCCTGATCTGTCCTAGGTGACAGCCAGCAATAGGTCGACAGTCCCTTCTTAATATAAGTGACAACACAGAACAAACAAAAAGGGAGGTCAGCTAGCCAAGGGGTTGGTAACAGTCGAGCAATGCAGTACAGAAACAAAATCCAAGAGAATAGTCAAAAGTCAAGGCCAGAGGTCAGGAATAGGAATACAGGTAACAAAAACAGCAAGGAGTAATAGCCAGAATGCACGAAGCAATAACCAGCGCCAATGTGAATGTGAGCAAAGAATAAATAGGAAGAAAGAACCCGCACCAGACTTGATAGGAAGATAGGCTGTCAATCACACAAGATGATTGGGAAGTGGAGAGAAGTGGTAAAGTACCTGTAATGATGCTGTGAGTTGGCAGAGCTGTATATGAAGGAGAATAAATAATATAATAATAATACAATATCTTTGTCTGCAGTTGTGCAGGATCTGGTAGTCAGAGAAAGGCTGTGACTGTAGTTTTACCTGTATACTGACTGCAATATCTACTCTGACAGCCCATAATAACATCTTAGTCATAATGGTTGCAGATCTCTCTTATATTATTCTCTACTTTTATTTTCTTATCTCTATCATGTTCTGCAGCAGTTGAGATGTATAATATGAGGCTCTGCACCAGCTGAGGGGGGGGGGGGGGGGGTAGCTTCTGCAGTTTTACATGAGAGCACTTAGGGTAAGTGCACATTAGGGTTTACTGTATCCATTCTTCTGTTCCATCATAGAAACAGAAGAACGGAATAAACAGTAAAAACAATGATGATGGACACAAGTGGGTCCCAAAGGACTACATTGACTATAATGAGATCCATCAGGCAACTGCCATGTTCTATAATTTTGCCGGATTAAAAAGTTCTGCATACAGGTCTTTTTCATCTCCAATTTTATATGGACTATGCAACAGAGGCTCTAAGGAAGCCTTCAATATAGCTTTACGCTGGGTGCACTTCTGCTCTGGTTGTCTGTCCGGGGCAGATGGAAACCTGATGCAGACCATTATAGTCAATGGGGTCCCTTGGGCTCTATTTGTGAGCGCCATTTATCAGTCGGAGGATCAAAAGAAAGGAAACCCGGTGCTGATGTGAACCTAGCTTAGTCCATCTCTGTAAAAAGGTTGTAGTATACATTACTCAGGAAGCCGCCTCTATTAACTCTTCTTCTTGTCCGTAGCAGTCATTCTACCTTCAGGCAATTATACCACCTATTAGTTGGCTTGCTACTGTCTGCCATGACTGTAAGTCGTGCCAGAGTATTGGCACATATCTGAAGCACATGGTCCCAGCTTAAGTCCTGCCTACTTTTTAGCAAACCACATTCCGTTGTTGGACAAGGCAAAAAAAAGTGACTAAACACATAATAAATGTAACGCACACCAAGTGGGCCAGTTTTGGTACAAATAAGCAAGAATTCTAGTGCAGTAAATCCCCCGACTGTCAAGCATTTTTTAATAAAACACTGGCTTTGCTGCCCCACGAGGCCCCAACAAACACTTCCTCATATGCCAACTTACTAGTTCTAGTTGAGTTTTTGAGTATGAAGGCAAGATGGATATTGGATTAACTATACCCGATTTTTCTTTTTGAAAAGTGTTAATTTTCTTAAGGAATATACACAATATATGCACAAAGTTCTCAAATAGACGATGAACCCCATCTTGTACAAAAGTTTTTTTTATCTTTATTTTAAATAAAAGAAAGAACCAAAACATGAAACCTCTCAAAATGTTTATACAAAGCATAATATGAGACAGCAGTGGTTACAAAATAGACAATACAGTCAGTGATCCTTTCCTGGGGCTAATTTTGTTTAGTTGGTAGGCCCATGAACTCCTTTTTCAAAAATCTTTTGGGTTTCTGGAAATTTACAAATGATAAATCAGTTTTGCATTCATATGGAACCCCATCACCAAAGGAGCATCACCAAAAATGGCCTATTTTTTACACCAAGTTTTATTTATTTATTTATTATGCTTACTTACATAGCGCCATCATATTCCGCAGCGCTTTACAGACATTGACAGTCACTGTCCCATATAGGGCTCACAATCTACATTCCCTATCAGTATGTCTTTGGAGTGTGGGAGGAAACCGGAGTACCCGGAGGAAACCCACACAAACACGGGGAGAACATACAAACTCCTTGCAGATGTTGTCTTTGGCAGGATTCGAACCCAGGACTCCAGTGCTGCAAGGCTGCAGTGCTAACCAAGTTTTTATGTGAAACATATTTAAGATTGCTTGAGGATTTTATTTTTAATTTTCCATGTCGCAATTTATATGTTGACAGGAGGACCAAATTCCAAGCCAGAAGGCTAGGTCAAGTGGGAAAGAACCGTGCTTCACCCAGATATGTAATATCCAAAAACTCTTTATTTAAATCCAAACACTACGCGTTTCGGGGATATCTCCCCTTTGTCAAGTGTACAGGAAGTAGTTTTTGGATATTATATATCTGGGTGAAGCACGGTTCCTTCCCTCTTGACCTAGCCTTCTGGCTTGGAATTTGGTCCTCCTGTCTACACTCCTGACACCCTTGGGTGCCTGCTGGTTCCTGCTGCTGCTGTACACCCAGAGAGTGAAACGGTTCCAATGCACGGTATGGTTATTGTGGCTTAGCGCACAACTCCTCAAGGTGAGAGTCCTACCTTAAGACCTATCATTACTTTTAGTGTTAAACAGTATTACACTATGCACTGCTCGGTGCTGTTTTCTTGTTTTATTTAAGCTATTTATATGTATATTTTTTTTTAAAGAAGTACTATTTCCTGCAATTTTCACTATGACCATTAAATTCACACTTTTGCACCATTTCACCATTTTTCACAACCATTTTGGACCTGAGGGGTGCAGTTTTCATGGATCCCTCATGCATTACAGTATATAGAGGGATCCATGAAAACAAGTTTATAATAGAGCATGACCTATATTTTGATGGTCCATTACCAACGACTGTCAAAATGTTGGTCATGTGAATAGACCCACTAACAACAATAGATGATGTTACACCTTACTCCTTCTCCCTATACAGACTATGCCAGAACAGAAAAATCTCCTGTAGACTTCAATGAGTCAGCTCGAGGCTAATGCTCCCTATGGCCATGACTATGCTGTAAAGCATATCACTAAATGTTGTAAACAGAGCAGGGGAGAAGCTCAGGCAAAAAGGAAGCCCACATTATCATATACAGAAAATAGAATAAAAAAAAAAAATCTACATCTAAATCTAGATCTACAATATGAAAATAAAAACATTATAAAAAAAAAAGAAAAAAATATATTTTGCTATCTGGCTTTAATAAATAAATTAAAAAAAATTGGTGATAACATTCCTTTTAAATTGGCCATATACAAGATATTTATCTTTAGACCTTTGTCAGATCCAGCTAAATTTGGTGAAATCTGCTGAGAATCTGTCTGTGGTACAGAACCCCTTTAGGCTGAAGCCCCACATTGTAGAAAAGGTGCTTTTTTTTCTTGCAGATTTTTGCAGTGTTTGTTTAAGCCAAACCCCAGATGACCTATTCACAGGATGGATGATCAGTATCTGATCTTTGTGAGTCCAACAGAACTTGCACAAAGCCACTGATCTAGCTGCCTCTAGCACCTGAAGCTACAGCAGTGGATGGGGGGCAATAGCAGCTCTCCTCCTTTTCAAACAATCTACCGTATATAGTGGTGGCTCCACGGTACTGCAGCTCCGCTCTTATTACTTAAATAGCAGGAGAGCTACCTTCAGCCAGCTTCACTGCTATATATTCCAGCGCCCAAAAGCAGTCATATCAACGGTTCTTTGTGGCATCTGGGTGTCGGACCCCACCAGATCATATATTGATAAACTGTCCTGTGGATAGACATTATCAAATATGCATTTGGAGCTGGAAAACCCCTATAAGACTTTTGGTTAAGACTGCAGATCTTAGGAAAGTTCATCCATTGCTATTGAGTGTTTATCAGTTCCAGTGATGAGGAGGTAGATACTGGATTTGTTCATTCTTTTTACCTACATTATATACTGCAAAGCTATTTAAAATCTGCCATCCTAGCGAGAAAGTTGGATGTTCAGAGAAGGCTGCAGCATCTAAGGTCCATATGAGATGAAAATATTTTTTAGCAAGTCACAGGGCAGTGTGCTGTCAACAAATTATTATTTTTTGTAACAACCAATTACTCACATAGGCTAGGTTCGCACTTGTGCTGAGCCTGTCCACTAAAACAGCGGTTACCCGGTTGTTCGCCAGGTGTTTGTTTTTATACTGAAACCGGCAGAGAGAAAAGTCCTCCATCCAGAGAGAGACTCTGACGCAAATGTGAACCTAGCCTCACTGGGTAATCGGCAGAGTATTAGACAAGCTGGTTATCGGGAACAAGCATTTGTTCCTGTTAATCGGCCAGAAAATCTTTTAGTCCAATACAGCTTTAACTTTCCTATCTAAATCCTTTGTGAACCAGGTCCTGCATCAGTAGAATCTGTTGTTAAAGCAGACAAGTGCATTTCTATAGCTATCTACAAGAAGTTGCTTATAGCCATGGAATCAAACCTGTGGCTCTCAAGCACACAACTTCTTTGGCATCCAGAACACAGGAAAGGACAGCCTCCATGAGCTAGTCTAGGCTTATTTCCTTGAAGAGAACCCCTCAGCTCTCTGACATGCATGTGTCAGTAATACTTGCATTCACCATAATAAAATAATGCTGAAGCATCTGTTTCTATAGTTCTGCCTTGTACTGTTCCTGTTACAACTCGTGGAAATGTATAAATACATTGACAAGTGGGTGTTACCATTTGCCTTGTCAACAAGGTGTTTCCACACACAGTCTATGGCTTAGGCTAAGGCCCCAGTTTGCAGAAAAGCTGCTTTTTTTGTTGCAGATTTTGCTGCATTTTTTTGAGCCACACCCAGGAGTGGCTACAAAAGGAATGGGAAATACATCTCCCATCTGCTCAATCCACTCCTGACTTTGGCTCCAAAAAACGCAGCAAAATCTGCAACAAAAAAGCAGTGTTTTTGGCTGCTGCAAAAGCACAGCGGAAAAAAACGCTGTGTTTTACAGTACCAGCCAAGTGAATGAGATTCTGTGTAATCTCATCCACACATAGTAGTGTTTTCTCTATATATTTAATAGGGGAAGCAAAAAACGCACTAACGCTGTTGAAAAAAAATGCTTTTGCTGCATTTTATAGCTGTGGTTCACTCTGTGGTTCTTTAGCCTATGACAGTGATGGTATCAGACCGTGTATAAACACACCTACCAATTTATTAATACATTTCCAGGAGTTACAGAGAAATGGCACAATGCAGAGTTTTAAAAACAGATACTATAGATTTCTGTTTTAATGGGAATACAAGTATTGAATCTACTAACAGACATAAAAAGAGGAGTCCTCTTTAAGGTTAGGAAGACTTGCAGGGTATTTGCCTTGGGTACCAGGGGAATTATATTTTCACATCACCTGTAGAGTGACAGGTTCGAGATCTCAGCTACATGTCATTTCTTCAAGACAGTCGCAGAACAGAGCCAACCAGTCCATTTAAGTGACTGCTACATTCATATTGGGTTATTGTAAGCATCTACGACTTCACACACATTCTGCTCTTCTCCTTTTACCGTACATAGAGTTCAGATGAAGAGCCTCATTACCTTATATTTCATACATGTCTGGCCTCTTTGCTTGCCTCCTTGAGTTAAGCACAGTCCTGCTTGTCTCTCTTACCAGTTCTTGACGTAGATGCAAGGTATTTTAGCAGTGATGAGCAGCGACGGTCTGTCTGACTGCTCATTCCAGGCGCTCTTCATCAGCCATCTTCCAGTCATCTACACTATTTAAGTAATCAGTCTACCTTGTCCAGAAATGAGCCGTAGCATTGTATTTCCATAGCTCCTGCCTATGTAATCATCCCAGCAGCTTGTCCAGAGAGGTTCTCAGCAGTCAATCCCAGCAGTCTATCACTTAGTGACCACAGACAGTCTCATCTCCCATTCATCCTGTCATCATTTTTGTGCTAAAAAGAAACAGTACAATACAAAGTGTATAATAAAGCATCTGCAGCAAAGCGATAATTCCCCTCAACCTTTCACTATATAAGCCTTTGTGAGATCCTTTTGAGATACATTCCCCAGAATTGCTCAATGCAATAACAGGCAGAATGGAAACAGTCCAAAGTCCACACAGTACAGGCTTACTGCTTGCAGATTTCTTCCAGTGTAGCAAACTTTGGATCAAAATCATCCAGGAAACTAAAGTCCATGGTATTGTCTGGGAAGGTGATAGAGTCCATTGAGTCAATCTGCTCCTGCTCTCCCTCGTAGGCATAGGTGCGGGGTTTGTATGTGCTTATTTCATCATCAACGTTGATACCCTGAAGTCTCTGATAAGAAAAAGAGGTAAATTCATTATAAACCAATTCTTTAAAAACCCATGAAAGGGTATTCCCAAATTATAAAGTGACAGCATATCATTAGGATAAGCTATTACATTCTGCTCAGTCGTGGTCCAGCCTTCAGGACCCTCACCAATCCTGGGCACTGTAATACTGATTCAACTCTGTGTTTACTTAACATTCTTTCTTGCACATTGGCGCTTCAAACCACAGATGTGCAGAGGAACAGTAACACAGCTCTATTTAAGTGAATGGGGACAGCTACAGCTACCCAAATAGCAGGATATCTGGGGGCACCACAAGGTGAAGGCTTCGTGCCGCTGATTCACAGTGGCAGCCCATTCATTCTTATGGTTCAGTAGGGGTCCCAGAGATTAGACCTCAAATGACCATAAAATATAGTTGTCAACATCTGACAGTATGGATCCAGAAGAATGGCACGATTCATGCATCACATAAATTTTTAGGCAAAGTCGCTTCCTTATGTCCATGACTTCTGCCCCGCATGCTATGACCATTTTTGTGACAAGGGAAGACAATATGCTGGTTACTCCCCTTTATTATTTTATCTGTAAAAAGAGAGAGCCCAGAGAATGCGGGAGCATTCCACAGAGCCTGGGAGATTTGCCCACTGTTTCAGGAATCGAGGAGGTCACCTCTCTTTTCATTTTCCAGGTGAGTTGGCAAATATGTCATAAAGTGTTTCTTAGACAGGAATACCTATGTAAGTGAGGAGAGTGCTGTGTCCAGGATCTTCATCAATGGAGGACCTATCCTGTCCTGTGTTACACAGACAACCCATTTATATATATTGGTAATGTATTTCCCCCTACACTGCAAAACAAATGCACAAATGAAAATGAAGTCAGATTTATCAAGCTCATAGCAACCACTCACAGTCTAACTTTCATTTTCAAAAGCATTATACAGTAAGAAATGAAAGCTACACTGTGATTGGTAATTCTAGTTTTTGGAGACGAGGAACAAAAAAAAACAAAAAACAGGAATTTAATAAGACTGGTGATTATGATGCCAGTCTTAATTCATTCTCCACCAGGCGAACGACTGGTTGCAGATCTATGTCAGTCAGGGACTGGTGTAGATTTATGGTATAACACTCCAGTTTTATGACATAAGTTATAGTAAATCTGGTGGATCAGGGAGCCCATCCCACCTAGATTCCTGCCCCATTCCACCCACTGTCTATTAAAGTGACAAGCGAGACACAGAGACACTTTCCAGGTGCATCTGCATTAGTAAATGTGGGCCACCAAGCAGGTGTTCACCAAGCAGTATAAATAATGCATTCTTTTTATAGCAAGATTCATTATAGACATAGTGATGCTGTATCTGTAAATGTTTTTTTTTATTTATTGCTTTACATAATTATTATTTAGGTGAAAACGGCAATGTCATGGCTTTTCTGCTTTTCTTTTTAATTTTTTAACATTTAATTTTTTTTTTCCTATAGTTGTTTTTCATTGTCCTAGTATGAGACTTAAAGAAGTTGTCCAGGAATTGGACTAACCTCTGAGGAGGCTGTGGGAGGTGTAAAATAAAAAAAAAAGCATACTTACCTGTCCCCGACACACCTCTTGCCAGGATCTAGATGCCGGAAGTCCTTTGTGAGTGGCCTCACATACGTCACCGGTTCCCTAACAGTGACCAATGAGGCCACAGCAGTCATGCGTGGCTCAGGACTTCCGGCAACAAGGACTTGGTTATCCAGGTTATTAAAATATATGGCTTATCTTTAATATAGGCCATTAATTTTAGGTAGGTGGGGGTTTGATTTCAAGTATCCCTGCCATTCAGCAGTGCTTGTCCCCATGATAGAGTATTGTTTACCACAGATGCCATGCACTGCTTTATTCAGAACACAGTATTTTTCATAGTAACTGCTCTGAGTACTGCAGCATTATCCCTTTCAAGTGGCAACACTGCATGTTTCATTACAAGACACAGCTCTGATAACTGCACTGTAAGTGCTAAAAGTGATCATGATACCCAACTTCAATTCAGGGCCCCATGGTTGCATGTAACTGGAGTGGTCACAAGCACAAGCAATGTTTGCAGTACTATAGCCAAAAACTCTAGGTAGCACTTCCAAAGTAAAAAGATCCCTTTATTCCCACAGTTGCGATGTTTGAGCCCTTAGGTGAGTTTTTCTAAAGTATAATTCTACTAATAAATTGCAAAAAGCATGCCAACAGGTAATGTCCTCAAAAACTGTGAAGTACGATAAAATGTATGCTTTATGAGGAAATTGCTATAATTAACTACTGTGCATATATAATATGTGCTAGTGCACTTCCTAGAATTGGAGAAATACCAAGCATCATCAAATTTCAGCTTTTATTTTACCCAGAATTAGATTCATATTGCAAAGGTGACGTCTTCAATTGTGCACCTGGGCTGGAACTGACAAATGGTGGCAGATCACAGCACTCCGTGACACGTGTATGCCTTGCTCTAAAAGATATGCGTGTGTCCGGCTGTAATAGAATAACAACGGCTTTGATGGGTTTATTACAGTCATCAGCTGTGCAAGGTGTGCATTCCTCTGACTTGGATGTGATCCAGTAGTCATGACTCATTACAGTTGTACTTAACACTTAAAGGTGTCTTCTAATTTGCCATGTTATTAGATTTGCCTATTGTTACTGCAGGAAATGTCAATAGGTGTAACGATATCATTTTTGGAAGGGTGGTAAATTTATATAAGCAGGACGTAACTTGGCTCTGACACCAATGAACAAGCTACGGGCTGTGAAAGGTATAATTATGTGCTGAGCTAGAAAAAATGCAGCTTACCACAGAAAGTTACTGTCAGGATCCATCAAATCCTGTTCCTGCTGCTGTAATATTCGGAGTACACTAAAATGCTTATTATAGTAGATTAATTTTTAACAATTTGCAGTCTTTCCAATCCATATACCCTCGGCTGGTGATGAGCACCAATGTCCTGCACAATGTGACAACTCAGCAAGGAGCAGAACTGAGTGATGTCTACGACAAGTCACATCCTTAAGGTGACGGTTTGAAAAGGGCATTTTGGACATTAGAACTTTTCCAAGTAGAACAAAGGAGCCCTGAACTTAATAGGGATCAATCACTTGCATGGAGACAGGTAGAATGGGAGGGAGTGCTCTTTTTCGCTAGCAAACTCTTAAAGGGCATGTCCATTTTTGGACAACCTTTGTCTCCTGCTTATAGTTTATTACAGCAGCAGAGCCAAATTATTACAGATTATTTTCCCTGCTGCACCTCCACAGAAAATATAATGCATACAGTAGCAGCCATATATAATGAATCTATAGAACTGGGTATAGAATGGACAGACTTCAGAACAGCTTTTCCACCATAGAAAGTTATACCCTTTACATATGCTACAACTCTCTGACTGGTCAGTACCTAACTGCTGAGACCCCATAATCCTTCGAAAGAAGGGGCTGTAGTGCTAGCTAAGTGTTTTGCTAATTCTCAGTGCTTCCCTGCACAGGGACATTAAGAAACATACACCATGCAAGAAACAGCAGGACAGCCCCAATGACTTGACTCTTTTCTACACAGTGTGTGCTCATGAGGGTTGCTGAAAGAGCCTGAGACCTCAGTCCCTTTCTTCTATGGATAGGCAGATATCCTAAAAGTTGGAACCTTTACCTATGATAATATTATGACATATATTCTTCTCTAAAGGGAGTCTATCACTAGAGCTCAGCATATCAACCCAGCTACCCAGATATATAGGTTAGGATCACCCGAATCAAACTGTGTTTTGACCTTGTGAATTGGTGTCTGTTTGCTGTTTTTGTTGATATGCAAATAACTATTTGGAGCAATGAGGGTGTTGCTGCTTACCTCTTTACCCATCAATATCCTCCAAAGAGATCTTTTGCATATTGATAAAAACATTACTGTCTCATGAAATTTGTATTTACCTGACTGAGCATTTCTCCAATTTTCTCTGTAAATGCATTTTCATATCTGTGCTTAAGCGATCCATTCCTCGTGTATTTGCCATTCTATAATTAAAACAACAAATATGAAAAATGCAATAAAAGCATATGTAGTATGTTTTTTACAGATTTATATTCATTCAACCCATGTAAATTAGATACTAGAAGGGGATGCCTTCTACCTGCTTATAGTTTTTTTTTATTATTTTAAAATAAAGAACTTAGGTTGGGTGACTGCTATATTTATAGGCAATATTTCTTTTACATTTAGGACATCTAGTGGTAAAACAGGGAAGTGCATGCATACATTGACATGTTCGGGAGATATCTGCTACATCATAGATAACACAATTATAGTGGCTGGAATTATGCAAATCATTCTCATCCCTTTGGTAAATTGCTTACAAAAGGGAGAACATGTCCAAAAAAACAAATATCTTCCTATTGTCCAGACCATACCAGTTTTAGAGCAGCTTGGAAAAATGGAATAAATAATCTCATTGCTTGCTGTTGGTGATATTACTATCTTACTTTTGTTCTTATTTAAAACCAAAATCCTGAAAAACTTTTAAACTGAGTCTATCAACTTCCCAAGCCTATTCAACTGTCACCACCGTGTTATAGAGTACATTACAGTGATAAACAACATACCTCTCTGTTAAATATGTCACTTTTGGAGAAAAACAGCTTTGAAATCTTATGCAAATGAGGCAGTTGGTGCACTGGGTGCAGGCTTTCAGCTCAGTGGAGCACTGCTCTTGCCACTCAGACCCCTACCATCTTCTGATCAATGAATATTCTTGGGGGAGGTGGTAGACTCCCTTTAATGATGGTTTGGCAGAAAGTTTGGTATTTTCGATCTATGGCATCTCTAAGGACATTCAAGTCATTACACATATATTTGTATCTAGGTTGGTAGTTTATGTGAGTGCAGTTCTCATCTATAGCAGGTATAGATATAGGTATATAGCCAAGCAATGACCTTACCTGATGCCATGTGCCATTCTGGCTCTGCATGGACTGGTTTCCCTAAAATACATACACATGTTATATACATTTCACATCAATCCAGACAATAATTAAATGCAGAGTGAAAAGGGACTACCTTGCGCTGTCCAAAGGAGCAGAGAGCACACAATGCAGTTATAAAGACCAACATAACACCTTTAATAATTTTGCTCAATCTTATGCATCCTATATGAGTCTTATATTATGTCAGGGACTGGGCCCACATGGGATCCTCCTGTCTTTTTATGGTCTAGTCTGAGTCCAGTCAGTAATCTCACACCACCAACAATTTCCTCACTCCTCTCTTGCTATATGTGCCATCTGGCCATAACTAATAATACTATATTAGAGAATTACTGTTGGGGCCATTTTGCAATATTTAGTCAATTTCCTCTTATTATCAACCAGTCATTGGAAGTTAACTTACCCGTGTCCAGGTCTGATTTTGTCCTGTTCGTTTTGAAGCAGGTCGTGTAGGTCCAGCACCATCCTGTTAATACAAACATGATTTCTATTATATACTGTAATTCATCCCATTTACTTATAGAAGAATGTTGAATATTTCTAATAGCAACAATCAGAACCATGAATGCAGCTCTGGACTACGAACTGAATAAATTACTTAAACTTAATGAATTAATAGGGACTGGGTGGAGATATTTAGAGAATAATCACATCTACACAATAACATACTTGTGTGAATTCAGAATTCTCCTTTATTGGAGCCACAGTCTTTATATTACCTATTATACAATTATTAGAACACACCTCTCTTTTTTGTACAATCAAAAGGACAGCAAAATGTTTTTGCATACTTAGATGCAACTTTTGTGACTGGGTGACCAGAGATAGGGTAAGAACAGCAGCCCTGGAGCACAATCTGTTGCTTTAACAAGTAAAATACTTAAGAAAGGATCATGAACATTCAGGAGCATAGTCCACAAGCCAGTTATTTACTAATCCCTTTTTACACTCACAGTTTCCCAGGGCTGATGCTGTGTGCGTGCTGCAGGGAATCGCCCAACTGCATCCTGATACAAGAAAGCATAACATTTGTTATGATTGTGGTATATGAAGTGTGAAGTAGCAAAGTACCAATAAGAAAAACACTTACTGCATCCCAAGACTGAACCTGAGCCCTTGGAAATGTGCTCGAGAGGGTATGTCCAACTGCTTCTTTATCCTGCAATGAAGCAATATATTAAAAGGTAAATGTCCAATTCAAGGCCATACACAAATATCATATGTCCCCATAGCAAAACTTAATAAAACCCCAATTCAGTGAAAGTTCTAAAAAATTTACAACTTTTCTTTTATTAAAGGTGTTTTTGGAGCCCCCTGGCACTTTTCATACTGATGACTAGGGCTGGACGATTATGACCCAAATAAAAATCATGATTAATTGAACATTTTACCTCAATTCCGATTAATGAACAATTAATTTCAGGACACCCCTTATTTATATGCCACTGAATTTTGGTTTCGGATTATTGACATATCAGCAATCCTGATTAAATAGTGTACAGTTACTGGCATATCCTTTAGCAATTGGTAGTGTAAGTCAGGATGGTGTGGATGCAAAATAATTGAAGTGAGTAACATCATATTGATTAATTGAACTGACTTTCAATTTCAATTATTTTTCAGTGAATTGCCCAGCCCTACAGATGACCTATATTAGAACAGGCCATCAATATCTGATCAGTGGGGGTACAACCCTGTATCAATTAACTGTTCTGGGGCTGGAAGCTATATTGGGGACGGTGGCAGAAGCAGAAGGCATTGTCTGCTTTATAGTGGACATGTCAAAGCCTTCAAGTTGACAATCACTGCATTTCTTTCACGCTCTGCCTCACCCACTTCAGAAAACGTGAAACAGGTACTTATTTTACACCAGACAACTGGAATAAATACATTGACAAATCCTCTCTTGTAGTGGCTGCAAGTAAATACTGTGGATATATAGTTGGGAAGCAGGAAGAGTTCAGCACCAGGCCCCCTCTCACCACTTGCCCAATAGGCCTGGTTGGTTTCATGGTGAGTATATCACTGGTCCAGTTGTTTAAAAACGATATACAGTAAGTAACTAACTATGGGTAATGTTTACCTGCTTTGTATTTGACCATATATTAGCTATTCTTTATCAGGGCACAGTCCCCTATATATTATATATATCAGGGCACAGTCACCTCCTGTCTTATCTGAAGCTCAATCTACAGTTCTGAACCTGAGGTTACCTATGCTTTACACTGAAGTTCTGCTTGTTTACAGTGATTCTGTGAAAAAGAACAAGCTTATTGCAGGATTGTAGAAACTAGTGCATGTAAACCTGGCAGATGATCCACAAGGACGACACATAAAGCAGGCCCATCCACCAGCGGGCCTTCACCTGTGTTGAAATTTATGTTATCTATGCCATAAAACTGGCACAAATGATAATAGATCTGACAGCAAGTAGTCCTGCCATCTTTCAGAAAAGTGATGAGTAGAGACAAGCGAAGTTTTAAAAAATTGGTGGGTGGGCGGCAAAATGGCGGAACACCTTGGTTGCCGCGGTCATGTATGACCGCGGCATCCAAGGCGTTAAAACCCCCGATCGATTATGGAGCAGGGTGTTAGCTGTCAGATACAGCTAACACCCTGCTCCATAACTGATCAGGGGTTTTAACACCTTGGATGCAGCGGTCAAACATGCCGTGGTCGCTTGCGAAGGGGTTAAAGGGCTGTGACATTACAGGGCTGGCTGCTGATTGGCTGCATGCATGGCATTATGGGTGATTCCGCGTTCCCAGAGTTCCTTGCCCCATGTCCTAACATGTGCAGCAGCCATTTTGAACAAAATGTGATTTGTTACCACGAAGCGTGAGCAAATCCGGATTCGATGCGAGTCAAATACTTCATGAAATTCGGATCGATTTCCACTTTGTCAGCTTTGATTCGCTCATCTCTAGTGATGAGGTTGGAGTAAAAAATGCCACTTGCAACAAGTACTGTCACAAGTGGCATTTAAAGAGTTGCAGACCACTTTTTTTGCACTACAAAAGTGGCATAACCCATAAAAAAGTGCTCTAATTTGTAAAAAGAATGAATAATGAATTCTACATCTCAGGCCTTGTGTACAATGCGATAGTACAGCTCCATTATAGGGCTCCTAAAGGAGATCGTGGGGCCTTTAATGCACCTCAGTTTGTTGCCGGGCACAGAGTTTTTTCTGACACAGATACGTAAGAAAAAAAACAATGGCATGTTCTATTAGATGGCCTAGAACAGCAAAACTTGTATGTGCCGCCTTAAAGGCTGTACATAAGACCTAAAACACAGAAGGTTTACAACTATCGCATTACGTTACCTTTATAGCATGATCAATATTTCCATTTCCATTCACCATGAGAACAGCCGGGGATGCCTAGCAGTACAGAATGAATAGAAGTTAATGAGATGATATCTTGATATTTATACAAATTATATTCTTGTAGTAATACTATAAAATAAGAATTATAAAAGGTCTGATATACTAGATCATACTATATACATACGTTGGTAGGTGGGGCTGTAGCTAAAGACAAATCTGGTAATCTAGAGAGTTCTGCTATAGCTCAGTATAAAAACATTTATACGGTTGTATTATATACCATATAATTTTTTTCAATTCATAAATTTTAAAGGCCTTCAGCGCTAAACTGCCAACATTCAACATCTGGTGGACTCTCACAAGACCATCTTAAGATCCTGCAACTACTGTTTTTATCATAAGTATAAAAGATCACGGCACTCCAGGTTACTGTGATGATTGTAATGCTGGCTTAGTCCGCCTCTATGTTTCACCTACACCAGATGTTTCTTGAAAAAGGCTTACAGCCGAAACATTGTTATTACTGAACCTGGTTATTAAATGATATACTTTGACTACCAAGCTGGATATAATTGATGCAATAAACAAGCATTATATCCATCACAGTCTTATGATACTATAGATTGAAGAATCCTTTTCACTGGCACCCACTAGGAGTAACTATTGTTTTTGTGTCAGGATAAAGGGATGTTACTGTGCTGTTCTTTTGTTAGACTTAATATATATATATATATATATATATATATATATATATCCACATAGCAAATCATAGGAGAGGCCTACATTTTGTCAACTATACGAAATGCCACCTGGGGGCAACAAAATTATGTGATACACATCTACCTACTGGTCAAAATATAGCTACACTCTGTGTAATGTGCCTTCCCACTTTTCCTTACAGCTGGAGCTTGCATTAGAATAGAAACTGTAGAGTAATGCTTGTGGGCTTGTAGAGCAGGAGCATCTACTCCTCGTATCTAGCAATACTTACGTGAGAGAGTGCACTTCCCCCCTCCTCATTATACTGAATCAAGGTTTGATTGCCCTCATCATTTCCAGGGATGTTATGACGTTTATTTGCACCAGAGCCACAGAAGAAGCACATAAGCAAACATAATGCCACTGTTATAAAAAAAACAAAAAAACCCACAGTATTAAATTGTAACTATAATTATAAAACAGCTTTTCATATATGAATAGTACCAGTGAATATAAGAAACTTTGTAATATATCTTATTAAAGAAATATGTTTCCTTCTCCACTCATTAGGCTGAGTTACTTTTTACATAAAAGTCTATGGACAGGATAGTAGGAACTGGAAAAGACACACAAATAACTGCAGCTGCTAAACTTTGCTACACTGTGAGCGAGGGACTTCTCTGTCACTCAGAAACAGTACCAGGTCCATGAAGGACAAATATCAGAATTACTAAACTGTACAGAAGCAAATAAAGTATTTTGATTGTGATAGAAAGTTTCTGTTTAGCTGCAGCATCAGGCTAAGCCTGTGTTTCTTCTCTTATCTTTTGCACTTTCTGTTTACTCCTCCCCTCCCCTCTCCACAGACCTCTACAGACATGAACAGTCATAACCTGCAGACCATCTTGAGATAGATATAACATGGATTTTCAGAGTGAAATGCACAATAGGGACACAATCAGGGAAACAGCAGAAAGGGCCACTTCTCTCTCAAGATACAGTGCCTTGCGAAAGTATTCGGCCCCCTTGAACTTTTCAACCTTTTGCCACATTTCAGGCTTCAAACATAAGGATATAAAATTTAAACTTTTTGGTGAAGAATCAACAACAAGTGGGACACAATCGTGAAGTGGACCAAATTTATTGCATATTTTAAACTTTTGTAAAAAATAAAAAACTGAAAAGTGGGGCGTGCCAAATTATTCGGCCCCCTTAAGTTTGCTGCGATTACAGCTGCAAGTCGCTTGGGGTATGTCTCCATCAGTTTTGCACAGACTGAAATTCTTGCCCATTCTTCCTTGGAAAACAGCTGGAGCTCAGTGAGGTTGGATGGAGAGCGTTTGTGAACAGCAGTTTTCAGCTCTTTCCACAGATTCTCGATTGGATTCAGGTCTGGACTTTGACTTGGCCATTCTAACACCTGGATATGTTTATTTGTGAACCATTCCATTGTAGATTTTGCTTTATGTTTGGGATCATTGTCTTGTTGGAAGATAAATCTCCGTCCCAGTCTCAGGTCTTTTGCAGACTCCAACAGGTTTTCTTCCAGAATGGTCCTGTATTTGGCTCCATCCATCTTCCCAGCAATTTTAACCATCTTCCCTGTCCCTGCTGAAGAAAAGCAGGCCCAAACCATGATGCTGCCACCACCATGTTTGACAGTGGGGATGGTGTGTTCAGGGTGATGAGCTGTGTTGCTTTTAAGCCAAACATATCGTTTTGCATTGTGGCCAAAAAGTTCGATTTTGGTTTCATCTGAGCAGAGCACCTTCTTCCACTTTTGGTGTGTCTCCCAGGTGGCTTGTGGCAAACTTTAAACGAGACTTTTTATGGATATCATAGAGAAATGGCTTTCTTCTTACCACTCTTCCATAAAGGCCAGATCTGTGCAGTGTACGACTGATTGTTGTCCTATGGACAGACTCTCCCACCTCAGCTGTAGATCTCTGCAGTTCATCCAGAGTGATCATGGGCCTCTTGCCTGCATCTCTGATCAGTCTTTTCCTTGTTTGAGATGAAAGTTTAGAGGGACGGCCAGGTCTTGGTAGATTTGCAGTGGTCTGATATTCCTTCCATTTCAATATGATTGCTTGCACAGTGCTCCTTGGGTTGTTTAAAGTTTGGGAAATCTTTTTGTATCCAAATCTGGCTTTAAACTTCTCCACAACAGTATCACGGACCTGCCTGGTGTGTTCCTTGGTCTTCATCATGCTCTCTGCGCTTTAAACAGAACCCTAAGACTATCACAGAGCAGGTGCATTTATACGGAGACTTGATTACACACAGGTGGATTATATTTATCATCATAAGTCATTTAGGACAACATTGGATCATTCAGAGATCCTCACTGAACTTCTGTAGTGAGTTTGCTGCACTGAAGTAAAGGGGCCGAATAATATTGCACGCCCCACTTTTCAGTTTTTTATTTTTTACAAAAGTTTAAAATAACCAATAAATTTCGTTCCACTTCACAATTGTGTCCCACTTGTTGATTCTTCACCAAAAATTTTAAATTTTATATTCTTATGTTTAAAGCCTGAAATGTGGCAAAAGGTTGAAAAGTTCAAGGGAGCCGAATACTTTCGCAAGGCACTGTATATAGCAAGATTTCTGATAATCGTCTGTCCTATTAATTTATGCAAATTGTGCTGAAGCAAAAGAGTTTATTTAAAAAGTACAAACAAAACAGACACAGTACTGTGGTCCTGGATTCAATATAGTTTCCTTTCATGCTCCAAATACATAGTGACAGGTTTATTTGCTCCATATGAAATTGGCCTTAATGTCTGTGTGCGTGTGTATGACACAGGGAAAATTCAATTTTGAGTGCTGTGAAATATGTTGGTGATTCCAAATACACAACTGACCTCATCCTATACTTACATAGGAAGAAGAGCAGAGCCCCAATTATGGCCCCAATAGCCCCACCACCCATTTGATATGAGGCTGGCTCCAACTTTTCACAATTCTCTCCATCAGGACAGCTGCACACCCGTACATTGAGGACTTGTTGGCTATAAGACCCCTGTCTGTCATAAATGTCCAGTGGTATGGTGTAGTTTCCCTTAATGAGACTTTGTCGCATTGAGAATTCAACAGAATTGTCTGAAAAAAAACAAAAAAAAAAACAAAAACAAAATTACATCTACAGCATCTGAAAATGTTTGCATAAATTTGCAAAATTTGACAATTACAATGCAACATAGATTTCATCCAGAAAAAAGAAAACTGACACCAGAGAGACACCAGGTTTCTTTCTTCGGAAGGGAAACTAATGACGGGACTTACCACTGCTCTGTTTCATATCCCAGGTTTCTTTCACACTTCTGGAATGATCTGCTGGAACTTCAAACTTAAATGGTCCAGCATATGGATCCAGATCTTTGTCTACAGCTTGAACAGTGAAAGGCATATTGTTCTGCTGCTCACATCTCTGGAGGAATGGTGTTACCAACCGTGGAGTGTTGTCATTGATATCAGATAGGTAAAGGAGAACAGTACCAGTCCCAGTTTCTGGAGGGTCACCTAATGTTGGAAATAAAGAGTGACTGATGTAGGAGTATAAACCTCGAAGATCAAGTGTTAAAAAGGAAAAAAAAAAGATATCCATGTTTCCACAATAGCGCCACTATTGTCCTTGGGCTGAAAAGCAATATGAGTAGTGCTTTGTCCAACCAAAAAGCAAAACAATTTTCTGAACATATCAATCCCTTTATTTAGACTATATAGGGATGCCAGGAGTCAACAACCTTCAGCACTCTTGCTACTGTGAAACTACAACTCCAGCCACCTCTGTTCCTCCATTTAATTCTGTGGGAAATTCAAGAATAGTCAAGCAACTATCAGTTGCCCCACTGTACACATACAAAGTTGTAATACTTGCCTCATATTTTCAACATCTACCCAGCAGATCTTGCATGTTGGATTAACCTCTTAACTATATGATCAACATTACACAATGAGAGTGATTTCTAAAGCATGGCACAGACAATATTTTAAAGGGTGAAAATGCATAGTGCCCCTAATAAGGACGAGAACAGTGCTTGATCATTGTCTCTGTTACTTCTGTATGTAAATCCTGATATAACTATGCAATGAAGCACAAGCACACAGTTTATCACGGGAGTCCACTACTGGCCTTAGTTAAAAAGTGGAAGGTAAAGGAAAAACCCTGATATGGGAAAACCCTTTCAAGAACATATGACATTGTCCAAACTAAGCGTACATATGTATAGGGGTTAAGGGAAAGCTGTCATCTGGCAATCTAATGTGCCTGGAAATACACTAAGCTGCTTACAGTGTAAACAATGGGTGAACACAACAGTAGCACAAGACAAAGTTATTTTTATGTATAACCTTATTAAGGCTACATTACACCACTGCTCTCTTTTTTGTTGAGACTCCGACACAGATGTGACCCTAGACTGAAACACAGATACCTGAAGGAACAGAGTTAAATTGAACCAAAGAAAGAAATAGTCCTTTTTGGTTGTAATGATCCTCATACAGATCAGAACAATAGAAAATGGAAATGTGAAGGCAGCCTAATAAAAAATTGATCCTACCACATGTTGTGCTCTTACCATCATCAATGGCAAGGACAACCACTTTGTACAAGGTCTGGTTAACATAAGGAGATTCTCTGTCCAGCTCTTGAATTGTTGTAATAACGCCTGTATTTTCATCCACGGTTACCCAACCAGCGGGATCTTCAGCTATTTTATACCTATCAAAAAAAGATCACTGCATTTACTGATCCATAGTAAAAGCACAGTAAGACTGTAGACTTATTATTCCATATTCAACAGACATTATTGCTATGCCTAGGACTAGGTAGTTAGATCAGAAGCTTCGCTGGGGATTTGCCCTAAACCGCATGCTTCTTACACATGCCTCACACATTAACCTATTACACCTTACTCTTTGCTCAACTAATTTTCTACTGTTGACACCCCATTATAAACCAGCTGCGTATTACAGTGACCTTAATTGATATTGACCTTTAAGGGATTTTCCAGGACTATGATACTGATGGCCTATCTGTGGCAGACTGTCTCCCAGCAGCACTACAGCAGGCTGGGAGTCTTCTTCATTGTTCAACAGGTACACCCAGGGGCCCACCGCTAATGAGGCGAAGTGAGATGGCCGCCTCAGGCGGCACTGGCAGTCACTGTCTGGGGGGGGGGCAGCATTTTAAATATTTATTTACCGTAAACCAGCCCATGACAGGCCGCTTTAAAAAAAAAAAAAAAAAAAAACTGAGCGGGACCTGTCCTGGGCTGGCTTGCGAGACGTCCGCATCTCAGTGGCGATACAATGACGTCATCACACCTCCTGCGCTGAGATGCAGACGTCGCGGACAAGAAGAGGAGGTGGTGGCTCCATCAAGGGATCGCAGGTAGGTGAGGATAACTTTTTTTTTTTTTTTTTTTTTTTATAAACAGGCCGTTACCTGCTGGAGTAATCCCAGCAGGTAACAGCCTATTTATTTACCTACCCCTGCGCCTGCTCGTGGCCGCCCGCACTTCCCTTTCTTCTATGGGACGCAGAAGGAATAGCTTAGGCGGCTGTGAGCAGGTGCGGGGGTAGGTAAGTGAGGCCATGGGTCTCAAATACAACTATTATTATACTCCGCAGTCTTTTCAGACTCCATAGTATAATAATCGGAGACCAAGGGGAGGTAAGGGAACATAAAAACCATTGTTACTCACCTCATCTGTGATCCGATGTTACTCTCGGCAGGCTTCGGCCCTCTGGTGACATCATCAGGTCGCGACTCTGGCCTGATCCACGTGATGTCTGTGCGCAATTAAACAGGCCCAAAAGTGCACCGGTGTCCAGGATAGGTAAGTAGCCCTGGTTTTTATGTTTGTAATCTCCCCTGGGTCTCCTATCATTATACTCTGGGGTCTGAAAGGACCCCAGAGTATAATAATAGTTCATGGGTGGGCCACTATGGGGCATAATACCGTGTGCAGGGGCCACTGTGGAGCATAATACCAGTGCAGGGGCCACTGTGGAGCATAATACCAGTGATGTGGCCACTGTGGAGTATAATACCAGTGCAGGGGCTACTGTGGAGCATAATACCAGTGCTGGGGCTACTGTGGAGCATAATACCATGTGCAGGGGCCGCTGTGGAACATAATACCGTGTGCAGGGGCCACTATGAGCATAATAATGTGTGCAGGGGCCGCTATGAGACATAATACCGTGTGCAGGGGCCACTGTGGAGCATAATACCATGTGCAGGGGTCACTATGGAGCATAATACCGTGTGCAGGGGCCACTATGGAGCATAATATTGTGTGCAGGGGCCGCTGCGAGCTATAATACCGTGTAATACTGTGTGCAGGGGCTGCTGTGGAACATTATAGTGTGTGTAAATGGGGCGTCATAAATAGGGGCTATGGCACCTGTTTATATCATACGCTATCTGTTTATAGTGACCGTGTGATGTAATTACAGCCTTGTCACATAGACATGTATAGGACGAGGCTGTAGTTACATTACATGGCCGCTATGAGGTGAATGACACTATGTAAACAGAGAAATGGTCACGGTGCTTACACAGGTACTACGGTTCATTCACACAGCTGATCAGTAGTGGTCCTGGGTTTTTGAGCCCCACTGATTATTAATGACCTGGAAAACATTTTAATTAGTTAACACCTGGGGCATTATTAATAAGGGGCGCTATTTATACAGGGTACATACGGACATTATTAATATAAAGATGCACTTGGGAGTATTATTCATTATGGGGGGTTATATCATATATTTTATAATTGGGGGTAGCAGCAGGATGGGTGTGCCAAAGATGTCTGTGTTGCAAACTTTACAGAGACAAGTCACAGCTGGAATAAGTGGTCATGGTGGTCCAAAGGGAAGAGAAGGGAAATGTGAAGGATTAGTCAGAGACGTCACCTGTAAGTCACAAAATGTTACTGCATTGTATTCACCTAAATGATAGAGGATAAATACCTGATAGATGGGGGTCTGTCTGCTGAGATCCCCACTAAGCCTGAGAATTGGGTTTTTGGGCTGAATATAGGCGAGTCGCTTGGTGAATGGACGAACCCGCATGGCTCTCATTCACTTCAATGGGAATGCCAAATATACCCGAAGTACAGTACTCAGCTATCTGCAGCGCTCCTATTATAGAGAATGGGGGCCATGTAGGCTCATCCTTCTACCAAGCAGAAGATGTGTGAAGTTATTTTCATTGTTAATGCCGTGTTGTTGATTTCTGATACTGAAGTAATACAGGAAGAAAAATTCTTAAAAACTGTTTTATAACTTTGTGTAATGTGTATATTGTGCAACGATAACAGCGTGTGAAGCTAGTAGCATGGAAACTCAATTTATTTTGGGGGGGCAGCCGTCTTTCTATAGTCTGCTTCAGTCAGCAAAGAGGCTAGGTTCACCACTGGGTACACCACCATACAAATGGTAGTGACTGTGCCTGATACCAAATGAGACGCAGTTCCAGTGAACTTTAATATTCGGCACCCTCACTACCAAATGTACAGCACTGCACTTTTAAATAATCCTGGAGACATCAATATCTATCTATCTAATCCATGTCTCTATCTATCTCTGTCTCTCATATCCATCCATCTATACCTCATATCTATCTATCTATCTATCTATCTATCTATCTATCTATCTATCTATCTATCTCATATCTCTCTCTCCATCAACACTTAATAGGCTCATGATTGATAAATCTGTGGGATCCAGAGCTGGATGCTGTAAGATGGACTCAGATACTAGTGAATATGTTTGACTATACCTGATTTTATTTGGAACCCTATCAGGATCAGTAGCATTAAATGTTCCCAGGATTGTGCCCGGCTTGAGACCTTCTTTCTCTCTGATTGTTTTAATTGCAGGAGAGAAAACTGGAGCATCATTTGTGTCTATCACACTTATGCTGACTGTTACATTGCTCCACACTACTGTTTTGTCCATTCTGAGTTTGTTACTTTGACATGAGAAGAATGGCTCTTCATTCTCAACCGATATGTCAACTGTTTTCGTGGGTGTTCCTTCAAAATCCAGAGGCTGAAAAAATTGAGGAAAAAAGTTGTAAAAGTTCAGGCTGTTATAGCTCATACACCATCCATCAAAGCTTATGTGCAATGGCTGTTTATACTATAAAACTATGTTAGATGTTACATGAGGCAAACCGGCTGCAGACATTTGAGACTGAGAATTTGTCGTATAGATGTAGCAGCTATAAAACAAATAGCACCAAACATATAGCATTAATAAATGATTGTTACACATTTATGAAAATTTCAACCACCATTCACTTTCAATGGGAAATGGCCATACTAGGCAAAGTTCATAGCAAGGAAATCATAAAACAAATTGTTAACACTACCAATGTTGGTTTGCTAACTGTATAGCTGCTACATCTGTACATCTGAATAGGGGAATGGGGTTGTTTCTGCAGCAAGCATATTGATTTCTACAGGCCCCATGCAGATGAATGACATGTAAAAATTACTACTAAAAAATCTGCTGCATGTAAACATATCCTTACACATGGACCAGACACATGGCCAGACAACGCAGGTGTCAAGTTTATTTTAGGAGAAATAAAAGAATAAATCCAGCCAAGTAGACTGTACTTTCCCTCTTATCAGTCATTCAGAAGTCATGTAAAGAATATGGCCAAGGTAAGTCTGAAGCTCTTGGCCCCAAAGCAAAATCAGAGCCCACACCCACCATGAGCCATGTTACTGGTTATGTTATATAGCAGATGGGAGTTTGGGCACCAGGGCTAACACAGCTAGCTCTATAGCTACCCCCCAAGCCAAGATGATTTATTAAGCTAAGGCTTAAGATAAGGCTATGTTCACACCTGCGCAGAAGTCTCCATTGGAGGCTCCGTTGCAATGTCCACCTAAAATTAGCGGACAAAAAAGTCCTGTACGGAGGATTCTTTCTTCTGCTGGTTTCAGTTTTAAAAATAATGGCCACCTGATGGACGTCATTATAGTCAATGGGGTGCACTGAGCTCCATGTGTAACCGCCATTACAGTGGTCTACCTATCCACTGCCCTCTGACAGACCAAAACAATGGAAAGGCGATGCCAGAGTGAACCTAACATAAATTTGCTAGATTCTGATTTAACCTGCATTAAAAAACTTGCCTACATACTATGTACCACATTTATTATGTGTTTTAGACTAAGGTTGCACGTAGCGAAACGCAGCTAAAAAAACACAATAGAAAAAACAAAGCAAAACTTTTTTCACTGCTTGCCTGTTGCCATTTAAAATTTTGCCTCCCACCCATATAAATATATGAAGAAAATGCATTTTGCAAAAACACATGCCTTTTTGAAAACATATTTTCCGCATTTTAAATTTCCTTTATTTCTTTTTAATCTCCACAAAGCGTAAACGCCACAACTTGGCAAAAACTGTGGCGTTTTACAGTACCTGAAAAGTGGATGGGATTCTGGCTAATCCTATCCACACATTGCAGAAAAAAATCCATAGTGGAAATGATTTTGCAAATTGCAGCATGTCAATTATACTGATGGAAATGGTAGTGTTTTCCATATAGGTATAATAGAGGCAGAAAATCTGGAGAGGAAAACTCTGCAGACTTTCCGTGAAAAACGCTGTGGAAAAAAAACACGATGTGTCTTTTCCGCAGCTTTTTTCGCTGCAGCTCGCTACGTGGGACCTTAGTCTTAGAAAATCTGTCTGCAGATATTTACCTTTATAATACTGAGAATTCCTTCATTGGTGACCGGGTCTGTCGTCAGGTTGTAATTTTGGTATTCATTTCCAGTTAATATCTTGAACTTGGCTCTCCAAGCAGGTGTCTTTGGCACATCCTTGTCATCTACTTTTAGCCGTAGAATGTCATTCTTGACTTCTCCCTCAGGAGCAGACAGTTCATACTGAAAAGAATAATGAAACATATATAATGTCTTATAGGGTTTTTTAAGCATTTGCTTACACAGGTCTAGCATTAATTTTAGCTTATTCAATTTAAATAATAGCGATCCACATTTACTAAGCAGTTTATACCAGTTGTAGTAGCAAAATGTTCCAAATGTCAACTCTGCATTATAATTTGTAGACTGTTTTTTCCAAATGCGGCAAAATTTATTAAGAGGTGTACACCTTTTAATAAATTTGGCACAAATTAATACAAATATCTCTTTTAGCCTGGGGCACCACATTGCAAAAACGCAGCTCTCTGGCCACAGTGGAAACGCCATGGCAAAGAAAGCTGCGTTTTACATTACCTGCAAAGTGTATGGGATTCTTGCTAATTCCATCCACACATTGCAGAAAAAAAATCCACAGCGGAAATGCTGTGATTTAAAAAAATGCCTGCATTTTTGAAAACCACAGCATGTCAATTATACTTATGGACAGGGCCGGCGTTAGGGGGGGGCAAACTGGGCAATTGCCCAGGGCCCCGTCCCCAAAGGGGCCCCCGGGATCCGGAACCTGATGACTCTGGATCCTGGAGTCAGGCCCGGCCAAATCAATAACAGAAAGGTACTGCGGAGCCCCTTTCCGAGGTGAGTAAAAATAACAAACATTTTTACTCACCTGTCCTTGGCGTCCGACATCATCTTCTGGCGTTCCGGACATCACCGCTGAGGCCAGGCCTCAGCTTTAGCGATCACGTGGGGCGTTGTGACAGCTTGCTTCACGTAATCGCTGAGGCCCAATCACAGGCCTCAGCGGTGACGTCCAGAACGAGTGACGTCAGCCGCAGAGAAGAAGCAGCCAGCGCCGGCGGGGATAGCGGTGCAGCGCGAGGAGGCCCAGCAGAGGTAAGACAAGGTGAGTATAACTGTGTTATTTTCCCTCACCTCCCCTGGGCCTTCAATTATTATACTCTGGAGTCTGAAGAGACCCCAGAATATAATATAATAGTAGCACTGTAGGGCCCCTGTGGAGCATTATACTGGGGGGCCCCTGTGGATAGCATATTATACTGTGTGGGGCCACTGTGGAGCATTATACTGGGGAAGGGGCCCTCTGGATAGCATGTTATATTCTGTGGGGCCTCTGTGGAAAATTATAATGTGGGGGGAGGCTCTGGAGATAATGTTATATTATGTGGGGCCACTTTGGAGCATTATGCTCTCCAGAGGGGCCCCCCAGTATAATGCTCCACAGTGGCCCCACACAGTTTAATATGCTCTTCAGAGGGGCCCCCCAGTATAATGCTCCAAAGTGGCCCCACAGAATATAACATGCTCTCCAGAGCCCCCCCACTTTATAATACTCCATAGAGGCCCCACAGAATATAATATGTTCTCCAGAGGGCCCCCTCCCCAGTATAATGCTCCACAGTGGCCCCCACACAGTATAATATGCTCTCCAGAGCCCCCTCCCCAGTATAATGCTCCACGGTTTCCCCACACAGTATAATATGCTTTCCAGAGGGGTCCCCCAGTATATTATACTGTGCGGGGCCACTGTGGAGCATTATACTGGGGGCGGGGGGCTCTGGAGAGCATGTTATACTGTTTTGGGCCACTGTGGAGCATTATATTGGGGGGGCTCTAAAGAGCATATTATACTGTTTTGGACCGCTGTGGAGTATTATACTGGGGAAACCTCTCTGGGCAGTATATTATACTGTGTGGAGGCCATTTCTGGAGCATGTTATACAGAGTGGGGTCACTGTGGAGCATTATTCTGGGGGGGGCATCAGCAGAGCATATTATATTGCATTATTCGGGGGGGACTAATGAGCATTATACTAGGGGGCCCTCTGGGGAGCATATTATACTGCGTGGGACCTACTGTGGAACATTATACTGGGGGGACGCTCTGGGGAGCATAATATATTGCGTGGGGCCACTGTGGAGCAAAATACTGGAGGGGGCACTGCGGAGCATTATACTAGCTGGGGCCCTCTGGGGAGCATATTATACTATGGGCCACTGTGGAGCTTTATACTGGGGGAAGGGACAGTGTGGGGAGCCTGTTATACTGTGTGGGGCCACTGTGGAGTGTATTATATTGTGTGGGGCTTTTCGGGAGCATATGTGGGGCCATTTTAGAGCATTATACTGGGGGGGACTGTGGGGAACATATTATACTGTGGGGGGCCACTGTGGAGCATTATACTGGGGGAACCCCTCTGGGGAGTATATTATACTGTGTGGAGGCCATTGTGGAGCATGTTATACTGTGTTAGGCCACTGGAGCATTATACTGGGGGGGCACTGTGGGGTGCATATTATACTGTATGGAGCATATTATATTGTGTGGGGCTGCTGGGAAGCATATTGCATACTGGGGCCACTAAGGGGTAGAATACTGAGTGGGCCACTGTGGAGTATTATACTGTGTGGAGCCTTACATACCATGTGGGGCCACTATGGGGGGCTCAGGGGAGCATTTTATACTGTGTGGGGTCACTGTGGAGCATTATATACCATGTGGGGAAACTGGAGGGCTCAGGAGAGCATTTTATACTGTGGAGCATTATATACCATGTGGAGCATTATACTGTGGGGGGGGGGCTCACAATTCCTGCTGGCAGCTCTGTGTGCTATGTCTGCATCACAGCTCCCTCACTATAATCTTGCACATACAGCTGTGAGGAACGCCCCCCCCAGTACAAGTCTATGAACGAGAACTGTCAGGGAGGGCGTTCCTCACAGTGCAGCTAGACTGTCAGGAACGCCTTTCTGACAGTAAACCGTGAAACTAAGACCGCCGATATCTCCAGCCCCGGGGCACATACCTGGAAAGCCGGCAGTGCGCTGAATTCAGCGTGCTGTCGGCTTTCTAGCGGTATGTAAAACAGCATATACATGAGGACGTGAAAGGTCTTCTTTAAGGAGTTTTCCAGCTCATTTTTATTGATGATCTATCCTCAGAATAAAACATCAATAAGAGATAAGTGATTCCCCACTGATCAGCTGTATGAAGGGGCTATGGCGCCTGTATATATCATACGCTGTCTGTTTATAGTGACCGTGTGATGTAATTACAGCCTTGTCACATAGACGTGTATAGGACGAGGTTGTAGTTACATTACATGGCCGCTATGAAAAGAATGACACTATGTAAACAGAGAAGGAATCACAGCGCTTACACAGGTACCACGGTTCATTCAAACAGCTGATCCTGGGGGTCCGGGGTATTGGAACCCCGATAATTTTTTTCCCTTTTTTTTCCTTTTTAATTAGGAAACATCTGGTGCATTATTAATAAGGGGCACTATTTAAAGGGGTGCACAGGGAAGTTATTAACTTAAAGATGCACTTGGGGGTATTATTCATTATAGGGGGTTATATTATATATTTTATAATTGGGGGTAGCAGGAAGATGAATGTGCAGGTGAGGACAATGTGGGTCAGGTGCCTGGAAAAGTGAGGAGCCAAAGATGTCTATGTTGCAAACTTTACAGAGACTGGAAGAAGTGGTCATGGCCATCCAGATGAAAGAGATGGGAAATGTGAAGGATTGGTCAGAGACGTCACCGGTAAGTCACTAAATGCTACTGCCCTGTATTCACCTAAATCGTCTGCAGAGCCCTGTGTAGAGCTGCTATATACCACTATACGCTCAATGTATACTGATAGTATCGGTATACAAACAAGTCCAAGTTGGGGGCCCACTTGGACATGTTCGCCCCCCTGTGCTGAACCCCTAGCTACGCCTCTGGTAACACCAGATAGTCAGCACATATGTAAGACTTCAGTGAAGGAGCTGTGGTGTAGGCGATTAGCAGGAAGCTGTTGGGTGGGGACCCAGAACAAGTTCCTCTGGTGAGCCTAAGGCCCTTCAGTCCGACACTGTATAACGGAGAACTATTATATATAAGGATGGGTTACTATACAGTGCTGGCCAAAAGTATTGGCACCCCTGCAATTCTGTCAGATAATACTCAATTTCTTCCAGAAAATGATTGCAATCACAAATGCTTTGGTAATAATATCTTCATTTAATTTGTCTTCAATGGAAAACCACAAAAAGAATTGTCAAAAAGCCAAATTGGATATAATTCCACACCAAACATAAAAAGGGGGTGGACAAAAGTATTGGCACCCTTTGAAAAATCATGTGATGCTTCTCTAATTTGTGTAATTAACAGCACCTGTTACTTACCTGTGGCACATAACAGGTGGTGGCAATAACTAAATCACACTTGCAGCCAGTTGAAATGGATTAAAGTTGACTCAACCTCTGTCCTGTGTCCTTGTGTGTACCACATTGAGCATGGAGAAAAGAAAGAAGACCAAAGAACTGTCTGAGGACTTGAGAAGCAAAATTGTGAGGAAGCATGAGCAATCTCAAGGCTACAAGTCCATCTCCAAAGACCTGAATGTTCCTGTGTCTACCGTGCGCAGTGTCATGAAGAAGTTTAAAGCCCATGGCACTGTGGCTAACCTCCCTAGATGTGGACGGAAAAGAAAAATTGACGAGAGATTTCAACGAAAGATTGTGTGGATGGTGGCTAAAGAACCTCGACTAACATCCAAACAAGTTCTAGCTGCCCTGAAGTCCGAGGGTACAACAGTGTCAACCAGTACTATCCGTCGGCGTCTGAATGAAAAGGGACTCTATGGTAGGATACCCAGGAAGACCCCACTTCTGACCCAGAGACATAAAAAAGCCAGGCTGGAGTTTGCCAAAACTTACCTGAGAAAGACAAAAACTTTTTGGAAGAATGTTCTCTGGTCAGATGAGACAAAATTAGAGCTTTTTGGGAAAAGGCATCAACATAGAGTTTACAGGAAAAAAAAAGAGGCCTTCAAAGAAAAGAACACGGTCCCTACAGTCAAACATGGCGGAAGTTCCCTGATGTTTTGGGGTTGCTTTGCTGCCTCTGGCACTGGACTGCTTGACCGTGTGCATGGCATTATGAAGTCTGAAGACTACCAACAAATTTTGCAGCATAATGTAGGGTCTAGTGTGAGAAAGCTGGGTCTCCCTCAGAGGTCATGGGTCTTCCAGCAGGACAATGACCCAAAACACACTTCAAAAAGCACTAGAAAATGGTTTGAGAGAAAGCACTGGAGACTTCTAAAGTGGCCAGCAATGAGTCCAGACCTGAATCCCATAGAACACCTGTGGAGAGATCTCAAAATGGCAGTTTGGAGAAGGCACCCTTCAAATCTCAGGGACCTGGAGAAATTTGCCAAAGAAGAATGGTCTAAAATTCCAGCAGAGCATTGTAAGAAACTCATTGATGGTTACCGGAAGCGGTTGTTCGCAGTTATTTTGTTTAAAGGTTGTGCTACCAAGTATTAGGCTGAGGGTGCCAATACTTTTGTCCGGCCCATTTTTGGAGTTTTGTGTAAAATGATCGATGATTTGACTTTTTTTTTTCATTCTCTTTTATGTTTTTTCATTGCAAGCAAAATAAATGAAGATATTATTACCAAAGCATTTGTGATTGCAATCATTTTCTGAAAGAAATTGAGTATTATCTGACAGAATTGCAGGGGTGCCAATACTTTTGGCCAGCACTGTATATAATTGGGAAACTTAAGTATGAGGGGGCTATTATAAGGGGAAACTATTATTTATAAGACGGGCTATTATTTATAAGGGGGGAACTATTATATATAAGGCATCCATTATAAGGGGGAGCTATTATTTATAAGAGGGGAACTTTTTATAAGGGGGGTATAATTGTTAAGTGGGCTTATTTATAAAGGGAGGCTATTAGTGATAATGGGGACTATTATTTATAAGGGTAACTATTATTTATGAGGGGGCTATTATTAATAAGGGAGCAGTATTATTTTTACGGGGTGTCTGTTACTGATAAGGGGGAATAATACTGATACAGGGCACTATTTATCATTTATAAGGGAGCTATTACTGATAAGGTGTAATATTATTTATAAGGAGGCGCTATAATAGCTGATGACTGGGTGCAAAAATCTATTAGGCGGTACAAAGGTGCTCATTTGAATTGTGTGTGGTAAAATGGGGCTTGTTATTACTTTTTTGTTGGCAGAAAGGAATTATTATAGCGGTTGTCACTGGAAGACGATGGTGTTGTTTGCATATCAGCATTTGGGGCCCCGCTTTTAATTTTGCCCAGGGCCCCACTTTGTCTAAAACCCGCCCTGCTTATGGAAACGCTGGTGTTTTCCGTATAGGTATAGTAGGGTCAGAAAGTCCAGAGGGAAAACTCTGTAGACTTTCTGTGAAAAATGCTGCGGAAAAAAAACGCAATGCAGCTCTGCCACGGTCTTTTCCGTATTGTTTTTTGGCTGCAGCTCACTACGTGGGGCCTTAGTCTTACTTAGACAAGCGTAAGGGCATAGCTCTGAATAATTGAATTTAGATGTTTCATTCAGTCCCATTGTCACAGATTTATAATATCCAGCACCTAACATTTGTGAAAGAATAGCTTGTTCAGTGCACTTTGGAGCAGTGGAAATCAAGAAGGGGCCAGACTGGAGGCGAAGCCTGAGGGGAGGGCCCACATGACGCAAGTACGGCTGGACAGCAGCTATTGGTCAATTTATAGGTAAGGTTGGTGGTAACTGTGTTTGATTGCAGAGGAGTGATGTTTAAAAGAAAAAGCCCACGAAGAGTAACGGCAGTTGTCGTGAGGAGGACACAGAGTGAAGAAGCTCCCGTCCACCCTCCATGTTTTTATGGATCTTGGATGGCTTGGCAATCTAGGAGATGACAGGAGGGTTGGGGGGTGGAAGTTGGGTTAGGAATGAGATAGGTTGCTGTCACAGCAGCCTGGCGGTGGGTCCTCGGAGTTGGGAAGAAAATGCCTGGTGGTATGGTTGGGGGGGAGCTTTGAGGCTCTGGACTCCCCAAGAAACAATGGCATGGCTGAGAATCATTTTTGGGCTGGCCTTAGGATATTCAGGATCTTTAAGGATGGATCCTTCATCACCTGGAGGATTGGTGATTTGGTGCCTTCGAGCTGGGGGGTACGGCTGGAGATAATTTATAAAAGGGGTGTTTAAAAGGCCAGTGTGTTGGCCCTGAGGACCTCCTGAGGCTTTAAAGGGAAATACGGGTTGTTGTTATATTGCTGTTTTTTGTAAATTTATTGTATGTTAATAAAGGGATGCTGTGGCCAATTCAACTCCACTTCTCTTGTGTCAAGTATTATTTATTCAGGTAAGGGGAACTATCGTAGAAGTGGAAGGACTAGAAGTTACTTCGTCATGCTTCGCTATCTGGCAGTCTCATGGATGAGCTTGAGTTTCGTGAATGTCAGGAAAACATTACCTGTCTGACTGCATTGTGCCAACTGTAACATTTGGTGGAGAAGGGTTAATGCTATAGGTTATTTTCAGGGGTTGGCCTAGGCCCCTTAGTTCCAATAAAGGAAAATGTTAATGTTTCAGCATACCAAGACATTTTGGACAATTGTATGCTTCCAACTTTGTGTGAATAATATGTGAAAGGCCTTTTTCCGTTCCAGCATGATTGTGCCCCAGTGCACAAAGCAACATCCATAAAGGTATGGTTGAGTGAGGATGGTGTGGAAGAACTTCACTGGTCTACACTGACCTCAACCCCATCAAACATCTTTGGGATGAACTGGAACAGAGACTGCGAGCAGGCCTACTCGTCTAACATTAGTGTTTAACCTTACAAATTCTCTTATAGATGAATGGGTAAAAATTTCCACAGACAAAACCTTGTAAAAATCCTTCTCAGATGAGTGGAAACTGTTTTATCTGCAAATGATGGGAGAGGTTGGTACTCAATATTAATGCCTATGGATTTAGAATGGGAAGACACTCCTGTAGGTGTCCCTATATTTTTGTCCATATAACGTATGTATAATTCCAGGTTAACACAGCAGCTATGTTGGTTTAGGTTGGCATGCAGGCTTCTTTCCCTTTATTTGTATTTTATTTTACAATTTTTTTAACATGAATGTATTTATTTTTGGTACATAATATGTCCACCCAGGAGGTTAAAAAATACCTCTAAAGTATATTTACAATTTATAAATGTTTTAAATTTAGCAGTTTTCCACTGTAACTCAGTCATCCGTAGAAGCAGGGGAGTAACTACTGGGGTAGCAGCGGTATAGGCTGCCACAGGGCCCGGGACACTTGGTCCCTGATTTTTTTTTTTTTTTTTTTTTAATAGGCCGTTACCTGCTGGAGTAACCCCAGCAGGTAACGGGCCCTATTTACTTAACAATCCCCGCTCCTGCCCATGGCCGCCTGCACTTCCCATTCTGCGGTGACAGTGAGCAGGAGCAGGGATCGGTAAGTGAGGCCACGGGCCGCGAATCCCGCAAACACTGCTATCATTATACTCGGGGGTCTTTTCAGACCCCCGAGTATAATGATCGGAGGGTCAGGGGAGGTGGGGGAACATAAAAAACACTGTAACTTACCTACTTACTCCTACGCTCCGCAGGCTCCACAGGCTTCGGGCCTGTTTAGTGACGTCACGTGGGCCGGGCCTGCGTCATTATGCGTCACGACACTGGCCCGGCTCACGCGACATCTGGTCCAACATTGAAAATGGCTGAAGTAGCGGGGAGTACACTGGAGCCAGGGAGAGGTAGGTAACATTGTTTTTTTTTTGTTTGTATGCTCCCCTGGGTCTCCAGTTCAGGGAGGGGCCCCATGTCAAATGTTCGCCTTGGGGCCCAGCCATTCCTAGTTACGTCACTGCATAATAGCTCCAGTTATAAAGAAAAACAGATTCCTGGCAGAGCTGATCAGCTGTGCAATTTCGGGGAAGCATCCAGTGATCACTTGATCCAACAGACAACGTTGCTGCTTCCTATGTTAGCTAAATACTGTTGTGATCAGGGAATGATACGTAGACAGCAAAAAAAAGCCAGAATTGGCTATAAATCACTTCTGTCTTCTTTTCAGAGCACCTGACTTGTCCCTGCTAGAATACATGTGCATAAGTGTTACATAGTATGGGTGAAAAGGAGGGAGTGCCCCCTTGTCTTTTGAGGGGACTTTATATGAAACAGCTTTCCCCCATATTTCTATGACTGTATAACAAGAAGGGATAAAAATTAAGGTTTAATGCAGTAACGTAAAAAGATGGTGGATGTCAAGAAACAGTCAGTAGTCATTAGAACATACATAATTTTTTACAATGCAAATATCCACTATGTGATGCTTATTTTCACAGAATATTTTCATAAGGACTCCATTTTCAGATAGAAAGCTCCAAATCCCTTGTTAATCTACAAGTTAAAATTTTGGTTGCATGCAGCTAGCAGCAGAGAAGAAAATTAACTTTTAATCTGTATGCCGTTTGAGGAACCCTGTCTCAGTTGCCCACATCAGAGCACTTGTTTTTGTGTGCCGTCAAAACCCAGCGCCGTCTCCTGACAAGAAAGTCCATGTGCGATGGCCACAGGTGAAAACCGATGGTCCAGCAGACATGTCACTGCCCTCATTTGTATAAAGTTTAAAGAGGACTTTTCATGTCCCCATGCACATGCGGTATTATATACCGCTAGAAAGCCGACAGTGCGCTGAATTCCCCTTATGTGCCCCGGGGCTAGAGATATCGGTGCCGTTAGTTTAGATACCGATCTCTGCCCACTGTCAGAAGGGCATTCCTGACAGTCTAGCTGGGCTGTAAGAAACCCCCCCTCAGAGTGGACAGAGATCGACAGCCCGGGGCACATAACGGGAAAACCAACAGTGTGCTGACATGAAAGGTCCTCTTTTTGTTGCAGATTTTGCTGCGTTTTTTGAGCCAAAGCCAGGAGTGGATTTAACGGAAGGAAGAAATATAAGTTTTAACTTTACAGTATATTTCCTAACCTTTTTCAAGCCACTCTTGACTTTGACTCAAAAATCTGCAGAAAAATCTGCAATAAAAAAAGCAACTTTTCCACAAAGTGGGGCTTTAGCCTAAAAGTTAATTTTTTTCAGCAGCAAGATTGCACTTTGACCCAGAAAAGGTATGTTCACTATGTCACTATCAGCACCTACAACACACGTATAAATGGTTTAGAAGAGATTTTGGTGGTGGTAGACATCCTATAAAGTCTATGACTGTTTAACAAGAAGGGATTTTTAGCTGTTAAAGAATAAATTACAATTCAGTGTTTAATAATACTCACTTTGTCGGTGGTGAACACAGGCATATTATTGTTCCCATCCTCTATACGGATAATAATGGTAGTGGTGCTTGCCAATGGTTCAGGTGCACTGTCACGTGCCCCTACAATCAGCCTGATGATGCTCGCAGCCTAAGTGGCAAATGTCAAAAAATGTAATTTAGACAGGTCCAAAATCTCACTGGTTTAGCATTCCTTTATTTGGAGCATTGGTGGGGTCCTAGCATTTGGACTCCACTGAGTAAAAAGTGATGGCACTTGGCATTCACTTTCTGTGAGGGAAATATCCAATTAAGCACAGCAGAAACCAGGGTTACAAGTAAAAAGGCAGTAAGGTTCAATGGCAGATTATAACCAAAAATAGTTATAGTGAATAAATTAAAATAAAATCAAAATGACAACAAACCTCAAAATTTAAGCAGCCTTTCCCACGAATTAAACCATTGACAGGATCTATACTAAATTTTACACTAGGGATGTCAGGTATCTGATTAACAAGATAATATGCAATTTTAGAATTTAAGGAGTCTTCCTTGTCATGATCGATTGCCGTGACTTGAAAAATTGGATTATCTGAAATAAATCAGAAAAAATATTAGTGAGTTTCACAGCCCAAATCCTACTGAAATACCTCATACAGTATACAAATATTAAGTTCACCTGTAAGCCACTGCAGCAAAAACACATCTGGAATCACCTACAGAAATTGCTGCAAATATTCCACAGCAAAGGCTGAAATTCATGCTGCTAGTTTAACCTAGTAAAACCCCCAAAGCAGGTCACCTTACGATATGAGGAATAGTTTTGCTGCTACTGTAGATTGCAATCTCTCCATGTGTAGCGATAAGCCTGAAGTTTCGAGCTGAATTTTCTGTTTCAATAATTTTTATTAAATTTTCCAAATATATGACATTAGAAAGTACTTAAACAGTCAATATCGCAAACATCGAAACTGGTAAAGTAAAACATTCGTCAGAATACTAGGGAGGACGTACACAGATAACACACACCACATAAGGAAAGGGCGAGGAAGGGGGGGAAGGCAGGTCAGACCAGAGTAACCATAAACATCCACAATTTATTTGGCGAGGTGAGTTTGGCTGTTGACAGGACTGAACCAGGTACTATAGATTCTAGGTGCAGCAAAGGATCGGATCGAAGAGCCAAAACTCATGCCTCAAAGTGCAGCAATATTGACACAGAGCAACAACCAATTAGAGAAAGGCTTCCCTTTGGTCAGCCAATTAACTCGTCTACTGAACAGATTAACTAATTAACAAACTAACCAGCTTACCTACTAACTAACCAAGGGGGAGCAATGCGGGCTCGCCAACCACTTCTCCCAAACCATTTTATATTTAGGAAAGGAAAATCGAGCTGAATTTTCTGAAACCAATAGAACTACTATTGTCTTCAGACTCCAGAGTATAATAACCGGAGGCATGGAAACACAAAAAAACAGCTCACTTTCCCTCACCTCTCCTGGGCATCTGGTGTTCCTTTGGGGTTCTTCCTGGGTCATCATGCACATTAAATAGTCATAACTTTGGCTCGCCCCATGTGGCTTATGAGTCCCTATTAGGCCTCAGGGGCACAGAAGAAGACCCCAAAGAAGCGCGGGATACCACAAGGATGCCCAGGAGAAGGAAAGTGAGTATAACTGTTTATTGTTTTGCCATGCTTACATTTATTATACTCTGGGGTGTGAAGAGACCCCCGAGTATATTAAAAGCACTTCCAGTTCGTGACGAACAAGTAGAGGCCAAAATGAAAATTTGAACCTAACCACCGATCCTCTATCTAACTCATCCAAAATTAGGATTTAGGGGTACTGATTTACGTGGTCATGCAGTAGGGAAAGCAAATCAAAAAGAGTCTTCATTACCAGACTTGTAAGCATTAGAATAGTGGGGCTTGTGATCTCACTGTATAGAGCTATAGTGAAACCACATCTCAAATAATTCTAGTTCTGAAGGCCTACAAAAAGATACTAATAAAATATAATGGGTCCAAAGTTACGTTATAACATTTTTTGGAGGGTCTCAATCATAAAACCTATAAGAGGAGGTGTAAAGAGCTTAATTTGTATAGCCTGAAGGAAAGTATGGAAGGAGGAGACAAGATCACTAGCTAGATGGACCATGTGGTCTTCTGTGTTCAGTGTTCTGTGATTCTGTAACTTACCCAGATTTGCAGTTTCTTTTACTGTAACTTCATATGTGTTTTTATCAAATACTGGGGCATTGTCATTTAGATCCTTTACTTCTACATTAAAAATAAGTGACTTGTCCACAATCTTGCCAGTTGCTCTCTCTGCAGCATCAAAGCGAATCTATATGCAAAAAAATAAAGATGTGGCTATAAAGTGGGAGTCTGTAATCGTAGTCAGCTTGCCCAGCCAAACATCTATAGGCACAAACAAATTACAGTATAATGTTTTGTTATATTATATTCTTAGTCCCATGTAATACTTCAGTAAATCTGTGGGAAACTCACTTTATCTGTGATGTACACCAGATTCTGAATTAAGGGAACCCCTTCCCTTATGATCATTATTTGGAGCCTAACAGGTGGAAGGCATCATCCTAACTGAAATATCTCAAGTTGCTATAGGTACAGTACACGCTAGTTGTGAAAGGAAACCTGCAATGTCTGCACGCTTGACTAAAGAATATATGACTCCTGTGCGTGACTATATCTATAAACTAGATGAGCTGGCTATTATACCATTGCATACAAAACATGTTTGTGCTAGGAGAGAATGCTCCATTGTTTGCTCTATGACGCTATATAATGGCACAAAGCCTGGGGCTGGCATATTGTGTGACATATAAGAGACTGAGTTTCCCATACTCACAACAAAAAGTGGTGTCTTTTCTCTGTCAATAGCACGGTTCACAAAAACCTGGCCGGTGTGATCATTGATTTGGAACAGGCCGACTTCAGGAGGTTCATCCACTCCAGGCCCACTGATAAGATACCGAATTGTGTAGTTTTCTGATCTGTCATTGAAGAGCTGTAAACATAGAAAAATTGCACATAGGTAAAGTAAGAATGATGAACAAGTAATGATAAAACTGCTAGAGACTAGTGAGACTGCAGGTCCACTACTGATAGGAAGCCCCTGTCACAACTGTTTGGTCAAGAGAACACATATTTCCATATTTGAATATTTGTCTGTAAACCATGTATGAACCAAGATACATTTCTATCATCTCTCCTAACATGTCTGCTAAAATAACAATTCGGCTGTATACTTTCTTAGAACTCTGCATTTCTTAGAACTCGGCACAGCCTCAAGTGCATTGGTGGCGGAGCCTGATTTGCCTACAGACATCTGCCAGACATCTCTCTCACCCCTGAAATTGCAGCCCAAGACCACCCTTTAGCAGTCAGTAACATTTCCCACATTGACCAGCGTCACTGCTGTCTGTAGGCAAATTAGCCCCTGCCCCTGATGTACTTGCTTACTATATCTATAAAAAGATCTGCAATGTTTCATCAGTTTGTCACCAAAAAATATTGTTTCAGATTAAAGACCCTTACAAAGCACAATGATGCTAGGTTCACACTAGTGTTCGGTTTCCGTTCTTTCAGTCTGCTTGGTGACCCACAAAACAAAAAAAACCCTAACCGCTTAAAAAGTGGTTACCCACGGAAACCTGCAGATCCCATTGAATATAATGGAGTCAGTCGTATTTCCACCCAAAATGCAGGACTTTTCTCTCCGCATACTTTAAGGGGGAGTCCGCCAAGGGTCACACAACTCTAGTGTGGCCGCAGCCTTATTGATTTGGGAGACATTTCTGACCTGATAGACACTCTGACCTGTTTGGAGACAGAAGTTAGTCATACTAATCACAGGTTATCCCTCAGTTTATATGCTTTATATTCAAGGGTAATGTGGATTGTGAGTTAATGTGTATATAATTATAGTGGTACTTTGCTGCCATCTGATGACCAGATAATTGCTAAATCTGTAGTGAGTAGCACAGGGGTTAAGGTTTGTGCTTTGTTTTGTTTAGAGTATGCTGGGTGGGTTTTTCATCTTTTCACAATTGGTCCTAAGGGTATGTCCTCATGTAGGAATCTGGCAGTAATTTTGAGATGGAGGACACCTCAAAATAAATGTCAAATTCCGCCCTGAATCTGCCTCCCATTGTTTTCGATGGGAGGTAGAGATTGAAGCAGGATGCTAAAAAAATAACCTGCAGTGCGAGTAACTCACCCATTCATCTGAGCCTAATCAGCAAGCGGAAAGTAAAGAGGATTTTGGGGTGGAAATCTGGAATTCCTGTTCACTTTCTTCCATGTGAACTAACCCTTAAAGTAAAGGTTTTATACGGCTTTGCAGCAGGAGAAAGAGTGCTTGTATATGAATATTAGAGATGAGCAAATCTCTCAAAAGTTCGATTTGGCACTTCTATTCGAAGTGCCAAAAAAATTCTCTTTGATCCGAATTACTTTGCGGCGAATATCGCTAAAAAACACCTATTTCCTAGCTTCAGAGAGCCTGTATAGTGGAGTAGAACACTGTGCCTTGCAGTAACACGCATAGGGAGCCTACTGTGGTAGTCAAACAATACTGTGAGTCCGAATGACACGCACATGACAGGCGTCGCTCTTAGAATCGATGCACACTTCACTTATTTGGGCAGTTACGGGGCCAAAACTGACCATATATCTCAAGTATGAACCCAGCCTTACAGGCCCATGTTAGTGCCAGGTAGAAAGAACCGTGCAGAGACATAACATCGTGAAAGAGCGCACTCCTTTTACACCGTCGTCTGTCGATTCCACATATATGTCTACAGAGTGGCAAGGCGACATAATGTGGAGTTGGTAGCAGCACCATTAAACCACAGAGTGGCAAGGCGACAATGGCGGCAATGTGGAGGTGGCAGCAGCATGAGGAGGCCATACAGTGACCCAGTGGTAGCGGCATTAGGACATACAGCGACCCAGCAGTGACTGTGGTATTAGGAGGGCATACAGTGACCCAGTGGCAGAGGTGGAGGTAGTAGCAGCCTTAGGAGGGCATACAGTGACCCAGTGGCTGCGGCATGAGGAGGGCATACAGTGACTCAGTGGCTGCGGCATGAAGAGGCCATACAGTGACCCGGTGGCAGCAGCATGAGGAGGACGCAGAGTGACCCAGTGGAAACAACATGAGGCTGCCATACAGTGATCCAGTGGCAGCGGCATGAGGAGGCCATACAGTGACCCGGTGGCAGTGGCATGAGGAGGGCATACAGTGACCCAGTGGCAGTGGCATGAGGAGGCCATACAGTGACCCAGTGGCAAAGGAATGAGGAGGGCATACAGTGACCTGGTGGCTGCGGCATGAGGAGGGCATACAGTGACCCGGTGGCAGTGGCATGAGGAGGGCATACAGTGACCCAGTGGCAGTGGCATGAAGAGGCCATACAGTGACCCAGTGGCAAAGGAATGAGGAGGGCATACAGTGACCTGGTGGCTGCGGCATGAGGAGGGCATACAGTGACCCAGTGGCAGCGACATGAGGAGGGCATACAGTGAACCAGTGGCTGCGGCATGAGGAGGGAATACAGTGACCCAGTGGCAGCGGCATGAGGAGTACACAAAGTGACCCAGTGGAAGCAGCATGAGGATGACATACAGTGACCCAGTTCCTCCCCTGTGTGACTTTGTTCGCCTAGGAAAATGAGGTGTAGAACAGTGTGACACCATTGTGCCCTACACATGTGGTATGCTGGAGGAGCACTGTGAATTGTCCCTGCAGTGGAGGCTGAGGTGGACATTGTTGCAGGAACAACGGTGTCAGAACGTGGAAGCAGAAGCGGCATCACCTGGCCAAAAAGTTGCTGGTGACAAGGTGACAATGTGAAGTTGGCAGCAGCATGTGAAGGGCGTATAGTGACCCAGTGGCTGCGGCATGAGGAGGCCATACAGTGACCCGGTGGCAGCGGCATGAGGAGGGCATACAGTGACACAGTTGCAGCAGCATGAGGAGGACGCAGCGTGACCCAGTGGAAACGGCATGAGGAGGCCATGCAGTGACCGAGTGGCAGCGGCATGAGGAGGCTATACAGTGACCCAGTGGCAGCAACATGAGGAGGCCATACAGTGACCAAGTGGCAGCAAAATGAGGAGGCCATACAGTGACCCAGTGGCAGCGGCATGAAGAGGCCATACAGTGACCAAGTGGCAGCAACATGAGGAGGCCATATAGTGACCCACTGGCAGCAACATGAGGATGGCATACAGTGACCAAGTGGCAGCGGCATGAGGAGGCCATACAGTGACCCAGTGGCAGCAGCATGAGGAGGCCATATAGTGACCCAGTGGCAGCAGCATGAGGAGGGCATACAGTGACCCAGTGGAAATGGCTTGAGGAGGGCATACAGTGACCCAGTGGCAGCGGTATGAGGAGGCCATACAGTGACCAAGTGGCAGCAACATGAGGAGGCCATACAGTGACCCAGTGGCAGCAACATGAGGAGGGCATACAGTGACCCGGTGGCAGCGGCATGAGTAGGGCATACAGTGACACAGTGGCAGCAGCACGAGGAGGACACAGAGTGACCCAGTGGAAACGTCATGAGGAAGCCATACAGTGACCAAGTGGCAGCAACATGAGGAGGCCATACAGTGACCCAGTGGCAGCAACATGAGGAGGCCATACAGTGACCCAGTGGCAGCAACATGAGGAGGCCATACAGTGACCAAGTGACAAGTTGAGCGCTCAGGGCCCCCCCGGTCGGACATGCGAGAGGATGAACGATGGCACAGTAGGCAGCAGCCAACTTGCTACGTAGTATGTCTCTATAGTAGTTCAGTTTGTCCTACCTCTCAGCGGGTGTAAAAAAGGCCCCTATTTTTCCCTGGTAGCAAGAGTGTAACATGGTGGAGAGCCAGTAGTCATCTCTCTGCCGAATGGTGACAATTCGGATGTCACTGCGCAAGGAAGTCAGCATGCACCGGGCCATTTGCGCAAGTGACTCAGAAGGACTCCCTGCATCCATCTCCACTGCATACTGCCACTGTGTGTCTGGGTCATCTGCCTCATCCTCCTCATCTCCCTCTGGCTGTTCTGGTTGCTCCTGCTCCTCCTCTCCACCCATTTGACTACACATTGTTTGTGCTCCAATGTCCTCCTCATCCTCCTCCTCCTCCAGTTCAGCTACTACAGGGCTCATGTGGACTTGAGATGTAGACGCCACATCTCCAGTCCCCTGACCAGCCAGATTGATAAGCATCTTTTCCAGGATGTGAATCAGTGGAATGACATTGTTCATCCCGTCGTCCTGGCGACTGACTAACAAATTGGCCTCCTCAAAGGGAACTAACAAACGGCAAGTGTCACGCATGAGCTGCCACTGGCTAACGTTAAAGTTACACAGGGGAGTACCTCTGTGTTCTTGGATCATCAAGAAATCATTTATGGCTTTTCTCTGTTCATATAGTCGATCCAACATATGGAGGGTTGAATTCCAACGGGTGGAAACATCGCATATCAGCCTATGTTGTGGGAGGCCATTAAGCCGCTTCAGCTCAAGGAGGGTGTGCTTGGCGGTGTACGAGTGGCTGAAGTGCATGCAAAGTTTCCTTGACATTTTTAGGATGTCTTGCAGATGGGTGGAACACTTAAAGAAACACTTGACAACCAGATTGAACATGTGCTCCATGCAGGGCGCATGGCTCAGCCCTCCTTGACGCAAGGCCGACACCATGGTCTTCCCGTTGTCAGTCACCATTGTTCTGATTTTAAGTTCTCTTGGAGAAAGCCAGGATTCGATTTCTTGATTGAGGACATGGAGCAGTTCCTCCCCTGTGTGACTTTGTTTGCCCAGACAAACGAAGTGTAGAACAGTGTGACACCGCTGTGCCTGCACATGTGGTATGCTGGAGCAGCACTGGGAATTGTTCCTGCAGTGGAGGCTAAGGCGGACATTGTTGTAGGACCAACGGTGTGAGAACGTGGAGGCAGAAGCTGCGTCACCTGTCCAAGTTGTTGGTGTGTCTGGGCGGGCACCACATTAACCCAGTGGGCCATAAATGACATATATTGTCCTTGACCACATGTCGGCGCTGCTGGGCACTTTGGCAGACACCGACAGGCTCAAGGACTGGCCCACCTTCTCTTCTACAAATTTGTGCAGGGCTGGTACTACCTTCTTGGCAAAGAAATGATGGCTTGGGACTCTCCACCTCGGCTCGGTGCAAGCCATCAGTTCTCTGAAAGGTGCAGTGTCCACCATGTGGAAAGGGAGTGACTGCAGCACCAGCAACTTGGACAGGAGCAAGTTCAGCTTCTGCACTGTTGGATGAGTGCATGCATACTGTTGTCTCTTAGATATAGATTTTGTGATCGATTGCTGACGCAATGACTGACTAGGAGGAGGAGCAGGAGCATCACGACCAGCAGATGATGGGAAGAACACACAGCTTACTTCAGCTGAGGTGGTGGAGCCTTGACTGCCTGAAATGGGGTGCGTGCCACTGGGTGCTGCAGCGATTGCTGCGACAGGCTGTACCACCACATTGGAGCCACGGATCCCCCAGGCCACATTATGGTGATGCTGCATATGTTGGTGCAGAGCTGTGGTGCCAACATTGGCACCGTGGCCACGCTTCACCTTGTGCCCACAGATTGAACTTATGGACATGTTCACCTCCCCCGGCAGCTTTACAAAAAACTGCTACACCGCCGAGTAGGTGATTTTACCCCCAACACTCCGCAATAACTGACTGTTACCGCCACTGCCTCCGTGAACCCCTGCACTACTGCTTTCCAGACAAGTAGGCTGCTGTGAACCCCAGGCACATTTAGCTCCCGACCTCACACTGCTGACTCCCCCGATGTCTCATGCGCAAGCTGCAACCCTCTTCTCCTGATGACTCTGTCACCCAGTTCCCAATTACGATCGGCTACATCGTCATCCACTGCTGTCTGCAGGTTACCGATGTCCTCCTCAACACCAGCTCCCATGCCACTCTCCTCATCACTACTTGCCCGCCTACCGCAGGAAGCGGCGGATGTCTCCTCTACATCTTGGCTGAGCAGTAGCTGCTGACTGTCCTCTAGTACCTCCTCCTCACTGTACAGTCATGGCCAAAAGTTTTGAGAATGATACAAATATTAATTTTTACAAAGTCTACTGCTTCAGTTTTTCTAATGGCAATTTGCATATACTCCAGAATGTTATAAAGAGTGATCAGCTTAACAGCAATTACTTGCAAAGTCAATATTTGCCTAGAAAATGAACTTTATCCCCCAAAACACATTTCAACATCATTGCAGCCCTGCCTTAAAAGGACCACCTAACATCGTTTCAGTGATTGCTCCATTAACACAGGTGTGGGTGTTGATGAGGACAGGGCTGAAGATCAATCTGTCATGATTAAGTAAGAATGACACCACTGGACACTTTAAAAGGAGGCTGGTGCTTTCCATCATTGTTTCTCTTCTGTTAACCATGGTTATCGCTAAAGAAACACGTGCAGTCATCATTGCACTGCACAAAAATGGCCTAACTGGGAAGAGTATTGCAGCTAGAAAGATTGCACCTCAGTCAACAATCTATCGCATCATCAAGAAATTCAAGGAGAGAGGTTCCATTGGTGCCAAAAAGGCTCCAGGGCGCCCAAGAAAGACCAGCAAGCGGCAGGACCGTCTCTTAAAAGTGTTTCAGCTGCGGGATCGGGCTACCAGCAGTGCAGAGCTTGCTGAGGAATGGCAGCAGGCAGGTGTGAGTGCATCTGCACGCACTGTGAGGCGGAGACTCTTGGAGCAAGGCCTGGTCTCAAGGAGGGCAGCAAAGAAGCCACTTCTCTCCAGAAAAAACATCAGGGACAGACTGATATTCTAAAAAAGGTACAGGGAGTGGACTGCTGAGGACTGGGGTAAAGTCATTTTCTCTGATGAATCCCCTTTTCGATTGTTTGGAACATCTGGAAAACAGCTTATTCGGAGAAGAAGAGGTGAGCGCTACCACCAGTCTTGTCTCATGCCAACTGTAAAGCATCCTGAAACCATTCATGTGTGGGGTTGCTTCTCAGCCAAGGGAATCGGCTCTCTCACAGTCTTGCCTAAAAACACAGCCATGAATAAAGAATGGTACCAGAATGTCCTCCAAGAGCAACTTCTCCCAACCGTCCAAGAGCAGTTTGGCGCTCAACAATGCCTTTTCCAGCATGATGGAGCACCTTGCCATAAAGCAAAGGTGATAACTAAATGGCTCAGGGAACAAAACATAGAGATTTTGGGTTCATGGCCTGGAAACTCCCCAGATCTTAATCCCATTGAGAACTTGTGGTCAATCATCAAGAGACGGGTGGACAAACAAAAACCAACAAATTCAGACAAAATTAAAGCATTGATTCTGCAAGAATGGACTGCTATCAGTCAGGATTTGGTCCAGAAGTTGATTGAGAGCATGCCAGGGAGAATTGCAGAGGTCCTGAAGAAGAAGGGTCAACACTGCAAATATTGACTTGCTGCATTAACTCATTCTAACTGTCAATATAAGCTTCTGTTACTCATAATATGAATGCAATTATATTTCTGTATGTGATAAAAACATCTGACAAACACACATAAAAACCAGAGGGCAGCAGATCATGTGAAAATATAATATTTGTGTCATTCTCAAAACTTTTGGCCATGACTGTACAGTGGATCTGAGCCCACAGCATAGAGTAGTTCTCTAGCTGAGGGAACAGAAAAGGACAGAGGCAGGTTGAGGACAGGTGAGGGCACAGGGCCTGCTGCCAGCCATGTCAACTAAGGGTTGTGTCTGACGAACTCACCGACTCTTGGCTGGGGGCTATCTGATGTGACTTGGGATGAATTGGATGACCGAGTCAACCAGTGTACAACCGTTGGGTTGCTGGTCAAGAAACGACCACTACTTGACACTGGGAGCTCAGGCCTCTGTAACTGACCCCTGCTGCCACGCCCCCTTACTCTGCTGCGACCCGTGCCTGCGCCAGAAACATTTACACCTGTGGCCCTCCCCTGTGTGCATGGCCTCTCGCTTTTCTGTCTGACATACTGTTTGATGAAAAAGCTTAATTGTAAAGGGCAAAAAGGCCTGTTATTTTCTACTTTGAAGAGAACGTCAAATATGCCCCTTATTTCTTCACCCATTAATGAACACCAATAAAAAAAGCGTGATAAAGGCAGAGATTTGTGGCTCAGAATTATTGAATTATTGACAATTCTATTTATAAATGGCCTGCAATTTTATACAAAATAGCGAATATGGTCCTTTTTATGTTTTTTGACACTAATAAACACCTTTAAATAAGTGATAACAGCTAAAAATTATTGAATTAATATTGACAATACTGTATTGAAAAACGTCCTGCAACTTTATACTGGTAACAAAATGGAGAATATGGTCCTTTTAATGTGTTCTGACACTAATAAAGACCTTTAAATAAGTGATAACCGCTAAGAATTATTGAATTATTGAATTTTTATTGACAATACTGTTTTAAATTATTGCTTGCAACTTTATACTGGTAACAAAATGACGAATATGGTCCTTTTTATGTGTTTTGACACTAAAAAAGACCTTTAAATAATAGTACTGAATTATGTTATAACTTTAAGTACAGTGAATAAGCCCCTTATAATAAACACCTTTAAAAAGGCTTTTTTTTTACAGATACGTGCAGATATGGCTTTGGCACAATAGTACTGAATTATGTTATGCCTTGTAAGAACAGTGAATAAGCCCCTTATAAAAAAAAAAAAAAAAGGCTTCTTTTACAGATACGTGCAGATATTAGTGTATGATATTTAAATTTTTTTGCTGTACTGCACTGCAAAAGGCTTGTTGTGTTCCACCTTGAAGACACAGATATGAGTAATGAGCAGCAGTATAACGGCAGTGAGTGCTGCAATGTGAATTATTCTGCAAATTGTTGCTCTAAATGAGCCTGCAACCACCCCAAATTCTTCTCTCAATTCCTCCCTATGCTTCCCCTACAGTTCTAAGGCTCAGCCTCTTTCCCTGAACTTCTATCTGTTTTCTAAGTCTTTCCCTAGCTCCTGCCGACATCTGTCCCTACAGTAAGAGCGATGTAGAATGACTACCTAAAATGGCTGAGGGTTTTTATAGGGCTGTGACATCACAGGTCCTGCTGGCTGCTGATTAGCTGCACGCGTGGCATTGTGGGTGATCCCGCGCTCCCAGAGTCCCTTCCCCCTTGTCCTAACACTTGTGGCGGCCATTTAAAAAAAAAAAAAAAATTAAAAAATGTAATTCGATGCATCGAAGCATGAGGAAATCCAGAATCGTGGCGAATCGAAGATTTCCTGAAATTCGGATAGAATTCCACTTGTGCAGAATCGATTCACTCATCTCTAATGAATATGCCAGGAAGCACATGTGGGTCTCCCTTCTGGAGGAACACTGTGGAGTTGGGCCCCATACTGGTTATAAGCCTGAGGCCATGATTGGCTGGTTGTGTATAGTCTCTGAGTTTGTCCATATTACGCATTCACTGCATTACATTAACAACCAAAAAGTATGTTTTGGTTGTTAATGTAAAAATTTAAGGGGGCTTCCAGGATTTTGATATCAATCCCTCCAGTAAGACCTGTATTTCCTTCAGCATTGAACCATAGGGACATGTTCCACCAAGAAGAATGATGGTAACACCAAATTTATTCATACATTGCCAGGAGAAAAAACAGAAAAGTAGCAAAGCTGTGAGAAAAAAAATATGCTGCAAGTTGTGTTCAGAGACAGCCAGAATACATCTAGTGAAACATAGGTACAATACACCCATCTGACTGAAACCAAAGGCACATCTGCATTTGAGGTTCCATTAGCAGTTTTTGTTGCAGATTCTAACAACAATCATGGGCAATTTTTTTTGTCTGGAAAAATTACAGAGACCATAAAAGAAATCCATCAGATCCCATCATAGTCAGTGGGGTCTGTCAAGCACTTTTGGTGCCTGTGGGTTTGTGTCTGGTTTTCTGTTGCTACATTTTAAGACTACATTCACATCTCTGCTGAATGTCTGTCCGGAGCAGATCCACTAGACTTTACGGATACAAAACTGTTGGAAGCTTGAATTTGTCTTCCCGCAATTTCAATAAAAAAAAAATGGACACATAAGAGAGACGATGGACCCCATTATAGTCAATGTGGTCCCTTGGGCTCCGTTCATGTCCATTATTGTCGAGATCCTTTTTTTTTTTTCTTTTTTCTATTCCTCCAATAGACCTCCAAAAGAATGGAAATGAAGGCAATGTGAACAAAGTGTAATCGAAGAGAAAAAAGGAAAAATGATGGAGATGTGAACCCAGTCTTAAGACAGAAAACAGACTTTTTCCAGCATGACAGCATGTGCATGTGCATATACATACACATATATACACAAATATACATCTTTCACATGACTGTCACATGACAGTACAGCATAAAGAAATGTTACATGAGAACTGAGAAATGAGAAATGAGTTACATGAGTCTGATTCTTACATCTCCAGCATATTTTGGGAAGGGTCCTGGATCATTTTCTTCCAACACTATAGTTGTCAGGACCCATCTTCTCTTGGAACGTCGGAGTGGGCGGAGGCTGTCTGCTGTTTCTACATGCTGTATAGAAAGAATAACCCGTGTTAATTTCTGTGTTTATAACGAAGACAGACATAGTGAGCACAGACTCAATAGCTGTATTGCCTTTGCCAGCATGACAGAAAAAAAAAATTCTTTAGGCTAAGGCCCCACATTGCGGAAACACGGCTTTTTTGTTGCAGATTTTGCTGCGGTTCTTTGAGCCAAAGCCAAGAATGGCTACAAAAGGAATGGTAAATATATAGGAAGTTCTTATACTTCTACCTTCTGCTCAATCCACTCCTGGCTTTGGCTCAAAAAACCGCAGCAAAATCTGCAACAAAAAAGCTGCGTTTCCGCAACATGGGGCCTCAGCCTTAAAGAGAATGTGGAACCGTTTTTATTTTTATTTTTTTTTTTTCTAATTGAAAGCATTTATAAAACAATTTTTTTAAAAACTTTTATTAACTTATATTTTATAGGTATACCATTCTGTGTATTGATGATATGAAGATGTGTATTGGTCCACCAGAAGTGTGCATTCGTGACATAGGCTCCATTTAGATTGCGTTTTTTACATCCATTCAGAAGATCTGTTTAATGGATGCAAAAGACAGATGGCCATCTATTTACATAGAGATCAATGTTAAAAAAAAACAAAAAAACATCAGTTTCTGTCAGTTTTTTTTAAGGACACAAAAGTATGGTATACTACACTTTTTTTGTCCATCAAAAAAATGGACAGAAACAGATCAGTTTTTTTTAACATTGATATCTATGTAAGCAGATAGCCATTAATTTACATTATTTTTTTTTTTCATATTTATTAACTATTCTATGATTATTGATATTATCGGTTGTAAGTTGTGGGTCTTGATTGGACTCTTTTGCCTCAGGGGCATTGTTTTGCTCCTTTCTTGAGGTATTACAATCACTGGCTTTTTTTCCCAGAAGGAGAGGAATGTTGCTGCTTCTGTCTGTCAGCCAATTATGAGTCTGAGCCAGAGATGGATTCGAGCTGTGGAAATATAAAGTCAGACTCAGTGGTTTGGCCTAGTAACTCTACAGCCTTGTTTAGCATGGTTGGTTATTAATGGAGGACAGTGCTAGTGACTATGGAGATTCTGTGCTGTGGGATGTGTTGGCTATTATTGGAGTGCTGTGCTGACTATCATGGAGAGCTTAACATCTCTGTCTGAGAAACATGCTTCTCCATTTGGGCAATACACAGAACTATGTGTGGGTGAAGCCGTGGCTGGCTGTCACGGACGCTGTGCTGGTTATTATGAAGGAGCTTTGAAGGCTATTACATATGGTTGGACATTTCTGGCAGAGCAACACACTGCTCCATATTAGACATACACAGAACTATGTATTGAAGTGTGAGATGTTTAACAGAGAAGTTCTGGGTGGCTGTTATGGGGAGATGAGCTGACTAGTATGAGGAGGCTGTGCCAGCTATTACGGGGGCTCTGCTGTTGTTATCAGAGGGTTGTGTTGGCTAATATGGGGGCAATGCTGTGTATTTTGGATGGGTGACTGTTCTGCCTGTTATGGGAAGTCTGTCACAAAAATTGATTCTGTCACACAGAATTGTTTTTGTCACTCAATTTATTTTTGTGCCCACAGAATAAATCTTGTGGACAGAAAATTACATTTTGTAACAAACAGTAGCAACTAAGGTGTAATTTGTTCACATTGTGAACCAGCCAATTACAGAGCTTGACTTTGGTTTGAATGTTATTTTGTGACACAAAATGCTATTTTGTCACATAGAATGTTATTTTGCACACAGAATGATATTGTATTGTACAGAAAGTGATTTTGTAACAGATAGATTTTGTAAAGCTGGTAATACAGAACACATTGGGGAACATTTATTACGCTACTTGCGCAATTTTTTGGCATAAATTGCGCCTTTTTAAGGTCTTTTTCTGCCCTGGACTATTTATGAAGCATTTGTGACTTTTTTTCCAGATGTTATGCTGCCCTTGCCATTTTTGCTTTTTGTCGAGAAAAGGGGTGTGACCTACGTGGAGATCCTTTTCACGCTGTATTTATGACTTGCGCCTTTTTAAAAAGGAAAAAAAAAGGCGTACTCCAGGTGTACTCCAGTACAGTGTAAAAGAGCCCGTTCGAACAAAAAGCATTAAAAAGGGGAAACTGCACAATTTTTTTAGCAAAAAAACTGCACTTCGCTTATAAAGGTGCATCTACGTAGACTAACTAAGACATGTACAACATTTAAGAAAGAGATGTGGCTACATCATCAATAAGCACCACAGTAAAACTAGTCTAAAAAAAGGCGCACCTACAAAAAATATGGCCAAAAAGGGATAGATGATAAATAACCCCCATTATGTCACATAATAAAATGTGTTAGTGTAATACATTTTGTAATTATGACATATTTTTGTAGTATTGTGTTTATAAAATGCATTGGGTCTCAGTAATACCCTGTGAACAAACAGCTTCTCCTAATTATGAGGGGGCTGTACTGTCTATAAGGGTGAGCCTGTGCTGGCTAGTTTGGAATTGTGATGACTATTATATGGGGAGATGGCTTGAGGGTCTGTTTTTTCTTTTACTAGGATGTACAATAATGCATATTTCATTGATATGTGCATAAATGTATTTTCTGCCTCTATTATAAAATGAAATTTTAAAAAATGAAAAAATTGACTAGTGCATACAAAAGGGTTTAAGGCTTTTTCTTGGAAGCCATTGAATATTTCGTTCCTTCAGAGCTTTGAGGAAGAAATTCCAGGGGGGTTTTGGGCTGGTTTCTGAAATCAGATCATGTGTCCCACATCTCTCCACCTCCTCCTTCCTCTCCTATGTTCACTGCTAGTTACCTGTGCCATGGGAACTGTCAGACTATAGAAAATCTTGCCCTTCTAGTACAGGTAACTAGCAGGGAATACAGGAGAGCGGGGAGAAGGCGCAACGACTGGGTGCCTACTGTTGGTTCCAATCATGAACTGGGTCAGAAACCAGCCTGGAACCCCTGGGTTTGGCTCCTCAAAGCCCCAGAGGCCCTTTATGCCCTTTATGCTTCAGATAGGTAGATAAACAGATGGATAGCATCAGTGTAATGGGTTAATCTAGGGTAATCACACCTAGCAATGTGTGTTACTTATTTACTATGTACTGCAGCTACATACCCGCTTTATGCGCCTCTGGATCGCTATTATATTAGATGTTAATTTTGTTTATGTTGTATATATTTATCTAAATGAAAATTAATACATTAATGTTTAAAGCCTGTTAATACATAAGAATCATATTTCCTAGAAATATATAAACCTTTTCTTATCAATAGTGGAAGATTGGTTCTTGGTTACTCTTGCAGGTTCTAGATCTTTAAACCCTACAAAATGTGCCCCCCAATTTTCCTATGATCCTGTTTGGCAATCTGATCCATTTCTAGTACAGTGTATCTAGTGGGGAGGGAAATGCTTTTCAAACAGCAAGGTAGTCAAAATTGTGAGTCTGCAGATCTGGCAGTTGGGACCTTTATTGATCTCACAAAAAAAAAGGATCACTCAATAGCGAATTATAATATAGGTGGTTTAGGCAGCTGTCCGGAACCCAAGGATCCCGAAGGGGACAATGGCTACTTAAACCATCTACTAAGATTAATGTAGCCCTATACAATTAACATACATGTGTTCTGGCTCCTGGCACAGATTTGCAGCACTCCAGAGTTAGGGTGAGTTCACACTGATTTTTTTTTTTTAAATCCACCTCAAAAGCCTACTCAAAAAATGCCTCCTTTTTATTTAAATTGGAGTCAGTAGCAGTTTTTTTGTCTCTAGCTGATTTTTTTCAACTAGAGGGAAAAAAGCAACTTTCTTCAGGTGGATTCAACCTTGAAAAACACATTGAAATCAACGGGAGGCAGAAAAGATGTGCTGCGGTTTTTGCAAAAAACGCTAGCATTTCTTGAAGCAGCTTTTCCAGGTCCGCACAGTGTGCTGTAAAAAAATTGTTTCCTAATTCCAGAAGATTTTTTCTGCCTGCAAAAAACTCTGTGTGAGAATACCCTTAGTGGTATTATTTGTTGTTGTGAAATCCTCACATGTAAGTACCAGTAGGTATTGGCTACAAAAAGAAAGATAACCAGCACAAAGATTGAACAAGCAATCTATTCAGCGAAAAAAAAAAAAATGAATGTTACTAATAAATTATGTTATTTGAACATTGACATTTCAGTATGTGAAGGACCTTACAGTGTTTATAAGGCCTGAATCAGATGGCCATAATACCTTTATGTTATACCGTATTACCCATATTACAGATATTGCTAGTTCAAGTGATTAGACATGTAGTCGGGACGGGATTTGCAGTCACAATACAAATACATTATTACAGTGCCTTGCAAAAATACTCATACCACTTGAACTTTTTCACATTTTGTCACCTTACAACCACAAACTTAAATGTATTTCATTGAGATTTTAAGTGATAGACCAACACAAAATAGCAGATAATTGTGAAGTGGAATGAAAATGATACATGGTTTTCCACATTGTAATTAAATAAAAAATTTGAAAAGTGTGACGTGCAAAAGTATTCAGCCCCCCATATCAATACTTTGTAGAACCACCTTTTGCAATTACAGCTGCAAGTCTTTTGAGGTATGTCTCTACCAGCTTTGCGCATCTAGAGACTGAGATTTTTGCCAATTCTTCTTTGCAAAATAGCTCAAGCTCAGCCAGATTGGATGTAGTGTCTGTGAACAGCAATGTTCATGTCTTGCTACAGATGCTCATTGGGATTTAGGTCTGGACTTTGACTGGGCCATTCTAACACATGAATATTCTTTTATCTAAACCATTGCACTGTAGCTCTGGCTGTAAGTTTAGGGTCATTGTCTTGCTGGAAGGTCAATCTCCTTTCCAGTCTCAAGTCTTTTGCAGCCTCCAATAGGTTTTCTTCCAGGATTGCCCTGTATTTAGCTCCATCCATCTTCCCATCAACTCTGACCAGCTTTCCTGTCCCTGCTGAAGAAAAACCTCCCCACAGCATGATGCTGCCACCACCATGTGTCACAGTGGGGATGATTTGTTCAGGGTGATGAGCAGTGTTACTTTTCCGCCACACATAGTGCTTTGCATTTAGGCCAAAAGGTTCAACTTTAGTCTCATCTGACCAGAGCACCTTCTTCCACATGTTTGTTGTGTCCCCTATATGGCTTGTGGCAAACTGCAAATGGCACTTCTTATGTCTTTCATTCAACAATGGTTTACTTCTTGCCACTCTTCCATAAGATTTTCCAGGGCCATACAGTGTGCTGTAAAAAAACTGTTTTCTAATTCCAGAAGATTTTTTCTGCCTGCAAAAAACTCTGTGTGAGCATACCCTTAGTGGTATTATTTGTTGTTGTGAAATCCTCACATGCAAGTAGGTATTGACTACAAAAAGAAAGAGGCCAGATTTATGGAGTGCATGACTTATAGTTGTCCTATGGACAGATTCTCTCACCTGAGCTGTGGATTTCTGCAGCTCCTCCAAAGTGACCATGGGCCTCTTGGCTGCTTCTCTGACCAGTGCTCTTCTTGCTCGATCTGCCAGTTTAGGTGGACAGCCATGTCTTGGTAGGTTTGCAGATGTAGAATACGTTTTCCATTTTTGGATGATGGATTGAATAGTGCTCCTTGGGATGCTCAAAGCTTGGGATATGTTTTTATTACCTAACCCCACTTTAAACTTCTCCACAACTTTATCTCTGACCTGTCTGGTGAGTTCCTTGATGCTGCTTGTTTACTAGTGTTCTCTAACAAACCACTGAGGCCTTCACAGAACAGGTGTATTTATACTGAGACAAAATTATACACAGCTGGACTCTATTAACTAATTAAGAGACTTCTGAAGGCAATTGTGCGCACTGGATTTTATTTAGGGGTATCAGAGTACAGGGGGCTGAATACTTTTGCACGTCACACTTTTCAGATTTTTGTTTAAAATTTTGAAAACCATGTATCATTTTCAAGCCACTGTACTAGTCTTAGGCCTAAAGCAGAAACATGTGCCCTGAGTATGTACAATACGGATGCATTATTACCTGTCTTAGGCCTACAGCAGAAACATGTGCCCGGAGTACATACAATATGGATGTATTATTACTTGTCTTAGGCCTACAGCAGAAACATGTGCACCGAGTACGTACAATACAGATGCATTATTACCTGTCTTGGGCCTAAGCAGAAACATGGCTTACCTCTGCTGCCTCCTTTAGGCGTGTCTGGTACAGCGTGCCCTGTTGATGGTAGTGGAGGCCAGCCTGGCCAGCCAGGAGTGTTAATGGGTGAGTAAATTATTGGCCGCTACCTATTGCAATTATCCAATATGTAGCGGTCAATTCAAAAAGAATGTCGACACCAAGTTCATTCCATAAGATGCTGCGTGAGGCTATCCCCTCAGGTCACTGCATTGTATTTTCCAGCAGCCTTCCACTTCCCTCTCCATAGACTTGAATGTACAAAGTAACTCAGCTTGAAAAGTGGAGGATACATATTTCTTTAAAGAAGTATTCCCATCTCAAGGATCCTATCTACACTGCTAACTTATGTAAATTTAAGACTTTTCCTACATATATTGCTTTTGTTTTCATGCTATGTGAAATTATATCTCCCATTGTTTACACAGCGTTTACCTAACCACGGACCTGTGTGATAGGACAAGTGACTTCTCTAGTAGCATGTGCATCTTATTTTATCAGAATTTATATTAGATTTATATTAGATTTCTAGTAATTATAATAAGTATTGTGATACTTCATAGTGTCCTGTTCAGCAAGCTGGGGGGGGGGGGGGAATACAGGAAGTGGGAAGAAGAGACAGCAGGCAAAGCTGCTGAAACAGGGAGATGGGAAAACCCCTTTAATAAAATATATTCAAAACTTTCTTATATTCATCTACACTATTCACAGGGGCGTAAATACCGGGGTAGCAGCGGTAGCGGCTGCCACAGGACACACGACATTGATATATATATATTTTTTTTTAATAGGCCGCTACCTGCTGGTGTAACACCAGCAAGTAACGGGCCCTATTTACTTATCGATCCCGCTCCTGCTCTTCCCATTCTGTGGAAGGGGAGGCGGCTGTGAACAGGAGCGGGGATTGGTAAGTAAGGCCGCGAACCCCACAAACGCTGCTATCATTATACTCGGGGGTCTTTTCTGACTATTCATTTTTGCAAAGCTGTTCATAGCTGGAGCTTTGCCTTAGTCAACTATGATTACATATATATATTATTTATATACACTGTATCTATATCGATATGATAATGGCCACAAATTAGGTTTGTACACATGGCATAAATGTCTAAGATTGGAATACCTGTATGTTGTGCATGAAGGACCTCTATGTCCATTGTGTCTCATGCTGGACTACTAACTATGACATGTTCTGCATCTGGCAGTCTACAGCTGGCTTCAGGTGCCTGTAACACCTCTTCAAAACCGAGACCTTATCTATCATCTTCCCAAAGAAGTGAACTCAACATTTGAACCTTGTGGGTTCTGTACATAAGACAATCCAAATGTTGTGGCAGTGGCTGTATGGAAGTTATAATCCAGTGGCATTTTGGGTGTCATGTTATGTACAGGTGTCCATCCTTATGGTGAGTTCATACTGCTTCCCTTGAAGCAGTTTTGAAGTTTTCTGCCTCAAAAGCAGCTTCAAAATGACCTGAATTTCAGTGGTATTCACCATGCTTTTTTTCAGTTACCTGTAATAAGAAGCACCATGCCCTATCTACAGTAGAGGCATAAAAAAACTACTACAAATCACACAGAATGTGATGCCTAAAAAAAGCTTTAAAAAACCCTAAAAAATGCTTTAAAAATGCAATTTTAAAAAAAAAAATGCCTCAAAAAACAGAGCTGTTTTCTTTCTCCTTTTTTTTTAAATCATGACAAAAGAAGCATTGTGAATCTACCCTTAGACTTAAAATTATATGCATGATGGCGCCTCAATCAATATGTTAGAAGATGACAAATTGAGATGACATTTTGTTAACACTTGACCACAGCAGAGACATAATGATTTACCAGAACCTAAACACATTACTTTTCATATAATAAGAAACATTGTTACTTTAGTGGCTTTAAAGTGAATGTCAAATCCAGCTCCTTTCTTATATGTCTGTTATCTGTAGTCTGTGTTCTGGACACATAACCAGTCTTCTATCTGTTATCTCCCCTCAGTAGAGTGAAAGTTCAGGGAGTGTTCACATTTCATTTTACGTTCAGTGTATACAGTGGAAAAGCCACTATTCTCCCACCACAAGCCAAAATTGTGCGATTTTGGCCTCAGTCAGGTTGGTCTCCCCTGCATTCCTTTGTTTTAGTGCATAGGAAAGTAAAGCAATATTTTCATATACAGTGGGCCACTGCAAACAAAAAAGTTTATCACATTTATATAAGTTTATACACATTTCTGTTACCAGAATATTTACACCAATGTATAGCAATGTATGACTTACTATCAGAGGCGTAGCTAGGGGTTCAGCCAGGGGGAGGCGAACATGTCCAAGTGGGCCCCCAACTTGGACATGTTCGTATACCGATACTATTAGTATACAGTCGGAAAAAAGGATTGGGAAAGGATAGGGAAAGGTTTGAGACGGTTTGCTTAAAAACCCATTCACTTCAATGGGTTTTTTTTTTTTTTTTTTTTTAAACTGTAAATTTTTCAGAAAAGATATACACATACAAATAAAAACGAACCATGTCGTGTACAAAAAAGAAAAATCAGAAGGGAGGAGGGAGAGGGTACTAAAAACCCAAAGAGAAAGGATCCAACAATCCAACAGTACCCAACTAGGCAAGGAAAATATCGAAAAAACAACAAACAATAATTAGAACCTAGGCAAATAAAAACACAAAAAACATAGAACCTAACACATAACCCACACAGACGGAAGACAACAAGAGGAGAGGAAGGAGGAAAGAAAAAGGGGGGGGGTTAGAGACCTCGGAAAGTACAGTACGTATCCCACGGGTTCCAAATGGAATGGAAGGAGACCCTTATGTACAGTAATTAAGCGTGGCAGTGAGGAATTCTAGGCTGTGAATATCTTTGACGCGAGCCACAAGGGCAGGGCCAGTAGGGGGATGCACTCTTTTCCAATGTAGAGCTATAAGTGACTCTGCAGCAGTACAGAGATACAGGAACAGTTTAGAGGACTTAGTGTTAAGGTGTCGAGGAGGTAAGTTGAGCAAATAGGTGAAAGGATCCAGTGGGACACCCTGGAGAAAAAGGTCACTAGCCAACACCCTGACCTCTGACCAATAGGATCGAATCAAGGGGCAACTCCAAAATATGTGAAGCAACGAACCATACTCCAACAGGTCCTGGGAATACTAGGATTGAGGGTGTGGAGTAAGACCGGGGTATGATACCAGAACATATGCAGCTTATACTGAGTCTCCTGAAATGTTATGCATGTCGAAGACTTGGCCGCGCGAGGCCATATAATTTGACATTGCGCTGAGGAGCTCTGCCTACCCAAGGCCTCAGACCACCTAACCATGTACTTGTGGAAAAGGGGTGCACGTCCCTCTGGAGAGGAAAGAATACGGTAGATGTCTGAGATGAGACCTCTGGTGGAGGTACCAGCACGGCAAATCCTCTCAAACAGGGTAGGGACGGACACCCTCGTGGCCCCAAATAGAGTAATCATAAAGTGGGATATCTGTCTATAGTGGAATCACTCAGAGGATGGCAAGTGCAGACTAGATGTGAAGTAGTCAAAAGGGTCACTTGAATGGGATTTTAAAGCAATGCGTGGGTGTGCGATTGCACCCTCTGTCCCACGAAGCCGTTTTTTGCGTCGGAAACAAAGTCAGACATGCAGGACTTTGTGTCCTTTGAAAAAGAACGGCTTCGCGGCGCAGAGGGTGCAATCGCACACCCGCGCATTGCTTTAAAAACCCATTCAAGTGAATGCATTTTTAAGCAAACCGTTTCAAACCTTTGCCTATCCTTTCCCAATCCTTTTTTCCGACATTTAGGTCGGATACACGGCGGACGGACTCCGGGCGCAAGTGTGAACCCACCCTTAGATCTGCAGAATGAGGCTTTGTTTATATCTTCCTATTAGTATTTGTTGAGTGTACTCCTATATGTTATACATTGCTATAGTAAGCAGAGGGGGGGTCAGAGGGGGCGGCTGCTCCGTGCCCACTGACTCTGTGGGGCCCACCCCGGGGCCTCCATTAATACATCCTTTATTTCTAACTAGATCGGTGTCTGCAGACACCGATCTAGTTAAAACCTATCCTGCAACTTAGCATTGTAAACCTCAAATCAATACAAGCCTGCGGTTTACAAGACCCCGAGACCACATGTCTGATTCTCAGCACAGGCGGCGCGATGACGTCAGAACATCGCGCTGCCTTCGCTCATACACAGATGTCATGTGCGTGGACAGGGAGGAAGCGGCGGCGACTCCATTCATCAGGATCGCAGGTAGGTGAGTAGAACTTTTTTTTTTTTTTTTTTTTTGCGCAGTTGTAGGTATATTAACTGTATAAGGGGTGGTTAGGAGGGGGGAAATATAACTATAAAGGGAGGATTCATTAGGGGGCATTATGACGGTGGGGGGGTCACTTATATAAGGGTTATTATGGGGTATTATGGATACAAGGGAGGAGGTTATTTATATAAGGGGCCATTAGGGGGCATCATTTATATTAGGAGGCATTATGAACATAAGGGGGTGGTCATTGATATAAGGGATCATTAGGGGTGCAGTATTTATGTCAGTGGGAATCAGGGGCATAATATGAGGGTCAATTAATTTAATTAAGGTGGCACTTGGGCTTTATTAAGACTAAGGCCCCACATACTGGGCTGCAGCAAAAAAGTGCCACAGGAAAAACCGCGGCGGTAACATTGTGGTTTTTCCCGCAGCGATTTTCACAGAAGGTCTGCAGAGATTTCCCCTGTGGACTTTGTTTCCAATACACCGCCAGTGTTTCCATAGGTATAATTGACATGCTGCAATTTCCAAAACCGCAACGGTTTTGGAAATCGCAGTGCGACTGCTGCACGTATTTTTCTGCAATGTGTGGATGGGATTTGCTAGAATGCCATGGTTTTTTTCTGTGGGTTTTCGCCACGTGGGGCCCCCCATCCCATCCCCACTTTGCAGTAAAATATGCAAAGTGGATACGCTGCAAATTCCAAAACAGTCGCAGTTTTGGAAACCGCAGCATGTCAATTATACCTACGGAAACGCCAGAGGTTTCCCCTCTAGATATAATTGAAGCAGAATGTCCACAGAGGAAACCTCTGCAAATTTTGTGCAAAGCGCTGCAGGAAGAACCACGATGTGTCACCACCACGGTTTTTCCCGCTGCTCTTTTTTGCTGTAGGACGCCACGTTTTCCAGCTCATTTTTATTCATGATCTATCCTCAGAATGAAACATGAATAAGAGATAAGTGAATCCCCACTGATCAGTATAAGAAGGGGCTATGGCGCCTGTTTATATCACACGGTGTGTGTTTATAGTGACCGTGTGATGTAATTACAGCCTTGTCACATAGATGTGTATAGGACGAGGCTGTAGTTACATTACATGGACGCTATGAGATGAATGACACTATGTAAACAGAGAAGGCATACAGTGCAGTGGATGCCAGAAATTTAGGGCAGCAAGAAGCTGGTGTAGATTTCTGTTTGGGCACATGGACCCCGAGAATGCACGGAATTTATGACTAGGCATGACCAGACGGGAACCTCATCATAAATTAGGAACACACTCCAGAATAGCAGGGATGATCAAGATCAGCGTGGAAAAGGATCCTCACAAATCAGCCCCATTGTTTTTGCATCAGTTGGGTGAATGATGAACTTGGATATGTTTTATGTGTAAACTAGCTTTCCCAGGGCATATGCCAAACACACTGCAAATGCGACATGTGCACACTTCAGCACACTGCCTGCCATAACAATCCTCCCATTGAATTATACACTGGTCTCACTGTGCAATTGAAAAACTGTCACTTTGAAATCCAGCCACTTAGGATATTTACAGCTTGTGCATCTTAAGGAATGTGTGGTATTTTATATTTTGCTAAATAATGATAAGGATCTACCACCTTTTGTGGCAGGTAGCCACAATAAATACAACCAGAGAGGTACATCTGGGTATGGAAATGAGTGGGTTTAAGGTAATAGGTCACCAGAAAATGACCTTTTTTCTTTTTCAAACTAAGTTTTTATATTCATTTTTGTTGATTTTTTTTTTTATTTTCAATGTCATTATTTATATTAGACTACAAGTCTAATAATAGACTAACAGTTGCCAATTCTGTAGCAGCTTTCTTTGCAGTAGTTATCTCAGACAGGAATACAGCAGAAGATAATACCTCTGTAGATAACACCACTGATCCATCATTGCATCCACTACTGACAATAAATGGTATCTACTCCTCCTCCCTACACAGAGCTTGCCAAGAAAACTGTCCCCTAGACAATGGCATAAGTATCGGGGTGGCTGCCACAGGGCCCGGGACCTTAGGGGGCCCGTCGAGCCCCTGATGTTTTGTTTTAATAGGTCGTTACCTGCTGGAGTAACTCTATTTACTTACCAATATTTACTTACCAACTCTATTTACTTACCCAGTGTATAATGATTCGAGACCCATGGGAGGTAAGGGAACAAAAAAAACAGTGTTACTCATCTCTCCTGTGCTCCGGCGTGACTCCCAGCAGTCTTTGGGCCTCTTTAACGTCCCAGGCGTCCAGTGGGCCAGGCCCGCGTCATTATGCGTCACGACACCAACCTGGCCCACCTGACATCTGTGCCGACATTGAAGTGGGCTGAAAGTAGCAGGAAGTGTGTCAGAGCCCAGGTAAGATAAGTACCACTGGTTTTTATGTTCTCTCACCTCCCCTGGGTTTCTGATCATTATGTTCGTGGGGGCATAATACTGTGTGCAGGGGCCAATGTGGGATATAATACTGTGTGCAGGGACCACTGTGGGACATAATACCGTGAGCAGGGGCCACATTGGAACATAATACTGTGTGCAGGGACCACCATGGGACATAATACTGTGCGAAGGGGCCTTTGAGGGACATAATACCATGTGCAGGGGCCACTGTGGGACATAATACAGTGTGCAGGGGCCACTGTGGGGCATTATACTATGTGGAGGGGCCGCTATGGAACATTATGCTGTCTGGAGGCCACTTTGGAAAGGGGGCGCTATGCCATGTGTTGGGGGCCCAGTCTTTGCTAATTATGCCTTTGTCCGTAGACCTCAGTGAGTCATCTCCAGTCTACTGCTGCCTATTGTCCTCACACTGCTGTAAAGCCTATCACTAAATGTTATTAGCAGAGCAGAAGAAAAGCTCAAGCAAAATGGCAACCCCCACAATCATGTACAGAAAATAGAATTTAAAAAATCTACTATCAGAAAATAAAAACAGATTAGGAAAAAGTGATATACGTCATTTTTGGTTTTAATTAGAAACGGTAATACATTCCCTTTAGCTCATCAAAAGAAAACTTCAACTATTGCCATTACTGCCGTGTTTCTCCAAAAATAAGACCTACCCCGAAAATAAGCCCTAGCTAAGTTTTCCAGGTTTTTTGGAGTAGGCTTGAAATATAAACCCTACTCCAAAAATAAGCCCTAGCTAATTGAACCCCTTCCCGACATCTGCCGTGCGATTACAGCGGATGCCGGGTCCTTAAAAATGGCGGCCGCTCTGCTGCAGAGCGGTTACCATAGCTGCCGTACCGGAGACCTGGAGTTAATGCCCGCGGTCAGTGTCTACCCTGATCGCAGGCATTGTTGAACGTGACCCCCCCTCCTGCCCACCAAAGTAGCAGAACCGCCGGAGTTAATGCCCACGATCAGAACAGACTCTGACCACAGGCATTGCGTGACCTCCGCGCTTTCCCCCCGCAGTCCCCACGGCTGGTCCCCACCCCGTATATCTGCTATACCGGATCTCCTTGTACAGTGGAGACCCGCAGTTAATGCCCGCGATCAGAGTCCGCTGATCGCGGGCATTGTTAAGTGTGCCAGTCCGTGACCCCCCCTCCAAATCGACCCCAGAGTATAATGATCGGAGGCCCAGGGGAGGTGAGGGAATATAAAAAACACTGTTACTTACCTCTCCTGCGCTCCAGCAGGCTTCGGGCCTCCTTGGTGACGTCCCAAACGTCTGTGGGCCAGTTCGACGTCATTATGCGTTGCGACGCATGCCTGGCTCACGTGAGGTCTGGTCCAACATTGAAGAGGTAGCGGGGAGTGCGCCGGAGCCAGGGAGAGGTAAGTAACATTGTTTTTTATGTTTGTATCCTCCCCTGGGTCTCCGATCATTATACTCTGGGGTCTGAAAAGACCCCAGAGTATAATAAATGTTCATGGGTGGTCCCCAATGGGGCATAATAGTGTCTGCAGGGGCCACTATGGGGCATAATACTGTGTGCAGGGGCCACTATGGCACATAATAGTGTGTGCAGGGGCCACTATGGGGCATAATAGTGTGTGCAGGGGCCACTATGGGGCAAAATACTGTGTGCAGCGGCCACTATGGGGCATAATACTGTGTGCAGGAGCCACTATGGGGCATAATACTGTGTGCAGGGGCCACTATGAGGCAAAATACTGTGTTCAGGGGCCATTATGGGGCAAAATAGTGTGTGCAGGGGCCACTATGGGGCATAATACTGTGTGCAGGGGCCACTATGGGGCATAATACTGTGTGCAGGAGCCACAATGGGGCATAATACTGTGTTCATGGGCCCACTATGGCGCATAACAGTACGTGCAGGATTGCGGTTTGTGCAGGGGGAGGGGGCGGTTGCCGGGAGGGGGAAGGGCATGTCAAATGTTTGCCTTGGGGCCCAGCCATTCCTAGTTACGCCACTGATTCCAGTATAGGTACTGTCTATTTATAGCTGTGTTGTTATGGAAACCTGGTAAATTAAATGTGAACTTATGTTGGCTGATATACATGATATGACTGAATATTTAAGGACCTGTGAACTGCTAATGACTAATACAGGTCATAAATAGCTTGGTTGCTATAAAAACCTGGTATAAAGCTGTGTGCCTGTGGAGACTAAACACCTGCGAGCTTCTATTGGTTGATAAGGGACATGTGACCGTGTGTATGGCAGTTGTAATATGAGTGAAAGACTTGCTGGCTTGTATTGGCTAATGCAGGTAATTTTTGGGGAATACTGTATCTCTGGAAAAGTACATCCTAGAGAGCTGAGATTTAAAATACAGTCATATGAAAAAGTTTGGGCACCCCTATTAATCTTAATCATTTTTAGTTCTAGATATTTGGGTGTTTGCAACAGCCATTTCAATTTGATATATCTAATAACTGATGGACACAGTAATATTTCAGGATTGAAATGAGGTTTATTGTACTAACAGAAAATGTGCAATATGCATTAAACCAAAATTTGACCGGTGCAAAAATTTGGGTACCCTTATCATTTTATTGATTTGAATACTCCTAACTACTTTTTACTGACTTACTGAAGCACAAAATTGGTTTTGTAACCTCACTGAGCTTTGAACTTCATAGCCAGGTGTATCCAATCATGAGAAAAGGTATTTAAGGTGGCCAATTGCAAGTTGTTCTCCTATTTGAATCTCCTCTGAAGAGTGGCATCATGGGCTCCTCAAAACAACTCTCAAATGATCTGAAAACAAAGATTGTTCAACATAGTTGTTCAGGGGAAGGATACAAAAAGTTGTCTCAGAGATTTAACCTGTCAGTTTCCACTGTGAGGAACATAGTAAGGAAATGGAAGACCACAGGGACAGTTCTTGTTAAGCCCAGAAGTGGCAGGCCAAGAAAAATATCAGAAAGGCAGAGAAGAAGAATGGTGAGAACAGTCAAGGACAATCCACAGACCACCTCCAAAGAGCTGCAGCATCATCTTGCTGCAGATGGTGTCACTGTGCATCGGTCAACAATACAGCACACTTTGCACAAGGAGAAGCTGTATGGGAGAGTGATGCGAAAGAAGCCGTTTCTGAAAGCACGCCACAAACAGAGTCGACTGAGGTATGCAAAAGCACATTTGGACAAGCCAGCTTCATTTTAGAAGAAGGTCCTGTGGACTGATGAAACAAAGATTGAGTTGTTTGGTCATACAAAAAGACGTTATGCATGGCGTCAAAAAAACACAGCATTCCAAGAAAAACACTTGCTACCCACTGTAAAATTTGGTGGAGGTTCCATCATGCTTTGGGGCTGTGTGGCCAATGCCGGCACCGGGAATCTTGTTAAAGTTGAGGGTAGCATGGATTCAACTCAGTATCAGCAGATTCTTGAGAATAATGTACAAGAATCAGTGACGAATTTGAAGTTACGCCGGGGATGGATATTTCAGCAAGACAATGATCCAAAACACAGCTCCAAATCTACTCAGGCATTCATGCAGAGGAACAATTACAATGTTCTGGAATGGCCATCCCAGTCCCCAGACCTGAATATCATTGAACATCTGTGGGATAATTTGAAGCGGGCTGTCCATGCTCGGCGACCATCAAACTTAACTGAACTGGAATTGTTTTGTAAAGAGGAATGGTCAAAAATACCTTCATCCAGGATCCAGGAACTGATTAAAAGCTACAGGAAGTGAATAGAGGCTGTTATTTTTGCAAAAGGAGGATCTACTAAATATTAATGTCACTTTTCTGTTGAGGTGCCCATACTTTTGCACCGGTCAAATTTTGGTTTAATGCATATTGCACATTTTCTGTTAGTACAATAAACCTCATTTCGATCCTGAAATATTACTGTGTCCATCAGTTATTAGATATATCAAATTGAAATGGCTGGTGCAAACACCCAAATATTTAGAACTAAAAATGATTAAGATTAATAGGGGTGCCCAAACTTTTTCATATGACTGTATTCCTGGACACCTGATGTACAGTCGTTTGGTCGCTCATAAAGAACAGACAGACAGACAGACACTCATTTATATATATATATATATATATATATATATATATATATATATAGAGACTAGCAGAAGGACCCGGCTTCGCGTGGCTATATTTCATTTTTTGTTTGTGTAGTGGCCCCATAAGAATTGGCCAGTTTTGCATTTGGCAGTCCAGTATAGGTACAGTCTATTTATGGCTGTGTTGTTATGGAAACCTGGTAAATTAACTGTGAACTTATATTGGCTGACATACATGATATGACTGAATATTTAAGGACCTGTGAATATTGGCTGATGCACGTCATATGACTAAATATTTAAGGACCTACGAACTGGTACTGACTCATACAGGTCATAAATAGCTTGGAAACCTGGTGTAAAGCTGAGTATGTCTAGAGTGAAGAACCTGCGATTTTCCATTGGTCCATAAGCGTCGTGTGATCATGTGTATCTCAGTTTGGATATGAGTGAAAAACCTGCGATCGGTTGTTATGGAAAACCTGGAGTAAAGCTGTGTGTATGTGACCTTGTGTTACAGTGTCATCCACAGCGCCCTGCCCCTTTAAAGCTGACCTACAGCAGTGAAGAAAAATGGATGGGTTGTTATGGAAACATGGAGTGCAGCTGTGTGCATGTGGCTGACAATGCCTTGTCAGATTGGAGACGGGCTTGGGTCTGCTGAGAATTTTCATTAGCTCGAGCAGCAACCATGCGTTTTGCTGCAGGTGGCATGAGTAGTTTAAAAACGTTTCAATTTATAAGACTACTGACATCCAGTATGGCAGTACAGTCAGTGGTGTAAATACCAGGGTAGCTGCGGTAGTGGCTGCCACAGGGCCTGGGACATTAGGGGGCCTAGCGGGCCCCTGATGTTTTTTTTTTTTTAATAGGCCGTTACACCAGCAGGTTACGGTCCCCTTATTACTTACCAATCCCACTCCTGCTCACGGCCACCTGCGCTTCACCTTCTGTGGAGGTTGCTGTGAGCAGGTGCGGGGGTCGGTAAGTAAGGCTGCAGCCCGCTGCAGCGCCTGAAACCCACAAACACTGCCAGAGTATAATGATCGGAGGCCCAGGAGAGGTGAGGGAACATAAAAACATAAAAAACCCTGTTACTTACCTCTGCTGCGCTCCAGCAGGATTCGGGCCTCCTTGGTGACATCCCAGACGTTGGTGGGCCAGTCCACAATGGGGCATAATACTATGTGAAGGGGCCGCTGTGGGGCATAATAGTGTGTGAAGGGGCCACTGTGAGGCATAATAGTGTGTGCAGGGGCCACTATGGGGCATAATAGTGTGTGAAGGGGCCACTGTGAGGCATAATAGTGTGTGAAGGGGCCGCTGTGGGGCATAATAGTGTGTGAAGGGGCCACTGTGAGGCATAATAGTGTGTGCAGGGGCCACTATGGGGCATAATAGTGTGTACAGGGGGCACTATGGGGCATAATAGTGTGTGCAGGAATGCGGTTTGTGTGGGTGGTACAGTCTATTTATGGCTGTGTTGTTATGGAAACATGGTAAATTAAATGTGAACTTATATCGGCTGATACACGTGATATGTCTGAATATTTAAGGACCTGCAAACTGCTATTGACTAATACAGGTCATAACTTGGTTGCTATGGAAACCTGGGCTTAACCTGTGTGCCTGAGGAGAGTAAGCGCCTGTGAGATCCTATTGGCTGATAAGGGACATGTGACCGTGTGTATGGCAGTTGGAATATGAGTGAAAGACTTGCAGGCTTGTATTGACTAATGCTGGTCATTTTTGGGAAATACTGTATCTCAGGAACAGTACATCCTAGAGAGCTGAGACCCAGTCTAAAATCTTCCCGGACACCTGATGTACATGTGTGCCAAATTTAGTGAGGATCGGTCCAGTCGTTTGGTCGCGCATAAAGAACAGACAGAAAGACAGACAGAAACTCATTTTTATATATATAGACTTGCATTGCTCACAAAAAAAAAAAAGAAAATTCAGTGGTGGCATATACAATAGCTCAACACATTTATGACCTTCACTACTTCATAGGCAAAACAGCAGAAAGCAACTACAAGGTAGCATCAATAGGTAGGTCGGTATATAATCACATTATTTACTATCTGAGGAAAATTCAACGGCCTTCTTTATGTTCAGGGACAGAATAAACTGAAAACACAGGATTATGTTGAGAATATAAACAGGGTTGGTTTTGGAGTTATGGCCGAGATAATAAGGGATGGGTTTCAAGCGGAGTATGTATTATATACTGTAATGCCCTAGGTTGCCTCTGTATAGCACCATATTAAGGAGTTATTTTATCCTAGAAGCAACGCTTATGCAATAGACTAGATCCATAATACAGTGTCTGGTAAAACACTACAACTTTTTTTGTTAAATTCACTGAAATACTATACCCCTCTATTACAATCAGATCAGAGGAGGTATATGTCAGGGTTATTCCCTGACATATACCTTTGACAGAAGCTTGTGACATATGTCACTATAAGCATACAGTGCAATACATTGTCCACTGACTACCACTGCATAAGAATGTATACCATACAAAAAAACTCTTGGTAGCATCCCCAAGCTATTTATCAAAAACCAAAAAGCCACCACTGAAAACTGTTACCAGATGACTAAAAAAAATACCCCCTCAGTGTTTTTATTGGTTTGTTACTTTCATGAGGTAGTGTAGAGTCCCACTGAGAGCACTAGAGAAGGTTTACATACATCTATGTACCTGTCTATGTATCTATCCTATAACAATGAATGCACCCAACATGGTCTCAACCCTTCAGTCCAGGGGACCCATAGCAGCTGCATGATCTCCCTTGATGGAATTTACATAGTTAATGTCTTACAGATACCTGTAATTATATTGAGGGGTTTATCAAGTACAGCAAGATAAAGGTGTCTGACTTACCCATGAATATCAGACTCCACTCATTGAATACAGCAATATGATTGGTTGTGATGTTTATCTGTCCCACTTATCATTTGCACTACTTTTTCTACATCTGCCCCTACTGGTGACAGCTGGAATGTATGATAGAAAGTGATGCTTTAGTTCTATTTCCTACCATGTTCTTACGTACATATTTACAGTAAACATGACATAAAACAACATCTTCTCCATGATGCAGACACCTTGGAACTTGTTCACGCTCAAGGCCATTGACTTGCATTGTATGAGGAAACCATGGGGGCCTGTTACCCTTTTATGTCTGAAAATGTGAGCCAGACAAAAGCAAGACCCATCCTTGTTCATAAATTATGGTTACTAGGAAGCAAACCTATAATTATGGCAGGGGATTATGTCTTCTTCAGCCTCATAAGGAATGACAGAAAACATTACACCATGTTCTATATGACCCTGAGACAAATTTTTTTCTTGAGTGTCCCATCATTACAGGATTAACTATACAGATGGGTGTTGTGCACCAGTGATCAACGTTGCCATAAATTGATCATTATCTCCGCTTTGGTTAAAAACTTAATCTGTGTCTTTCAATTACAATCAATGTAAAAAACAACACATAAAAAACAGAACGCCCAATGGTTTTTCCTGTTTAAAGGACATAACTTTATATACAGAACATTCTATTCGCCACCATCATCTAATAGAAAATGAGTGGCAGGGCCAAGTTAGACATACACATATACAATTGAGTATAATCCTCACAGCATCACCCACCTTTCCCTGGAATATCACCTTAATGATAGGTCAACCATGTAACAACGGGTAGCATTGTCTGAAGAAACATGTTTATGCATGGTGGGGCAAATCAGGTGGGAATTGAAATCTGCAACATTCAGCATTTTCGTGGATGACAATGGAATAAAATGAATGGGACATGTGATGTATGGTTGGGTCAAAGTACTTTTATGTGCATGACTAATTTTCTATAGTAGAGAAATCTGAAAAGATTCAAAGAAAAAAACAACCACCTATTAATATTAACCCCTTCCCTATACAGCAAGTTTTCAAACTTTTTTTGTTTTTTTTTACTTCCTTCTTCTCAAAAGCCTCACCTTTTTAAATTTTCTAAATGTATTAAATTGCAGGACAAAATGTACTTCCTAATGGCTTCTTTAATATCCTATAAGATGTATTGGGAAGCTGAAAAAATGACATCATTCTTTTTCTGTGGGTCAGTAAAGTCAGTTTTGTATCAGTTACACTGTACAGTGTTTCTTAAGTCTTAATACCTTTAAAAAAATTACATTTTTCCAAAGCAAAATTTTCATTCCATCTCTATATTCTAACCCCCATGACTTTTATACCATATTTCTATCCACAGTGCTGTATAAGGACTCTATTTTTTTGCAGTATAAGCTGTATTTTTATTTGTACAATTATGGGGCACATAGCACTTTTTGACTAAATATGACAATTTGCAGATTTTTCTATTTGCTGTTTTTTTCTATTATGAGGTTTACCATTCGTACCATTATATTTTTATATTTTAATGCTTCTGGCATTTTTAGAAGCGGTGATACCTGAAATATTTACATTTTTATGTGTAAATTGGGGAAACTAAGTTGATTTGAATAAAAAAAAAATGCAATATATTTTTTAAAACGTACTTTTTTTTTTAAACTGTTATTGTTAGTTCCATTAGGGTGTTTGATTGCTCATACAATATACTGTATTACTTCTGTATTGCAGTATATTGTATATATGTTACACTTCCATTACTTGCTTGTGGTAGATAGAAGATCCCTTATACATTTTTAACCCCTTGTGGGAAAGATCCTCTTTTCCACGGTAACAGCTGGTCATTAAACAGGTTGTGCCATTATCAACAAGACAGGGGATAAGTGTCCAATTGCAAGGATCCCGAACGCCAATAACCCCAGTGATCATCCTCCTTGCGAATGGAGTGCCAGTGCACTTGCATGACCGGTGCTCCATTGACTTCTATGACAGAGTTTACAGTCCTGGCAGCCCCATATAAGTGAATTTTACATTACCTTTCCATTCTGTCCAAAGTAGCTATAGAGGGTGAAGAAGTTGCAGAAATACTTGGGCCTATGTGCCTAAAGAGTCCCAAATTCTCCTATACCATATAGAAAGACACCAATATTATAAATGACACCTGGTGGATGGGAGCTTTGTTACACAATTTGCAATGTGGCCCAGGAGCTTCACACCTTTGGCTATCATGCAGTGTGGAGAGCGTAACAGAAGAAATATGATACTACTTATTGAAACTGGACGTTTGATGCATTTTCTAAATTTAGTAACAATAACGAAAACTGTGGAACACTGCCCATGTCAATAAACAAGAGTCTAACGCACTACAACATAAGAACTGTTCCTTAGGGTGATTTCAGTGCTAATATTTACATATGGATGGGCAAAGCTAAACAGGTTCTAGTCTAAACTTGTAGAACAGAAATGAAGAAAGGCGAAACTCCAGTCCAGTTCTTAAAATTCTGAAACATCAAAAGCCATGTTCACCATCTCATAAACATTTCCGCAACTCTAATTTATAAGGCATAAAGTTTTATCATGTAATCTATAAATCTGACTAGGTACATAAAAGTTAGTAAACACTAAAGTGCTTGTAAAATCCTCTGCAAGAGATACAGAGTCAAAACTAGCAGACGAGTGCAAAATGTATCTACATAAAAAAGGTTCCTTAATTCTGTTCCCACTGAAAAGAGCATGGGGGGATCACTACTTCCCTGTGTAAATAGGAATACATATTTCCAAGGTCAGTTTTGACCCAAATAATAAAGAGCTTGTGTAATATTGCCAGGTAATTCTTATATGACCCAATAATACCATAGTACCATACAGTTTTCCAATAATAATACCATACAGTGCCTGAATAAGGCATTATTTGTGCACTGTATGACATTACTGGTGAATTATGTGACATTATAACTGGAGGACACAATACTGTATATAGATTACATACCAATTTTGAGAGCTGTATGCTTATAAACATAAACATCAAAATATATCAATATTGACAAAAAGATCAGTTGTACATAAGACTCAAGTATTTTGCATGATTCCCCTATTACAAACAAAAAGTAACGATACACGATACAAAAGACCAGATGTAAACCAGACCCCACTGATTGTAATGGGTTCAGTCGGGTGTCCGACCTTTTAATACTGAAACCAGCGGAGGAAATAGTCCTCTGTACTAGACTTTTTCCTTCAACAATTTTTAGGTGGACACTGCGATGTAGTCTCCAATGGTGAGACAATAGCACAGATGTGAACATAGCTTTATTTGTCTTTGCAGGAGACCATATACTTGTAACCAGATTCCATGGAAAGCGGTTCAGTAACTACCCTGTACATTCATTTATGGCTACCACACTTCCATCTTAATCACTTCTATTGTTCAAGGGGAAGCCATCATTATTCATTTGTGAAACTCCAGATACTACATAAAGCCTCTGTGCTGTTGTTTAGACAAATAGTGATCTTCAACCTGTGTCTTGGCGAATGTTAGGGCATGCTGGGAATTGTGGTTTTCCAACAGCTATAATTTTCAGACTATTGATAAAAACAATTATTAGATAGCTATTAGTTGACTGTTTGTTCAACTTGCTATCAGCCCCAATTGATTTGTCTCAGTATACATAGCAATGGTTATTCAGGTTGTGCTACCATTATATCCTGAGGGATAACAAAGGAGTGACATGCATTAAAGTAGTACTCAGACAACAACCCTAACAAGAATGTCAAACATAATATAGACATATAAATAGCAAAAGTAAAAACATAGACAAAGATAAATGATAACTATAAAAGAATATATATTGTATATACATATAAAACAGAACAAAACATGGGATTTTCCTAAGATGCACAGCTGTCCTCCAATCCCCACTTTGTATATGTGTGAGAAAATCACCAAAAACAGTCCAACAGCATTGTGAAAAATATGAAGCTGTTTTAATCAAGTCAAATGACACAAAGCATACTATACACTATACACTCACTGACAAAAATATAACACAGCAAGAAAGTACTTGAAATCGAATGAAAATTTCTATGTGTGAATGTAATGATGATATATGTAAGTGATTACAATATTAGATAAGGATAAGTTTATTGGGGAAAACTGAAAGGAGGTTATATAATACCCTGTTGCTGCCTTTAGCCTGGATATTAGATCAGATACGGATGGCCATGAAGGCACACAGGTTATGTATGCTATCCTTCAGCATATTTGTCCACAGATGTTGCAGCTATAGTTCATGCACACTAACAGGCTGCCAAAGTTGGCATCCCAGCTGATCCCATAAATGCTTGATTGTTGATAAATCTGGTGACTTGAGCAAGCCAAGGAAGTGTTGCAATCTGGGAGAGACGTTTCTGGGAAACCCTTGCTGTCTGTGGGCGAGCATTATCCAGCTGAAAAATGCCAGGTGGAAGCCCTGCTATGAGAGAATCAACACATGTGGCAACCATGATGTCCTGCACGTTTCGCTGAGCTCTTATTGTTCCTTGTATCACTATTAGGGGTGGCAGACTGTCATATTACATGGATCCCCAGATCATCACACAAGCAGCTAGGGCAGTGTGTTGCATCAAAGCAAAGGCAGGATTGAAACTCTCACTACGAGGCCTCCATACTCAAACTGTTGTCAGATCCTAAACAGAACTTGGCTAAAGATGATATGGTTCCAGTCTGCAGCAGTACCGGTTTCTGGTTCCTAACACCCCTATAAAAGAAGACGACAATGGCATAGGACTGGTAAGACATATAATGGGCAGCGTGACACTAAATTTCCTTCTAATAAGTGCCTGGAAATGGTCTGGGAAAGATGAATGTGTGATGAAGGTGCTATCTGTGTCTGGATGGTGCATAAAAACTTCGGATGCTGCTAGTGCTTGTCAGGGGATCAAAAGATCCTTTCTAATGGTGCTATGTCTGGAGCTTATTTAGGTCAGAATGGCCTAGATGGCAGGCAATACTGATGTATTGCCACAACCACCTGTTTCTCTCAGCCCACTCATGTGCCCCCCTCTCAAAAACTGTCAACTGAGCAAAATACTGAGCTGTATGCTGAGACCCAGACTGCTAGCATTATGGTTATCTATGATGCCAGGTGTCCCTGCCTCCTATTGAAAATATTGTTCCATAGTGATTACAGTACAGAAAAGTATGTTGCTGAGAGGCGGGGGCTCCTAGTACCATAGATAACTATAACACTAGAAGTTTATGTGGTGGCTCTTGAATCCGGCTGACCCATAGACCGAGGCTGGATTAACACGGTGCATAAAAACACAAAAAAAGCACCATGTGAACCCAGAGACAATAGCAAAAAAAAATTGCCTGTGAGGTCTTAGACGCAGTTTCTTTTGTCTCTTTAACTCATTAACTCTGCATGCTGTATATGGCATATATGTATTCAATGAGAAGGAACCTACGTGTTCAGAAATCTTGGAGAATGTTGAGTAATCATGTTAAAACTTTACTAGTCATGTGAATGCTGCAGGCATTGTACCTCAGCTGTTTTACCATGTCAGCTGAAAACGATGTGTGTACAGCGTATCAGGCACATTTATAGAAGAAGGCTTGAGCTGCTGTCTGGTGTGAATTTGACCAAAACAATAGTCTGCACTTTTACCAATGCACAATATTTTTTGGAATTAGACAAAAGTCACATAACTTCTCCATGTTTTCCACTCTTTATAAATGATCCACTTTCAACTTTCAATTTTTTTCATGCAGTTTTTTTAACCCAAAACCAGGGGTGAAAGTATAAAGGACAGTTACTACTTCTCTATTTACAGTCCACTACTGGTTTTGGGCTCAAAAACCTCATGCAAAAACCTAAACTTGTAAATACATGCTATATGTAGTACCACTACTTATAGTGTACAGGTCACCATTAAGGCCAGTGTTTGGCTGCAGCGGTCAAGAACAGATTGGTAATATATATCAATTGTATTCTTTGTTGGCTCGAAGGATGGGATATCAAAAAATATGGGGCACTAAGCTGGTAAGCTACCTGCCCCAAAGCCTCTTACCTTGACTATTGCTGTAGAGTGCCTATACCTTTAGAGTGGAGGCCGCTGGGTAGCATGTACAATATTTGTTGAGCGAACTTCGCTAGATTCCGCCAGACCAAACAGATCCGAAACAAAACTGCTATTATACCTTCAGACCCCATAATATAATGAGTGGAGCCCAGGAGAGGTGAGTAACACTGTTTATTATGTTTAATCACCTCCTCTGGGCCTCCGCTCATTATACTCTGGGATCTGAAATGAATAGGAGCCACGGAAGCACAGGCAGCAAAATAGGACAAGAATAGGACATATCCTACCTGATGCAGCCCGGACTGTCGGCCCGCACACGAGACCGTGAAAGTCACGATCGTGTGTATGGGCCTATAGAAAACAATGGGTCAGTGTGCTCTCCGTGAAATACACGGAGAGCACACTGACCCACAGCACGGTCGTATGCAATGGGCCTTATTCATTTAAGACTAAGACCCCACGTAGCGGGACGCAGTGCTTTTCACACACAGTCTGCAGATTTCCTCTGCAGACTTAGACTTTCTGCTTCCATTATAACTATCCGGAAACTGCCAGAGTTTCCATAGGTATAATTGACATGCTGCGACTTACAAAAACGCAACGGTTTTTGAAATCGCAGCATATCCGCAGCAGATATTTTTCTGCAATGTGTGGATGGGATTAGCTAGCATCCCATCCACTTTGCAGGTAATGTAAAACGCCACAGTTTTTTCCACCGCATTTCTGCCGCAACAGAATCGCAGCATTTATGCTACATGGGGCCACCTCTTAATTTACTTCCATGTAACTGCCAGAGATCGCCATTCCATTTGTCCCACAGAAGTGAATAGAGCATACAGGAAACTTTTAGGCCTCCATTCTCATGATAGCCAGTCTCATGCAATAAGACCTGTGTGTGTACAAGGGATAAATGTCATTAGTGGGAAAACACCTTTAAGGCTAGGGCCCCACGTTGTGAAAACGCAGCATTTTACATTATCTGCAAAGTGGATGGGATTCTGGTTAATCCCATCCACACATTGCAGAAAAAAATCTGCAGCGGAAAAGTTGTGATTTCAAAAACTATTGCGTTTCTGAAGATCAAAGCATGTCAATTATACCTATGGAAACACTGGTGTTTTCTGTACAGATATAATAGGGGCAGAAAGTCCGCATAGGAAAACTCTGCAGAAAAAAAACTCAATGCGTTTCAGTTGAGGTATTTTCCGCAGTATTTTTTGGCTGTAGCTTGCTATGAGGGGCCTTAGGCTCACAGGGTATTCCCATTTTAGACATCCATGGCACATTCACAGAACTTGCACTTATTATTTCCCCCACAACCATCACATTGCCTCTGGCCACCACATCGAATCTCTGAATTGAGAGGAGGCTGAGATTATTGAAACAGTTAGGCTTGCTGTTTTATGGTGCTTATGTGAGTGCCATATACATGAATAGGAGCTATGGAAAGAATTAAACTATATTGTAACACACAATTAATGGAAAAAGCATAGCAACATCTGCCTCTGCAATCAGAATGAGGTTGGAGGACTCACATTCTATAGATCAGGGCTTTTCAAACATTTCCAATTCGGGCCTCACCAGTCAATCTGTTGTTATGCCGGGGCCTTGCCAGCAAAGAAATACTACCATGGAGCACAAAACAAATGCCATTGTGCAGCGCACATAATACACTTAGCGACACCAAATACTACATAGAAACACAAAATATCTCCCCAGCAGCACCAAATACCGGCAACCCGCAGAAGGTACCTTACCAGACGTGCCAAACACCACTATGCAGAACAAAGCACCTAAACAAACACATCAAAAACCCCATAAAAAACGTTCCAAACTTGCAGCAAATCATTCACCAATTCCACCCCTCTGACACTGTTAGGAGCACCCACAGAACAGAGAGAGGAGTTAAGATAAGATCCTCCTACCTCCAGTACCAACCAGTGTATGATGCCTCTGCCTCCAGATTAGACCATTCAGCCTGCAGGCTCCGGCTGAACTGATCCTGGGTGAAGGACGTGTGGACTCTTGATGATGATGCAATGCTGGCATTATCAGTGCAGTTTTGGTTCTAAAGTCCCTGCTTTGTGCAAAAAGTTATACTGGCTGTGTTTCACTAGCCAGTGAGTTGTCTTATCAGGCCCCCCCCCCCCAACACAGTTTGAAAGGCACTGCAATACTGTCACACTTTGGGATCTGCACCTAACAGACATTTATAGTATATATACAGTGGGTACAGAAAGTATTCAGACCCCTTTAAATTTTTTACTCTTTGTTTCATTGCAGCCATTTGCTAAAAGCAAAAAAGTTCATTTTATTTTTCATTAATGTACACTCAGCACTCCATCTTGACAGAAATAAAACAGAAATGTAGATATTTTTGCAAATTTATTAAAAAAAGAAAAAACTGAAATATCACATGGTCATAAGTATTCAGACCCTTTGCTGTGACACTCATATTTAACTCACATGCTGTCCATTTCCTTCTGATCCTCCTTCATATGGTTCTACTCCTTCATTGGAGTCCAGCTGTGTTTAATTAGACTGATTGGACATGATTAGGAAAGGCACACACCTGTCTATATAAGACCTCACAGCTCACAGTGCATGTCAAAGCAAATGAGAATCATGAGGTCAAAGGAACTGCCCAAGGAGCTCAGAGACAGAATTGTGGCAAGGTACAGATCTGGCCAAGGTTACAAAAGAATTTCTGCAGCACTCAAGGTTCCTAAGAGCACAGTGGCCTTCATAATCCTTAAATGGAAGAAGTTTGGGACGACCAGAACTCTTCCTAGACCTGGCCGTCCAGCCAAACTGAGCAATCGTGGGAGAAGAGCCTTGGTGAGAGAGGTAAAGAAGAACCCAAAGATCACTGTGGCTGAGCTCCAGAGATGCAGTAGGGAGATGGGAGAAAATTCCACAAAGTCTACTATTACTGCAGCCCTCCACCAGTCGGGGCTTTATGACAGTGGCCCGAAGGAAGTCTCTCCTCAGTGCAAGACATATGAAAGCCTGCATAGAGTTTGCCAAAAAACACATGAAGGACTCCCAGACTATGAGAAATAAGATTCTCTGGTCTGATGAGACGAAGATTGAACTTTTTGGCGTTAATTCTAAGCGGTATGTGTGGAGAAAACCAGGCACTGCTCATCACCTGCCCAATACAATCCCAACAGTGAAACATGGTGGTGGCAGCATCATGCTATGGGGGTGTTTTTCAGCTGCAGGGACAGGACGACTGGTTGCAATTGAAGGAAAGATTTTTAAGAATTTATTTTCAAATTATGGTGGAAAATAAGTATTTGGTCAATAACAAAAGTTCATCTCAATACTTTGTTATATATCCTTTGTTGGCAATTACAGAGGTCAAACGTTTTCTGTAAGTCTTCACAAGGTTGGCACACACTGTTGCTGGTATGTTGGCCCATTCCTCCATGCAGATCTCCTCTAGAGCAGGGATGTTTTGGGGCTGTCGCTGGGCAACACGGACTTTCAACTCAGTCCAAAGGTTTTCTATGGGATTGAGATCTGGAGACTGGCTAGACCAATCCTGGACCTTGAAATGCTTCTTACGAAGCCACTCCTTTCTTGCCCTAGCGGTGTGCTTGGGATCATTGTCATGCTGAAAGACCCAGCCACGTTTCATCTTCAATGCCCTTACTGATGGAAGGAGGTTTGCACTCAAAATCTCACGATACATGGCCCCATTCATTCTTTCATGTACACGGATCAGTCGTCCTGGTCCCTTTGCAGAGAAACAGCCCCAAAGCATGATGTTGCCACCCCCATGCTTCACAGTAGGTATGGTGTTCTTTGGATGCAACTCAGCATTCACTCTCCTCCAAACACGACGAGTTGTGTTTCTACCAAACAGTTCTACTTTGGTTTCATCTGACCATATGATATTCTCCCAATACTCTTCTGGAACATCCAAATGCTCTCTAGCAAACTTCAGACGGGCCCAGATATGTAGCAGGGGGACACGTCTGGCACTGCAGGATCTGAGTCCCTGGCAGCGTAGTGTGTTACTGACGGTAGCCTTTGTTACGTTTGTCCCAGCTCTCTGCAGGTCATTCACTAGGTCCCCCCCCCCATGTGGTTCTGAGATTTTTGCTCACTGTTCTTGTGATCATTTTGACCCCACGGGGTGAGATCTTGCGTGGAGCCCCTGATCGAGGGAGATTATCAGTGGTCTTGTATGTCTTCCATTTTCTAATTATTGCTCCCACAGTTGATTTCTTCACACCAAGCTGCTTGCCTATTGCAGATTCAGTCTTCCCAGCCTGGCGCAGGTCTACAATTTTGTTTCTGGTGTCCTTCCACAGCTCTTTGGTCTTCACCATAGTGGAGTTTGGAGTGTGACTGTTTGAGGTTGTGGACAGGTATATTTTATACTGATAACAATGTCAAACAGGTGCCATTACTACAGGTAATGAGTGGAGGACAGAGGAGCCTCTTAAAGAAGAAGTTACAGGTCTGTGAGAGCCAGAAATCTTGCTTGTTTGTAGGTGACCAAATACTTATTTTCCACCATAATTTGCAAATAAATACAGATTTTCTAGATATTTTTTCTCATTTTGTCTATCATAGTTGAGGTCTACCTATGATGTCAATTACAGGCCTCTCTCATCTTTTTAAGTGTGAGAACTTGCACAATTGATGGCTGACTAAATACTTTTTTTTCCCTCTGTATATTTGTAAGGTGAGAATTCCCCTTTTATTCTAAGGCGGTGGAAGAAAACTATGGGATTTGGAGTGCTGTATGTGTGGAGGGAGGATGAAGAATCTTTATTTGTAAAGACTACTTCACGTATTCTTTTAGAAAATATAGGCCTCGCTCTTTCTGATCCCATTCTAGCTAAATAGAATGGGAAGCATCATTTGTGGAGAGATATATGAAGAATGGGGTACAAAAAATTAATTGACCACATGGTAGACTTACAGCATGAAGTTTTTATTGGGAACTTGACACTCACTTCAAGATATTTAGTCGTGTGTTAGAACGCACAGGAATATCGCCGGAGGTAGAAATTCATAGAATACCTCTGCCTGAGCTTACCAAGGTTATATTAGAAACATTCTGTTTCTAATATACAATACAATTACTATAGTGTATTTCTATTTTCCATGTTAGGGAACACCCATACTCTTATGTGTCATTTCATCTACTACTAAAGGTGACCATGAACATTACTGAAAACTGATCGAAATGGATTATTTCTTAAGATGACTGATGATATACAGTACTGTCATCACAGAAAAGAACATGGCCATGTTTAACATTTTTGTCACTAGACCAAAAAAACTATTCCATGAAAGAACATTCCTAGAAAGATACTGTAGTTTGTCCTACGCCCAGTGTCAATGATCATGTATGGCCAGTTTATGACTGACTAGATCAAGGAAATAATTGTTACCCAGACAATGGTTCATTTTGATGGACATTCCTCTGTCACTATAGCATAAATTGAGGTTTAACTGAAATTCCCAAGCAACAGATTATCCTGTATTATGTATGACTTGACCCATCCATCCTTTGGCCTAGTCTATATCTTGCAGGAATTTGTGTTGTGCTGACCTTACTGACAACTTAGGTTGACAATACAAAGGCAAGTCTCATTGCAGCTTGGAAGCTTGGGTGGACAACTATAGCAATATGTACTATATAGTTAATAGAAGAGACAGCAAGACATGTTAACTATCCATATCTGTGGAGTGATCTAGTATAAATATCCATTGAAGTGAGCATACTCAGAACCATTGCCAGAAAGAAAAGTGTCAGCCAAGGTACCTGTGTGGCCAAATCCACTGCAAACAAATAGTATAAGCCATGTTAAAAATGGTGCGTCTTAGGCAATCCCTCCCCTTTCATAAATGCTGAACAAATACTGAAGTTATGAAATCTATGACTTAAGCTCATTATTTACTGTATGGTACTACTTGCATTGTATTTCCCTTTAAGGTGTGTTCTTGATTTGAAGGGGCAAGTTTTGGCAAGCAAAATCTATATTTGTATAGGACCCATTTTCTGCCATCTCATGCCTGATTACGGCTCATGCAAGCATTAGATCTGTGCACGGGGGCTTGAAAAGCAGGGCAGACACACCGTAGTGAAAATTGTGTGTGCTGCCACACAGGCTCTGTTAAAAACCAAATGTATAAGAGATATAACGTCTGCATATATACAGTAGTAGATGATGGGACATGCCACTATTGCAACACAAAAACTCCATGGGGAAGATTTACTAATACTGTCAATCTAACAAATTTATCAAACTGTCTGTTGAATGATCTGTCACATTATTAGACTGTCTAGTCTAACTTTACACCTCCTATTAGTTGGGTTAGTTTACACATGGAAAAAGTGCCAAAATTTGGCACATGATGTTGCAACTTAGGCCATGCCCATCTCCCTTGACATCATGGCCTTTTCTTGTGAAGCCCAGATCCTTTAGACACAAGTGTCTAAATATTTGGTAAATATGGCAGACATGTTATATAGTTTTTTGATGCAAATTACACCAGAATTATGGCACATACTCTCATGGTATGCCTCTGCATGGAATCAGAGTATAGAAGAGGCCCCACAGGCTTCAATTGGAGACACAAAACATAACTGTTGTTTTTTCAATCCCTCGCAGCCAAATGGTGACTTCCAAAAATTTTTTGTTTTTCATTATAAACATCCAACGCAAAAATGTAGCTTTCTGGTTTTGCCCTGTATATACAGTAAATATCTGGGCCTGGGCACAGTAAGAGGAATTTATTAAGACTCACGTTTTGTACGCCAGTTTTAATCTATTCCCCACGCTGGCACTAAGTGTACCTGAATTATTTCAGGTATAACTCACACTAGCTTTCAGGTATAACTCACACCATTAAATTTGTTTGGCCAAGGCATCCCCACTGTGGCCTGCCTTGCCGTCCATCCTACTCTACCCACGTTCATAAAAAAAAAAAAAAAAAAAAAAAAAGGGGAATAGGCCAAAGAAGGAACAATGTAGCACATCTTTAGAAAAGGGCTGTGCGACAAAAATGTGCCAGATTTACACCCATCGATGTTAGAGAACTAGTATTGATAGGTTTGTAAATTCCCCCCAGTGTCTTGTTTATGCCCCTATGGTTAAACCACTAGCTAGTCATTTTCATAGGCACTCAAAATTACTGGAAAAGTATCAGATATATTATCTAGCGTTGCAACAATTAAGTCTATATGAATGTAAATGTTTCCTATTTAAACACACAGAGCAGAGAAAGGACCAAAGTGCCCAGTCACTGAAGCTCTGCCTCCTAACAATAACACATATAACCCTTTTCTGTCTGCTAAGTTTATGAAGATATTTTATAGTTCTGCTGTTGTTATAAAATCATATAACCCACCACAACACTTTAAAACTCCAATAAATTATATTGTAAGTTGGAGTAACAATTTCCATAACTTAGGGAGGGAACTGGACTTTATATCCAGCTTTACTGTATTGTTTCTCAAGCACAAAATACTGTGGTGACAGCTTGAGGGTTCAGACTTTGTTAATACTATCCCTGACATCATCTACCTTCTGTATACCAATAAATATATTTCCAGAAAACATCAAGGAATTGCTTAATCTTGCTAATAGTCTTAATAAAAAAAAAAAAAAAAAATCACCTATAATTTTTATGTATGCAGCTCTTATGCAGACCTATGGTTACTGACCACAACAAATCTGTATAGAATAAACAAACAAAAAAAATGAGATTTTTATGGGAAGAAAGACAATGCCCATAAAGTCTCCCTACCAATAAATTAAAGCACACCAAATATAATGCGTGTTAGCAGCATAGAAAAAATGCAAATAAACTACTGAAAAAAGAATGTGCCAAAACACTAAAAACGCTATCCAGGATATTGATCAAAAATAACAATTTTTTTATTTTAAAATAGATATGCATAATAAACATGGACAAACACTAGCAGTGTAGAAAAGTAGTCGGGTTACCCACAATAAATAGTTAATTAAATAATATACCATAATATTGGCTCAATAAAGAGAATACAGTCACAATACAGTCACAGGGTATATATATAAGAAGATGGTAAAATGAAGCATCTGTATGATAACAAGTATATACAGTACACATGTGTATCTGCCCTTGAAATCAAACAATGTCAGTAATTCTACATGTACAAAATTAGTTTATGCCAAGGTTGATGTGCAAAGCATTAAAATAGGCCTAAAAATCTATAAACAGTAATGCCAAACATACCCAGATGGAGACACATGTGTGGGGGTGAACCCAGACACCATCACCATCACATGGTGTGGGCCTGCTCCTTCCACTGCTCTAACCTACTGGCCCAGAATTCCGTGGGCCGGTAGGCTAATGCATTGCAATACACTGCAAAAAAGTGGCGCTTCTATTGCAGGCTGCATAGAGTAGCCTGCAATAGAAGTTAATGAAAGACAGGCCTGGGAGCTTGCTCCGGGTGCCAGCGATCCACAACAAAATGGTGGCGCCCACTCGGAAAGAGTTAATATAGGTGCACTCTAGGTACAACTGTACCTGCTGGTGAAGTCGGTGGGTCTCAGTTGCCTGCTGTGGCTCTGGTTAGTGCTGCAAGCTGAAAAATTTCTAGATACTGTACCAGGCCTGACTGCTGCTGCTTTTACTCGTGACTGAATGAGGTGGACTGGGAGGGGGCAGAGGCCACCTGGGTACGTGTGCAACTGGCAGTTGCAGTGCCCTCCCTAAACGCTGCAGTAAGCTGAATATATAGCCTATCCTGATTATATTAAAAATTTTTTTCTTCCCTTTTAGAAGCAGGGAATGAATTCCCCTATTTTGGCTTTATAGCGAGAATCTAAGAACGTGATGGCGAACCTATGGCATGCGTGCCAGAGAGGGCACACAGAGCACTCTCAGTTGGCACGCGCTCCGTCGCCATGATCGCTTACTAACGGGGAATCCGGTACAGGATTCCCCGTTAGTGAGTGATCGCTTCTTTCAGCTGTATGTGCATATGTACTGTACATACAGATGAAAGCTGTCAGTGTAGGCCGCGGTCCGCGGAACCGCGGCTTACACTGACTGCAGAGTGTGACCTATGCCCCAATGCAGGCGCGATGACATAAGTCATCCGCACCTGCGATCAGAAGAAGAAGGAGGACTGCAGCTCTTCGTTGGACTAGGTAAGTAACATAAACTACTGTGTGGGGGCCTACTGTGGAGCATATACTACTGTATGGGGGACACTGTGAAGCATCTAATACTGTGTGGGGGGCACTGAGGCATATACTACTGTATGGGGGACACTGAAGCATATACTACTGTGTGGGGGCCCACTGTGGAGCATATAATACAGTGCGGGGGCAATTGTGGAGCATATAATACTGTGCGGGGGCCACTGTGAAGCATATAATACTGTGTGGGGGCAATTCTGAAGCATATAATACTGTCTGGGGGCCACTTCGGAGCGAAATGTACTGTCTAGGGGCCACTTCGGAGCGATTTGTACTGTCTGGGGGCCACTTTGGAGTGCATTGTACTGTGTGGGAGCCCTTCACTATTTATATCACACAGTATCTGTTTATAGCAGACATATTATATTATTACAGGCTGTAATAGCATTGCACGGTCAATATAAAACAGATCCTGGTTCATTTAAGGTTAAATTGCCATATTGGCACTTTGCGATAAATTAGTGGGTTTTGGGTTGCGGTTTGGGCACTTGGTCTCTAAAAGGTTCGCCATCACTGGTCTAAGAGCATTGCCATTCTGTACGCCCTCTGCTTGATGTTAATAATACACTTATTGCTGCCATGCTTGCCTGCGTGTGCACAGTCCCAGGGGCCTGCCATGGTTGGTGTTTTTGGCCAGCGTGATCGTTGTCGTCATAATCATCTTGGAGGTAATAAGGGTCAGCCTCCTCCCCAGACTGAGTGTGACATATCAAGAGTCTGCAGCTATCAATCCTGCAGTCACCAACATTCTTATTGTTAGTACTTGCACAAGTGTTTCCTCCTCCCCCTCTTTTTGCCCTGTCCTGTTTTATTTCCCTTTTTTTTAACAATAGTATTTTTTTTTTTTTTTCAGATTAGTACAATGTATATTTGGTGACCAACAAATAAACACTTAAATAACGTATTTTTTTTTTAGATTTGTGTAGGCTGCAATACTATATTTGAGCAGCAACAAAAAACACTTAAGAAGCTAAAAGTTTTTCAGATTAACAGTCCATCTCACTCTATTGGTTGAGCAGAGCAGAAAAAAAACAATAAGGCTAAGGCCCCACGTGGCGTCCCGCAGCAAAAAAGCACTGCGGGAAAAAACCCGGCGGGAACGCATCGACAGAAAGTTTGCAGACGTTTCCTCTGCAGACTTTCTGTTTCATTTACACCTATGGAGAAACCATCGGCGTTTCCGTAGGTATAATTGACATGCTGCGATTTCCAATTGGCTGTATGTAATACTAGATTGCCACTGCTACAATGGAGAGAGACTCTTTTGCACTTGTGAACTAATATATATGGGGACAGTATGGTATGTTGCCACTGCAGAATGGGGTGTCATTTAAAACATGCAAACAACACTGTGAATGAAGCATGGAAGCTATGGCTAATCGTAAAGACCAAGTACAAAGTACTTTACTTATGCTACTATCATAGAGTATGGAAGTCTGTGCACTGGTAGGAGAAGTCTTGGTCATTTATCTACCAAAGACATCTAAAATTATGGTACAATGAGAGTTAGCTGATAAGGAAGCTGTAAATCTCAGTGCAAAGCAACAGGTCTTGTACAGGTATGATAGGACATGATAACCATTTGCTGGCCACAAGAAATTTCAAGACATGCATAAATACTACTTTGTTTATGTTGCATGTACACAGTGTATAAATAGTCCCATCTTATAATTTCCTATGAAAGTATTTTTAATATTTCATCATTGTCGTGTTTGATGACTTGTAGCTCTCTTGCTGTTAGATGGGGTCTGGGGCATGTTGACAGGGGTTGTCTTTAAGAAAATCCCTTTAAGTAAAAATCTGCTATTCTGGTTTATAGATAAATTGATATTTATGTCTTTGTAGTAATAAATATTACCATACTGTAACAAGTATATAGCAATGAGAGAACAAATATAGCAAGCAGCTTTTCATACAGAGGATAACAAAAAGATTACAATATAAAAAAGAGGCTGTAAAATAGCCTGGTACTATAATGTAGGCATCAGATTAAACAGCAGATCCAGGTAATGACATATAAATTCAACCTGTCCAACTCTACCTTTCCGAAAATTTGATGAATTTCTTAGGATACATACTCTATAAACTCCCATACAGAAACTTACCACATAAAAAGTAACGGCAGGAGATTTACAGAAAAAGGCAAAACAAAAAAAGAAGGGTCTCGGGATTTTCATAAATTACTATTGACTAATCTGTAACACTTAGTCACAGTGATTTGTGGCTCAAAAATGCTGATAAAAGTGAAGCAAAAGTGGCACAAAAACAAGATGACAGGTGAACATTATTATAATGGTATACATTGGGAAAAGACTTGTATAAAATCTACTATGAGCGGGCTGATCCAGTTGTGTCCATAGTATGCACAGTATTATGTATTAATTGTTCAGTATACGATCATGAGCAGCTATAAAATGTTACAGGGTTTTCTCTTTCAGACATTCACTTTTCAGATAGTTCCCCATAAGATGAATAATTGCAAGATATCAATCAAAATCAATGGTGCTAAACTGGATGCTGGGCCATAGAGGATGGTCGTAAGAGGGGGTCCACTTTATAAACTCAATAAACTCCATTAGTGCATTTAGCAAGCAGAGGACCTAACCAGGTAACTCATTTTAAGTGCAGTGCAATGTACAGTGAACCTGAAGGATGGTGCAGAAAGTTCCTACAGTTATGTATTATGGAATAATAGGCACCCTGTGGGCTGCTGTATAGTGCCTCTCTACGGCACCACATTTTTGCACATTCACTCTTATACCACTGAATGTATATTTCTAGCAGAAAACCAATTGCGTAATTTACTGTGTGCATAAGATGGAATATGACCAATCTCCACCTATCCTGAGATACCCATTCATCATTTTTGTAGAGACTGAGAGATTAGATGCCAGAATTCCCTTCCATTTCCTTGTAGAGTTCACAGCTTTGAAAGTTTCACCAAACTCGTATAATAAGCGCTATTCAGGAAATAGAGAAAAACTCTTTATCATCAAAACTTTTTTCCTATTAGATGCTAAGCTAATAAAATAAGCTAAAATTTTGTTGAAACATTGAAAATTATTGGAACAGATATTATACATATATCATGGATCTGAGCAAAAGTTAAACTCTTGCCAGCTCCACTCCACTGTCATACAATTGAGAAGTTAGCTTCAGCCTTTTATTCTCCAATTTTAAAAAACCCTATTGGGAATAAAAGATAAAAGGCCAGTATAGTCTTCTTTATTAAAATATATTGGGAGGTCATCTTTTTCTGTCACCCTTTCCAAATCACTAAGAAATAATTAAAGAGGAACTACTTTGTATTCCCACTAAAATACCCAAGCATTTACCATGGATTACCTCCCATATAGTTAATGGTACATGTAACTTTCATAAGAGGAATATGGACTTTAACATAGCGGGGCCCTACCCTCTGGGATCCCCTTCATTCAGCCAGAACCTAGGGGACCTGACCTGTCTACGTATTACATAGTACACAATTCATTTGACGCTACAGGGGAAATGTAAGGGCTGATGTAGCTCCCACGTGATAACAGCTGAATAAATGAAAGGTTATTTTAGAAAGCCAACCCCTTTAAACTGGTCAGCCATGATCAAGACTCCATTATAATGTCTGACCATTGTATTTTACTGAAGCAGCAGATAATCATTTTCTGACAAAACAATATGAGACCGATGTTATCAATGTATACTTCTTCCTGAACATTCCCACCTGAAATTACTCTCAATGTAATCTAGATTATAATGGATACATTCATGGAAATTCTCCCACTAGCTATGGTGAAACTACAACTCCCAGCATGTGAAAGAATGAAATTCTACCAGTTAGAGATTTTCACATTTTCACATAATGTAGATTGTGAGACCTATATGGGACAGTGACTGTCAATGTCTGTAAAGCGCTGCGGAATATGATGGCGCTATATAAGTAACCATAATAAATAATAATAATAATAATACCAATGGTCATATAAACTAACACAACAGATTTAGTTCACCACATAATATTTATACCCCACATATACAGGGCACAAGTGACAGGGTATTTATTTACTCACCATCACCAGTAGCAGGATAAGCAGTGGATACAGGGTCCTCATTTTAATGCCTCTCCCTGCAAAGAAATAAAAATGTTTCTTGTAGCCTGCAGTTGTGATCACTGGGTGTTCTTGAACTCCCAGAGCTGTTCATTGAGACCAGTCAGACCAGATTCTGCACCCTCCTTCTGTCCCACCCCTGCAATTCCCTCTGCCCAGCTATAGCAGAGTCCCCCTCAGACAACAAGTAACACAAGTGTGATCCACTGTGACAATGAGACACACCTTCCCTGCTGGTATGAGGACTGCTGGCAAGCAGTATAATGGCCCTTTAACCCCTGCCTGGCCAAAACAGGTCGACTCCTTTTGTTTATTTTTGAAAACTTTCACCAGATTTGCTTACTCAGTAGGATTGTGCAGAGTACTTGTTTCTAGAAAAACTAGGAATCCCACTGTTTACTATAAGAATCACTTTTTAGCATAAAGCCCCAGGTTTCGTAAACACTAATGCTGAGTTTTACAGTATCAGCAAAGTGAATGAGATTACATTTATTCTCATCCATACACTGCAGGAAAACAAAGCTGAAAAGCCGCAGTGTGTTAATTTTTGCTGTGGATTTGCAAGCATTTTCCCTATAGATTTAATAGGGAAAGAAAAAAAACGCAGAGGAAATGCAATTTTACTGCATTTTTTTTCCACAACATTTTTTAGCTGTGTTTAGCTACATCCCGCTAATATAATGCTTCCTTAAACATAAAAGTATCAAGAATTTAGCAGTGAATTGATTAAATGACAGATGCTTAAATGTGCTATCCAGGACTAAAAAAGAAACACGACTGCTGTTAAAGAAGGGTTACACAATAGCATTATGTGAAAGACCAATTGTTTGTATTTGTCTCTCAAACAGGCTAACGCTAGGTTCACACTAGTGTTTGGGTTTCCATCACTTGAGTCTGCTTGGGGATCGGAAAGACGGAAACCCTGTCTGCTTAAAAAGCAGTTACACATGGAAACCTGCAAACCCCATAGACTATAATGGAGTCCGCCCGATTTCTGATGATTTTATGCTGAAATCGGCTGAGACTTTCTTGCAGGACTTTTCTCTCCAATGATTTTAAGCGGAATTTGAGACGGAGTGCGAACGCTAATATGAACCTAGTGTAACTTGATGACAAGACACCCTGGTATATCCAACCTTGCAATTTGGTCCATATATTTTTTTCATTGTGTTGTCTTATTTGTAAAATAATGTAAAAGGCTGGACCCTATTACAATAAAAGGAGACATTTATACATGCCATGAGACTGCGTACGTCCGAGTCTCCCGTACTCATGATATATGTCTGTTTTATTAATTAGGATTTAACGTAAGGTATTCAGAAGAATTTGGGCTGCACATCAAATTGCTACAACACTGCTTTCTTCTAAAAAGAGCATCACATCTGTCCACAGGATATGAGTGGTATTGCAGGTCTGCTGAACTGCAATACCACACACAACCTATGAAGAGGTATGGCACTGTACATGTAAGAAGCAATCCCTCTAATACAAAGCTTACTTTAACTGTGGTACATCCACAAGCACCAGAAATTAAACTCTACAGTTTATATAGGCTCTGTTTATACTTTTACTGCCAAGTTTTCTGGTATTTGTGACTGCAAGAACAACATATACTTGCTTAGAACTATATCTCATGTGAAACTGCAGTTTAAGGCTAAGGAAAAACCGCAGCGGAAGCACATTGTTTTTTTTTCCCGCAGCACTTTTCGCAGAAAGTCTGCAAAGTTTTCCTCTGCGAACTTCTGCTTAAATTATACTTATATGGAAAACACCAGCGTTTCTGCAGGTGTAATTGACATGCTGTGATTTACAAAAACGCAGCAATTTTTGAAATCGCAGATATATTTCTGCGATGTGTGGATGGGATTAGCCAGAATCCCATCCACTTTGCAGGTACTGTAAAAAACACAGGCATTTTTGCCACAGCAAAATCACGACGTTTACGCTACATGGGGCCCTGGCCTAAAAGGGTTATCCAGGAATTGGAGAAACCTGTCTGGAGGGGAGGTGTAAAATAAAAAATGTTTAATGCCTAGGCCCCACATTGCGGAAACGCAGCTTTTTTTTGTTGCAGATTTTGCTGTGGTTTTTTGTAAAGCCAAAGCCAGGAGTGGATTGAGCAGAAGATAGAAGTATAAGAGCTTCCTATATATTTCCCTTTCCTTTTGTAGCCATTCTAGGCTTTGGCTCAAAAAAACGCAGAAAAATCTGCAACAAAAAAAAGCTGCGTTTCTGCAACGTTTAGCCTCAGCCTAAAAACATACTCACCAGTTCCTGTTGTCAGTACAGGAAGTCCTGTGCCCCACATGACAGCTGAAGGGCAATTTTAGGGTCAGCATTGGGACCTCCCTTGTAAGGGCGGGAGTTAAGGGTGACAGGGTTGCACAGGGTCATCTACTGCACCCATCCTTGGTTCCCTTTGCGTGTGGATAAATTGTGGCCCTACAGGTGGGGTATGATACCCTTCATCTGGAACGGGTAAGAGCGTTCCAATTATTTTCCGATTTTTATACCATCCAATCATTGGGGTTAATTATATTTTAGATTATTATTAAATGTTAAGTTTTATTTGTCATATAATTGTGGATCTTTGCTTGCTTGTATTGTGTTCCATGGGACAGCTGAGACCAATCAGTTGCCTCAGTGGTCACTAGTAAAGAACTGGTGATGTATGTGAGTGAGATCACCTGTCTCTCTCCAGCAACCGGTGAGCCCACAGATTGATCTCAGTAGTTAGTAGTCCAGACTTCTATATATGGGTTGCTCCAATTCCTAGACAACCCCTTAGGGCCACAAAGCGACAAAAGTGTTGTGAAATAAGATCACAATTTTGCATTAGAGCTAATGATTTTCTATGTTTTAGTGTATCTGTTGCTAAAAAATTTAAATTGCTTGAAATTTGGTAACATGCGACCAAAGACTGAGTGCAACTTCCATCAGACTACTTTTTTGACCAGAGATTTCATTGCTCTTTTTCACATCCAAATTGCAGTTCTAAAATTGTTGTACAAATATTTCTGATATTGTGACTTGCTTGAGATTTGCTGTTGAACAACATGTTATGTAGCCCTAGCCTTAGGGTAGGTTCAATAAAGGCAGAATTTTTGTGGTGGAATCTGTTGCAAAAATTCCACCTCTTGTTCATTTCAGTGGGAGGCAGGCACTTTATTTTTACCTAGCTGAACCTGAACCTGAACCTTCCATTCAAGTGAATAGAAGTAGGAAATTGTTCTGCTGCTGGCAGGAAGATTTCTGAAGCATGATGGGTGCAAAATCTGTTGTGTGAACTTGGATTCTCAGGAACTATATGAAGAGGATATTTAGGATGAATTTAGACATGGTGGCTTTTGCAGAAAATTTTACCCATTGCATTACTGTGGATCTGAAAATTTTCAGAGTGCCATCAAATTCTCATTGTCATGCATTATACTTTAATTTGTTGTGGATATTTGGTGCAGAATATGCATGTAAAATCCACCATGTCTGAATGTGAACTTAGGGTCCACGTATAGAGCATTGTTGTATGCATGCACCCCATACAGGGTGACGAGGACTCCACAGTGGTCTGATTATAAAACGGTAGACATTCTATGTGACACTTTACTCCCCCAATAGAAGGAAAGGCATGACAGTTGTCTATTTATGTAATGCAGAATACAATAGAACAGCATACGCAGATTCAAATGAAAAAAAGTCTCTACATGTCTCCATATAAAATCAGAGGCATTTTAAGGTGATTTATGAAACCTTAGCAGTCTATGGTGGCAGTATTGCTGTTGCATAAAACAGCCACGTGCATGAGGGGTAATGGTGAGACACTACTGTTATTACTGTCCATTGCTTTCTTCCGTCATTCATTTTTTACTTTTCTGATGGAAGAAAGAGTCATGCTTGCAAGGCTTTTTCTTCTGTTAAAAAAAGCAAACAAAGAAGACGGAAGAAACCTTCCATAATGTTTTTTTTACAATGGGAACAGATGCAGGCAGAGCCCCCCCCCCCCATCTGTCACGCTACTACCCTTAATGTCTGTTTCTCTCACCCTATGATGGACAAGAACAACAGGACCTTCATAATGGTAGTGTGGAAATCCCCTTACAGGTGTCCAACACTGCACTTCATAGATGAATGGAAAGCGCTTGGTTAAAGTAATTGCTAGTCTATAGATTTTTGCTGTCAGTCACCCCACTGTAAAAGGCTGCACTTAGCTTCTCCTCACCTGAAATGACTAATAACAGTGAACAGTGAATAGATTGCATTTGCTGCATAGTAAATACAGATTTATAGTAGTCTTTGGTTCATCCTTAAAATAGATAAAATTCGATTTACAGTACATTTTTATTGTACATTTCTTCCTCCTTCCAGTAGTGTAAGAAGAGATGGGAGGAGAGCAGTGATACCATCAAAACTAGCTCTTTTGACCTTTGGTTTAAAGATATGACCAGGGACGCTGCCACCAACTCCCATGTTACACAACTACCCAGAACTGAACAAAAAAATGCATCCAGCAGCAGTACATTGTGTCCGCCTGGTGCTGTCTCAGTCTGCAGCAACCAGTCCCCCTCCAGCTGTAGAAAGTGACTAGCAATTATGTGTACAACCAGTTATGACAGTAATACACTGTGAAAGTCATCTTAATAGGCCTGGATAAAAACATTGTTATGTCACCTGCATAATAGATATGTTGCCTAATTAAGTCGTTGTCAAACTTTATGGTTTGGGGGAGAGTTGGGATACGATAACACAAGAAAGTTGGCTGATCCCACTGGAACCAGCTGGTTTGATCAACTAATGTATACGGGGGCTTCCTAAAGACTATTCTGATACCTGTGATTTGCTGTAATAGACACAGTTTTATAGAACAAAAGAGAGACTCACCAGCATTTGCCTGACATTCTATTGTAAAGTGGGAACAGTAAGGGGAGCCAAAGGGGTAACAGAGGAGACCTAAGTAATAAAAATATCCCACAATTATGAGTATTACCCTCGCATCTGTCACAAACCTTTAACATTGTTCCTGCAGCTAGCTATGTAGAGTATGTGTGCAAAGTGTAACAATATGGGTGAGTAATGACTGATACTTGACTGTAACCCATAATTTTCAATCACTTTATACTACAACTGTTTTTCACTATCCAGATAAATGCTTACTGTTTTCTTAGATTTTTGTGCACATTCTTAAAGGGGTTGTCCGAGATAAATGGATCTTTCTAATCTAAGCTACCCCACCACCACCACCATTTCCTAGATTTTAAATTACTTAGGTTACCAAAAATCTATACCTAGATCCCAGGCACATTTTTCGATTTTCTGGTGATGTTTCACTTCCGGAAGGGGGGAATGGAACGTCACCTATACATACACCTCCATACATACCTGAATTCTGTTCCGGGCCTTCTGGGCACGGGATGTCACTTCTTCTGGGAGGCTGGCAGATGTCAAGAAGAGGAGGTTCCGGCTGCCCAGAAGAAGTGACGTCCCGTGCCCAGAAGGTCCGGATCGGAAGACAGGTAAGTATAGTGGGGTTGGGGGGGGTTGAGTTAGTTAGGAAGGGCTAGTAGTGGGCGAGCTAGCTAGCGAACCAGGCAGGGGACGTGAGTGAGAAAGGGAGGGGGAGTGAGTGAGAAAGGGAGGTGGAGTGAGTGAGAGAGGGAGGTGGTGTGAGTCAGTTCTGAGTGGCTCAAGGCATCATGGTAGTTGTAGGAAAACAGAACAGGTAGATGCCCATGTAAACAAGTGCAGAAGATGCCAGGAGCTCACAGAGAAACCTAGAAATCACTCAAAACACTGCTAAAGGTATTTGGTTGCACTTATTAACCAATTACAGTGGGGAAAAAAAGTATTTAGTCAGCCACCAATTGTGCTAGTTCTCCCGCTTAAAAAGATGAGAGAGGCCTGTAATTGACATCATAGGTAGACCTCAACTATGAGAGACAAAATGAGAAAACAAATCCAGAAAATCACATTGTCTGATTTTTTTTTAAGAATTTATTTTCAAATTATGGTGGAAAATAAGTATTTGGTCACCTACAAACAAGCAAGATTTCTGGCTCTCACAGACCTGTAACTTCTTCTTTAAGAGGCTCCTCTGTCCTCCACTCATTACCTGTAGTAATGGCTCCTGTTTGACATTGTTATCAGTATAAAAGACACCTGTCCACAGCCTCAAACAGTCACACTCCAAACTCCACTATGGTGAAGACCAAAGAACTGTGGAAGGACACCAGAAACAAAATTGTAGACCTGCACCAGGCTGGGAAGACTGAATCTGCAATAGGCAAGCAGCTTGGTGTGAAGAAATCAACTGTGGGAGCAATAATTAGAAAATGGAAGACATACAAGACCACTGATAATCTCCCTTGATCAGGGGCTCCACGCAAGATCTCACCCCGTGGGGTCAAAATGATCACAAGAACGGTGAGCAAAAATCTCAGAACCACATGGGGGGGGGGGGACCTAGTGAATGTCCTGCAGAGAGCTGGGACAAACGTGACAAAGGCTACCGTCAGTAACACACTACGCAGCCAGGGACTCAGATCCTGCAGTGCCAGACGTGTCCCCCTGCTTAAGCCAGTGCATATCCGGGCCCATCTGAAGTTTGCTAGAGAGCATTTGGATGTTCCAGAAGAGTATTGGGAGAATGACATATGGTCAAATGAAACCAAATTAGAACTGTTTGGTAGAAACACAACTCGTCGTGTTTGGAGGAGAGTGAATGCTGAGTTGCATCCGAAGAACACCATACCTACTGTGAAGCATGGGGGTGGCAACATCATGCTTTGGGGCTGTTTCTCTGCAAAGGAACCAGGACAACTGATCCGTGTACATGAAAGAATGAATGGGGCCATGTATCGTGAGATTTTGAGTGCAAACCTCCTTCCATCAGCAAGGGCATTGAAGATGAAACGTGGCTGGGTCTTTCAGCATGACAATGATCCCAAGCACACCGCTAGGGCAACGAAGGAGTGGCTTTGTAAGAAGCATTTCAAGGTCCTGGAGTGGCCTAGCCAGTCTCCAGATCTCAACCCCATAGAAAACCTTTGGAGGGAGTTGAAAGTCCGTGTTGCCCAGCGACAGCCCCAAAACATCATTGCTCTAGAGGAGATCGGCATGGAGGAATGGTCCAACATACCAGCAACAGTGTGTGCCAACCTTGTGAAGACTTACAGAAAACGTTTGACCTCTGTCATTGCCAACAAAGGATATATAACAAAGTATTGAGATGAACTTTTGTTATTGACCAAATACTTATTTTCCACCATAATTTGCAAATAAATTCTTAAAAAAATCAGACAATGTGATTTTCTAGATATGTTTTCTCATTATGTCTCTCATAGTTGAGGTCTACCTATGATGTCAATTACAGGCCTCTCTCATCTTTTTAAGTGGGAGAACTTGCACAATTGGTGGCTGACTAAATACTTTTTTTCCCCACTGTAATAGCACTAGAAGACCTTTTTTCAAAAATGATTTTTTTTTTTTTTTGCCCAGAGAACCCCTTTAATCAGGTATAAAGACACAGGCTGGATATTTAGCTAATTTGGAATGTGCCATATTAACCATCATCCTCGATGGAATCAATGTTTTTTATTTTTTAATTTAAAGTTTTGAATTTTTTTAAAGCTATTAAAACATAGCAAAAAGTAATATACAGTTGTGCTAAAAAGTTTACATACCCTGGCAGATTTTTTGTTTTTTTGGCCTTTTTTCAGAGAATATGAATGATAACACAAAAACTTTTTCTCCACTCATGGTTAGTGGTTGGTTGAAGTCATTTATTGACAAACTTCTGTGTTTTCTCTTTTTAAATCATAATGACAACCAAAAACATCAAAATGACCCTCTTCAAAAGTTCACATACCCCAGTTCTTAATACTGTGTATTGCCCCCTCTAACATCAATGACAGCTTGAAGTATTTTGTGGTAGTTGTGGATGAGGCTCTTTATTTTCTCAGATGGTAAAACTGCCCATTCTTCTTGGCAAAAAGTCTCCAGTTCCTGTAAATTCCTGGGCTGTCTTGCATGTACTGCGTGCTTGAGATCTCCCCAGAGTGTCTCAATGATATTGAGGTCAGGAGACTGAGATGGCCACTCCAGAACCTTCACTTTCTTCTGCTGTAGCCAATGACAGGTCGACTTGGCCTTGTGTTTTGGATCGTTGTCAAGTACGTCCCATGCGCAGCTTCCTGGCTGATGAGTGCAAATTTGCCTCCAGTATTTGCTGATAATGTGCTGCATTCATCTTTCCTTCAACTTTGACCAAGTTTCCTGTGCCTTTGAAGCTCACACATCCCCACATCATCAGTGATCCACCTCCATGCTTTACAGTAGGAATGGTGTTCCTTTCATCATAGGCCTTGTTGACTCCTCTCCAAATGTAACATTTATGGTTGTGGCCAAAAAGTTTGTTTTTTGTCTCATCACTTCAAATTATCTTTTTCCAGAAGTTTTGAGGCTTATCTCTGTGCTGTTTGGCGTATTGAAGGCGAGATTCTTTGTGGCATTTGCGCAGTAATGGCTTTCTTCTGGCAACTCGACCATGCAGCCCATTTTTCTTAAAGTGTGTCCTTATTGTGCATGTTGAAACAGCCACACCAACAGTTTTCAGAGAGTCCTGAATTTCAGCTGATGTTATGTGTGGATTTTTCTTTGCATCCCGAACAATTTTCCAGGCAATTGTGGCTGAAATTTTGGTTGGTCTACCTGACCGTGGTTTGATTTTTACAGGGCCCCAGAGTTTCCATTTGTTAATTACAGTTTGAACAATGCTGACTGGTATTATCAATTCCTTGGGTATCTTTTTGTATCCCTTTCCTGTTTTATACAGTTCAACTACCTTTTCCCGTAGATCCGTGGACAATTCTTTTGCTTTCCCCATGACTCACAATCCAGAAACGTCAGTGGCTGAAGGAAAGATGCAACAGTCTGTCTGGATCCCTCACTCAGCTTTTATGCACACACACTGATGACAAGCAAACAGGTCACAGGTGAGGATGTTACCTTTAGTAGCCATTCTATCCCCTTTCTGTCAACTTCTGGGCATGTTATCAGGCCAAAATCACCAGGGTATGTGAACTTTTGAACAGGGTCATTTTGATGTTTTTGGTCGTCATTATGATTTAAAAAGAGAAAACACAGAAGTTTGACAATAAATGGCTTCAACCAACCACTAACCATGAGTCAAGAAAAAGTTTTTGTGTTATCATTCATATTCTCTGAAAAAAGGCCAAAAAAAACAAAAAATCTGCGGGGGTATGTAAACTTTTTAGCACAACTGCAAATGTGGTAGTGCCATGGTTATACTGACCTGCAGAATAAAGAACAAAACCCATAGGAAAATGGGCAGTACTGATGCTGAGATGGGAATAACGGCTTTTAAGTCTCAACCCCTAGAGCAGTGCTGCTCTACACTATTTCTGTAACTCCCATAGACGTAAATGCAAGCTACAGAAACAGCATGGTGCTGCTGAGACATATTGGGGCAGATAAATTGAAGAAAGTGCTCCAGAATTATGATGTAGTTTGCTCCAAAAAACTAGTGTACACTGCATAAGTGTTTCAGATACTTTCTAACAATTTCTGCACCTTGATTGACAATTGAGCAGGGCATGTCAAAAAGGTTCGGGGCTTAATGTACACTACCGTGCACCAAAAAATGCGCCAAAAGTGCACCAAAATTTTGGAACATTTTTTTGTTGGAAACTAAGCCAACTAATAAGTTGTATAAAGTTAGACTAGGCAGTGTAAAAGAAAAATCTAGTGCAGTTTGAGAATATCTGGCTTAAGTTTGTACTCAGTGGCACAACTACCACCGTAACAACTGCTATGGGGACTGCAACTTTAGGGAGCCTGGGGGTCCCCTGCTGCTTTTCTTTTTAATTAGGCCATTACCTGCTGGAGTAGGCCCAGTAGGTAACTGGCCCTATTTACTTACCGATTCCCGCTCCTGCCCAAGGCCACCTCCACTTCCCCTTGAGTCCTCCACGGGGCTCCATTGATCCTATATCATGTCACTGATGCTGAACAGCATCAAGACATCACTGACAACTATGTTTTAAGGTAGAACGGAGGCCCCTGGATGTCTAAAGGGGAAGCAGAGGCAGCCGTGGGCAGGAGCAGAGTCGGGATTGGTAAGTAGGGCCACCTGCCCACGGCAAGAATATTTCTTGGACGAACCTCGTGAGGTTCGCCTGGCGTTTTCGTTTGAACTGAATACGTCCAAACTGAAACTGCTATTATTATAGTCTGGGGTCTCTTCAGACAACCGAGTATAATGATCGGAGGCCAGCGGGAGGTGATCAAACATAAAAAACAGTGTTACTCACTTCTCCTGGCTCTGGCGCGACTCCCTGCTGTCTTTTGGCCTCTTCAATGACGTTACAGACATCACATGGGTCAGGCTGGCATAGCGATGCATAATGACGCCGGAGTAACCCACATCTGTGACGTTATTGAAGAGGACCGAATACCTGAAGTAACACATTTTTTTATGTGTGACCACATCCCCTGGGCCTCCGATCATTATACCCTGAGGTCTGAAGAGACCCCAGAGTATAATAATAGTTTGTGGGTGGTGAAACCCAAACTTGAAATTTTTGCAATATTTGCAATAAACACCATAGGGGCCACTGTGGGACATTATACTGTGTGGCCAGACCTCCATGGAACATTATAATGTGTGGAGGGTTTGCTATGTGACATTATACTGTGTGGAAGAGCCGCTATTGGTCATTTTACTATATGGAGGGGCCACTATGGGACATTATACTGTGTGGTAGGGACTCTTCAATGACATTACAGACTTCACATGGGTCAGGCTGGCGTATTGACGCATAATGACACTGGCGTAACCCATGTCTGTGACATCATTGCCTGAAGTAACACTTTTTTTTATGTTTGATCACATCCCCTGGACCTCCAATCATAATACCCTGGGGTCTGAACAGACCCCAGAGTATAATAGCTTGTGGGAGGTGAACCCCAAACCTGAAATTTTTGCAATATTTGCAATGAACACCGTAGGGGCCACTGTGGGACATTATACTGTGTGGAGGATCTGCTATGGGACATTATACTGTGTGGAGGGACCGCTATGGAAAATTATAATGTATGGAGGGTCTGCTATGGGACATTATACTGTGTGGAGGAGCCGCTATTGGACATTATATTGTATGGAGGAGCCACTATGGGACATTATACTGTATGGAGGCCACTACTGGAAATTATACTGTGTGGTAGGGCCACTATGGGAAATTTTACTGTGTGGAGGGCCCACTATGAGATATTATAATGTGTGGAGGGTCTGCTATGGGACATTATACTGTGTGGAGGAGCCGCTATTGGACATTATACTGTGTGGAGGGATTGCCATAGGACATTATACTGTCTGGAGGCCACTTCAGGACATTATGCTTGGTAAAGGGGCATTATAGTGTGTAAATGGGGCGTTATACAGTGTGGGGTACAGGAAAGGGGGCTCTAAGTGTGTGGGGGGCCCAAGTGAAAAGTTTGCTATGGGGCACAGTCTTTGCTAGTTACACCCCTGTTTGTATTGTCTAAAACTTAGACAGCATTAGTCTATCTGCCCCACTGTCTCTGCAGTTTTACAATCACAGAAACAACTTAACTAAATGTACTACATTATCTCCTATTCACCTCTGTTGGAGTTATGGGAACAATATATAGCAGCACTGCTCAGCTATTCCTTTAAATTCAGCCCTAGGGGTTGGGACTTAGGAACAGATATTCCTATCTCAGCAGTGATTTCCCAAGATGGGGATAAACTATAAGGTGCTATAGTTAAATGTGTGCCAAATCTGCTGACTGTTACAATATAATATATATAGGGTGTCTTCTAAAGAGAGCTCCAAAGTAACAGCTCAGAAAGAACTTTTTTGTTTGTTCTACTCTCTCTGGGTGTAATAAAATGATAAGTTCCAAATTATAGCCATCTTTTTGTCATATGAGATCTTTAACAAAATGTCTTCACTGACAACTGCATAGAAAACTCATAGAAGCTCAGCATTACAGGGATGACGAACTTACATGACCTTTAAATTTTGGCGGGTATGTGGTGTGCCTATTTAACATTTTTTAATTGAATACAATTTGGATTGCACTAAGTTTGTACAGCTCTACAACTTTACAATTGGTACTGTAGTTCTATTTACAATAGGAGCTAAACTAGTTTAAGCCCTCTATTTTTGGGGGGTTGGGGAAATTCACCAATGCACCAATGAGCAGCGCATGCTTAATGTATAAAGTACTCATTGTTTACATGAATCTGACAAATCTTTCTGTGCTATTAGCCTTGATCTCTTTTCAAGAGTCACCCTGTATTGGGGTAGACCAATTGTCACCAGATATCTGTTGTTGAGGGATAGGAGGATTAAACTTGATGGAATTCAACATGATGATTTGTTTAACTTAATATCCTATAAAAGAAGCCCAGACATAGATGAATAGCATCAACATACCCCCCTGTCTTTCTTTTATTTAGCTTATTTATATGGCACCATCATATTCTGCAGCAATTTACAGAGATATTGTCAACACTGTCCCAAGTAGGGCTCACAATCTAAATTCTTTATCAGCATGTCTTTGATACAGAAATAAACATGCACCCTTGGCCCATACTGGGGCTGAGAGATATGATTGCTGTTAGCCCAATGGTTAATTGGGGGAAATCCACCTTATTTCTATGTCACTATGAAAGCTGCTGAATACATTGAGAAGGCAGCACCTGCAGTAATTTTCATCCTGCAAGTAAGCACTGTGAGACAGAACACATGCTCAACCATACAAGTCTTCCCACTATAGACATGCTGATGGCTAGGGATAAAGAATTGGGTTGGCCTGTTCTAGTGATCCGTGGAAGTCAAACTGCTTAGACACCCACAATCTAATAATAGTATTATACAAGCAGTGTAACAACAGGTGTTGATCAACGATATGCCTATTAAATGGTGTTCATTATTACAGTGTCCATATTAGTACAGTGTCCATATTAGGACATCCTCAGATATCAGTGTCAAACATCAGATTAATAGCAGTTTACAACAGTGACAACGACTTTGATTCTGACAACGACTTTGACTTTGATTCTGACGACTTTGAATTTGATTCTGACAACGACTTTGATTCTGACAACGACTTTGACTTTGATTCTGACTTTGATTCTGACTCTGACTTTGACTCTGACTTTGATTCTGACTCTGACTTTGATTCTGACTCTGACTTTGATTCTGACTCTGACTTTGATTCTGACTCTGATTCTGACTTTGATTCTGACTCTGACTTTGATTCTGACACATCTGCAGTTTCTGATTGGCCAACAGATGAGGTCCGCCCGCTATATAACTGTACTTTACAGGGGCTTCAGACTCTTCAGACCTCAGTCCTCACAATAGTGGCAGAAGAATCATTTCAGTGCATCAATAGGTACAGACATTTCTGACTTTTACTTATCCTAAATAATACTTCATGTTTACTGCTCCCTTAGGGGGCGTTCACACTACTGTTGTATGTCTGTTCTGATAGGGTCTGTAAAAAAAAAATGGACACCTATCATAACAGACCGTAACTGATGTTAATGTGTCCGTTTTTTAGACTCTCCGTTTTTGCTTATTTTTTTGTTCTTCTTTCTGAGCATACGCAGAAAAAACCCAACAGTATAACGGACGACCGTCCGTTACTTTGTTAGCCATACACATTAATGTTAAAAAATAACGCACGGTTAATGCCTGCACCCCGCGTTATTCTGTCCGCTAAAAAAAAACCACATGTCATGGATTTGGTGAGAAAGGACATTAATGGACAACATATCAAATCCCAGTGAAATCCCCCTGGGCTATCTATAAATTTGCCAGTGGCTAACTTGTGGCAATATACTGGCACAGCATAGTGAATGGCATCTAAACAGGTCCCATTCACACTGTGCAGTTTCTGGGCTGGTTGAAAACCTCAGATGTTCTCTGACTTTCATCTGTGATTGAGACACAAGTCAGCAGTCAGTATGAAGCACATACAATGTTACACTGTGATTGGCCAGGATGCCTGACCTCTGAGTGAACTCACTGCTTACACTCACACTTGTATAAGGCTGCAGGCTGAGAGCTCCATGAGTCTGATAAAAAGTTGTCTGATACCTGACTGAGTCAGAGATCAGAGTCATACATCATCTGAGTTTTCCATATACATACAGCCAGCCAGCACATACAGTGGTGGAGATTTATCAAGTAAAATGCTCCATAATTCTGGTATCATTTTCACCAAATATCCTCTCTAACATGTTGTGTGCCACATTCATCAAGTGTAATAAATACTTTTATTACTTGTACAAAAAGGGGTGTGGACTCACAGTAAAGGGGCGTGACCTATAACACTGTGCTGCAGAAATGCATCCAAATAATCTCTCTAAGGGTGGGTTCACACTGGCGCCGGAGTCCGTCCGCCGCGAAAGCGACTGAAAATCTCAGGAAACTGTATGCGGACTGGATAGCGAAAGGTTAGCGACGCATTGCTTAAAAACCCATTCATTTGAATTGGTTTTTAAAGCGATGCACGGGTGTGCGCTTACACCCTCTGCGCCGCGAATCCAATTTATTTTGTCGGAAACAAACTCCTGCATTTCCAACTTTGTTTCCAGCGAAAAATACTGGATTCACAGCGCAGAGTGTGTAAGCGCACACCCACGCATAGCTTTAAAAACCCATTCAAATGAATGGGTTTTTAAGCAATGCGTCGCTAACCTTTCGCTATCCAGTCCGCATACAGTTTCCTGAGATTTTCAGTCGCTTTCGCGGCGGATGGACTCCGGCGCCAGTGTGAACCCACCCTTAGAGAGATTATTTGGATGCATTTCTGCAGCACAGTGTTATAGGGCACGCCCCTTTACTATGAGTCCACACCCCTTTTTGTACAAGTAATAAAAGTATTTATTCCACTTGATGAATGTGGCACACAACATGTTAGAGAGGATATTTGGTGAAAATGATACCACAATTATGGAGCATTTTACTTGATAAATCTCCACCATTGTATGTGCTGGCTGGCTGTATGTATATGAAAAACTCAGATGATGTGTGACTCTGATCTCTGACTCAGTCAGGTATCAGACAACTTTGTGTCAGACAACTTTTTATCAGACTCATGGAGCTCTCAGCCTGCAGCCTTATACAAGTGTGAGTGTAAGCAGTGAGTTCACTCAGAGGTCAGGCATCCTGGCCAATCACAGTGTAACATTGTATGTGCTTCATACTGACTACTTGTGACTCAATCACAGATGAAAGTCAGAGAACATCTGAGGTTTTCAACCAGCCCAGAAACTGCACAGTGTGAATGGGACCTGTTTAGATGCCATTCACTATGCTGTGCCAGTAAATTGCCACAAGTTAGCCACTGGCAAATTTATAGGTAGCCCAGGGGATTTCACTGGGATTTGATATGTTGTCCATTAATGTCCTTTCTCACCAAATCCATGACATGTGGTTTTTTTTTTAGCGGACAGAATAACGCGGGGTGCAGGCATTAACCGTGCGTTATTTTTTAACATTAATGTGTATGGCTAACTGAAAGTAACGGACGGTCGTCCGTTATACTGTTGGGTTTTTTCTGCGTATGCTCAGAAAGAAGAACAAAAAAATAAGCAAAAACGGAGAGTCTAAAAAACGGACACATTAACATCAGTTACGGTCTGTTATGATAGGTGTCCATTTTTTTTTTAAAAACCCTATCAGAACAGACATACAAAAGTAGTGTGAACGCCCCCTAAGGGAGCAGTAAACATGAAGTATTATTTAGGATAAGTAAAAGTCAGAAATGTCTGTACCTATTGATGCACTGAAATGATTCTTCTGCCACTATTGTGAGGACTGAAGTCTGAAGAGTCTGAAGCCCCTGTAAAGTACAGTTATATAGCGGGCGGACCTCATCTGTTGGCCAATCAGAAACTGCAGATGTCAGTGTCAGAATCAAAGTCAGAATCAAAGTCAGAGTCAGAATCAAAGTCAGAATCAAAGTCAGAGTCAAAGTCAGAATCAAAGTCAGAGTCAGAATCAAAGTCAGAGTCAGAATCAAAGTCAGAGTCAAAGTCAGAATCAAAGTCAGAGTCAGAATCAAAGTCAGAGTCAAAGTCAGAGTCAGAATCAAAGTCAAAATCAAAGTCAAAGTCGTTGTCAGAATCAAAGTCGTTGTCAGAATCAAAGTCAAAGTCGTTGTCAGAATCAAAGTCAAAGTCGTCAGAATCAAAGTCAAAGTCGTTGTCAGAATCAAAGTCGTTGTCACTGTTGTAAACTGCTATTAATCTGATGTTTGACACTGATATCTGAGGATGTCCTAATATGGACACTGTATATTAGGACATCCTCAGATATCAGTGTCAAACATCAGATTAATAGCAGTTTACAACAGTGACACCTGACTTTGACTTTGATTCTGACGACTTTGACTTTGATTCTGACAACGACTTTGATTCTGACAACGACTTTGACTTTGATTCTGACAACGACTTTGACTTTGATTCTGACAACGACTTTGACTTTGATTCTGACAACGACTTTGATTCTGACAATGACTTTGATTCTGACAACGACTTTGACTTTGATTCTGACGACTTTGACTTTGATTCTGACAATGACTTTGATTCTGACAACGACTTTGACTTTGATTCTGACAACGACTTTGACTTTGATTCTGACGACTTTGACTTTGATTCTGACACCTGACTTTGATTCTGACACCTGACTTTGAGTCTGACACCTGACTCTATGCAGTTTCTGGGCTGGTTGTAAAACTTAGATGACTTCTGACTTTCATATCTGATTGAGTCACAAGTCAGCAGTCAGCTATGAAGCACATACAATGTTACACTGTGATTGGCCAGTCTGACTGACCTCTGAGTGACCTCACTGCTCACACTCAGGAGTAGAAGATACATTGTATAAGGCTGCAGGCTGAGAGCTCCATGAGTCTGATAAAAAGTTGTCTGATACAAAGTTGTCTGATACCTGATACCTGACTCAGTCAGAGATCGGACTTACTCATCATCTGAGTTTTTCATATACATACAAGCCAGCCAGTACATACAATGGTGGAGATTTATCAAGTAAAATGCTCCATAATTCTGGAATCATTTTCACCAAATAACCTCTCTGTGTGCCACATTCATAAAGTGTTTTAAATACTTTTATTACTTGTACAAAAAGGAGCGTGACCTACAACACTGTGCTGCAAAAATACATCCAAATAACCTCTCTAACATTTATCAAGTGTTTTAGGCTGAGGCCCCACGTACCAGGCTGCAGGAAAAAAGCGCTGTGGAGAAAACCTTGGCAGAAATGCATCACGGTTTTTCCCTCAGAGATTTTCGCAGAAAGTCTGGTGAGGTTTCCTCTGCGGACTTTCTGCTTCCATTATATCTATAGTGAAACCGCCAGCATTTGCAGTTTCACTATAGTTGTGACTCAATCAGATATGAAAGTCAGAAGTCATCTAAGTTTTACAACCAGCCCAGAAACTGCTGCATAGAGTCAGGTGTCAGACTCAAAGTCAGGTGTCAGACTCAAAGTCAAAGTCGTTGTCAGAATCAAAGTCAAAGTTGTTGTCAGAATCAAAGTTAAAGTCGTCAGAATCAAAGTCAAAGTCGTTGTCAGAATCAAAGTCAAAGTCGTTGTCAGAATCAAAGTCGTTGTCAGAATCAAAGTCAAAGTCGTTGTCAGAATCAAAGTCAAAGTCGTTGTCAGAATCAAAGTCGTTGTCAGAATCAAAGTCAAAGTCGACAGAATCAAAGTCGTCAGAATCAAAGTCAAAGTCGTCAGAATCAAAGTCGTTGTCAGAATCAAAGTCAAAGTTGTTGTCAGAATCAAAGTCGTTGTCAGAATCAAAGTCGCTGTCAGAATCAAAGTCAAAGTCGTTGTCAGAATCAAAGTCAAAGTCGTTGTCACAATCAAAGTCGTTGTCAGAATCAAAATCAAAGTCGTTGTCAGAATCAAAGTCAAAGTCGTTGTCAGAATCAAAGTCGTTGTCAGAATCAAAGTCATTGTCAGAATCAAAGTCAAAGTCGTTGTCAGAATCAAAGTCATAGTCGTTGTCAGAATCAAAGTCAAAGTCGTCAGAATCAAAGTCAAAGTCGTTGTCAGAATCAAAGTCGTTGTCAGAATCAAAGTCGTTGTCAGAATCAAAGTCAAAGTCGTTGTCAGAATCAAAGTCGTCAGAATCAAAGTCAAAGTCGTTGTCAGAATCAAAGTCAAAGTCGTCAGAATCAAAGTCAAAGTCGTTGTCAGAATCAAAGTCAAAGTCGTTGTCAGAATCAAAGTCGTTGTCAGAATCAAAGTCGTTGTCAGAATCAAAGTCAAAGTCGTCAGAATCAAAGTCATTGTCAGAATCAAAGTCAAAGTCATTGTCAGAATCAAAGTCAAAGTCGTTGTCAGAATCAAAGTCAAAGTCGTTGTCAGAATCAAAGTCAAAGTCGTTGTCAGAATCAAAGTCGTTGTCAGAATCAAAGTCGTTGTCAGAATCAAAGTCGTTGTCAGAATCAAAGTCAAACTCGTTGTCAGAATCAGTCGTCAGAATCAAAGTCGTTGTCAGAATCAAAGTCATTGTCAGAATCAAAGTCAAAGTCGTTGTCAGAATCAAAGTCAAAGTCGTTGTCAGAATCAAAGTCAAAGTCGTTGTCAGAATCAAAGTCGTTGTCAGAATCAAAGTCGTTGTCAGAATCAAAGTCGTTGTCAGAATCAAAGTCGTTGTCAGAATCAAAGTCAAAGTCGTTGTCAGAATCAGTCGTCAGAATCAAAGTCGTTGTCAGAATCAAAGTCGTTGTCAGAATCAAAGTCAAAGTCGTTGTCAGAATCAAAGTCAAAGTCGTTGTCAGAATCAAAGTCGTTGTCAGAATCAAAGTCGTTGTCAGAATCAAAGTCAAAGTCGTTGTCAGAATCAAAGTCGTTGTCAGAATCAAAGTCGTCAGAATCAAAGTCATTGTCAGAATCAAAGTCATTGTCAGAATCAAAGTCAAAGTCGTTGTCAGAATCAAAGTCAAAGTCGTTGTCAGAATCAAAGTCAAAGTCGTGGTCAGAATCAAAGTCAAAGTCGTTGTCAGAATCAAAGTCGTTGTCAGAATCAAAGTCAAAGTCGTTGTCAGAATCAAAGTCAAAGTCGTTGTCAGAATCAAAGTCGTCAGAATCAAAGTCATTGTCTGAATCAAAGTCATTGTCAGAATCAAAGTCAAAGTCGTTGTCAGAATCAAAGTCAAAGTCGTTGTCAGAATCAAAGTCGTTGTCAGAATCAAAGTCGTTGTCAGAATCAAAGTCAAAGTCGTCAGAATCAAAGTCAAAGTCGTTGTCAGAATCAAAGTCGTTGTCAGAATCAAAGTCATTGTCAGAATCAAAGTCATTGTCAGAATCAAAGTCATTGTCAGAATCAAAGTCAAAGTCGTTGTCAGAATCAAAGTCAAAGTCGTCAGAATCAAAGTCAAAGTCGTTGTCAGAATCAAAGTCAGCAGAATCAAAGTCAAAGTCGTTGTCAGAATCAAAGTCAAAGTCGTTGTCAGAATCAAAGTCAAAATCGTTGTCAGAATCAAAGTCGTTGTCAGAATCAGTCGTCAGAATCAAAGTCAAAGTCGTTGTCAGAATCAAAGTCGTTGTCAGAATCAGTCGTTGTCAGAATCAAAGTCAAAGTCGTTGTCAGAATCAAAGTCGTCAGAATCAAAGTCGTTGTCAGAATCAAAGTCAAAGTCGTTGTCAGAATCAAAGTCGTTGTCAGAATCAAAGTCGTTGTCAGAATCAAAGTCATTGTCAGAATCAAAGTCAAAGTCGTTGTCAGAATCAAAGTCGGCAGAATCAAAGTCAAAGTCGTTGTCAGAATCAAAGTCAAAGTCGTTGTCAGAATCAAAGTCAAAATCGTTGTCAGAATCAAAGTCGTTGTCAGAATCAGTCGTCAGAATCAAAGTCAAAGTCGTTGTCAGAATCAAAGTCAAAGTCGTTGTCAGAATCAAAGTCGTCAGAATCAAAGTCGTTGTCAGAATCAAAGTCAAAGTCGTTGTCAGAATCAAAGTCGTTGTCAGAATCAAAGTCGTTGTCAGAATCAAAGTCGTTGTGAGAATCAAAGTCGTTGTCAGAATCAAAGTCATTGTCAGATTCAAAGTCAAAGTCGTTGTCAGAATCAAAGTCAAAGTCGTTGTCAGAATCAAAGTCAAAATCATTGTCAGAATCAAAGTCGTTGTCAGAATCAAAGTCAAAGTCGTCAGAATCAAAGTCGTTGTCAGAATCAAAATCGTTGTCAGAATCAAAGTCAAAGTCGTCAGAATCAAAGTCGTTGTCAGAATCAAAGTCAAAGTCGTCAGAGTCAAAGTCGTTGTCAGAATCAAAGTTGTTGTCAGAATCAAAGTCAAAGTCGTTGTCAGAATCAAATTCAAAGTCGTTGTCAGAATCAAAGTCAAAGTCAGGTGTCACTGTTGTAAACTGCTATTAATCTGATGTTTGACACTGATATCTCAGGATGTCCTAATATGGACACTGTAAATATGGACACTGTACATTATTACCCATTTCAATGGTTGGGGGAAAGGGGGGGGACAATATTTAATGTGATTGCTCTAATGCATTTTAATTACGTCAACAGTGCTCCCCCTGATTACACGGGGAGATGTGCTGCCAAATAGTGATTTTTTTGCTAACAAATGAGCATTCAGCTGATAATACAGTGGATAACTGATAAATCTAAATGCCTGAAATAACCCTCTTAGGCCCCACGTAGCAAATAATGCTGGCATCGAATTTTTATCCTCAGCGTTTTACATTGCACTTTCACAGAGTCTTCCTCTGTGGACTTTTTGCCCCTATTATAACTATATGGAAAATGCCAGCATTTCCACAGGTATAATTGACATGCAGTAATTTTCAAAAATGCGGGCATTAGCAGGAAATGTAAAATGCAGCCTTTTTTTAGCCACAGTGTTTCCGGCATGGCCAAAACGGAGCGGAAAAAATGTGGCATTTTACAATCACAGCAAGGTGGATGGTATTCTAGCAAATATTCCATCCACACCTTGCGAAAAAATACACGCAGTGGACATACTGCCATTTCCAAAACCATTGCGTTTTCGGAAATTGCAGCATGTCATTTATACCTATGGAAACGCTGATGGTTTCCCTATAAATATAATTGAAGCAGAAAGTCTGCAGAGGAAAAAAAAAAAAACACAGCAAAATCTACATAAAAAGCTGGTTTTATGCAACAAGAGGACTTAGCCTAATAATGAAAAACTGGGGGCAGCACGGTGGCTCAGTGGTTAGCACTTCAGCACTGGAGTCCTGGGTTCGAATCCTGCCAAGGACAACATCTGTAAGAAGTTTGTATGTTCTCCCCGTGTTTGCGTGGGTTTCCTCCCACACGCCAAAGACATACTGATAGGGTGTAGATTGTGAGCCCTATATGGGACAGTGACTGACAATGTCTGTAAAGCGCTGCGGAATATAATGGTGCTATATAAGTAAGCATAATAAATAAATAAATAAAAACTGTAAAAACCAATGATATATTAAAATAAAATAAATTATCAATAGGTGTTATGTTGTCTAGTAGAACCAGTAACAAATCTGATAAGAATCCACCCACACAAAAAAGATAATAGAAGGAACCCAGTACTAAAGCTACAGAAAACTATGAATAAAGCTTCAGCCTCATTGTTGTCTCCCTCCTGACTGTTTGCTTCGTCTGCAGCTTGTCCTATTTATTTGTTGATTTGCATTGTGATGTCTGTGCTTACTACCTAAGTCAATAAGAATAAGCCAAGCATTCATGTATCAGTATAAAAAATCACATTTATGTACTTTAGGCTAAGGCCCAAATTGCAGAAACACAGAGGAAAGAAAAAATACTGCGTTTTACAATACCAGCAAAGTGAATGAGATTTTGTGTAACTGCTGAAATGCAGAGTATTCTAAAAGGAACACACTTTTGAAAAAACAAAGCATGTTAATTTTACCTGTGGAAACAATGTGTTTTTCCCATTGAGTTATATAGGATGGGGAGGGTAAATATGAAAAAAGCTGTGAAAAAGTATATTTGCTGCATTTTCCAATGCAACATTTTTCCACAACGTTTTTTTGGCTATATTTCTGCAACATGTAGCCTTAGTCTTAAATGGGCTTTTGCAAACGGGGTTCTAAAGCTCCCAGGCTCGAACTGTCACAAAGGTAAATCCCCCACTGAGCCCCTGAGCCAGAGTGGGCCCCCAGCACAGTACATTAACTGTGTTACATATAGATTGATAGCTTACAGCTCCTTAACCAACATATGCAACCATATATTAAACTGGGTAGATTATTTAAAAGGGTTGTGCAGGACTCGAAAACATGGCTGCTTTTTTCTTCTCTGCATCATGGCCATGTGACCAACGGACATGATGTCACTTTCTAAGAAGAAGAAAGCAACTATTTTCAAGATCCTGTAGAACCCCTTTAAAGCTTTCCAATTTGTACTTATAGTAATGCATCAGGTGGCTGAGATGAGATCTGATTCTACTGTAAATAACACAAGTCACTTTTGGATTCCACTGGACAAAACTAAGATCATCAAAGCGCACTACAGGATCCGGGTGTAACATGAGCTCTAACATGCAACCACAATATGGATGTCTGAAATAATCCATGAATTATGTATGGGAGGGACTCAGGAATCTACAGCAGTGTTTACCAAACTTTTCAGACTCAGGACACTGTTGGAAAAAAATACATTTTCCTCGGGCACCCCTACCAAATAATTTGTACCAAAAGGCAAAAATAAACTACAGTTTTGATGTATTTTGCAGCGCAGTTTTTGAAATTACAGCTGGAATCAAAAGTGCATGCATTTTTCTGTTGCAGTTTTGATGCAATTGTAACTGCATCACAACTGTACCATGTGAATGCATCTTCAAAGCTACACCATCATATAATTTCCACCCAGAACATACAAAAATTCACCTTTTACCATCACCATGCTCCCTTAGTGGCGCCACATAGTACCATGCTACACAGTACCCACCACGCCTTACATGCTCCCTAGTGGCACCCAGGACCTAATAATGCTCCCCAGTGGCCCCCAGACACCTAATAATGCTCCCCAGTGGTTCAAAGACACCTAAAAATGCTCCCCAGTGACCCCCAGGTAAGTAGTAATGTTCTTCAGTAGCCCCTAGGCAAGTAATAATGTCCCCTGTGACCCTCAGATAAGTAATAATCTCCTCAGTGGCCCCCAGATAAGTAATAATGTCCCCCAGTCAGAGCCGGTTTTAGACAAACTGTGGCCCTGGGCAAAAAATAAAAAGCGGGCCCCAAATGCTAATATACCAACAACGCCATCATATTTCCAGTGGCAGCCCCTTTAATAATTCCCCCTTTCTGCCCCCAAAGCAGTAACAGCCACCCACTTATGCCCACACACAATTCAAATAACCACCTTTGTACCGGCTAATAGATTTTTGCACCCCCCTCATCAGTTATTACAGCGCCTCCTTATAAATAATAGTCACTGCTTATAAACAGTGCCCCATATCAGTAATAGCTCCCTTATCAGTAATAAATAAATAATAGTGCTCCCTTATAAATAGTCCCCCTTATTAATAATAGCCCTCTCATAAATAATAGTCCCTTATAAATAATAGTTACCTCTCTTATACATAATAGCCCCCTTATAACAGCCTACCTTATATATAATATTTCCCTCTTATAATAGCCCCCTTATATATACAGTCATATGAAAAAGTTTGGGCACCCCTATTAATCTTAATCATTTTTAGTTCTAAATATTTGGGTGTTTGCAACAGCCATTTCAATTTGATATATCTAATAACTGATGGACACAGTAATATTTCAGGATTGAAATGAGGTTTATTGTACTAACAGAAAATGTGCAATATGCATTATACCAAAATTTGACCGGTGCAAAAATTTGGGTACCCTTATCATTTTATTGATTTGAATACTCCTAACTACTTTTTACTGACTTACTGAAGCACAAAATTGGTTTTGTAACCTCACTGAGCTTTGAACTTCATAGCCAGGTGTATCCAATCATGAGAAAAGGTATTTAAGGTGGCCAATTGCAAGTTGTTCTCCTATTTGAATCTCCTCTGAAGAGTGGCATCATGGGCTCCTCAAAACAACTCTCAAATGATCTGAAAACAAAGATTGTTCAACATAGTTGTTCAGGGGAAGGATACAAAAAGTTGTCTCAGAGATTTAACCTGTCAGTTTCCACTGTGAGGAACATAGTAAGGAAATGGAAGACCACAGGGTCAGTTCTTGTTAAGCAGAGAAGAAGAATGGTGAGAACAGTCAAGGACAATCCACAGACCACCTCCAAAGAGCTGCAGCATCATCTTGCTGCAGATGGTGTCACTGTGCATCGGTCAACAATACAGCACACTTTGCACAAGGAGAAGCTGTATGGGAGAGTGATGCGAAAGAAGCCTTTTCTGAAAGCACGCCACAAACAGAGTCGCCTGAGGTATGCAAAAGCACATTTGGACAAGCCAGCTTCATTTTGGAAGAAGGTCCTGTGGACTGATGAAACAAAGATTGAGTTGTTTGGTCATACAAAAAGGCGTTATGCATGGCGGCAAAAAAACACAGCATTCCAAGAAAAACACTTGCTACCCACTGTAAAATTTGGTGGAGGTTCCATCATGCTTTGGGGCTGTGTGGCCAATGCCGGCACCGGGAATCTTGTTAAAGTTGAGGGTCGCATGGATTCAACTCAGTATCAGCAGATTCTTGAGAATAATGTACAAGAATCAGTGACGAATTTGAAGTTACGCCGGGGATGGATATTTCAGCAAGACAATGATCCAAAACACAGCTCCAAATCTACTCAGGCATTCATGCAGAGGAACAATTGCAATGTTCTGGAATGGCCATCCCAGTCCCCAGACCTGAATATCATTGAACATCTGTGGGATAATTTGAAGCGGGCTGTCCATGCTCGGCGACCATCAAACTTAACTGAACTGGAATTGTTTTGTAAACAGGAATGGTCAAAAATACCTTCATCCAGGATCCAGGAACTGATTAAAAGCTACAGGAAGCGACTAGAGGCTGTTATTTTTGCAAAAGGAGGATCTACTAAATATTAATGTCACTTTTCTGTTGAGGTGCCCATACTTTTGTACCGGTCAAATTTTGGTTTAATGCATATTGCACATTTTCTGTTAGTACAATAAACCTCATTTCAATCCTGAAATATTACTGTGTCCATCAGTTATTAGATATATCAAATTGAAATGGCTGTTGCAAACACCCAAATATTTAGAACTAAAAATGATTAAGATTAATAGGGGTGCCCAAACTTTTTCATATGACTGTAATAGTTCCTCTCCTATAACACTCCCCCCTTATAATAGCCCCCCTTATATATAACAGTCCCCCTTATATAAAATAGCCCCCCCTTATATATGTCATGTCTTATAATAACACCCTTACATATAAAAATTTCCCCATTATATTAGCCCCCTTATAAATAATACTTTTCCCTTATTTATAATAGTTTCAACCTTATAATAGCCTTACTAATTTGTAATAGTTCTCTCCTTTTAAGGGGGCTATTATAAGGAGGGTACAATTATACTATTATTTATAATGGGGGCTATTATAAGGGGGAACTATTATTTATAAAGGTGATGTTATAAGGGAGGAACTATAATATATGGGGACTAATATAAGGGGGGAACAATTATATAAAAAAGCTCCACCTTATATAATATGTAATCTCTTATAATAACCCCCTTATATATATAACAGTTTCCCCTTATATATAGTAGCCCCCTTATATATAACAGTTACACCTTATAAATAATACTTCACCCTTACAATAGCCACTCTTATATTTACTAGTTCCCCCACTATAAATATTAGCCCCACTATAAATAGTTTGCCCCCTTATCACATCCCTTTTCCTTACCAGAAAACAATAAATCTTTTACTCAACTTACCGCGCTCCCACGATGAGCAGAGAAGCCAAAGGTTCCCCCTGTAGTAGTGGCACAGGTGAGACAATGCAGTGACGTCATCACGCCACCTGCGCCACGACGTCCCGTGCATTTCCATAGGTCCTCTACGGACTTTTGAACTCCGTGCTCTGTCACGCCGATACAGCTGTGGAGACTGGGGCCCTGGGCAATTGCCCAGTTCCCCCCCCCCGACAACTAATAATGTCCTCCAGTGGCCCCCAGGTAAGCAATAATGTCCCCCAGTGGCCCCCAAGCAAGGAATTATGTCCCTCAGTGGCCCCCAGACAAGTAATAATGTCCCCCAGTGGCCCCACACTGTAGTTGTGCTATATAAATAAAAAAAACAAATACCACTTACCTATCCTCGGTCCCCTGGAGCTCTGTGATCCTCATCCTTTGCAGATTGACGCAGCAGGTCTTCAACAGGCATCACTAGCTGATGCCTGAGTAATAGAGCTTCCTGCTGCACCATTCTATTCACCTAGGATCCTTAGGATGCCGATGTAGTTAAAAGAAGGCATACGGCCATTTCCCCTGCGGTTTGTTGCAGCACCCTAGTTGGGAATCGCTACTCTACAGAAAGCTGCATCACTTTAAATGGACTGAACAATGACTTGAATGATTTTGTTTCTAATTCTGCTTCTTTTTTTAAGTTTTATGCTGTGTACACAAGACTTACCATGTGTTTGCTCCTATTTTGAAGGACTTTTACACAATTCTCGTCGCTTAGCTTTTTTGTTGGGGAAAATGGGTATTGTTCATCTATAGTAGTATTTTACAAGGAATTTACAACATGAGCCTTTTAAAAAAAAAAAAAAAAAAAAAGGTCAACTGCACTCCAATATATAGACAGCATAAAAAACAGCATTGGAGTTACAATTGAAGTGAATATTGCACAAGATTTAAGATGCCATTGTTCCTTTTTAGTAAATTGGATGCATGAATGATGAGTCATAGAAAAGATGCACACCAAAAAAGTGCAAAAATATTGCACAAGTGATAAATTACCCCCTCTGCGTTAGTTTTACTATTCAGACAACCAAATTTCAGCTGTAAAACTCAGTCAGTGTGTATGCTACATTTACCGGACTGTACCTCGTGCCATGAGCAGGACTCCAAGCAGTATAGTAATCTATGCTGCTACGAGTCCCTGCCTCCCGGCGACATACCCTCCCATACAGTATGTCCCTGGAAGGCAGTAACTCCTAGTATAGATAACTATGTTGCGAGGAGTCTCGCCCCCAGCATAAAGTTAATCCAGTGAAACTCAGTCATGTGAATCTAGGGTGAGTGTTTTAAGTGAAAAGATTACAAACATTATTTGTAAACTTGCGGCAGTTAAAGGGGGCTGTTCAGAATGAAGAGGCCTCAGAGTTTGGACAAGCAATGCAGCCACTTCACTGCGTTTTACAGTACCAGCAAATCAAATGAGATTTTGGCTAATCCCATCCACACATTATGGAAATAAAATGTTATGAAAAAGTGTGGCAAAAACACAATGAAAAATGCTGCAGGAAAAAACACAATGCAATTTTTTTTTCGTTTTTTTTTTTCTGCTGCGTTTTTTTTATGCAGATCGCTATGTGTGGCTACGTTAGGCAAAGGCTACACAGGATGGCTCCGCTTTTATGTCTGCAGCAGACCTGCCCATGGCATAAACACAACAAAATTTGCAGATTTTCACTGCAGCTGTCACCTGCAATTCCTGCACAGCTGGCCCAGCTTTCATCCTTGCAACCTTCCACTGCAAAGACTGAAAACTGCCACCAAACACGCAGTATTAATGGACATGCTACATGTTCAAAACATGAGCACGCTTCTTATCTGGAGCTAGAGTCCTGGGTTCAAATTCAATTGAGGACAACATCTGCAAGGAATTTGTATGTTCTTCCTGTGTTTATGTGGGTTTCCTCTGGGAACTCCAGTTTCCTCCCACGCTCCAAAAACATATTGATAGGAAATTTAGATTGTGAGACCCATGTGGGACAGTGACTGACAATGACTGTAAAGAGCTGCAGAATATGTTTGTGCTATACAAATAAGATAAATAAAGAATAAATAAAATAAGAGGGAATGGAATTCTTTAAATCCCATCCACTACACAGCTACTATACACATTGCAGCAGGTTAACAACTGTCAATTCAGCCATGGCTAATGTCCTGCAAACTCACCACTTTTGTCCCCAGCCTTAACCACAAGAAGCCCTTATGTAATGTCAGGTTTATGCTAAATTCACATTCGTGTGACATATTTGTTTTTGTCTAGTCCATCGGAGGACCAGAACACATGATAGGCAGACCACTAAAATAGCGGTGACACATAGAGCCCAATGGATTCCATTTACTATAATGGTATCCATTGGGTTCCCATAATTTTTAAACGGAAAGCAGTGGATGAAAAAGCCATGTGTGCAGGTAGACACGGCAACGGAGTCTCCAGCGGAGACTCAGCTGTAAATGTGAACGTAGCCTAAGAGGAAGGACTCCAAGATCTAGGATAATCGTCTTTGGGGTCTGTAGAGGGACAATCTTTCCAGTACAAGCAAAGGAAGAAGAGTTAAACTGACCTGTCATCTTTCCTGACATGTTTGTTTCATTAATTAGTTGTATTCCCTATAAAACTTTGTGTTGCTATGTTATTCTTCCTGTAAATAATTCACTGTTATTCATGAAACTATATAAATAAATTGACAACTGTATGTTACTATTTACTTGTCAAGCTTCGTCCCTAAAAGGTCTGCGCTGATGAATTAGTGGAGATAGTAACACAAAATACTAATGAAGCAGCAGCAATGCCACAGGACTGAACTGGTGACTGGTGACATGAGTTGTGTGCTTTCTGAAGCCTAAAGCCTCCTTCATCTGACTGTAGTGGTTTTTACTGTCTGCAAACACTGATCCACAATTCACAAGAAACATATCCACATGACATCTGCAATCACAGATCCGCAAAAAGACTTGTATGATCCCTTACACTTGTATGTGTTTCAAATGCAGACAAAATAGGACATGCTTCATAATTTTCAGTCCTTGTATACGGCATAGACACACAGCCGCAAAAAATGTGGTCATGTGTCTTGGCCCATAGAAATACATGTGTCCGTACTTAGATTTGCAATTGTGGATCTGTAATTGCAGATCAAAAGTATAGTCATGTGTGCATTCACAAGGTGGAGTTGCATGCTGTTAAAAGTGCATCAAAACGGCATTGGAAAAGACTGCGGTTCTGATACTGTTTAGGTTTTAACCGTGCCCAATTACGCTTTGTGAATGCACCTCCAGAAAGACCCCAGTATACAAAAGGGCTAAATTATTGCTGCTATCACATGCGCTGGAATAGTAAACAGATTTCTGTTACAGCAGACATAACACCATAATTATTATGAATAATACTATTGATAAGGATAAAGATGACCATGAAGAAAACTGCCTGTCTAGTTAATCTTTTTCTTCCTTCTCACCTCCCTCATCACTTGTGCTTGTTTAATAGAGGAGAGCATTATGGAGCAAAATATATTAATGTGCACATACCCAAAATATCTTCACAGTGTGCTGGTCATGTTATAAGTTATTAAAAGATATGATTACCTATCCATTACTCCATCATGTAGAGAACGCCACTTACCACACTGATCTACACAAGTCGATCCTATTGTTGAAGATAAAGAGTAGATTGTCCGACAGCTAAACACTGTACAAAGGAAGTGACATTACTAGGTTTACTGCATGGTTATGTCAACAGTACTATAACCTATGCCTCTCAACTTCCTTTTAACTCTCAAGTGATGTTGAACTTCCATGACCCACACAAACAATTCATTATATGTACAGCAAAACTGTCAATGGTTTGTGCTTTTAGTTGACCAGCCTGACTTTCCCCCAACTGCTAAGTGATTTCCTTAGGCCTTATTCACACATCATGTATGTGTGGTTTTCACAATTTTTGCGGACACCATATGTGCCCATTAATTTCAATGTGTTCATTCAGACATCTGTGTTTTTAGGTCCGCAAAAAAAAAAACAGCAGAAGCATGTCCTTTTTTTCACTGATGCTATTGCATCATGGATACATCACATCAATGAAAGTCTATGGGTCAGTAAAAAAAAAAAAAAAAAAAAAACTGATGACCTCTGCTTGTCATCTGTTTTTCACAGACCCAGAGACATACAGAGAATAGAAAATAAATTAAAAAGTCGATCTACTTTTCACAGGCATGAAAAGCGGATCAACCACGGACAGCATACAACCTGCAAATGAAGGGGTTGGCCAAAGTTTTTGTGTTATCCTCTATCCACAGGATAGGGGATAACATGTTGATTGGTGGGGGTCCAACTGCTGTACTCAGTTATCTACTGTAGTCCTATAGACAGTGAATGGGGTGGAAGTGTGCATGCTTGGCCTGACACTCCATACAGATACGCAAGTGCGACTTTGGGTCAAACCCCTTTAAGGTTCTATTACATGGCTTGCAGCAATGCTCATTCCTTATCATTGCCCCACGTAAGGATTGTGATTTACCATCACACAAATGACAAGTGATTTGTTTGTCAGTTGATCTGATTTTTTATACAGGCATAAAAGTGCTTGCTGGTCAGAAGGACATCTCCCAGGGTTGGCAGTAAATTGGGGATGTGCTGTCTACAAAACGGAACTGTATTGGGAATCAACGGTTGCAGTAGCCTTGTGAAGGCCAATGCGAACAAGCACTTGTCCTGTCTGATGTTTTCAGTGTATATTTAACATATACATTTAAAAAGTTTCCTTATATTATATAATTCTGCGTGCACCGCTATATCGTGCTGTATTCAATACACTAACCAAATCTAGTACACTGTGTATACTGTATATGATGGAAAAAATCTTGTACTGACAATGGATCTCGTACAAAATACAATTTATTGAAAACACCAGTAAGTCTTGTGGAGACAACTCTGAGACATACTGGATAAGCATTTTATGTTATTTTTTTTATTGTTTTTATATGTACATGGTTGTTTTCATTAAATCTTATTTTGTATGACAGCCATTGTACAAATACACCACAGTGTTGCACCTAAAAAGCTACTCGCACATATGCCAAATATATTAATAGGGCCCCACTGACCCAAGGGATGCTAAAAAGTGTTCTATCCAGGTACACACGTGGACAAAATTATTGGTACCCCTCGTTTAATGAAAGAAAAACCCACAATGGTCTCAGAAATAACTTGAATCTGACAAAAGTAATTTATCAAACTACATGTTGACAAGCCACAAAGCTTTCTGGAGAATGTCCTATGGACAGATGAGACAAAAATCTAAATTTTTGGCAAGGCACATCAGCTCTATGTTCACAGACGGAAAAATTAAGCATATCTTGAAAAGAAAACACTGTCCCTACTGTGAAACATGGAGGAGGCTCTGTTATGTTCTTGGGCTGCTTTGCTGCATCTGGCACAGGGTGTCTTGAATCTGTGCAGGGTACAATGAAATCTCAAGACTATCAAGGATTCTAGAGAGAAATGTGCTGCCCTGTGTCAGAAATCTTGGTCTCAGTCGCAGGTCATGGGTCTTGCAACAGGATAATGACCCAAAACACACAGCTAAAAACACCAAAGAATGACTAAGAGGAAAACATTGGATTATTCTGAAGTGGCCTTCTATGAGCCCTGACCTAAATCCTATTGAGCATCTTTGGAAGGAGCTGAAACATGCCATCTGGAAAAGGCACCCTTCAAACCCGAGACAACTGGAGCAGTTTGCTCATGAGGAGTGGACCAAAATACCTGAGGTGCAGAAGTCTCATTGACAGTTACAGGAATCGTTTGATTGCAGTGGTTGCCTCAAAAGGTTTTCTTTTTTAAAAAATTCTGTTGAAGCATGGTTGAAAAGCAATATCTGACTTTCATTTCTTCATTTTCATAGGATTTTTATATATTATTACTTTTGTCAGATTCAAGTTATTTCTATGACCATTGTGGGTTTTTCTTTCATTAAACGAGGGGTACCAACAATTTTGTCCACGTGTGTATGTGTCCTATATCTTTTTTACTGTATCGAATGGTGTGCTTGCCGTCTCCATTCCATACAGAAAAAAGGGACTTTTTTTCAAATGGTGCCACATGGGCAACATATGGCACTGTAAGGCGTACAGTGGCAGGCATGAGAGTTTTCCATCAGAAAATACAGAAGGTTCAGATGTTTTATAATCAAAACCCTAATGGAATCAAGGTGGGTGAATTCTGAATTCTCATGGGCACCAAAACAGCTTTATTCCACCACTGGTCTCTGTCCAGTCCAAGCAATACACATGCAGTATGATAGTATAGAGCACACACACTCCTGCAATTTGAGATCTAGTGAGCAGTTTGCAGGATACAAAGCAATTGAGTCAGCTAGGGTAGCAACTAAAAGGGACACATCTGGAAGAAACATGGGGAATGACATAAAGAGGAAAACCTTATTTTCCTATGTCTGTAAAGTATACACCTCTCATAAGCAATCATTATTTTTTTCTTACATAGCTGTAACCAGAGATGCAGTAGTCAGTTTGGTCCCAATACTAGTCTGTTAACCTATATTCAAGAGCCTCAATACTTGTCACAAGTCAGGACGCAGATTATTAATTGATATGAAGAACTATGAATGGTTTATTTTGACTGTATACACGCTTGAAGAATTTGTTAAATAACACATTCTACACAGAAAAACATTTAAGTATGCGGGTGACACACTTTACCTAGGGCTTAAAACATGACAGCCTAGAAGATGTATGTCTCAGATGAGGTCAAGGACTTTCACATAACAGGGTGTGGGAATGGTGGCTGAGGACTAGTAGACATTCCTATGATGCGTGGAAATGACTGTGGTTAGAATACTTATATATAAATCTATAAATGACAGCATCATTTACTATACTTGGTAAGTTCAGGTATGATATTTTCCTCTGGGCTATAAACTTTTAGGAAAAGTTACTAACTAGTCTATCCCAAGTACAAAAATATTCCCACCTTCCCTCTATGCAAACACCAACAACTCTAACTATATACCTTATTATGGTTCACAGAATTCTTCCTCTCACAATGAATTAGAAGGATGAGCTCCCCATTCCATACATTTCATGGTGGTCTGCTGCAACTGAAATATATGGCCAGACAAGGCATCCCCCAGTGGTAACAGCTGAAAACTAGGGGGTCAGCTTTTATGTTAAAAGGGGCACTACCCTTTAAAGAGGACCTTTCACCACCTCCAAATCTAGCTCTCTGAATCAATTAATAGGTGCTGCTCCACTGATTCCAGTACAGATGAATATTTTTCTCTAGCCTCCACCATTCCTGAGCAATAACTACGGGTTGCTTTGGTGCCTCATATGCTATTTAGGCTTTGTACTGTCAGGTTGGCAGTATCAGGCATGGGCACTGAGATGTGAGATGACTTTAGAAAGCAGCACCACCAAAACGGGGTGATCCACATGAAAATTAATGCACACATATCTACAACAAATATACAGAGGGAGGGAATTCTGTGTGGAACCACTAAAGATGTAGCAAAAAAGCCACCACCCCCACTAGACCAACTCTTGTAGTTGGGCGCAGCTTCTTTGATAGTTGTGTGGAGCAACAAAAACTATAGAAGCATGTCAACAAGTAGAATGAGCTCAGTCACCGGGTACTGCCACTTGATTCCAATGGCCGTTCAATGCAAACATGAAAAAGGCCTGATGTAAGTCTTGATGTAACAGCAATAAAATCTGTACACCTTTATTGTTTAAATGTCATAGATAACATGTTTCTGGATTGATACCCCTTCTTCAGATTTTACTGAAGAATATACAGTAGTTCAAGGCATGTGTAGTTACACCTATCCCAATTAGCAAATGATAGGGAAATAAGGGTTACATGACAGATGCCAAAGGACATAAAAAAACAAATACTATAACTACAATGGTATACACTGCCATCCATTCCAATTAAAGTAGTCATAAAAGCAATAAATTCATCAACAAATAATGAATAAAATAGATAAGATATGGCACAAAAGTAGAGAAGTCCCCCGAGTCTGGGGAATACAGCGACCCCCGACCTTTGCACTGTACTATTACAGCGCATTGCATAAGTCCCAGGCAGCTGCACCGTAATAGTACGCCGCTCGTCGCCTATGGCTAATAACAACAATATTTGCAATGTGCTATACCACATTTAAAGATCCCTTTTAGTCTTTACAGAAGAAATGCATTACCACTCCCTCCTTTGAGGAGAAAGCCTACTAGAGGCCAAGATATTTTTAATTGTCTTTGCTCATCGTAAAGGTAATTTTTGGATAAGATGGGATATTATCCCAAAGATAAGGATCACCTAAAAGAATTTGTCAGTGATGTTCCAGGATCCTTCTAATATTAAATGTCTGGTTGTAAGTAGTTAGAATCTCTCGCATGAGGTGGTTGCACTGGACATTCAGTTTGTGTCAGGGAACTAGCCCGTTCCAGGGCGGATTTTACCAACTTCTTAGTTTAGCCCGTTTACAAGATGTGGTTTATTATGATGATGCTTTGTGACTGGAAGTCAGAGTCTGTAGTGAAATTCAGCCTGAGACATCTGAATTGTCCAAATGGGACATTTAGCTTCCATTTTTTATAGTGACAGATTTTAAAGTTAAGGAGGCTATTTCCATTTATCTTCTTTACGTTTTAGTGACAACTTTGTCTCCTTGTGCAATCCAAATACTCAATCTGTGTATCAGAAACAGAATAGGTTAAATTCAGACCCCAGCCATTTCTATTTCAATCAACAAGGAAGGACCATAGTTCTTCCTCTGTACCTTTCCAAATGAAAATTACAGATGCATCTCAATAAGTTAGAATATCTTTGAAACGTTTATTTCTTTCAGTAATTAATTTAAAAAAGTGACCTCCTATATTTTCTAGATTCTTTACACACAGAGTGTTCTATTTCAAGTGTTTTATTTCTGTAAATGTTGATTATGGATTACAGGTAATGAAAACCCAAATCTAAGAAAATTAGAATATTGTAAAAAAGTTCAGTATTGTAAATTCAGTGTGTCACCTGCCAAGGTTTCCTAAGCCTTTAAATGGTCCCTCAGTCTGTTTCAGTAGGACACACAATCATGGAAGACGCTGATTATGAATTGAATTACTGAATCACTGAAATGAATGAACATTTCAAAGATATTCTAATTTATTGAGATGCACCTGTAGATGGTTAGTATACCTATAATACAAGACAATCCACTGCCTATCCACTGTTGTCAAATCCCTACCTAGTTGGGAGTCTCTCTGGGCGCCTCTTCATACCATTATGTGCGCAGATGCCAGGTATGCATCTAGCACGCATGCACCAGCGCCCACATTGTCCATCAAGAGCAGTTTACATACTATTATATGTGCAGGCTCTGGGTATGCATCCAGTACACATGCACCAGCCTCCACGTTGTAATCAAGCACACTTTCAGGCGGAAGACTTGACTATTGCCCTTTCCTTCCCACTTGGTCATGCCCATAGCCACTCCTTCCTCATCTCAGGTCATACTGGCTTAGCGTCCCTTCTCCATGGCAGGCAACAACCTCCTTCTCCCTCTTCTCTATGAAATTCTAGAAGGAGATTGGCGTATGTTAATGTTTGAGAAGCTGCAAGATATGTGAGTTCTCTGTTTTGCATATCTAGCTATCTTACTTATTTATTAATTGATCAGTTTATTGCTTTTCTGAACATTTTGATTGGAACGGATGACAGCGCATACCATAGCAATTATAGTATATTTTTACATTAGCATTTATGTCATTTGGCATCTCTCATGTGATCCTTATGTCCCTAACATTTGCTAATTGGGATATGTATATCTACGCTATGCCTGCCTTGGACTACCATACATTCGTCAGTAAGATCTAATGGGGTATTAACCAAGAAACATGTCTATGATGTTTAAACAATAAAGGAGTACAGGTTTGTTGCTGGTCTTATTTGGAGGAGCACATACAGTGGGGAAAAAAGTATTTAGTCAGCCACCAATTGTGCAAGTTCTCCCACTTAAAAAGGTGAGAGAGGCCTGTAATTGACATCATAGGTAGACCTCAACTATGAGAGACAAAATGAGAAAACAAATCCAGAAAATCACAATGTCTGATTTTTTAAGAATTTATTTGCAAATTATGGTGGAAAATAAATATTTGGTCACCAGCAAACAAGCAAGATTTCTGGCATTCACAGACCTGTAACTTCTTCTTTAAGAGGCTCCTCTGTCCTCCACTCATTACCTGTAGTAATGGCACCTGTTTGACCTCAAACAGTCACACTCTAAACTCCACTATGGTGAAGACCAAAGAGCTTAGGAAGGACACCAGAAACAAAACTGTAGACCTGCACCAGGCTGGGAAGACTGAATCTGCAATAGGCAAGCAGCTTGGTGTGAAGAAATCAACTGTGGGAGCAATGATTAGAAAATGGAAGACATACAAGACCACTGATAATCTCCCTCGATCAGGGGCTCCACGCAAGATCTCACCCTGTAGGGTCAAAATGATCACAAGAACGGTGAGCAAAAATCCCAGAACCACACAGGGGGACCTAGTGAATGACCTGCAGAAAGCTGGGACTAATGTAACAAAGGCTACCGTCAGCAACACACTACGCCGCCAGGGACTCAGATCCTGCAGTGCCAGACGTGTCCCCCTGCTTAAGCCAGTACATATCCGGGCCTGTCTGAAGTTTGCTAGAGAGCATTTCGATGTTCCAGAAGAGTATTGGGAGAATGTCACATGCTCAGATGCAATCAAAGTAGAACTGTTTGGTAGAAACACAACTCATCGTGTTTGGAGGAGAGTGAATGCTGAGTTGCCTCCAAAGAACACCATACCTACTGTGAAGCATGGGGGTGGCAACATCATGCTTTGGGGCTGTTTCTCTGCAAAGGGACTAGGACAACTGATCCGTGTACATGAAAGAATGAATGGAGCCATGTATCGTGAGATTTTTAGTGCAAACTTCCTTCCATCAGCAAGGGCACTGAAGATGAAACATGGCTGGGCCTTTCAGCATGACAATGTCTCCAAGCACACCTCCAGGACAACGAAGGAGTGGCTTCATAAGAAGCATTTCAAGGTCCTTGAGTTGCCTAGCCAGTCTCCAGATCTCAACCCCATAGAAAACCTTTGGAGGGAGTTGAAAGTCTGTGTTGCCCAGCGACAGCCCCAAAACATCACTGCTCTAGAGGAGATCTGCATGGAGGAATGGGCCAACATACCAGCAACAGTGTGTGCCAACCTCGTGAAGACTTACAGAAAACGTTTGTCCTCTGTCATTGCCAACAAAGGATATATAACAAAGTATTGAGATGAACTTTTGTTATTGACCAAATACTTATTTTCCACCATAATTTGCAAATAAATTCTTAAAAAAATCAGACAATGTGATTTTCTGGATTTGTTTTCTCATTTTGTCTCTCATAGTAATTGTGATGTCAATTACAGGACTCTCTCATCTTTTTAAGTGGGAGAACTTGCACAATTGGTGGCTGACTAAATACTTTTTTTCTCCACTGTATCCTGGCCTTTTGGTATTGAGCAATTATAGACTTTTTTGGAAACTACCCAAAATAGGTACCTGCTTGTTGTGACCAATGTTACTCCACGCCAGGGGAGGGAAATCCCCAGTGTTGCTATGATGGATCACAAACTAACTTTCACTTTAATAATACTGGTATCAATGCATATTATCAGTCATAAACTTGCTACTCTTATTTCAAGACACCTATCAAAGACATTGGTTGGGGACCACTGACCCGTATGATGCCACACTAGAACTACTTAATGGAACTGAATATCTAGTAATTCTCTGAGGCTCCTTGGCTTTACTGTAAAATCCATAATTGGAGTCTGTCAGCAGTAAATTGGTACCTTGTAGAAGTGATTCTACAGTTTCCAAATATACTTGTTACTCATCTTTGGAAACCTCTTTTTAATGTAAATGAAGTTTTCTTCATATGCATATGAAGAACAAGTGCTTTGAGGGTGTAGCTTAGCTCTCTTGGACTTTGGTCTCAGCTGTAGAGTCTCAGATAAAGCACTTTTCTCCTCACTTACATGTGATTAAAACAGTGATGTAAATGAAAATAAGGCTCCAAACCTGTATAAGGGAGGCATATTCGGAAACTGTAGAATCAACTCTACAAAGCACTGTGATTAGGTTTATAACCAATTTACTGCTGATAGACTCCCTTTAACAGCCTACCCTTAACCTACCATTTGCCCTTTATAATACTGCTGGAGGTGATCTGCATAAGCAATTGCTACAAAGAGAAATGGTGATCATAGTGGAAACACAGGCACTAGGTCCTTTAGGTTTAAATGATCGCAATGATTTCAGCTCTTTTTTTATAAAGAAAATCAGTATCCCGTAAGCATTAGGATATTGCAATAAGAGAAGAGATTGTTACTTTGTAGAGGCTCCTCCATAATGTTTTTAACTTTTGTTAAAATTTGTTGAATTGTTTATATAAATAAAGATGTTATGTATAAATAGAGGGGTGTGTTTTAGAGACAAGACAGAGGCCTTGAGGAAGTGTGACAGCATGCGAAACGGCCATTGCCTGTTTGTTCTCCCCACATCTCACGGTGTTACCATGCTGGAAGTTATTGCCTGAATAAAGTAACCTTATTCATGAATGGTGAGTGCCGACTTTTGCTGTTTCTTTTTCTTGAGACTATAAAAGATGGTTTATTTGGCAGAGCACCACCATACACACGTGGACAAAATTGTTGGTACCCCTCGTTTAATGAAAGAAAAACCCACAAAGGTCACAGAAATAACTTGAATCTGACAAAAGTAATAATATATAAAAATTCTATAAAAATGAACAAATGAAAGTCAGACATTGCTTCAACAGAATTTAAAAAAAAAGAAAACTCATGAAACAGGCCTGGACAGAAATGATGGTTCCCTTAACTTAATATTTTGTTGCACAACCTTTTGAGGCAATCACCGCAATCAAACGATTCCTGTAACTGTCAATGAGACTTCTGCACCTCTCAACAGGTATTTTGGCCACTCCTCATGAGCAAACTGCTCCAGTTGTCTCGGGTTTGAAGGGTGCCTTTTCCAGACGGCATGTTTCACCTCCTTCCAAAGATGCTCAATAGGATTTAGGTCAGGGCTCATAGAAGGCCATTTCAGAATAGTCCAATGTTTTCCTCTTAGCCATTTTTGGATGTTTTTAGCTGTGTGTTTTGGGTCATTATCCTGTTGCAAGACCCATGACCTGCGACTGAGACCAAGCTTTCTGACACAGGGCAGCACATTTCTCTCTAGAATCCCTTGATAGTCTTGAGGTTTCATTGTACCCTGCACAGATTCAAGACACCCTGTGCCAGATGCAGCAAAGCAGCCCCAGAACATAACAGAACCTCCTCCATGTTTCGCAGTAGGGACAGTGTTCATTTCAAGATATGCTTCATTTTTCCATCTGTGCACATACAGCTGATGTGCCTTGCCAAAAATTTCGATTTTGTCTCATTTGTCCATAGGACATTCTCCAAAAAGCTTTGTGGCTTGTCAACATGTAGTTTGGCAAATTCCAGTCTGGCATTTTTAAGTTATTTCTGTGACCATTGTGGGTTTTTCTTTCATTAAACAAGGGGTACGAACAATTTTATCCAAGTGTGTATATGGGATAGAAGATCTTACTGTTTCTCTTGAATTCAATGAACTATATTGGAGGAGGATAGTGCCAGCGATTTTTTTTGTCTATAGTTTTCATTTTATATTACTGATGTTTTCCTATGTGAAGCTCAGGAGAGCGGGAAGGTACTGCTACTTCTGCGCTCTCCATAGCACCAGCAAAAATTATAGCAAACATTATCAGAATCATAGTTAGAAACCAGGAGCAAATTTCATTGGAACCTGCAGAGCTACTGCTTCTTTGGAATAGGGCGAGTCAAAATACAAGTTTCATTTACGCCCAGAAAGAAGAAAAATCAATAATGCTCTACTGAGACATACCTCTTGCCATTTTCTGAAGAATAATGTGGGACTTGTGGGTTTGAAGAGAAAACATTGTCAAATATTATACACACCTACATCTACTGTAGTCTAAATAACTTTCCTTCATACTAGAATAGTAAAATTACTTGTTAGCTGCCCTGAGGCACTGATCATTATATCTTAGAGAACCTTTCAGTTTTATGTCAGTATAGCCTAGAAAGCATCTCCTTACATGTCTGATTCAGTAAATACTTGCATTCTGTTTAAAATAAAACTTCTGACTCTTTTCTTAGGAAAAATAGTTGTATATATCTCTCCCTCCCACCCAACTACCGTGTTTCTCCGAAAATAAGACAGGGTTTTATGTTATTTTATTCTCCGAAAAAAGGGCTAGGACTTATTTTCAGGTAGGTCTTATTTTTCAGGTACCAGAGCAAAACAGAATCTTTTCTGATTCACTCTGGACAAATCTTGTAAAATGGTTAGTGTTCGTGGATCTTAAACAAACTATATTGAACTCTATCTCTCTCTAAACATTTTGTGTGGCAGTGGACCCGTGCCCTCACTAGCTCCTCTTCTTTACGCTAAGGAGGAGGTGCTGTAGTGGAGTGCCTGCGTCTGTGAGACCGAGCAGTAGTGGCATCTTACATCAGGTCACGTAGGTAGCCAAGCCCAGAGTATAGTAGCGGCCAGGAGACGGGACCCAGGAGGTGGCACTCAAAAGGCAGACTTGGGAGACAGGAGGCAGGACTCTGGAGAGTGAGCGGATTTTGCCCTGCCATGGCAGGAGGTAGCAGGGCACTTATTCAGGAAGGTTTGGAGCTACAGTATACCTATTCTCCATTTCTGTGATGTCAGTGACATAACCTAGTGCTGTGGGCGCTGACTGCAACTAAGGCTTATTTTTGGAGTAGAGCTTATTTTTCAAGCCTACTCCAAAAACCCTGCAAAATCAGGCCACCAGCAGAATACTATGTATTCCTAGTAAATGGAGCAGGTATGTAAGATAGTGGAGGAAGCTGTGATATGGGACAGTCTGGATTTCCTGTGAAGGAGTGCGGAGAGGTTCCCTCTCCCTGTTGGAAGTTGGCCTGATTATATATTGGTCCTTCTAACTCAATAAGCAGCCATTCCTTTATGGTAGAGTCATGTTCCTAGGTTATCTGGTTTATGGATGATAAAATGACCTAGTTAAAGGGTACCTAAGTTTTCATGAAAAGTTGAAATATTTGCAGGGTCTTGCTGGGCAGTCTGTGTTTAAAGAGTACCTTTCATGTCCTCACGTATATGCGGTTTTACATACCGCTAGAAAGCTGACGCTGAGCTGTGAGGAACGCCCCCTCTGACAATACAGGGCTATGGGACGAGTACAGAGAGAGGGGGCATTCCTTACTGCCCAGTGATGACGCTGAGCTGTGAGGAACACCCCCTCTGACAGTACAGGGTTATGGACGTGTACTGTCAGGGAGGGCGTTTCTCACAGCCCAGCTAGACTGTCAGGAACGCCCTTCTGACAGTGAAAGGTGAAATTTAGACCCCCGATATCTCCAGCCCTGGGGCATATAACAGGAATCCAACAGTGTGGCTTTCTAGCAGTATGTAAAGCCGTATATACATGATGACATGAAAGGTCCTCTTTAAGCCTTCATACATGATCAGTCTTTCTGCTGCGGCTGCAGTACATTTTAGATTTCTCTCTCGGGCAGGTGGCCTGTGCAATAAGAAGCAGTCCTAATGTAAATGCCAAAGGAGAAGAATGTGGAGGTGGTGAAAAGTCCTCTTTAACCCCTTCCCGATATCCGCTGCAATAGTACGGCGGATATCGGGTATTTAAATATGACGGCCGCCATAGCCACCGGGTCTCTGCTGTATTATACTCTAGCACCTCGGTCAAAGCTGACCGAGGCACTATTTTGCCGGGGATCGTTGGCACCAGGAGCGAGATATGGGGCCAGCATCTCGTTGGCATGACAGCTGGAAGTCTATTGAAGGCTCCCAGGCTTGTCTTCCATGCATACAAATGCCGATATTTTGCAGTGCATTTAAGGCAGGGTGTCAGAAAACGCAAATTGAAAAATGTCACTGGCGGGAAGGCGATAAATATTTAAATATTTATTTTAATTGATGGTTGTTGAAATAAAGTTGTATAAATAAGTGCAGAGTCAGTACAATGCTGAGGCCCAAATGAAATGTCTTTGTATATGAAACGACCGTAGGCCAAGTTCTGCTGCATCCATGTATACTGCCTTGCCATTTGCAATAAAGTGAAAGGTACATTCTTCTTCTTTAACACTTACATTTGGATTGTTGGTTACAGTACCTGAGCACCATGTAAGCTTGACATACGACTCCTTTTGTTGATCCAGGTTGCTGCACGTAGGATTAAGTAAAGGTAATGCTGGTCTTCCTCTTTTAGAGACTACAATAAGAAGCAGTCTGCCTGCTCCCCTATCCATTACTGATTCTGTTCTGCTATCCTGCCAGGAGTAACTGTGCAATAACAAACAAAAAGCTGAGTAAAACCCAAGTGACCATGATATAGGATATCCAGGAACACTGGTTTGCAAATATAGGGCAAATACATGCAGGCAAGGAGGTAAAACACAAGAGAAAAAACAATCTACGAGTACAGTCAGGAAAACTGCTTGCTGTCTGTGAATAATATCCCATCTGTAATCATACAAGCAGCCAGAAGTAGCTACAAGTACATAGAAGACTTTTTGCTTACATTGTAAGATGGGAGATTTGCAGAGGGTCCAGTCCTTTGCACTGAGCAACAGTTTGAGGAAGTGTGTGAAGCAGCAAGGAGAATCAACCGATCCCATCTGAAAAGAATCTCCCCTTCACCCACTGTGATTCCGTTACTTATCCAATGGATCTGTGGAGGAACCTTGCCTAGAAACAGAGAGTGAACTGTGAATTAGTTAGAAGGGAGACACCTAGTGGCAGCAACTTTAGAGATGTTTTTGCCACATTTTTGTTCCAGAATCACATGCTCTATGAAATGAGACTAAGTTGTCTGAAAAGTTAGTGACCATTTAAGTATGGTTTTGACATTTGATGTTTGTTTATAAGTATTTTTGGTGGGGGGAGATTGCTAGCTTAAAGAGGACCTTACATGTCCTCATGCATATGGTTTTATCTACCGCTAGAAAGCCGACAGTGCGCTGAAACGTCCTCTTTAATACATTTTTTTTTTTGTTTTGTTTTGTTTTTTTATTCAGTAAAAATCAGATGCTCAGTTGGTTTACATGCCCTTTGGTTCACCTTATTGAAAATATATTGTAGTCTTAAACTTATTTTTTTTTAATATATTGGGTTATGATTAACTGTGATTAAAGCTAAATGAATAAAAAATAAAAAAAATTGTGTTTTTTTGTGAAACTCATGATCTGACATAGAGAAGTTTATCAAAATACCCTCAAATCCATGACCCATGTCATTTATGAGCACCTAATCCTCTCTCTTCTTCTTCTTTTTGATTACAAATCACTTTAATGGCATAATTGACATGATTTAAAGTTCTACATTCCAGATCAATATAAATTCAAAGACATTAGACTATCTGTGATATATTAGACGATCATATACATGTCTTCTATGTTGAATATCTGGTCTGTTCGGACTGGATGCCACTTTGATGTGTGATAATAATCATATTATTGTACCATCACATGCATCTATAGCCATAATATATAATTCTTATTTAGAATTTCCCCTTTTAGTTGGGAATGGACTAGGCACCTGTCAATCTTTATGTGCCTATAAAGGATGCCCAAGAGAGGGTGGGTCCACCCTCCAAGAAGAAGCTGACATCTCTGACAGCTATGATGCAGTAATGCCGCTGGGCCACTATACAATTTATGGAGCTATCTGGTTCTGTCTCCATGCACTGTATACTATAGGACATGGGAATACCCCCAAATGACTGATCCATGCAGGGGCCAACTGTCCGTCCCCCACCAATCAGATATTTATGGCCTATCCTAAGGATAACCAATAACAAAAAAAAATTGCAGACAACTTCTTTAATATAAGAGGAACATTGGGGGCTATATTTATGTAACCATCAGGGGCATAGTTAATCCAAGAGGGTATTATTAATGTCTGGGGAAATGGGCAGTATTAAATTAATGTAGCATTCAGGTGCATTATTAATTAGGGAATATTATTAATTGCAGGAGTGTATTGCAAAATAGCAGCCCTCTAAAGACGGCTGCTTATAACAAGATGTTTATTATAGACAGGCCATAAATAACCTTATTTTTGAACCCAGTAATGTATACCCACTCTATTTTTAGTTGACATGTTGTGAGATTTTGTATGTACAGTATGTACTAATCAGACCGGCGCCACTGTTTGAAGGGGTATTTGCATACCACTTAGACAACAGACTCTGTTTAAAGGTTAGATTTACATGTCTATACAGATTAGATTACAGGATGCTGTTTAAGGTGATATCTATATGCACATACTGATTAGATTACAGGATGCTGTTTAAGGTGATATCTATATGTACATTCTAATTAGATCAACAATGCGGTCAGAAGGGGTATTTGCATACCCATGCAACCTAAACAAAAGACTTTGTTTGGGGACATATCCGTACTACCCAGATAAACAGGATATATTTGTATATCTATAGTATTTAGATTAAAGGAGCAACTCTGTTAAAAGCATATGTCACAAGATCATATTCAGGTGGGAACTGGCCCCTTTCACATGAATATGATCTTGGAGATAAGTGAGGCCTTACAGATGTGTATCACTTCTATAACCGCCCATTGTATGACATACACAAAGGGTATATGAGGAAAGATCCCTCAGCATTAGTGTTACATTTCTTAACAGCAGTGATTGGGGACGCCTGTGCTGCTTAATGAAGACCTGTCACATGGTTGAGTGATGCTTCCTACAGATACCCTTATTGATGCAGCTTAGCAGTGCTGTAAGTGTTGATTTAATATACTTTAAGTATTTGATTATCTCTTAGTTTGATTGACTTTGAGATCTGATTATTTGATTTGATATACTTTATGATACTTTTAAGTGTTGTAAGTATTTGATTATATATCACAGTTTGATTGACTGCGATATCTGATTATATCATTGTTTGATTGACTTTGATATCTGATTATACCTTACTATACCTTCTGTATGGTAAGTGTTGAATACATATCATAGTTTGATTGACTCTGATATGTGATTGTACCTAGCTATATTTGCTGTATTGCAAGGTTTGATTATTCTGTCTAATATCTGTTATACTTTTCTTTGTTGTAAGACCTTTTGTTATACTTTTCTTAGTGAAATGTTACCTTTTTTTATATCCTCTTACCTTTTTCTATCTTCTTAGACTCTTATTAATAAAATGTTAAGATATTTGGGGATAGTCTAGTGTTTTTACTCTATAACTTTATTCTATTACACGGAATCCTAAATAATCTGTTTTCATTTGGCAATACAAGGAGCACTATTAATTTAAGGGGGCATACAGGGGCATCATTAATTTAAATATGCACACAGCAGGTATTATTTATTTCCTAGGGATCTTTATAATGTATATTTTATAATTGGGGTAGAAACAGGATAGGGGTTTTATGTAGGTGAGGACAATGTGGGTTAGATGCCTGTAAAAGTTAGGAGCCAAAGATGTCTGTTTTGCAAACTTTACAGAGAAAAGTCACAGCTGGAAGAAGTGGTCATGGCGGTCCAAAGGGAAGAGAAGGGAAATGTGACCGATTACAGTCAGAAACATCACCGGTAAATCACTATATTTTTCTTGTACTGTACTAATTTAAGTGGTATGCATAGCCTTTTATAGAACCAGTATCTACAACTATATGGTCACCATATAGTGGTTATATTGGTATGCCTGAGGAGGGGGCCCATACAGATTTGTTTGTCCCCCCTGTACCAAGCCCCTAGCTACCCCCCTGTACCTAATGTATATGCTTGACAGTGGACATTTTGTAAAGACTCTATGAAGTGGACAGAAATTCTTATTACTTTGGTTTATAGAGGAAACCAAAAGCTCTTTTGGAGAAAAAAAAATGTCATATTTCATATGTGAATCTAGCTCAGACCATCTTCAAAGAATGGCAAATGGATACTGCCCACTCGAACTCAGGAATCATTTTGGAGGTGATGAACAATGAAGGTACAATGGACTATTTAATATTTCTGCTTCCGCTTTGATTACTGCACTGCCCAGTCCTGTGTCACATATTAGCTTAATTAATTAATAGGCAGTTCTGAAACCTGAGCCAAGGGCTGAAATAATAAAACATGAGTTTAAGAAAATTAGTAGTGTTACATATGTGGACTTCAGTAAAGTCAGAGTGTTCTATTATTTCCTTCTAACCACATAATCATAAGTACTGCAGCTTGTTAGTGTGAGGTCTTCTGTTATTTTCTTTATTTTTATATTTATTTTGTAACTGTTTGTTCATTGTATGTATTTTTAGTTTGTCTCATTTTATAATTTTGTAAGCACTGAATGCCTTTGTATTATGATGTTTACTTTAACATTAGTCCCTGTTTGCTCTATGGATTCATTGCCTCTTAAAGTGTATTTAACCTTATGACTGCTGGAAAGCATTGAGTGCATGTGTGTTTGTTAGCTCCCTATTGGTCTGGTAAGATTGTGTTAATGGACTAAATTAACCTCTTGCAGTTATACCCACGTCATGTCCTGGGACACTGACAACTTGGTGGAAGTCGTGTGATAGTTGAATTTTTTTTTTATTACATCATTAAAAGGGAACCTGTCACCATGAAAATACAGTGCAATCTGCAGGTAGCATGCTAAAGATCATAAGGAGCACAGTAAACTGATATATACACTGACTATCAGGCTCCATCTCTCACCATACACTACAGCGTTGAACGTGAGACTACCATCATTTTATAGATAATCATCTTGGCTATCTCATACATAAATTTGACTTGCAACTATTTAGCATATGATTAGTTATGCAGATTCTTGTCATGTAACTGCATTGTTACTGTTTTGCCCCTGGTGGTGGATAAATCTTTTTCTTCTTGTTTACTACAAATCACAACCTGTTCTCACATTCCCTAATAGCTCAGTGTGTTATTAGGTTGATTCTCAAGCAAAAGGTCACTGATTCAAATCGAGGATCAGCCATGAAGAAGATTTCCCAAGAAAAGAGAAACAGCATTATCCAGCTCATCGATAGCAGTCTCTCGGCCAAGAAAATTGCCAAACTGAATCATGTGAGTGCTGTGACACTTGGAAGAATATGAAATGAAGTCTGTCTATCGATTCAAAAGCCAAGAGGTGGACTGACTTCAAAATATCCCAGTCAACAAGTCGGCTCATCAGAAGGTCTATCAGTTCTGGCTGACAAACACAGCAGTGAAGGTGGCTCATATGCTTTGTAATAGTGAGATCACAGACGTCCATTCAAGCACCATACGATGCGTGGAATGGAATGGTTGCCTGAAAAAAGGTGAAGAAGCCTCAACTTCAATACCATCATAAGAAGCGTCAACTCAAGTTTGCAAAGAAGTATGAAAAGTGGACAGTAGAAGATTGGAAATGAGTGATTTGGATCAATGAGTCGAAAGTCAAATGGGTCTGGAAGAAACACGGAAAAAGGGGGCTAACGAATCGAGAAATTGAAGGAACTGTCAAGTTTGGTGGAGGAAGTCTGATGATATGGGGTTGTTTCACAGCTAAAGGTGTTTGATACGTAACAGGATCGATGGTGGTCTCAATGCTGAGCTATATGTGAGTATCCTACAAGATGAATTACTTTGTACACTTGAGTACTATGGGTATGAAAAGGATGACATAGTGTTTCAGCAGGACAACAACCTGAAGCATGTGTCGAGATTAGCAAAGAAATGGTTCAATGACAATGAAGTAGAGGTGCTGGATTGGCCCCCACAGTCTCCAGTATTTGTACCCAAGTGAGTCAAACATGTGTATGTGTAGAAGAGACCTGGGATCAGATATCGGTTGACACATGCTTGAATCTGATCGAGAGCATGCCCAGAAGGATTCAGGCAGTATTGAAAGCCAAAGGTGGATAAGAGCTGCAGCATCATCTTGCTGCAGATGGTGTCACTGTGCATCGGTCAACAATACAGCACACTTTGCACAAGGAGAAGCTGTATGGGAGAGTGATGCGAAAGAAGCCATTTCTGAAAGCACGCCACAAACAGAGTCGCCTGAGGTATGCAAAAGCACATTTGGACAAGCCAGCTTCATTTTGGAAGAAGGTCCTGTGGAGTGATGAAACAAAGATTGAGTTGTTTGGTCATACAAAAAGGCGTTATGCATGGCATCAAAAAAACACAGCATTCCAAGAAAAACACTTGCTACCCACTGTAAAATTTGGTGGAGGTTCCATCATGTTTTGGGGCTGTGTGGCCAATGCCGGCACCGGGAATCTTGTTAAAGTTGAGGGTCGCATGGATTCAACTCAGTATCAGCAGATTCTTGAGAATAATGTACAAGAATCAGTGACGAATTTGAAGTTACGCCGGGGATGGATATTTCAGCAAGACAATGATCCAAAACACAGCTCCAAATCTACTCAGGCATTCATGCAGAGGAACAATTACAATGTTCTGGAATGGCCATCCCAGTCCCCAGACGTGAATATCATTGAACATCTGTGGGATAATTTGAAGCGGGCTATCCATGCTCGGCGACCATCAAACTTAACTGAACTGGAATTGTTTTGTAAAGAGGAATGGTCAAAAATACCTTCATCCAGGATCCAGGAACTGATTAAAAGCTACAGGAAGCGACTAGAGGCTGTTATTTTTGCAAAAGGAGGATCTACTAAATATTAATGTCACTTTTCTGTTGAGGTGCCCATACTTTAGCATCGGTCAAATTTTGGTTTAATGCATATTGCACATTTTCTGTTAGTACAATAAACCTCATTTCAATCCTGAAATATTACTGTGTCCATCAGTTATTAGATATATCAAATTGAAATGGCTGTTGCAAACACCCAAATATTTAGAACTAAAAATGATTAAGATTAATAGGGGTGCCCAAACTTTTTCATATGACTGTATATATATATAATTTTATTGTTCCAATCTGCTAAAATCCTCAAGAATTGTTTCTGCAGCTCAATAAGGATCACCCAATGAAATTAGATTACATTTTTTTTTTTGTAATAATGGTAGAAATAAATTTTTACTATTAACCAAGTGCCTATTCCACATTGTGGAAACACAGCGTTTTTTGTTGCATATTTTGCTGCAATTTTTTGAGCCAAAGTCAGGAATGAAAAATATAAAGAATGTACTTAGACGTTTCCCTTCTGTTAAATCCACTCCTGACTTTGGCTCAGACAACCATAGCAAAATCTGCAACAAAAAAAAAAAAGCTGGGCATTTCCGCAACATGGGGCCTCAGCCTAAATAATAATAATAATAATAATAATAATAGTCCTTTAATAGTCCCACAATGGGGAAATTCAGTGTGTTACAGCAGCAAAGATAAGCAGATACAAATACAAATACAACATGTACAGGAATATTCCAAGGTGAGAGGCATTACATTGATAGCAGACAGACAGATAGGGCGTAGCAGGGGGGGGGGGGGGGATTTAACAGGCAGAGAGATATTTTCAGTTCTCTGTGTGTAATGATCTCCGCTTAGGTCGGTGTTGGTTGTACAGCCTAACCGCGGTGGGGAGGAAAGACTTCCGATAGCGCTCCTTCTCACACCTAGGGTGGAGCAGTCGGTCACTGACAGTACTGCTCAGCGCGATCGCAGTCTCATGCATGGGATGGGACTTCTTCTTCTGCATGGAGCTCACCACAGACAGTATCCTTCTGTCACCCACCACCTGCACTGGGTCCAGTGGGCTCCCCAGGACAGAGCTGGCCCTTCTAATCAGCTTGTCAAGTTTATTTCTGTCCCTGGTTGATATACTGCTCCCCCAGCAGGCCACTCCAAAGAAGATGGCTGATGCCACTACCGAGTTGAAGAAAGTTCTAAGAAGTGCCCCCCGGATTCCAAAGGCTCTCAGTTTCCTAAGCAGGTAGAGCCTGCTGTGGCCCTTCCTGTACAGGGCCTCCATATGATCTGCCCAGTCCAGCTTATTATTAAGGAGCAAACCCAGGTACTTATAGGTGTTCACAATCTCGATGCCCGTCCCCAGGATGTCCACTGGTTTAGGAGGGCTTCTGCCTTTGCGGAAGTCCACCACCATCTCCTTGGTCTTCCCCGCGTTAATCTTCAGGTGGTTCCGGTGGCACCAGTCCACAAAATCCCGGTTCAGTTCTCTGTACTCCCTGTCATCATCATCTGTGATGAGACCCACTATTGCAGAGTCGTCAGAATACTTCTGTAGGTAGCAGCTGGATGAGTTGCACCTAAAATCTGCAGTGTACAGTGTGAAGAGGAAAGGGGCGAGAACCGTACCCTGAGGTGCCCCCGTATTACAGATCACTGTACCTGACACACAGTCTCGGGCTCTCACGTATTGAGGTCGATTTGTGAGGTAGTCTAGGATCCAGTTGGAGAGGTGGTGGTCCACTCCAGCAAGGCCCAGCTTGTCCCTCAATAACCTGGGCTGTATGGTGTTAAAAGCACTGGAGAAGTCAAAGAACATTATTCTCACTGTGTTCCCTGGTTTCTCCAGGTGAGACAGAGCCCTGTGCAGAAGATGGATGATGGCATCATCTACCCCAATGCCCGGCCGATAAGCAAACTGGAGTGGGTCCATAGCGGGGCTCATTAGAGGGCGGAGATGTGTGAGAACCAATCTCTCCAAGATCTTCATCAGGTGGGATGTCAGTGCTACAGGTCTGTAGTCGTTGAGGTCCATAGGGTGGGGTTTCTTTGGAACTGGTACCACACAAGAAGATTTCCATAATTCAGGGACTATTTCCTGCCTCAGGCTCATATTATACATATATGTAATTATACCACACAGCTGGTCCCCACAAGTCTTAATTAGCCTTGCACTGATGTCATCTGGCCCTCCGGCTTTCCTCGCCTTGATCTTTTTCATCTCCTTCCTCACCTGGGCCCGTGTGAAGGTCAGACTGTGGCCAGATAAAGATGGATTTCTGGATTTACTGGTCTGTTGGGAAGTGGCCGCATGGGGAGAAGTCATTGTGGTGGGGGGAGCTGAAGGACATGCTGGGGTGGGAGGAGCTGGTGTGTGATCAAATCTGTTGAAGAATAGGTTTAGTTCATTAAGCCAGTTAACATCTGCCTCAATCTGGCAGACAGACTGTTTATGACCCGAAATTGACTTAAGCCCCTCCCAGACCCCCCCTTATGTCTTTTCTTTCCATTTGCTTTTCCATTTTTTCTTTTCTAAAGCCTCGTGTAGCAAAAAAAAAAAAAAACGCTGCAGAAGAAACCGCGGCAGAAACGCATCGCGTTTTTTTCCACAGTGTTTTTTACAAAAAGTCCGCAGACTTTTCCTCTGCAGACTTTCTTCCTCTATTATACCTATACGGAAAACCGCAATGTGTTGCTGCCGCAGTTTTTCCTGCAATGCTTTTTTGCTGCGGCCTGGTATGTGGGGCCTTAAACTTAAAGTGAATATTTTTTTTTTTTTTTAAATGTATTTTTTTGTCCTCTTTTGTTATAGGTTTTGGGCACTACTCTTTCTAGCAAATTGGCTGATTCCAACTCAGAGTTACATTGAGTATAATTGCATGAAGCTCCACAAAAGTGACAGTTCACATTAAGAATATACTGTATGCTCGATATATCTGGATCCTATACAGAGTTATAGGTATACAGGCCCGAGGGCTTCCTGATTCCTTGAGTCATTGTTTAAAAAAAAAAAAAGTAATATTCTTCAGAAACAATTATTTTGTTCCAGTCATTTTATGACTCTCAAAAAAATGCCTGAAAGCACAATATGCCAGGAGGTAGGAACACAAACTATATATCATCTACTAGGCAAATCCATGAATGTAAAGTGAGGTTATGACAGTGGATAACTATTTCAAACATGAAATAGACACTTGTATCCAGTCCATTCTTCAAAACCATTTCAAAACTCTTTCGAACTATTTCAATCCCTTCAGGACCATGACAATTTTTGTTTTTGCATTTCCGTTTTTCCCTTGCCACATGCCAAGAGCCAATTTTTCATTATTTAGTTTACAGAGTCACATGATGGCTTATTGTTTGTGCAACAAATTGTACTTTGTAATGGTACCATTCAATAACCTGTGCAATGTCCTGGGAAGCTGGAAAAAATTTCAGAATGAGGTGGAAATGGACAAAAAAATGCATCTGCGCCAATTTCTTATGGGTTTAATATTTACGACATTCTCTATGTGGTAAAAATTACATGTTGTTCTGTGCGTCCGTACTTTCACGGCGATACCAACTTTATATAGTATTTTTAAAAATTAAAAACTTTGCAAAATTTCTTTATGTCGCCATATTGTGACGCCTGTAACTTTTTCATATTTACATGTATGGAGCTGGGTAAGGCATCCTTCTAAATTAATTTTATTGATACCATTTTGGTGAAGGTTTGTTGGTTTAATCTTTTTTTATTACATTTTTTTAGGAGGCAGAGTGTTGAAAAAACAGCCATTTGGCCATTTAGATTTTTTTCCTCGCTATGGTGTTCACCAAATGGGATAAATATTTTTAACTTTAATAGTTCAGGCATTTTTGAGCGAGGGTACACCTAAAGTGTTTATGTTTATTTTTGTTTATTTATGTTTGTCATCTAGGGAAAGGGGAGTGATTAGAATTTTTATGTTTTTTTATTCTTTTAAAAACTTTTTTTACTTTTATTTTCAGACCCACTAGGGACCTTGAACCCTAGGGGGGTCTGATCGCTCATACAACACACTGCAATACTAGTGTATTGCAGTGTATAGTAAAATCCATTAACTTCTATTACACTCTGCCCATGGCCTTCAATAGGCTCCCGGCTATTATGGCAACCAATCGGCGTCCTCGGATGACATTAAAAATGGATCCAAGGCACCTGCGCAGTTTAGATTGCCTGGTCATGGTTTGCCATGGTTTACCATGACCGGGCAATCTAAACTGCGCAGGTGCCTTGGACCCATTTTTAATGTCATCGAGGGCTCCTGAGCCCTCACCATACAACCTCTTGCACCTAATTATGTACATGTACGTGATTTTGCATGAAGGGGTTAAAGGAGGTATATCATAGCTCTCAACCGTCCCGCATCTGGCGGGGACAGTCCCGATTTTACACTGCTGTCCCACGGTCACGTATAGCTTACAGTTTGTCCCGCTATGCCCCTGAAGTGTTTTGCTGTTAACAAACTTTATTAGGTTAGGGTAAAGGCTAAATGGTAGATGCTAAATCCTAGTGGGCTAAAGGACCTTTGATGATGTCATGACCATGTGATCAGACTCTTGTGTGGGCGGAGCTATTCTGGATACTGTGGGACAGTGTGATGTTACAAAGAAACGAGAATGATCGAAGATAAGGGGGAGAGAATAGATAGCATGTGTGAGCAAGAGGGGGGAACTGGGGCAGATGTAGGGGCAGTTAAACTGAAAGCAGATGTAGGGGGCAATTAAACTGGAGGCAGCTGAATGGGCAATTAAACTGAAGGCAGATTAAGGGGGCAATTAAACTGGTGGCAGATAAAGGGGGACATTAAGCTGGTGGCAGATAAAGGGGGACATTAAATTGGTGGCAGATAAAGGGGGACATTAAGCTGGGGGCAGATGAAGGGGGGCATTAAGATGGTGGCAGATGAAGGGGCATTAAGCTGGTATCAGATGAAGGGGGACATTAAGATGGCAGATAAAGGGGGACATTAAACTTGGGGGGGTAGATGGAGGGTGACATTAAACTGAGGGGCAACTGGAGGAGGACATTAAACCATGGGGGTAGCTGGGGAGGGACATGTCTGCCTCTAGTTGCCCCCAGTTTAATGTCCCCCTCCAACTATCTCCACTGTTTAATGTCACCCTCTAGCTGCCCCAGTTTAAAGTCCTCCTCTAGTTTCCGCCAGTTTAAACTGGGGCACGAGGAGAGGGACTTAATACTGTGGGGCAATTGGAGGGGAACATTATAATGTGGGGGCATATAATGTAAGGGTGACTGAAGGAGCATTATACTGTGTGGAGGCACAGGGACAAATAGATGAGAATAGGCAGAGTCAACATAGAAGTGGGTGGAGCTAAATCTGCCACGGCGTGCATAGCGCACCGCATATTTTGTCCCTCTTTCTGTCCTTTGAAAGTTCGGAGGTATGTGTATATTGTTGGGGTCTTACAAGAGAGTGTACAGATCAGGTTCATGTAATAATGTAGTGTACTCCAGATTAAATGCTGCTCTTTATAGTGGCTTTCTTTTCTACCCAATAGAAAGGAGTCTACTGCTGAAGAGTTGGTCACAGTTCATTGATGTAAACACAGTGATGATCCAGGTGGAGTTTAGACACCTTCACCATGATCCAGCACTGTTTCAAAATGGCTGGAACTGACATGTAAGAAACAGCTGACATATCACTTCCTCTCCTAATGTTTTCTGATAGTGTGCAGATGAAGAGGATCATTTGTCAACAGTGGTCAGTAACTGATAGAGATGGGTGAACCCTTTTGTTTTGTTTTGGGTTCAGGTGGTTCGGTCCAAAGATTTTTGCAGGTTGAATAAATTTGGTATGAAGCAGAGCTCAAAATGGCTTGATACATAGTGTATGATACTGTCAGGACTCCTAGGACTCTAGCCAATTTGTAGCTCTCTAAGGCAAACACAGCCAAAGTTATGTTAAAGTGAAAGTGACATGTATGTCTATGGAAAAACGGATGGTAAGCAGTGGATACAAACTCCTAATTCAACCACACACTGCGCTGCCACTTACTTTTACACTTTTTAACATTTAAAATGCTCCAAATAGGTGCTTGCCATCATAAACTATCCCTTCATGTGAGCAGATGTTAAATCAAAATGGCGTTGGCACTGAGATATGTAGTGAAATGTTTTTTGTTTGTTTTTTTTGACATTGGGACCTTTTGCAATCTAACCTTTTTTTATACCAACACTGTGGCACCAATGGTGTGGTATAGTAGAATGTGATAAAGCAGGCCAAAGAACATGTCTGGCTGAGTGATGGCAGTAATGGTAGCTGTGGCAACATGGGTGACACTGTAATATGTAATAATATGATGGACAGTACAGACTACAACATGCTACATCAGTCAGCTTGATTTTATTTTACCGTTATAACGGCACTTTGTATGTATTGGTTAACCAAAAAAGATAACAAAAGGAGATTTTTCAGTATAGACTACAACACACTGCTTCAGCCAGCTTAGTTTTTTGCCGTTATAACCGCACTTTGTATGTATTTAATGAAAAAAATACTGTTGCCCGAAAACCCTTAACAAAAGATTTTTAAGTGACAGTACTATTGGCAATGAAAGGGTTAACTGTCCAGTGTTTGTGGAACTCTGTGGAAACTACAGTCACAGGCTCTCACAGCATAGTAGAGAAATTCTCCCTCCTCCCTCTCCTATGATTTCATTGTCTATCTGCCTAAAATTAAATCTAACTAAACTTCATTCCACTAGTCCTCCTCCTATTATTCTGTAGTTCTATTGTACTGTTGCTGTTGTTTTCCAGTAGAAAATGGAGCTAATGCTTTGGTCATGCTGTGATGATGATAGCACAAATTTCTCTCAGCTTGAATATATCCCAAAATGGCTATGTCTTTCTCTGCTAAAATCTTATCCTGTATTGTGTCTGTGACATCAGCACTGTAAAGTCTCCACCTCCCATCCATTATTGGCTGAGAGGCTGTCATGTGATGCCAGAAGCCAGCCAACATCACAGGAACATGTGATCTTTCATCTCCTGTATTTTCAAAGTGGCCATTGTAGTTTGCCCATGATGAATCACAAAGGTTTTGGTTTAGTTGAAATACAAAACTTTTGGAAAATTTGTGTCAAATCTAGTTTATTATGAATCGGTTCACTAATGTCTAGTGACTGATCTTTTTTTGCTGCACAGAGCAGACAGGCATCAAACATATTACACAAGTATGATATGACCTCAAGTCACACAATGGGACAGCAAACAAAGTCAAAGAATAGCATTGTTACCAAAGGAGCTGACTTAATAGACTTAATGTAATGATGTCACAGCATGTGTATGTGGATTATAGCGACATCAAAGGAAATAAGTGCAAAATTATCAAATGTGGATTTTGAAAGGATTAATAAATCAGAAAAAATGTACAAGTACAATGTGACATATGGACTACACTTATTTTCCACCTTACAGGAAATATACTGTACAACAGAGGTCTATGTATAGCTAAATTATAGAAGTAGTGAGGTTGCTTTGAATCCACATGACAGTGAGATGGGCTCATCACATTCACAGCTCATTAAAACTTTATTGGTTGTGTTCTATTTCATTAGCACAAGACGTAAGTAAATTACTGCAGGTATGCTATTAAAATCTTACCTGAGAACAAACAATCTCCCAATGTATTTTATAGAATAATGATAGAGAACTGATCTTTGGTTATGTGGGGTTGGCCACAGCTGTATTAAACAATTTTAACCATTTTAACCCCTTAAGGACACAGCCCAAAAGTGGGTTAAGGACCAGGCCTTGTTTTTCAAAACTGACATATGTCATTTTATGTGGCAAGAACTTTGAGACGCTTTAACTTACACAAGTGATTTTGAGATTGTTTTCTCGTGACACATTGTACTTCATGTTAGTGGTAAACACTAATCAATATTTTTGTATTTATTTATAAAAAAAATAGGATATTTGATGGAAATTTGGAAAAAAATCACAATTTTCAAAATGTGAAATTCTCTGCTTTTCAGACAGATAGTCATACCACCCAAATACATTAATAAATATTATCTACCATATCTCTGCTTCATATTGACATCATCTTTTAATCGTCCTTTAATTTATTTTGGATGTTAGAAGGCTTACAAGTGTAACAGCGATTTTCCAGATTTACAGGAAAATTTCCCAAACTAATTTTTTAGGGACCACTTCAGTTCTGAAGGGGATTATAAAGGCCTATATATTAGAAACCCCCCATAAATCACCCCATTTTCAAAACTGCACCCCTGAAATAATTCAAAACAGCATTTGGGAAGTTTGTTAACCCTTTAAGCATTTCACAAGAATTAAAACGATATCGAGGTGAAATTTAGACATTTCATTTTTTCCCACTAATCCCTTCATTTAGCCCTAAATATAACACATTCACAAAGGGTTAAAGGAGAAAATGCATCTCCCAGTTTATTATACAATTTCTCCTGAGCACAGAAATACCCCACATGTGGGTGTAAATTGATGTTTGGGCACACGGCAGTGCACAGAAGGTAAGGAGCGACACTGGACGTTTGAAAAGCAGATTTTGCTGGAATAGTTTTCAGGTGCCATGTTGCATTTGCAGAGCCCCCAAAGTACCAATACAGTGGAAACCCCCTAAAAGTGACCCCATTTTGGAAACCACAGCCCTCACAGAACATGTCAAGGGGTATAGTGAGCATTTTGAACCCACAGCTGTTTCACAGATTTTATTAACATTGGGACATGAAAATGAAAAATTTATTTTTTTCAAATAAACTGTCAATTTAGCCCCAAATTTTTCATTTTCACAAGAGGACAAAGGAGAAAAAGCTCCCCAAAGTTTGTTACACAATTTCTCCTGAACACAGAAATGCCCCATATGTGGTTGTAATCTGCTGCATGGGTACATGGCAGGGCTCAAAATGGAAAGAGCGCTATTTAGCTTTTGGAGGGCAGATTTTGCTGGAATAGTTTTCGGGTGCCATGTCGCATTTGCAGAGCCCCTAAAGTACCAATACAATGGAAAACCATCAAAAGTGACCCCATTTTGGAAACTACACCCCTCATAGAATTTATCTAGGGGTATAGTGAGCATTTTGACCTCACAGCTGTTTCACAGATTTTATCATCATTGGGACGTAAACATGAAAAATTACTTTTTTTCTAATAAACCGTCCATTTAGCGACATATTTTAAATTTTTGCAAGTGGTTAAAGAAGAAAAAGCTCCCCACAGTTTGTTACACAATTTCTTCTGAACACAGAAATGCCCCATATGTGGTTGTAATCTGCTGTATGGGAACATGGTGGGACTCAGAATGGAAAGAGCGCTATTTAGCTTTTGGAGGGAAGATGTGGCTGGAATAGTTTTTGAGTGCAATGTCGCATTTGCAGAGCCCCTAAAGTACCAATACAATGGAAATCCCTCAAAAGGGATCCCATTTTAGAAACTACACCCCTCAAGGAATGTATCAAGGGGTATTATCATTTTGAGCCTAAAAATGCTTCCCAAAAATTAATGTACAAAGTGAAAATTGAAGTTTTTGAAGAAATATCCAATTTCAGAATATGTTGCGGCCACTTTGTGGCATCAGAGACATGAACTCCTAAAACTATTAAGTGGGCTATCCCGGGGGAAAAAAAATTATATATGTGGGTGTAAACTGCTGCTTGGGAACACAGCAGGGCTCAGAAGGGAAGGAGCACTGTGTTTTTTTAGCTTTTGGACTACAGATTTAGAGGGACTTTCTGGTCGCCATGTTATTTTTGCAGAGCCCTGGAGGTGCCAGTAAACTGGAATTTCCCAAGAAGTGACCCCCATTTTGTAGGGGCAATTTTTTTTTAGTGTCTCTGCAAATGTGACATGGCGTCCAAAAACCAACAATCTAAATCTGCGCTCCAAAAGTACATAGCGCTCCTTCACATCCACATCTTCCTGTGTACCCAAACGTCAGTTTACGCCCACATGTATGACACTGGTGTACCCAGGATAACGTACTTAATGCCATATGTGGGTATAAACTGCTGTTTGGGCAGAGCCGGGCACAGAAGGGAAGGAGCGCTATTTTGGTTTTTAGAGCACAGTTTGGTTTTTGGACACCATGCCACTTTTGCAGAGCCCAAGAATTGCCAGTAAAGTGGAATCCGCAGACATGTCACCCCATTTTGGAAACTATACCCTTCAAGGGATTTATCAAGTGGGGTAGCGAACATTATTAACCCTTAAGTGTTGCATTCTTTTAATTTCCAGAAATGAATGCGCAGATGATAATGAAAAGTTAAAAAATAAAATTTTTCCAGAGATACGCCATTTCAGTGCCCGATATGTTGTGCCCAGCTTATGTCTGCAGAGACACACACTCCAAAAACTGTTAAGCGGGGATCCCGGGCACAACAGCTTTTGGAGCGTTCATCTCTGATACAAGTCAGGCACAACATATTACGCACTGAAATGATGTATTCCTGGAAATATTGTCATTTTCACCTTTCACAATCAGCTGCATATTCATTTACGGATAATAAATTATAGCAACACTTGGGGGTTAAAAATGCTCACTGTACCCCTGGATAAATTCCTTCAGGGGTGTAGTTTCCAAAATGGGGTCACATATCAGGAGATTCCACTTTACTGGCATTTCAGCTCTGCAAAAGTACAATGGCGTCCAAAAACCAAACCGTCCAAGCCTGTGCTCCAAAATCAAATAGCGCTCCTTCCCTTCTGTGCTCGGCTGTGTCCATACAGCAGTTTATACCCACATATGACATTAAGTACGTTACCCTGGGTACAACAGTGTAATACATGGGGGCATAAACTGCAGTTTGGGCACACAGCAGGGTGCAGAAGAGAAGGAGCGCTATGTGGCTTATGGAGTGCAGATTCAGATGTTTGGTATCTGGACGCCATGTCATGTTTGCAGAGCCTGTAAGGTACCATAACAGTGGATTCCTCAAAGGAGTGAGCCCATTTTGAAAACTGCACCCCTCAAAGAATTTATCAAGGGGTGTAGTGAGCATTAGTATCTCAGTCGTGAATACACAGCGGATGGGGAAAAGTGAATAGGTAAGCTGTGCGGAGTACATTGGGAACACCATATTCCCTACTATTTCCCCAGTAGTTCCTATTATTGGGGGAGGTCACTCTGGGGGTCACTTCTGGTTTATTTTCCCTCATAAGCTCTAAATCTGGGGTGTCCCCTGATATACGCTCACACAGCTTATACATTCCCTTCCTGACGCATCCAGTTATGTTCTAATGATTTGGCGATTTTTGGGGTTTTTGTCTTCACATTGTACGACCTATATTTTCTTTATTTCACTGGTGATGTAGCCATATGAGGGCTTGTTGTTTGCCGTATGAGATGTATTTTGTAATGACATCATCTTTGGGCGCCTATAACTTATAGAATAAATTTTATTAACGCTTTCTTGTTGGATTAAAAAAAGAACCCATCAATTCTGGCACTGCGTTTTACCTTTGAAATTTTTCACCATGCAGCATAAAGCATAAGTAACATGTTACCTTTTTTCTACGGGTCGGTACGATTACGGCGATACCTCATTTATACTGTTTTTTTTATGCAATACTAATTTTGCAGAACAAAACCCCATTTGGGGACATAAATTAATTGTTTTTGCATCGCCATCTTCTGAGATGCGTAACATTTTTATTTTGCGGTTTACAGAGTTGGTTGAGGGCTTATTTTTTTTGTGGGACAACCTGTGCTTTTTATTGGTACAGTTTTGGGGTACATATGACTTTTTGATCACTTTTTATGGCATATTTTGTAAGGTGAGATGGCAAAAAATCATTACTTTTGGCGAGTTTTTTCCGTTTTTTTTTTTCCCGACGTTCACCGTGTACATTAAATATTGTTTCAGTTTTATTGTACAGGTTGTTATGGACACGGCGATACCAAATATGCATTGTTTTTATTAATTTTTAGGTTTTTTTTTTTTATATAATTAATTTTATATAGGAAAAGGGAATTTTTGGGGATTTATTCTTTTATTAATTTTTTTTCAAACACTTGATTTTATTTTTTTTCACTTTTTTTTTTTTTTTCATGTGTCCCATTAGGACACCTGAGCCAGCAATGCTCAGCACTTTAGACTGCAAGATACAAGCTTACAAGTGTCTTGCAGTCTATACAGGAAGTGAGGCTATGCAGACGCATAGCATCACTTCCGCAGGTCTCGGCAGGATCAACCAGGTAGTGGGGTCTCCAGGCAGCCTAGGGTCACTGGGCAGACCCCGGGCTGCAGATTATAGATATCGGCACCCCCCCGATCTCGCCGCGGGGGGTGCCGATCGGGACGGCAACATGGCGGAACCCCTTGGATGCCGCGGTCATGTTTGACCGTGGCATCCAAGGGGTTAAAACCACCGATCGGAACTCGGTTCCGACCGGGGGATATGGAGCAGGGTGTTAGCTGTCAGTTACAGCTAACACCCGCTTCCGATACCGCCCGCTCAGATAGTGAGCGGGCGGCCGCCCCAGGGCGTATTAGTACACCCTGTTGCGCTAAGTACCAAGCGCACAGGACGTAATAGTACGTCCAATGTCGTTAAGGGGTTAAACCATTAGAAAGATGAACATAAGATCATCCATGCCCATTAACTTTTCTACATGAGTATATGCACCTTCCTCGGAGATGGTAACCAGCGGGCGTGTGGACTCAGAAGACGCCTTCCTCTGGGCACGGACTTCCACCATGGAGGAGTCGAGAGTAGCCCTACTCTGACCTCCGACCAACCCCATCCAGAAACAGTAACCCTCTCTCCGCACCTTCCTGAAGGCCAGCCAAAACTATATCCAGACCAATGGGGTTCAAGTGAAGTCCCCATTATCCCCTTCCAGCTCCCGGTGTCTTATAGCAATACCACCTAGCCCCCTCACAAACCTGGACACACGGGCATGGATTAAACAGTGGCATTGTTCTAAGGCTGCATGGGATTTGGCACCATGCCATACTTTTCTAGGTACAATATCCGACCATACTAGAGCTATCTTCTGGAGAAAAACAGCGAAGGGGGCTAAGTCCTGGCGTATCATTGCAATACGTTCAACCACCTTAAATTTGCCCAGGTCGTTGCCACCCGCATGTATTATGAGAACCAAGGGGCTGCGGCAGATGCAACTCACCGCCACCACTTCCAACAGTACGCCGGACCATCAAAATACATAAGAATGTCCTATGATCCAGATATTCAACCCTGGGAACAAAACGGAAAGAGAATACCACTACTACTGTCTGCGCCCCGTCATCAACAAGCACAATCAACAGGTCGGGTCTAACGTACGAACGAAAGCAATCTAATTTCCATCTCCCCAATAGTTTAATATCCTCCTCCCCCATACCACACATGTCCACCATAGTGGCGGCCCCAATCCTAAAGGAATGGGTCCCAAACTCCTCCTGATGGAGGCCGAGTTCCCGCAGGCAAGATTTAAATACTGATGTAAATTGGAATCTTGTTAAAGGGTAACCAGACTCATGAACTAAAAGTACCCCCGGGGCCGGAAATTTACTATTCAGCCTGTTCAGGAACCTGCCGAACAACTAAACCGGACAACCCTTGGACGGCAAGGACCCGATAGATAACCAACATCCCCGTCCATGCTGGTCTGCTTTGGACTTGTGGATGCAGACCTTCAAGATCTGGGAACCCACCATGACATCCCTGCAGTACAGACCCCCTGGGCGAGAACCACTTACTGAAACCAACTCGCTGATCCAGAGAGCTGCATAGAATGCCAGTGCGAACGCAGTTCGGAACAAGGCAACTTCCCACGGATCTGAACGTACCGCCGGCACCACCGTCAGCAACCGCAAAAATAAGCTGAACAAAACCAGTTGTTCCCTCCACACTTCTCCTTCTTCCTCTCCTTCAGGACTTGACAAATCACAAAGTGCTTCGTAACATCGGGCAAACCATGCATCTTGAGGAAGAAAGCCACCCCATTGACCACATTGGCAAAAGTGCCTTTGTTCTTCAAGTCTGCCAAGATTTCTAAAGAGACCTGGAACAAAGACTCCTTGTTAAGCAAGCACTTACCCCCAGCCAAAGACAACCACAAAACCCATACTTTCCCATGACTTCTCCAAGTCCCTTCAATCACAGATCTCAGGAAAAGCCTCATAAGTTCCGTTCTCCAAGGGCCCACAAGTGCTCCGGGCAGGATGCACCCTCCATGGCCGCCGTTGGATGTAGATCACGGAAGTGACGGATCTGCGAATGAGATAATGCATCCGCTATCTCATTAAGACATCCCGGGACATGTTTTGCCCTAGACCATATGTTGCAATCTAGGCAACACAGCACAAGGTGTCTAAGCAGGGCCAGACCCGGCAGAGACGAGGAGTACTGGCGGTTGATCACCTGGACCACTGACATGTTTTCTGACCAGAAACATATACGCCTGTTAGTCATTAGAGATCCCCATAACTCTACTGCTACCACTATCGAAAAAAATTTCAACAATGTCATTGTAACGTCTCCGCCTGTTCGGGTCTCTGTGCCACCCTCAGCTCACATGCTGCAGCGAAAGAGGCGTATTCAGTTTGATTCCTTGCATAAGATTCTTGTTGCTCAGTCTGAACACTGTCCTAGACTATGTAATTGATTTTCTGCCACACCCATCTCCAGCACCTTGTTTCTTTCGGATTCTCAGTCTTGCCTGTGTGATTGACAGCCTGTCTACCAATCCAGTCTGGGGCAGGTCCTGACTTTCTATAAACAGGTTGTCAGCCCTCACATGGTCGCTGGCTATTGATTCTGCCTTGTGACTTGTTCCTGCTAGCTCCTTTTCGGCTATTCCCTGTATTCCTATTTCTGACCTCTGACTCTGTTTTTGACTATTGGATTGTGATTTTGTACTGCATTGCTCGACTGTTACCGATCCCTTGGCTAGCTGACCTCCCTTTTTGTTGTCCTGTCTGCGTTCTGTGTTGTCACTTATATTAGGAAGGGACTGTTCGACCGGTTGCTGGCTGTCACCTAGGACAGATCAGGCAAGTTAGCCAGGGACAGTGGGATGGTTCAGCTTTAGGGCTCACTGTCTTGTTGTGCCCCTCCCCCCAGGGTTCTGCGGCAGCACTGGGGAATTGCTCAACTGGCAATTCCCTTACAGTCATGTTTCTTGTCAGGCCGAGATCAGCCCAGTAAGGTGGACAAACCTCCCCTACACCAGTGTTCCCGGAAGATGGCACCAAAACCGTCCCCTCCTGCTGTGTCAGTAAAAAGGTACAACTCTGTATTCGCTTTTTCCATTTCCTTGCAGATCACCTTACCATTAAAGGAATGCCTGCCAGACCTATAGGTCATTCCGCAAGGCTTTTGTTATCCTAATGAAATGGTGGGGGAACTTTATGTCTGTCGTCGCCAAGGGTAAGCATCTTGAGAACGCTCTACCCATAGGGAGGACCTTGCAGGCAAAATTTAAAATGCCCAACAAAGACTGCATCTGGTGCAAGGTCACCTTCCTGGCCACAGAAAATTGGTCCACCAAAGCAATCAGCTTCTCCAATTTATCACTAGGTAGACAAAAGACCATCTGAACAGTTTCAATTTCTATTCCCAGGAAGGAGAGGCATGTGCATAGACCGTCAGTCTTTTCAGCTGATAGGGGGACACCTAACTGTTCCATTAGCCGACGAAAGACCTGCAACAAGTAACCACATTTTGGAGAATTTGCAGGTCCTACAAACAGGAAATTGTCTAAGTGGAGAACCGAGTCATATCCTGTCTCCCAACGCAAAACCCAATCTAGGAAGGAACTAAACATTTCAAAAAAATAACAGGATATGGAACAGCCCATTGGCAGGCACATATCCACAAAATATTCGTCATCTAAACAACAACCGAGGAGGTGGAAACAGTATGGGTGCACAGGTAGTAAGCTAAAAGCCGACTCTTATGTCGGATTTTGCCAATAGCGCCCCCCTGCCTGCTCTCCTAACCAGAAAAATCGCAGTGTCAAAGGAGGCATAAGTCATGGCAGCTTCTTCTTTTGATATCCCATCATTCACAGAGTCCCTTGGCGGGAATTAAAGATGGTGTATCAAACAGAATTTCCTCTCTTCCTTTTTAGGGACCAGACCTAAAGGGGATACTTGTAAATTCGCCATGAGCCCTCAAATGGACCAGCCATGCGACCCAGGGAAACCTTGAACAATTTCTCTCTAACTAAGGGAACATTATCCAATACAGACTTTAAAATATTAAAGAGCAACAACTAAGAAGACATCGAGCAAGGTATGTAAATACCACAACCAAAACCATAAAGCAGTACCCTTGCTTCCTGAACCTTGGGATATGGCAGGTTGCCTGGCGTGCTTGAAGCAGCGCACTGCAGCGTACGTTCCTCCACAGAAAGAACACTCATGTTGGAATCTGAATGTTGCATAGAAACGGCAATGCCCCTCATTGTACGACCAGCAGGAACCGACGGTTTTTGGAGCCCTGGCAACTGACTGTTGTCCAGATGCCACTGCGATGAGGGAAGAGTGGCAGCCATTTTCTCTGCTCGCCCAGAGGCTAGCAGGGTGCAGGGCTCCGCGTGCAGAGATGGGGGGGGGGGCGGGAGCCATTTTTCTATCCGCCTGGAGGCTGGCAGGGTGAAAGACTCCATGTGCAGGGATGGGGGAGGGGTGGCAGCATGTTGAGCTCTGAGGGGTCAAACAAAATAAAAAAACATTCTTAAAAAAGATGTTTCAAATAAAAACTTGGTTTACAAATAGGCCCTTTTTGGTGACACAGATAAACAGAATGTTTAATGAAAAAAATTACATACTGCTTAAATCAAGTTTTCAATGTTATTATTTGTATGTAAAAAAAACAATCTAAAAACCATGCAGTTATAATTGTGGTCACTAAGTCCAAAATACTCTGTTAAGCTAAGGCCCCACATAACGGGCCGCAGCAAAAAAACGCTTTTCACAGAAAGACTTTCTGCTTCAATTATACCTATAGGGAAACCGCCGGCATTTCTGTAGGTATAATTGACATGCTACGACTTTGACATTGGCATTGGCCATAGACACAGCAGTCTGTTATGTCAGTTATGGTTGAACAAATGACTTTATTATTCTTTGTTACACTACAAATGCACAATGATTAAGTGATGGCTATAGTGTAGTGGTTATTATGCACACTGTAGGGGGGAGTCCATAGTTGTCTTTCTAAATGGTACAGAGCATTTTAGAACTCAATTTAACAGTTTTTCAGTCATATCAATATTCACCTCCATGCTGACGGTGCCATGATGCTACGTTTATGCTGGGAAAAATATTCACGATAAATTCAGGAGCCTTTGCACCTTTTTGTGAGTTCATTTAGCGGATCTGGTTTATGTCATCCTGGAAAGCAGCTACCATGTCACAAAGAAGCGGAGGCCTAGTGAGTGCATCCACAGGTAGGAGCATTGCCTGTGGAAACAGGAGTGATATCCATTATCCATTACCTTGCGGGAGCTTCAGGTGAAGTTCTTGTGAAGTGTGTTGTATGCTAATCCTTATCCTGTATGTCTACAATAAAGAATAGTAAAGTTTTGGATCTGGTATATGAGCGTCTGGTGGTTCTTTCTGCCAGGACTACAATATACCACCAGTTTTGAGCATGGGTACAGTCAGCAGTATTGCAGCTAGCATATACATATTACATCTTGACTTTAGTTAGCAGAATAGCTGCAGAGTGCAGCAGATAGACTCGACAAGATGTTTAGAAGGGCCAGCTCTGTCCTGGGGAGCCTCCTGGACCCAGTGCAGGTGGTGGATGACAGAAGGATACTGTCCGTAGTGAGCTCCATGCAGAAGAAGAAGTCCCATCCCATGTATGAGCCCGTGATAGCACTGGGCAGTTCTCTCAGTGACCTACTGCTTCACCCTAAGTGTGAGAAGGAGCGCTATCGGAAGTCTTTTCTCCCTGCTGTGGTTAGGCTGTACAACCAACACCGACCTAAGCGGAGATCATTCCATACAGAGAACTGAAAGATCTTTAAGTTGTGATCTCCCTTCTACTACTTTCTTTTTTTTATGTCAATAGTTTTTATTGAAATTTTTGCATAAAAACCATACAAAAGGTCAACATAAGGAATGCAAAATATAGAGTACATTATACAGAATACAGTCATGGCATCACAGTTTGCAAGCATAAAAGGAGTATGTCGGGGGTTAATCTCCCCCGGGATGGATGTCACCGTAAGCCTAATTAAATAGATAACCAGTTTCGAGCGCTCGGGAAACAAGACGTACACAGGTACCGTGTATGAACAGTTTCTACTTTATTACGTAGTTCAATACAGTTTTAAAAGCAAGCTCAATTACATAACAGTCATGTGATCAATATACATATATGGTCTTTCCAGTTCCGTTATCACACAAATTTGTTCATTTACCCATCACCCCAGATGTTTTCCTTTTCACCTTATCTAAATGTCCTCCCAAGACTATTAGTTCTGCTGAAATCGGCAGAACTGTTGATATCTCCCCCAGACTCCAAGTCTGTCCTTATCAACTACGCAGTCTTGTTTACAGAACATTCCACCCTCTTGTGCTTTCTGTATACTGTGATATAGAATATAGTGCAAGTTATGTTTTAACCCTTACAATTCCCCCATTTTAGGACTTTATTTTTAATCAGTATTCAATGAATACATTCACACTATCTGTGTGCCATCTGTGATGGATTCTCCATTGAAAATGTTAAAAATAATGATCCTACCTTACATACTGAGTATTGTCCCTCATGAGATTGCATAGCGAAGGAATAATTGGATACAACAACATCCTAATATCATAAAAATGATTACACAAAGGATTATACCTACGATTTGTCGAAGGTATCCCAAGTCAGGTAGGAAAGCTAACAGCCAGTCCCACCATCCTTGGTTGACATCTTGTTTAATATGTGTTACCATTTCCTGCAACTGTTTCAACTTATCATGCACATCTTCTGAATGGTCAGACAAATTAAAACAGCACATTCCCGCAAAAGTGTTGCACCCATAACCATGTTTAAGCAGTAAATAATCTATAGCCGCTCTATTCTGCAATATTGCTTTTTTATGTGATTGCAAATCTAATACAACATCTTTAATGATAGCGCTAGTAGTGTTTATATTCTTTACCATAAAGCAAGCAATACGTGATATTATCTTAGCATTATATACAGACAAACCTGGTACTCCTACCAGTGACACAGCTAGGCTTATGTATTCTGCTTTCGATAAGAGTTTCACATCATAATTACAATCCTCAGGCAGTGGGATAGTACTTCTTTTGTGTAATATATGTACATGCGATTTCTGTGAACTCTGTTCATATGGTGTGGGTATCATAGTCAATGCTAATCTAGACAAGGCACATATGCCTCCAGTTATATTGGCAGGTATATAGGTGTAGCTGCTATTACCACACGCTAGAACCCACCCAGGTGGCAAGGGTACATGTAAATCTAGTGACGGGACAATAAGTGTCCTGTTACATTGCATCCTCTTCCCTTCCCTCAGGGTTTGACAATCGTTGTCAGTTCTATTGCAGATTTGTGGAAACTGCCCTTTATTCATTATAGGATTGCAATTAGGTATTGTTGTTTTATTACATGAAAATTTGAAACACAATTCTGCTCTTGCTACTGCCCCAGTCGATATCCTTATCATATTCTCCTGTAAATCTGCGTAGGCAGTGCAGTTCATACAAGCATAATAAGGACTTATCCAGTCTGCATGCACATGGAGATCAGCTTCCTGTAAAAGAGTATCATTTAACTGAAGTTTCAACAATTTAGTCCATACTGCAACAGAAGTCGGCACTGCAATCAAACAAGTTTCTAACACATTACTGGAATATGCATTTCTCAAACAAAATTCTGTCATGTTTAATACTCGGGCCAAATATAACCACATATTCTCTTTTGTTCTCCATATGTGTTCCTCCAGTTCCCTTACTCCCCGATTTGGGCTGTCTTTTTTCCTGTAAAGTTCAAACCAGGTCCATATTATTAAAAGGCATCCAGCAAACATCAGCAAGTGACGTGTACTTGGAAGGGACCGTCATACCTGGGTTCAAGAGACTTCCTAGTGTGTCTTTTCACGACCACCCAATCACCAGGCTGCAAGCTATGCGTTCCTGAAAAATCAGAAGGGTCTGGAATAGAAGAGAACACTTGTTTATGTGTTTCTCTCAATTTCTGGCACAAACTCTGCACATAGCTAGAAATACTGTCATAGTTAAGCTGTAACGTCTGAGGGAAGTATAACCCTGTTTTGGGCGCACTTCCAAACAATATTTCAAATGGTGACAACCCTGTCCTCCTGTTAGGGGTGGTTCTTACTGAGTAAAGGGCTAAAGATAGACACTCAGGCCAGGGCTTCCCTGTCTCTGCTATCGTTTTTTGGATCTTTAATTTGAGTGTGCCATTCAACCTTTCCACTTTGCCTGAACTCTGAGGATGGTAGGGTGTGTGGAAAGCTTGCTCAATCCCTAGTGCAGACATTATTTCTTTCATTATCTCACCTGTGAAATGTGTACCTCTGTCAGACTCAATCACCTCGGACACTCCAAACCTGCACACAAGCTCAGACATCAGTTTCTTGGCAGTTGCTTGTGCGGTTGCTTTGCTCACAGGGTAGGCCTCAGGCCATCCTGAAAACAGATCCACACAGACCAATACATACTCGTATGTTCCAGACTTAGGCAACTGTATGTAATCTATCTGTACTCTCTGAAATGGGTACAGGGATTTTGGTGTACACTTGGTGGGTGTTTTAACTACCTGTCCTGGGTTGTGTAGAGCACATATGTGACATGCTTTTACGTGGTTACTAGCAGCTCTTCCAAAACCTGGGGCAAACCATAATTTACCCACTAATGACTCCATGGCATTTCGAGAGGCATGCACCTTACCGTGGGCCAAGCCAGCCATCTGGGGGTAGACTGCTGCGGGCAGACATAATCGATCCCCCATTTTCCACATACCATCACCTTCTGTAGCACCTGCTTTCTTCCATCTTTCAGTTTCCACACTGGTAACCTTTGAGTACAGCCCTTTTGGGTCTGCTAGGTCAATGTCCATTTTGCTCACCTGGTTGGGACCCCTTCTGGCCAGTAGTGCTGCAGCCTTGGCTGCTATGTCAGCTCTCTCATTTCCACAGCTTTCAGGGTCCCTTCCTTTTGTGTGAGCTCTGACTTTCACAATTGCCAGCTGCTTTGGGAGCAGTATGGCCTCCATCAGTCGACTTACCACATCTCCATTCTTAATTGGCTTGCCCTGGGCCGTTAGGAAGTTCCTTGCCCTCCATATTGGACCATAATCATGTGCAATGCCAAAAGCATACCTGGAGTCAGTGTATATGTTAGCTGTTCTACCTTTGGCTATCTTACAAGCCTCCATAAGGGCTTTAAGCTCAGCTTCTTGGGCTGACATGTGTGGTGGAAGAGCTTCCTGGACTATGATGTCATGTTCAGTGACTACAGCATACCCTGTAACAAATTTGCCTTCATCTGTCAGATACCTTGAGCCGTCCACAAACATCTCATAATCAGGATTTTGTAACGGCACATCCGTGACATGGTCAAATCCCACTGTTTCCTGTGACATAAGAGCCACGCAATCATGTTCATGCTGGCTGTCAAACAGTTCTTCTTCAGAGAGGGAATTTAAAAATAACTCATCTTCCACTCCCCCTTTTGAATCATGAACTCCTACAGGAAGAAGAGTTGCAGGATTCAAAGTTAAACAGCGTTGAAAAGAGATGTTTGAGGAGGACTGCAGAGCAAATTCCATTTTGCACTGCCGTGCCAAAGAAAGGTGACGTCTGTCTACCTGTGTGAGGATAGCATGGATGTCATGAGGTGTATACACAACCAGTATATGATCTAGGACAATGTCTGAGCTTTTCTCAAGCAACGCTTGTACTGAGAGGACAACATGCACACAGGAGGGGGTCCCCCTGGCCACAGCATCTAACCTTGAGCTGTAATAGGCCACGGGGCGTTTCTTATCCCCGTGTTGTTGTGTGAGGACTGCAGTTGCGTGTCCCATCATCTCAGTCACGTAGAGCTGAAAAGGTTTCTCATAGTCAGGTAGGCCTAGGGCCGGAGCACTGACTATCTGCAACTTCAGTTGGTAAAACGCATCCAAGGCCTCAGGTGTGAGGCTGAATGGTTTTGAGGAGAGGCTATCGTACAGAGGTTGCATGGTCAGAGATGCAGATCTGATCCATGGCCTACAGTAGGATACCAATCCCAAGAAGGTACGTAGCTGAGCATGAGAGGTCGGCACCTGCATGTCTCTCACCACCTTGGTCCTCTCATCTGACAGGTGCTTGGTACCCTGGCCGAGACAGTGTCCCAGGAACACCACTTTTTGTTTGCAAAATTGCAACATGTCCTTGTTGGCCTTGCAGCCGTTCTGGTAGAGGAAACACAACAGGCTGATGGTCGCCGCTTCACAGGTTGGTTTGTCTGGAGTACAAAGAAGAAGATCGTCAACATATTGTAACAGAACAACATCATCATGTGGAAAATACCAAGTACTCATAATAAGTGTAAGACACCTTGTGAATTGGTTAGGACTGTTTTGCGCCCCTTGTGGTAGTACTGTCCAAGTGTACTGTTTACCCCTGAATGTAAATGCAAACAAATACTGGCAATCGGGGTGTAAAGGCACAGAAAAATATGCATTGGAAAGATCTATACAACTGTACCAGGTGGTACCTGTGGGGACAGCTGACAGCAAGGTGTGTGGGTTAGGTACCACTGGGGTTTCAAGTAGCGTTACTTTATTCAATTCCCTAAGATCATGAACCATACGGTATGTGTCTGGTTCTCCCTTTTTGCCCTTTTTCTTCACTGGGAAAAGAGGAGTGTTTGCTACAGAAGTGCATTCCTTCAATGCCTCTGCTTTCACTAATTCCACTATTGTTACTGCTATGGCATCCTCTTGGGCATGGGTCAGAGGATATTGTTTAATCCTGGGTGGCTGAGCACCAGGTTTCAGGGTTACCATAACAGGGGGTACATCCAATTTACCAAAGTCTGTTTTCCCAGTTGCCCATAATGCTGTTGGCACTTGGGATAATAGTACATTTTCTTCTTCAGTGAGGACAAAAATACAATTTGGTGTATTTACCTCGGCAGATAACAAACACAAAATCTCATGGTTAGTATGTGTGACTTTTACAAATGCTTCTCCTGAGAATTGTAACATGATGTTACAACCTAATACTCCCATCACATCTGTACCAAGAATGTTATCTGATGTGTCTGAGACTAAATACCTAGTGAGTATCCTGCTACCCTGAAATGAAGTTTCTACAGGATCAGTTTGATCCAGGGTGACTGGTAGCCCTGATACCCCTTGGACCACCTGGCTATCTCCTGAGAGTGGGAGTTTAAGTGTACTAGCAACATGTTTGCTTACACATGATTTTGTTGCCCCAGTATCTATCAAGAATGGCACCTCCTTTCCATTAATCAATACAGGTTGAAAAATTTGAATTCCCCTATCCTGTGAGGACAAAAGGGATACTGGGGCGGGAGAGCCTGTCTTTCATTGTGTATCATCCTGTGCTTGATAAAAAACTTCGTCTTTCTCTGTCTCAGACATGGGCGGACCACCCTTATGTTGCCTGGGCCCATCGTTGTCCCTTTGTTTGGGACACCGACAATCCCTGGCTAAGTGTCCTGGTCTCCCACAATTGAAGCATTTTCTGGTCTCCCTCTGTCCTTGTTGTTGTCTAGGGCGGGGACCTGTCTTTCCCTGATACCTTGCACCATTGTTTATATAAGCTTTAATTGGTGCTGCTGCTTTCTTTTCCCTCTCATCTATGGAGAACCCCACTGCTTTAGCAAATAAATCATCAGGATTTGAACTTCTCCAATCCGGGGTACAAGCTCTTATCTTTTCTGCCAGGGTGCCCCCTATTCCCTGCATGAATGCTTCAGAAAGCATGGTGTTTCTCAGGGCTCGAGATGCATGCTCCTCCCACCCGGCATCTACTGCTTTAGTGAGAAGTCTTCCATAATAAGTTTCTATTGCCTCACCTTTCTCCCTTTTACATGTAGTTAATGCTGTACGACGGGTTTCTGCTTGTTTTTCACACCACAACTCCAATTTATCTAAAAAGTCCTTTCCACTATCTGTGGATTCTGTGTTCAGGGGAATATTTCGATCAAATCTAGAAATAATATTTATCGTACTCAACAACCCCTCTGAACATTTCACCTGAATTATGGCCATTAAGTCCTTCCAGCTAGCTCTATAGTTCATCTGAATCATCCTCATTTTCCTAAGAAAAGCACTGGGTTCTAACTGTGGGTCTGGTAGTTGTTGTGCCATAGACAGCTGATCCCCAGGAGACCAAGGTCTCCATTCTACTGAAGTAGTTGTAATCATATCATCCTCACCCGTCCGTCCCCTTCTAGGTGTCCCTTCCTCTTTTGTTTCTTCTACTTCTTCCCCAGATACACTCCCGGTTGTCCCACTAACGGGGGTACGGCTAACAGTTCTCTTTGTCTGTGACCTAGTGACAACTGGGTACAATTTCTGTGTTGGGGGTGGCGGAGGTGGTAAAGGTAAATCTGCATGCATTACTTTAGGGCCACAGACCCCCCTGGGATGAGGGGTATTACATACAGAGCATGGATCTCCCCAGCACGGTTGCTGGGTACTACATGTTTGACAAGTCCACCCCTTCGGATTGTAAGGTGGAGGAGATGAGGTGAGTCCTGTTTGGTTGGGGCCCTTCCCTTTATATTCCTCTGAAGGAGGCATATACAGCATCCTTCCTAGTTTATCCTGTTTTCGGGACCATTCCCCATTCTCTATTTTCTTGCTTCCTTCGATCAGGGCATATATACCTCCTTGCAGCTTATTTTCTTGAATCAGTCCTGCATAGTCCAATCTCCACTGATCCCAAAACTTACTGTCTACCAACCCAGTTTTGTGTATTCCTGCTCTTTTTAGGATTTTCTTTACCTGTGCGGCTACTTCTTTCCCTTCCCCTATCTCTATTAGTTCACATGGGGTGTACCATATCTTAGATGGTCCCTTCCCCATCTTGGCTGGTAGCTAATCAGCCGATGAGTCTCTCACTCCTCTAGGGCAACCTTTAGACAATAGAGGGTCACTTATGACTACTTAGTGAGAACTCCCAGACAGACTCTTCTGTCTTCTATGAACTACTCTACTTGTGCAAGTTCAGGAGTAGTGCTCAGGGCAATGCCTCAATTGGCTTCCACAGGCTCAACTTTCTGCCTGTGTCCCCTTACCAAAACACTCCCAAATCACTAAACGCACTTCGCGCGGATTCTACTAAGTCCTTCGTGCTACTACTCAGGTCCCATTCGACCTTGACCGTCCAGGCACGGCTGGAGGCTAGTGTTCCAAAACAAGGACTTTTCAATCACTCAGTGCTTCTCAGTTCCGAACCTTGTCCGCAACTCTAGGGGTTAAGAATAGAGAACTGTTCCCCATTCTTTGCAGCCTTATATATCTTATAACACAGGTAACATGCAAACATCAATAGACAGGCAATACAAAAAGCAAAGAAAACAATTTCCATATTATTTACAGGTGACATGTCCCTTTTAGGTTCTTCCGTACTATACAATTGGCATCGAGATGTCATATAAGCATGCAGCAGCTTACCTCACTCATCGATACAGAGAATAGACACACAGGAACCTCAGATATACTAATTGGCAAGATCAAAGGCTTACCTTCACAGTACTGTTTTTATCTATCTGAGGTCCTCTGGTCCCGTCCTCAAGTCGATCGGTGAGTGGGTCGGCACTCTATCGGCTGCACATCAGACAATCTCGAGGCCCCACGTTGGGCGCCAATTTCTGTCGGGGGTTAATCTCCCCCGGGATGGATGTCACCGTAAGCCTAATTAAATAGATAACCAGTTTCAAGCGCTCGGGAAACAAGACGTACACAGGTACCGTGTATGAACAGTTTCTACTTTATTACGTAGTTCAATACAGTTTTAAAAGCAAGCTCAATTACATAACAGTCATGTGATCAATATACATATATGGTCTTTCCAGTTCCGTTATCACACAAATTTGTTCATTTACCCATCACCCCAGATATTTTCCTTTTCACCTTATCTAAATGTCCTCCCAAGACTACTAGTTCTGCTGAAATCGGCAGAACTGTTGATATCTCCCCCAGACTCCAAGTCTGTCCTTATCAACTACGCAGTCTTGTTTACAGAACATTCCACCCTCTTGTGCTTTCTGTATACTGTGATATAGAATATAGTGCAAGTTATGTTTTAACCCTTACAGAGTACAAAATATTATAGGTATGTACAGCATACACAAATATGTAGTAAATGGAATCCTAGTAGTCTGTAAGATTAAACATTCAGGTAATTAGCTAGACTTGGCAGAATAGTATGTGGAAACAGTATGTAAATCGTGGCCATGAGGGGAGGGGAGGTCGGAACAAGCGGGAAAAGCAAAGTATAGTAGAGTTAAGTTAAGCTAACTAAAGTAGATTAAAGTAAACTCAACTCAGCATAACACAACAGGCCTAAAGAATGAAGGGGGAGGGAGCGCACCACTCTGTAGCAACCCGTAAAAACTGAAGTCCTGCCACGTTAGCATGTGTGCAGACCCACCCATGCCAGCTGAAGACAAGAATTGCTATATAGATATAGAAATAGTCTCAGAAATACCCTAGAAATATTCCGGTGTAGTGTACCATAGATGAATGAAAGGAAGACGATGCATACCCCAGTGTTGGAAATAGCCAAGACGTATGGTCTGTCAATAGGCACTGGATGAGGGGAAAGTTGTCGACCAAATCTCCCAATTTTTCCTAAACTTATCTAAATTCCCACCATTGCATGCATTGATTTGTTCAAATTGGTAGTTCAACGATACCACTGATATCAATTCTGACAATGATGGACATGAGGTGGATTTCCATCTGTGCGGATAAGTAGGCGAACGGCCCCAAGTACCTGGCACATGACAGTTCTATACCTGCTTGGCACCTTGTGGATGCCCAGCAGGAGCAGTGCCATCTCGGGAGTTGATCCCACCCCACCTCTGCACAATGTGTTGATCAATGAGAACACTGATACCCAGAAAAGCTGAATGAGTGGGCAGTGCCAAAACACATGGAACAAAGAACCAATCCCTCCGCAGCCTCTCCAACAGCAAGAAGGGCACGAAGGAAAGAACTTTGCTAGACGGAGGGGAGGCTAATACCAGCACAAGAGCAATTTTCTGTATTGCTCCCAGTGTGAGTCACATACTGTGGATTGCTTAGCCCACCTAAACGCTTCTCGCCAACAGTGAACATCAAAGCCACGGCCTAAATCTTCCTCCCATAGGAGCATATGTTTAGTTTTTTGAAAGATGCAATCCAAGTTCAGCATACGATACAGAGTTTTAGTGGCATATGCAGCTTGGATGGTGTGAGAGTGCAAGAGGTCGGCGGCTGGCTGTAGCAGGCGTATTTGAACTGAGGGGGCGTCAGATAAATAGGAGGCTAATCTGGTATAGGTAAATGTCTCTTTTGTGGGTAGGTTATATTTCGCCTCTAGCGTGGAGAAGGGTACCATAGTATCACCTCTGTAGAGATCAGAGATATACTTTATCCCACATCTACGCCAAGTGTCTAAGGACATATGTGGGATCTTATGAGGGAGCGTTGTGAGGGGTAGATTCAGGGTGACCCCAGGGATGTCGCGATCTGAGATGTCACAAAAGGCATGCCTCACCTTAACTGTAGCTAGTACAGCTGGTGGGACAGAAAGTAGTAAGCGCTTGGCGGGCACAGACGCTAACAGGAAGCCTTCCCAGTAGGTAATTTGAGCCATTTGAGCCTCCACATCTGGCCATAGTTTATCATGGTTCGACGTAAGCCAGAATTTAAGTTGCCCTAAAGTTATAGCTAAGTGATAATGATACAGATTAGGTATTCCCATGCCTCCGTTGTCTCTAGATTTGAAGAGTGTATGTAGAGCTACTCTGGGTTTGCAGCCGTTCCAAATGAAAGTCACCATCTGCTTTTGGAAGTTCTGAAATACAGACTTGGGTATGGGAACAACTAGGGTTCTCAAAAAATAAAGTATTCTAGGGAGAATCGACATTTTATATAATACTATCCTCCCCATCCATCCATGCTCAAATTTAGTCAATACATCCAGCTCTTTCTGAAGGGAAGCTAACAAACCCGGGAATTTGGCCTTAACTAGATCTTTTGGGTCCGGAATTAGCTGAATTCCTAGATAGGGTAAAGCTAGTGGGCACCATTGATAAGGTGATGAGTCTTTGATATAACATATATGATTTTGTGTTAGACCAATTCCCAAGATCTGGGATTTGGATTCGTTGACTTTATAATATGACAACGCTCCAAAGTCCGACAACGTCCGGGAAACAGTACTGAGTGTGTTGTCGGAATAAGAGAGGGATAGAATCACATCATCTGCGAATAAATTGATTTTATGGGCTGACTGGCCCAACTTAATACCAGTAAGACCAGGGTGCGACCTAATTTTTTCCACCAAGGGCTCCATCATTAAGGAAAATATTTAGGGGGGACAGCGGGCATCCCTGTCTCATGCCGTTAGTGATAGGGAAGGGGCAGGCCAGAATAGAGTGCGGAAATCGCAGTAGCTATGGGGCCTGAAAAGCCAAACTTACTTAGAACTTCGAAAAGATATCCCCAATGAACCCTATCGAACACCTTCTCCGCATCCAAGGACAGGAGCAGGGAAGGCGTCTGCCTGGCCCGGGCCGCCGCAAGCAGCGCGATCACCCGTCTTATGCCATCCGGGGCTTGTCTCCCTTTGGTGAAACTCACCTGGTAGCGGCCAATCAGTGTAGGTATTATGTCCAAAAGCCGTTTCGCTGGAACCTTGGCAAATAACTTGACATCTGCATTTAATAATGATATAGGCCTGTAATTAGAAGGGAAAGAGGAATCCTTGCCCGGTTTGGGTACCGTCACAATCGTAGCAGTTAGCATCTCTTGGAGAAATCTGCCATTAGACATTTCTAATTTAAACACCTCTGTAAGGGGAAGAAGGATATGTGACTTGAATAATTTATAATATTCCCCAGAGAACCCATCTGGACCAGGAGATTTATTAGGCTTCAAGCCATCTATCGCTTTAGCCACTTCCTGAGTATATATAGGAGCATTTAAAGATTGGAGCTGCGTTTGAGAAACAGAAGGAAGTTGCAAGGAGTTGAGGAACTGAATGATATCTAAGCTAGAAGGCTGCACGGTGGCCGGGTCCTCCTTTAAATTGTACAAGTCCTGATAGTATTTACTGAATTCATCAGCAATATGCTGCGGATGAAACAGTTTTGTGTTGGCTGATTTGGAGAGAATAGATGGAATTTTAGACTTAATTCTAGCCGCCTTGACTCGCTGTGCCATTAACTTACTTGCTTTGTTATACAACCGATAGTATGACGCCTTCAGTCGTTTAGAGTGTTTCTCAAAATCCACCAATAGGAGAGCACTCAAGTCATCTCTAGCTTTCTGTAAGATAGCCAGTAAGGTGGGGTTAGGGGCTGTCTTATGTTGCTGTTCTAGAGTCGCAATGGAAGCAAGTAACTCCTTCATTGCATGCATTCTCTTGCTTTAAGCGCGATGTATGCTGAATCAATAAGCCCCTGACAAAGGCCTTTTGGGAATTCCAGAGGCGAAATTTATCATCTACTGATGGAGTATTAATATCAAAGAATTCGACGATGTCCGTAGAAAGTTTTTCAGACACTGTTTTCAAGGACATGACATATGTATTATTACGCCATAACACAGGAGGGGCTGTTGTGACACCAGAGCATATTGTAAGGATAACAGGCACGTGATCAGACCACGTGATATTGCCTGTCTCACAGCATTGTACTCTAAGGAGCATATCAGTCTGGACCACAAACATGTCTATTCTGGAATAGGAGTTATGCCTAGCACAGTAATAGGTATAGTCTTTCTCGGAGGCGTGAAAACACCTCCAGACATCATGAATCTCCTCCTGCCGAAGCCAGGGCCCTAGTTGTTGAGGCGCATGTTTGCCACGATAGGTAGAATCAGCAGCAGCATCATGCACGATATTAAGATCGCCACACAAAATAACCTGGCCCTGTGCATGCTTCCTAACTTTCCTCAATACCAGATTTAACCCCTTAAGGACACAGCCCAAAAGTGCGTTAAGGACCAGGCCTTGTTTTTCAAAACTGACATGTGTCTCTTTATGTGGCAAGAACTTTGAGACGCTTTAACTTACACAAGTGATTTTGAGATTGTTTTCTCGTGACACATTGTACTTCATGTTAGTGGTAAACAATAATCAATATTTTTGTATTTATTTATAAAAAAATAGGATATTTGATGGAAATTTGGAAAAAAAATTGCAATTTTCAAAATGTGAAATTCTCTGCTTTTCAGACAGATAGTCATACCACCCAAATACATTAATAAATATTATCTACCATATCTCTGCTTTGTATTGACATCATCTTTTAATCGTCCTTTAATTTATTTTGGATGTTAGAAGGCTTACAAGTGTAACAGCGATTTTCCAGATTTACAAGAAAATTTCCCAAACTAATTTTTTAGGGACCACTTCAGTTCTGAAGGGGATTATATATATTAGAAACCCCCCATAAATCACCCCATTTTCAAAACTTCACCCCTGAAATAATTCAAAACAGCATTTGGGAAGTTTGTTAACCCTTTAAGCATTTCACAAGAATTAAAACGATATCGAGGTGAAATTTAGACATTTCATTTTTTTCCACTAATCCCTTCATTTAGCCCTAAATTTAACACATTCTCAAAGGGTTAAAGGAGAAAATGCATCTCCCAGTTTATTATACAATTTCTCCTGAGCACAGAAATACCCCACATATGGGTGTAAACTGATGTTTGGGCATTCGGCAGTGCACAGAAGGGAAGTAGCGACACTGGACGTTTGAAAAGCAGATTTTGCTGGAATAGTTTTCAGGTGCCATGTCTCATTTGCAGAGCCCCCAAAGTACCAAAACAATGGAAACCCCCTAAAAGTGACCCCATTTTGGAAACTACACCCCTCACAGAATTCATCAAGGAGTATAGTGAGCATTTTGACCCCACAGCTGTTTCACAGATTTTACTAACATTGGGATGTATAAATGATAAATTACTAAAACGTCACTTTATCCCCAAAGTTTTCATTTTCACAAGGGGTTAAAAGAGAAAAAGGACCCCATAGTTCGTTAAACAATTTCTCCTGAACACAGCAATGCCCCATATGTGGTCGTAAACTGCTGAATGGATACATGGTGGGGCTCAGAATGGAAAGAGCGCTATTTTGCTTTTGGAGGGCGGATTTTGCTGGAATAATTTTCAGGTGCCATGTTGCATTTGCAGAGCCCCCCAAAGTACCAAAACAGTGAAAACCCCCTGAAAGTGACCCCATTTTGGAAACCACACCCCTCACAGAACATGTCAAGGGGTATAGTGAGCATTTTGAACCCACAGCTGTTTCACAGATTTTATTAACATTGGGACATGAAAATGAAAAATTTCTTTTTTTCCAATAAACTGTCAATTTAGCCCAAAATTTTTCATTTTCACAAGAGGACAAAGGAGAAAAAGCTCCCCAAAGTTTGTTACACAATTTCTCCTGAACACAGAAATGCCCCATATGTGGTTGTAATCTGCTACATGGGTACATGGTGGGGCTCAGAATGGAAAGAGCGCTATTTAGCTTTTGGAGGGCAGATTTTGCTGGAATAGTTTTCAGGTGCCATGTCGCATTTGCAGAGCCCCTAAAGTACCAATACAATGGAAACCTCTCAAAAGTGACCCCATTTTGGAAATTACACCCCTCATAGAATTTATCTAGGGGTATAGTGAGCATTTTGACCTCACAGCTGTTTCACAGATTTTATCATCATTGGGACGTAAACATGAAAAATTACTTTTTTTTTCCAATAAACCGTCCATTTAGCGACATATTTTTAATTTTTGCAAGTGGTTAAAGAAGAAAAAGCTCTGCACAGTTTGTTACACAATTTCTTCTGAACACAGAAATGCCCCATATGTGATTATAATCTTCTCTATGGGAACATGGTGGGGCTCAGAATGGAAAGAGCGCTATTTGGCTTTTGGAGGGCAGATGTGGCTGGAATAGTTTTCAGGTGCCATGTCGCATTTGCAGAGCCCCTAAAGTACCAATACAATGGAAACCCCTCAAAAGGGACCCCATTTTAGAAACTACACCCCTCAAGGAATGTATCAAGGGGTATTATCATTTTGAGCCTAAAAATGCTTCCCAAAAATTAATGTACAAAGTGAAAATTGAAGTTTTTGAAGAAATATCCAATTTCAGAATATGTTATGGCCACTTTGTGGCATCAGAGACATGCACTCCTAAAACTATTAAGTGGGCTATCCCGGGGGAAAAAAATTATATTCTGTATGTGGGTGTAAACTGCTGCTTGGGAACACAGCAGGGCTCAGAAAGGACGGAGCACTGTGTTTTTTTTAGCTTTTGGAGTATAGATTTAGAGGGACTTTCTGGTCGCCATGTTATTTTTGCAGAGCCCTGGAGGTGCCAGTAAACTGGAATTCCCCAAGAAGTGACCCCCATTTTGTAGGGGCGATTTTAGGGTCTCTGCAAATGTGACATGGCATCCAAAAACCATCAATCTAAATCTGCGCTCCAAAAGTACATAGTGCTGCTTCACATCTGCACCCTGCTGTGTGCCCAAATGGCAGTTTATGCCCACATCTATGACACTGGTGTACCCAGGATAACGTACTTAATGCCATATGTGGGTATAAACTGCTGTTTGGGCACAGCCGGGCATAGAAGGGAAGGAGCACTGTTTTGGTTTTTGGAGCACAGTTTGTTTTTTGGACACCATGTCACTTTTGCAGAGCCCAAGAATTGCCAGTAAAGTGGAATCCACAGACTTGTGACCCCATTTTGGAAACTACACCCTTCAAGGGATTTATCAAGTGGTGTAGCGAGCATTATTAACCCTTAAGTGTTGCATTCTTTTAATTTCCAGAAATGAATGCGCAGACGATAATGAAAAGTTAAAAATAAAATTTTTCCAGAGATACACCATTTCAGTGCCCGATATGTTGTGCCCAGCTTATGTCTGCAGAGACACACACTCCAAAAACTGTGAAGCGGGAATCCCGGGCACAACATCTTTTGGAGCGTTCATCTCTGATACAAGCCGGGCACAACATTTTACACACTGAAATGACGCATTCCTGGAAAAATTGTCATTTTCACCTTTCACAATCAGCTGCGTATTCATTTATGGATAATAAATTATAGCAACACTTGGGGGTTAAAAATGCTCACTGTACCCCTGGATAAATTCCTTCAGGGGTGTAGTTTCCAAAATGGGGTAACATGTCAGGAGATTCCACTTTACTGGCATTTCAGCTCTGCAAAAGTGCAATGGCGTCCAAAAACCAAACCGTCCAAGCCTGTGCTCCAAAAACCAAATAGCGCTCCTTCCACTCTGTGCCCAGCTGTGTCCATACAGCAGTTTATACCCACATATGACATTAAGTACGTTACCCTGGGTACACCAGTGTCATACATGTGGGCATAAACTGCAGTTTGGGCACACAGCAGGGCGCAGAAGAGAAGGAGCGCTATGTGGCTTTTGGAGTGCAGATTCAGATGTTTGGTATCTGGACGCCATGTCATGTTTGCAGTGCCTGTAAGGTACCATAACAGTGGATTCCCCAAAGGAGTGACCCTATTTTGAAAACTGCACCATTCAAAGAATTTATCAAGTAAGCATTAGTATCCCAGACGTGAATACATAGCGGATGGGGAAAAGTGAATAGGTAAGCTGTGCGGAGTGCATTGGGAACACCAAATTCCCTACTATTTCCCCAGTAGTTCCTATTATTGGTGAGGTCACTCTGGGGGTTACTTCTGGTTTATTTTCCCTCATAAGCTCTAAATCTGGGGTGTCCCCTGATATACGCTCGCACAGCTTATACATTCCTTTCCTGACGCAGCCAGTTATGTTCTAATGATTTAGCGATTTTTGGGGTTTTTGTCTTCATATTGTACGAGCTATATTTTCTTTATTTCTCTGGTGATGTAGCCATATGAGGGCTTGTTGTTTGCGGGGTGAGATGTATTTTGTAATGACATCATCTTTGGGCGCCTATAACTTATTGAATAAATTTTATTAACTCTTTCTTTTTGGATTAAAAAAAAAAAACATCAATTCTGGCACTGCATTTTACCTTTGAAATTTTTCACCATGCAGCATAAAGCGTAAGTAACATGTTATCTTTATTCTATGGGTCGGTACGATTACGGAGATACCTCATTTATATTGTTTTTTTTATGTGATACTAATTTTGCAGAACAAAAACCCATTTGGGGACATAAATGCTATATGTGAGGAGAGAACATTATGTGGCAATACTGTAGCAACATCTCAAGACATCAGCCAGGAAGTTAAAGCTTGGGCGCAAATGGGTCTTCCAAATGGACAATGACCCGAAGCATACTGCCAAACTGGTTACAAAGTGGCTTAAGGATAACAAAGTCAATGTTTTGGAGTGGCCATCACAAAGCCCTGATCTCAATCCTATTGAAAATTTATGGGCAAAACTGAAAAGGCAGGTGCGAGCAAGGCGGCCTACAAACATGGCTCAGTTACACCAGTTCTGTCAGGAGGAATGGGCCCAAATTCCTACCAACTATTGTGAGAAGCTTGTGGAAGGATATCCAAAAAGTTTGACCCAAGTCATACAGTTTAAGGGCAATGGTACCAAATACTAATGTATGTAAATAAATAAAAATGCCTTAAAAATTCTCTCTCTCTCATTATTCTGGCATTTGGCAAATATAAATAATTTTGGTAATCTTAATTGACCTAAAATGGGAAAGGTTTATTCTGATTTATGTCAGATAGTGAGAAAAACATGTATGTCCATCAAGTTCAACCATGGTATGGGAGAGTACATGGCAGAAGGGATGAGTAAAGAAAATACATATTCTATACATTTCTATAATCATCAATGTTATGTTATTTTGCTGTACAAAGGCATCTCTTTTTTTTTTTTTTTTTTTTTTTTGTAGCTGTCAGCTGTTGTTGCTTTGACCAGCTCCTATGGTAGCCTGTTCCACAGATTCACAGTCCTTATAGTAAAGAAGCTCTGTTGCCTCTGGAGAGTAAACCTTTTTTTTCTCCAGATGGAGGGAGTGCCCCCTTGTCTTTTGAGGGAATGGAACAGTTTTTCCTAATATTTCTTGTATGGGCCATTTATATATTTATACAGGTTTATCATATCTTCCCTTAAACGCCTCTTTTCAAGACTAAACAAATTTAACTCCTTGAGGCTGAAGTCCCACGCGACATTTTACAGTCCTTGCAAAACTAGTGATTCCTATCCACACATTGCAGAAAAATACCCACAGCGGAAATGCTGCGATTTCCAAAACGATTGTGTCAATTATACCTATGGAAACTATGGTGGTTTCCCTATAGGTATAACTGAAGTAGAAAGTCAGCAGAGGAAAACTTTGTGTACTTTTTGTGAAAAGTGCTGTGGAAAAAACACGATGCGTTTCCAGCAGTTTTTCCTGCAGCACTTTTTGGCTGCGGCCCGCTACATGGGGCCTTAGACTGAATCTCTCCTCATAACTGAGGTCCTCCATGCCCCTTTTTACCCAGTTTCTTGGCCCTTGGCCCTCTGTTCTACCTATTCCAACTGTAGGACATCCTTTCTATGAACTGGTGTCTAGAACTGAATTGCATATGTCTGGATGACTGAGTGGAGGAGCCAGTATTGAAAAGTCTCCTGGAGCTCACAGTGAAGGAGCAATGAAGACAAGCAGCTGTAAGTTTGCAACTTACAGCCCAACTTGGGTATTTCTCACAGTCCATGCAGACCTTTCTGTCTTCTCTTAGGCTTGAAGATATCTCAGTTCTACACCACCTCAGCAACTCTTACCTATACAAAGATGAAGGTACTCTTGGACAACATTGCCCAGTGTGACACATTTCCCCATTGTTTACCCACCATCTGCACTCCTGTGACAATACTCATACTTGCCTTGCAGTATTGCTTATCTAGATACAACTGACTAGAGAAATACCTTTTTAGATTATTATCTGATATTTGGATAAACACATTCCTATTTTCCTGTGAACAACTGTAGTATATGATAACAGATCTTGGGAATTTTGCAGTGTCTCACAAATGGGCCACTGCTAAGGACATCATTGTTTTATTAATGTGAAAAGTATTTGCACTGTTTTATACTATTTATTACTGGTTATTTTCATTTAGTTGAGACTATACACTTTACAGTTATCAATTTCTGTGATGCTAAGGAAACAGGACTGCCTTATGCTTTGTGTGAACATGAGAGGTGTTTAGTGGTTACTAGGAACCTCCAACCTCTAACCAGGGTGTGACTTCCTGTTTTGATGAGTTAGTCTGGAGTTAGTGTTAAAGAGAACCTTTCACCACTTCCACCAATTCAAGTTCTTAACATCTGTTGATATGTGCCACTCCACTGATTCTTAAATAGTTGGAATATTTTCTCTAGCCCCCACCATTCATGAGCAACAAGCACAGTTAGTTTTAGTGTCCAATGTGCTATTTAAGCTCTGTAATATCAGAAGGGCAGTATCAGGCAAAGGGAGGTGATTTAGAGTTCCAATCAGAGGCAGCTAGTGTCAGAGCTCAGAATCACACCCCTTGCCTGTTCCTGCTTGACACCACCCACCTGACAGTACAGAGCATAAATAGCATATCAGCATAGCAGCATTGATTGCACAGGAATGGTGGGGGCTAGGGAAAAAATTCTAAATGTGCCAGAGCAGAGCCTAATAAATGGTGTACAGAGCTGGATTTGTTGGAGGTGGTGAAAGGTCCTCTTTAAAATAGTGAGTTAACTTATGGCACTAAACTTCAGCTCTGTAGGCTCTTTAGTGGCGGATAGGGTTAACAGGCAGTGCCATGTCACCAAACCCCAAGCTTGCAAAACCAAGTCTTTGTGAACCCACTGATTATGAACATCTTCACTGCTAAACAGTGTGGAAACTTAGGTATCCACAGCCAAAATGTGCCTTCCATTTCCCCAATATTGGATGGAAGGAGGAATACATCTCAGGGGTTGCCCCAGATCGCCATAGTAGACAGGGTCAGAAGAATGAGGAAGGGCAGAAGAGCAGTAGCCACTTTTGTCTGTGTGTGTAAAGTGCTATATGTGTGGAACTTGCTGCTGTACGTTAATGTACCTCCATGCTGCTGTTTAACTCATGTGCGCCAAGTAAACTGAGCTGCAAGCTAGACCTGCTTCAACTGTCATATTGTCTCCAGTGCCTTCATTTGTACCTAACATCAAGAACACTACAAAATGCCATCACACAGGAGACAAAAGCAGGGAGTATCCCAGGGAACCCTACACCATAACCTCAGTGCTACAACCTAATCATTGTGCTGGGGCCTGTAAGAGAATGTGGTGCCAAAGCCAATGCAACCAGCGAAGCCACCATCTTGGGCCTGCTCCTAACTACGCCATTCCCACACTGCTGCGCCCCTGGTCGTTACAATTTGATATGCCCAGCATATAAAACAATATACGCTCCTTAGAAAGTCTTAATGGAAACCTGTCGGCTGTTTGGGATCACTAATCCACCAGCATGCTATTAAGCAGCTAAAGTTTAAAGTCACCAACCTCTGTATCACACCACCACACACTGCCGGTATCCTTAGATCTCAAAGCTTGAAGATGCCCAGTGTCCACCGAAAGAAGTCCACTCAGAGACTCTGAAGCAAGTATACCTCATTTCACTTGCCTTGTGCCCAAAGTTCAGATGATGTGCAGTGACTAGTGTTGACCTCAGCTCGCTGCATGCAATGTGCATGCATAGAAGTCCCAAAGCTGACTCATCTTAGCAGACACCAGTCATTTTCAAGCTTTTCTACCTGAGGATACCGGCTTGATATAGAGGTTTAGGGCCCTGAACCCCAGCTCCTTAACAGCATGCTGCCGATTTAGTGGTCCCAAACAGCTTGAAAAGTTATCTGTAAAATTTGGTAAATACAACTTGAGATGAACAATAACACCCAGCAGGTTCCACCATGTCATTATTTAACAAATATAAAGCCAAACGCCATGTGTGAAAAAGTCAATACCTTGTAAAATCACCTTTAGTAGCAATAACTTGAAGTAGTTCTCTCACATTCAGAGGTGTAACTTGAAGCTCCTTGGCTCCAATGCAAAATCTGTAATGGGACCCCCCACTTTCATTGTACCATATCTATAAAATGTGTGTCTTATGTGGTGGAATCCTTTGGGCACTCTCAGGCTCCAGTGATTGCTACCTCTGCACCCCTATATCTATGCCCCTGCTCATTCTGGAGGAATTCAGTCCAACTCTTATTTACAGCTTTGCTTCAGTTTATTTGTTGTGGCAATTCCTTTATGCACAGATCTCTTTCAAGGTGCCCAGGTTCTGTGGCTATAAAACAAGCCCACATGACCACCCCTCCACTATTGTGTTTGAAAGTTGGAATGAGGTGTTTGTGCTGATATACCGTGTTTGGTTTTCACCAATCATGTTGGCATCTACGAGGGCAATTCCAAAAGTAAGGTCTATTTTTTTAGAAATACAAAAAACTGTTTATTTTCTATAATATTTACATCATTTTAAAGGTTGAACAATTATCTATTTTTCTACATAATCGCCATTTCGGTCGATGCATTTTTGTAGACACTGTGACAGTTTTTGTATGCCCATGTCATACCAGCTCGCCGCCATGTCCTTGAGGAAGCGTTGAACCTCATCTTTCACCTCTTCGTCGGAGCTGAATCGCCTTCCAGCCAAATGTTCTTTCAACTTAGGGAACAGGTGGTAGTCACTGGGTTCCAAGTCCGGACTATAGGGTGGGTGGGTGATGATGTTTCAACCAAAGTTTTGCAGGAGAGCGACGGTTTGACGTGTGGGCGAGCATTGTCATGGAGAATGCTTACGCCTTTGCTCAACATTCCTCTTCTCCGGTTCTGAATTGCCTGTCTGAGTTTTTTCAGTGTTTCACAGTACCTGTCAGTGTTTATTGTGGTCCCAGCAGGCATAAAGTCGACCAACAATACCCCCTTCCGCTCCCAAAACACAGTTGCCATGACTTTACCGGAATACAGTGTTTGTTTGTATTTTCGCGGCTTGGGTGAAGAGGGGATGCCGGCACTGGCGTGATTGTTGTTTGGTCTCAGGTGTAAAGTGGAATGTCCAGGTTTCGTCACCCGTGACAATCGAGTCCAAAAAGTTGTCCTTATTGTCTGCATAGCGGTGAAGAAATTTGCGGGAAGAATCAACTCGTTGCTGTTTGTGGTCTTCCATCAGCATTCGTGGTACCCAACTTGCGCACACCTTCCGATATTACAACTTTTTCGTTAAAATCCTGTGGATGGTGCTTCTGGAAACCTAAGGAACCAAAATGCAGAGATTATCCAGAGTGATCCGCCGATCTTCATGCATGGTTTGCTCAATCTTTGCGACTGTCTCATCGGAAATTGACGGTCTCTCCCTATTTTGTTTGTCATGAATTTAAGAACGACCGGCTGTAAACTCTCTACACCACTTGCGAACGTTTTTGACATCCATGCACGACTCTCCATACACTTCCGTCAATTGGCTACAAATTTCAATCAGTTCCACGCCTTTTGCGTTCAAAAACCGAATAACTGCGCAAATTTCACACTTGGCGGTAGCGTCCAACGGGAGCCCCATTTTCAACAGCTGCCAAGCCAAGACTGAGTGTCCCAGCGAGATGCACACATGCTTGTTTGGGAGTGGGGGAAGTAGCAATCGCAACAGTGTGGTCAACAGCCGCACAACAGTTTCTCTGCATCCCCAACACTTTGGAGACCTTACTTTTGGGATTGCCCTCGTATTATGGCTAAACATCTCCACTTTGGTTTTGCCTGTCCAAAGGGCATTGTTTCAAAAGTCTTGTCATTTGTTCAGATGCAACTTTGCAAACTTAAGTCGTGCTGCCACATTCTTAGAAAGACGAGGCTTTTTCCTGACAACTCTTACAAATAAGCCAGTTGTTCAGTCTTGTTTTTAAATTGCTTTTGAGTTTATTAGCAATTTCTCTGAGCATTGCACTGTTTGACCTTGGGGTGAATTGACAAGGATTCCCACTCCTGGGTAGACTGTCAACTATCTTGAATGTTTTCCACTTGTGAATAATCTTTCTCACTGTAGAATGATGGACTTTATATTGATTGGAAATGGCCTTATAACCCTTCCCTAAATTGATAGTCAGAAACAATTGCTTTTGTAACATACTTGCTGATGTCTTTCCTCATTGCATGTTTTTTAGGCTCTAGCCTAAAGGTCACCGGTTTAACCCACCATCAAAATACTAAAATATGGACTTTTCAAAGGTTTTTGTTACAGTAGCACATAAAATGGTATATAAAATGAGAATGCTGGGTCTGGGTGATAGAAAACAGAGGGTGCCTGTTAATGGTAGATACTCAGACTGCATCACAGTCACCAGTCGAGTGCCACAGGGGTCAGTATTGGGGCCTCTTCTTTTTAAAATGTTTATTGATGAACTGGTAGAAGGTTTCCATATATGCGGATGATACTAAACTCTGTAAAGTAATCAAAACTGAGGAGGAGGATTGTAGAATATTACAGGGGGACCTAGGGAAGATGGAAACATGGGCGGAGACTTGACAAATGAAGTTTAAGGCTAAGGCCTCACGTTGTGGAAATGCAGCGTTTTGAGTTCCTGTTAAGGAAATGCCATCAGATAAAAACACTGCGTTTTTACACAGTACCAGTAAAGTGAATGAGATTCTGGCTAATCCCATCCACACATTGTGGAAAAAAAAATGCTGCATGTCAATTTTACCTGCAGAAACGCTAGCGTTTCCCCTATACAGTGGGGAAAAAAAGTATTTAGTCAGCCACCAATTGTGCAAGTTCTCCCACTTAAAAAGATGAGAGAGGCCTGTAATTGACATCATAGGTAGACCTCAAATATGAGAGACAAAATGAGAAAACATATCTAGAAAATCACATTGTCTGATTTTTTAAGAATTTATTTGCAAATTATGGTGGAAAATAAGTATTTGGTCAATAACAAAAGTTCATCTCAATACTTTGTTATATATCCTTTGTTGGCAATGACAGAGGTCAAACGTTTTCTGTAAGTCTTCACAAAGTTGGCACACACTGTTGCTGGTATGTTGGTCCATTCCTCCATGCAGATCTCCTCTAGAGCAGTGATGTTTTGGGGCTGTCGCTGGGCAACATGGACTTTCAACTCCCTCCAAAGGTTTTCTATGGGGTTGAGATCTAGAGACTGGCTAGGCCACTTCAGGAGCTTGAAATGCTTCTTACAAAGCCACTCCTTCATTGCCCTGGCGGTGTGCTTGGGATCATGGTCATGCTGAAAGACCCAGCCACATTTCATCTTCAATTTCCTTGCTGATGGAAGGAGGTTTGCACTCAAAATCTCATGATACATGGCCCCATTCATTCTTTCATGTACACGGATCAGTCGTCCTGGTCCCTTTGCAGAGAAACAGCCCCAAAGCATGATGTTGCCATCCCCATGTTTCACAGTAGGTATGGTGTTCTTTGGATGCAACTCAGCATTCACTCTCCTCCAAACACGGCGAGCTGTGTTTCTACCAAACAGTTCTACTTTGGTTTCATCTGACCATATGACATTCTCCCAATACTCTTCTGGAACATCCAAATGCTCTCTAGCAAACTTCAGATGGGCCCGGATATGTACTGGCTTAAGCAGGGGGACACGTCTGGCACTGCAGGATCTGAGTCCCTGGCGGCGTAGTGTGTTACTGACGGTAGCCTTTGTTACGTTAGTCCCAGCTTTCTGCAGGTCATTCACTAGGTCCCCCCGTGTGGTGCTGAGATTTTTGCTCACCATTCTTGTGATCATTTTGACCCCATGGGATGAGATCTTGCGTGGAGCCCCTCATTGAGGGAGATTATCAGTGGTCTTGTATGTCTTCCTTTTTCTAATTATTGCTCCCACAGTTGATTTCTTCACACCAAGCTGCTTGCCTATTGCAGATTCAGTCTTCCCAGCCTGGTGCAGGTCTACAATTTTGTTTCTGGTGTCCTTTCACAGCTCTTTGGTCTTCACCATAGTGGAGTTTGGAGTGTGACTGTTTGAGGTTGTGGACAGGTGTCTTTTATACTGATAACAATTTCAAACAGGTGCCATTACTACAGGTATTGAGTGGAGGACAGAGGAGACTCTTAAAGAAGTTATAGGTCTGTGAGAGCCAGAAATCTTGCTTGTTTGTAGGTGACCAAATATTTAAGTTTTTACACCATAATTTGCAAATAAATTCTTAAAAAAAAAATCAGACAATGTGATTTTCTAGATATGTTTTCTCATTTTGTCTCTCATAGTTGAGGTCTACCTATGATGTCAATTACAGGCCTCTCTCATCTTTTTAAGTGGGAGAACTTACACAATTGGTGGCTGACTAAATACTTTTTTTCCCCACTGTAGATTTAATCAGGGAAGAAAAACCACAGAAAAAAACAACAGCAAAAACATAATGGAAAAATTCTGCTCAAAAAAAGTGATGCCTTTCTGCTGCGTTTTTTAGCTGCATTCCGCAATGTGGGGCCTTGGCCTAATGTAGACAAATGTAAAGTTATGCATTTTGGTCAAAGAAATAAAATGTTTAAAAATGATGTACTTAATAGCAAATTACTGGGTAAGACTGCCACTGAAAAAGACGGGGATTTTGGTAGATAGTAAGCTTACCTTTAGTGGCCAGTGCCAGGCAGCTGCTGCCAAGGAAAATAACATTATGGGATGCATTAAAAGAGGCATAGATGCCCATGACAAGAACATAGTTATGCTGCTATACAAATCATTAGTTTGCCACATAGAAGACTATTCTGTGCAATTTGGCCCCAGCATACAAGAAGGACATAACTGAACTAGAGAGAGTGCAAAGAAGGACTACCAAGATAATTAGAGGAATGGGTGGATTGGGGTACAATAATAGACTAACAAACTTGGGGGTTATTCATTTTAGAAAAAAGACGGCTACAGGAAGACCTAATCTCAATATATAAATACATGAAGGGAGAGCACAAAGAACTTTCTAATGATCTTTTTACTTCTAAACCAGTGACAGTGACAAGGGGACATGCTCTATGCCTAGAGAAAAGAAAATTTTACTAGTAGCATTGACATAGATTCTATTAATGTAAGAGCAGTGAGGCTATGGAACTCATTGCCACAGGATGTTGTGATGGTGAATTCTTTGTGCAAGGTTTAAAAGGGCTTGAATGCCTTTCTTGAATTGAAGAATATTTCGGGTTCGGTAAGGACAAGTTGATCCAAGGTTTTATACTGACTGCCGAATGTGGAGTTGGGAAGGTATTTTTTTCCCCTGATGTGGGGCAATTGGCATCAGTCTCTTAAGGTTTTTCGGTTTCCTCTAAATCACCACTGTAGGGATATAGGTTGGACATGATGGATATGTGTCTACTATGTAACTATGAGTATATGTGTATCTATATGTGTTTTATGATATTTATCTCATGCAATCTGTTCTTGTACTAGTGTAATTTAACCTTGTATTCACAGCAACATCAAGAATAAGGTCTGGTAAGACCGAAACATCAAAATCCACACATTATGTCACTTTTTCACAGCTTCTGTAGATAGTTTGACCTTTTGAAATAAGAAAAAAAAAAACACTAGTTATTCATCACTGAAACTAAAGATTTCTGCAAATTTCTCTACTACGCATAATCACTTTAGAACTTTGGTTAGTGAACAAATTTACCTAGCCAAACAGTCATATTGCTTACCTGCTGACTGACCTAAGGGATGAAAGGCAGTTTAATGTTGGTACTCTATCCTTAAGGAGGTTTTCCCATGAACAGAACCATATTTAAAATTGTACACAATTAAGATTTTCTCTAACCATCTTAGTTGTGAAAGCTGTTGTCTTGAACGGTTGTCAACAGACAACGACCATGAATACAGGAAATTTCTAAACTCTGAAACCCAGCCATGATTTCTTTATTGTGGCCAGATTATCGACCCACGTAGTGAAAAATAAACGGACAGGAAAAGAATGAGTTTTTTTCCGCAGTGTTTTTCATTGTGTTTTTGCTGAGTTTCTTTCAGCGGATTTTCTTCCCCTATTAAATCTATAAGGAAAACACCAGCGTTTCCACTGGTATAATTGACATGCTTTTATTTTCAGAGACACAGGTGTTTTTGAAAACGCAGTTTTTCTGTAGCGATTTTTTTCTGCAGTGTGTGGATGGGATTAGCCAGAATCTCATTCACTTTGCAGGTACTATAAAACGCAGCATTTTTTTCCATGGCGCTTCCGGAGTGGCACAAATGCTGTGTTTTCGCAACATGGGACTTTAGCCTAAAACCTCTCAGCTTTTGTATAATACTATTTTTCTGTAGACACTGTACAAACATACATTCTATTGTTATAGAGTAAACAATAATGTCTTCCAGATTAAGGCTAAGGCCCCATGTAGTGGGCCGCAGCAAAAAAAAGTGCTGCAGGATAAACTATGGTGGGAACGCATCATGGTTTTTCCTGCAGTATTTTTCACAGAAAGTCTGTAGAGGTTTCCTCTGTGTACTTTCTGCTTCCATTATACCTAAATGGAAACCACCAGCCACGTTTTTTCCGTCGTGTTTCCTCCACGGCCAAACCATGGTGTTTACGCCACATGGGGTCCCGGCCAAAGGAGATCTTTCACTTTCTAAAGAAGATATTGAGGAAAATGTCATTAACCAAATGTCAACCAAATATCATTACCAAATATCCATACAGTCTGTCACAAGTGATAAAAAAAAATGTTGCAACTCTCTTTTCTTATTAGCAGGTTTTATGTCCCTCCTAAACCTCAAGAAGGCCATAGCTCCCTGCATATAGGTGAAGGACGTTTTTTCTTAATGTATTTGTATGACCACAATACATGGTTATAAACTGCAATCTTTTTTGGAAGTTAGAAAAACCCAGCATCTTCAGGCAAGGAGGACCTAAGGATGCACGATCTGCACAAGTTCTGTTTAAGACCAGGGCCTCATGTTGTGAAAACGCCGCATTTTGGCTTTGACTGAAACACTACAGCAAAAAATGCTGCATTTTACATTACCTGCAGAAAAAAAAATTGCAGTGGAAATGCGATTTCAAAAATGCTTTGTAAATCACAGCATGTCAATCATACCTACAGAAATGCTGGTGTTTTCAAATAAGTATAGTAGAGGCAGAAGTCCGCAGAAGAAAACACTGTGGAAAATAATGTGATGCATTTCCACCACTGTCTTCTCTGCAGCATTTTTTTTTGTCTGCAGCTTGCTACATGGGGCCTTAGCCTAAAACATTTTCCCATTGTCTGGGTTTTTAATATCAAGAGTGAATAGACTCTAGCTCTTGGGAGGCAACGCTACAATTGTAAGATTGATGAGGTGGCAAGTTTCAGCTCCAGCACAGCTTGTTGCCCATTCAACTACTAAATCTGAGACAATTTCACATCATATCTCACCAGTACACACAGGACAAGGCAAAATACCCACAGGTCAAACTTTTGGAGATGTTCCTGTTTCTTTTCATAGAAAGTCTGCACTGGATTAACTGGGATGAAGGGGCCATCTAATGAAGCGTTATAGCTGCTTGTTTTCATATTTTTGTTACACTTTGCTCTCAGCACTGATGTCTTCTGTGCTGCGCCTACAATTTAGAATGTGCGAATTTAGATGACCAGGCTTGTAAATCATCCAACTACACTTTGTAAGGTTGAAATTTATCACTGTTGTGGAAACGCAATGGAAAAAAAAAAAACAGCATTTGACAGTTCCAGCAAATTGAATGAGATTTCATTAAGGCTAAGGTTCTTCCCGCAGTGCTTTAGATAGAAAGTTTGCAGAGGTTTCCTCTGCGCACTTTTTGTTTCAATTACACCTATGGGGAAACCGCCGGTGTTTCTGTAGGCATAATTGACATGCTGCGATTTCCAAAACCACACCGATCTTGGAAATTGCCGCATGACCGCAGCACGGTTTTTACCGCAAAGTGGGCATGGAATTTGCTAGAATCCCATCCATTTTGCTCTGACTGTAAAACGCCGTGATTTTTCCACGTCGTTTCCGCCACAGGCGAATTGCGGCGTTTACACCACATGGGGCTTCAGCCTAAATCTCATCCACACATATGTGTAAAAATGCACTTCAGAAAACGCTGAATTTGCAAAAGAGTCAAGCATTTTTGAAAAACGTAGCGTGTTAATTTTACCCGTGGAAATGCTACGTTTTCCCCATAGACTTACATGGGGAGGAAACAATGAAAAACAAAGGGTAAGGCCACATATAGCAAAATACAGCTAAAAAAACATTGCCAAAAAAGGAGCAGGAAAAACACTTGCATTTTCCACTACTTTTCCGCTGCATTTTTTTTAGCTGCCTTTCACTACTTATGGTATTAGCCTAAGACACTTTTTCTAAGGAAGAAAAAAGCCCTTACTCTTAATACCCTAAGGCAGGGGTGTCAAACTCATTTTCACCAGGGGCCACTTCAGCCTCACGGGGTACCTTGAAGGGCCAAGATTATTTTACACATGTATAAAAGTAACTTCTCCTTAACAGTTAAGCGAGCTATTAGACAGCGTATAATATAAACAGGCGCAATAGCCCCTATTTATAGCGCCCCATTTACACACACTATAATGTTTCACAGCAGTCCCTGCACACTGTATTATGACTCGCAGCTGCCTCTGCACACGGTATTATGCACAGTATTATGCTCCCTAGTGGCCCCTGCACACAGTATTATGCTCCATATTGGCCCCTGCACACGGTATGATGCTCCATAGTGGCCCCTGCACACGATATTATGCTCCACAGTAGCCACTGCACACGGTATTATGCTCCATAGTGGCCCCTGTACTGGTATTATGCTCCACAGTGGTCCCTGCACAGCGTATTATGCCCCATAGTGGCCAAACCATGAACTATTATTATACTCTGGGGTCTTTTCAGACCCCAGAGTATAATGAACGGAGACCTAGGGGAGGTGACAAACATAAAAACCAGTATTACTTACCTATCCTGGACACCGGTGCACTCCTTGCAGCTTTCGGCCCTGTTTAATTGCGCACACATGTCACATGATCAGGCCGGCGACGCGACCTGATGACGTCACCAGAGGCCTCAAGCCTGCTCGGAGTAACATCGATCACAGGAGAGGTAAATAGGATATGTTTTTATGTTCCCTCACCTCCCCTGGGCCCCCGATTATTATACTCCGGGGTCTGAAAAGACCCCGGAGTATAATAATAGTAGTGTTTGAGGCCCGCGGTCTCACTTACCGATGCCCGCGGCTGCTCACAGCGGCCTCCGCTTCCCCTTTCTGCGTCCCATAGCAGAAGGAGAAGCTGGAGCGGCCACGAGGAGATGCGGAGTAGGTAAATAAATAGGCCGTGAAGTTATACTCACCTGCGATGCCTTGATGCAACCGCCGCCGCCTCCTCTTCTTGTCCGCGACGTCTGTGTCTCAGCGTAGGTGGCGCGATGACGTCATTGTATCGCCGCCTGCGCTGAGATGCGACGTCTCTTAAACCAGCCCAGGACAGGCCCCACTCAGCTCTGTTTTTTTTTTTTTTTTAAAGCGGCCTGTCCTGGGCTGGTTTAAATTGAATAGAAAAATGCTGCGCCCAGACAGTGAGGGACTGTGCCGCCTGAGGCAATAAAGATGGTGGCCGCTAATGAGGCGAAGTGAGGCGGCCGCCATCTTTATTGCTCTTGTATTGCGTGAGGCCGGGCCGGATAACAGAAGGCAGCGGGCCGGATTCGGCCCGCGGGCTTTGTGTTTGACACCTGTGCCCTAAGGTCTTAATTACAGGATGGTGCCGTTTTTGATAGATCTTTCCACTCCCAGTGTCATCAGTTTTGCCTCCACTTTTAATGGATCATTATTTCATTTGTCTTTCTATTTTAGCCCAGCACACTGATCCGTTTTTAACATGCTTAAAGGGGTTGGCCACTTTCAGACCAATATTGAGAGACAAATGTTGTTTGTATAATAAAAAGTACTACAATTTTCCAATATACTAGATCTCTGCTTGCTGTCATTCATTCTGTTACTTCTAGTTGATAAACGTCTGACCATGGTCATGTGATTTACATTCTTTACAGTCCATGGTCATGTGATGAACACACAGGTGCACAGCTCATTACCAGGCAGATCTCTGATTACTGTGCCGTGACTATAATAAGCGGCACCTGTGTGTTCATCACATGACCATGGCCTGAATATCACATGACCATGGTCAGAATTTCATCTACTAGAGGTAAGCAAAATGAATGACAGCAAGCAGATATCTAGAAAACTGTGAGGAATTGATACAGAAAGTATATTGGGAAATAGCACCACTTTTTATTATACAAACAATAATATTTGTCTCTCAATATTGGTCTGAAAGTGGCCAACCCCTTTAACTCAGATGTCAATCCATTAAAAATGAATCCATTGATTTCTATTTGACCTGTGTGTCTGTCAAAACAGACAAAAATGGATCATGTCCATTTTTTAAATAGACCATTTTTTCTTTCCATCAGCAAAATGTACATATAAATACAGTAATACCTTGAATATTCGCGAGGTTAGGTTCCAGAACCAGTCGCGGATCACGAGGAATCGCGAATATTTGGTGCGAGCACTTAAATGCTAATGTATGCTTATTTCCCCCCTTATATAACCCCTAAATATCATTAATGTTACCCCTACAGTACTGTACTGCACGTATACCAATTCATTTGCTGCCGTTTGCACATATGCACAATAAAAATACGTTACTTAAAAAAAAAAAAAAAATACTATAGTGTGGGTACTCACCAGTGATGCTGTACTTTCTGAATTGAAGATACTGTACGATGTAATGATGAATTAGCTGTGCAGTACGGTGAAAGTGTACAGTATTGAAAATTACTGCACAGCGCACTTGAGGACTTATTGCTTCTCAAAGTCCCCCTCTTCAGGTGGAGGAGACTCTTCTGTGGGAGCTTCTTGTGTTGACGGTTCGTGTGAGGGTTTGGGTCTCTGATCAAAGAACCAAGTTATTTTGCTCTGTTGCTGCTGTTTTTTCATGGTAGTGTAGAGGGTTTTGTATGTCTCCATGACTGAATTTAAACCATTTGTCGTTTTCAGAGCACGTTCAAAATAGGGATCCCACTCTTCTATGTAGGATTGCAACTGTTGTTGAGTCCTCAAGATTATTCCAAGACGATCAATTGAAAGACCTTCATCCTCCTCTTGTTCTTGAACTGATTCCTCTTCCTCTTCACTTGCTGACTTGGTCAGCTCAAGCAAGTCATTATCTGTCATGGGGTCAGAGTGGGCATCTATGAGTGTGTTGACTTCTTCTTCGGTGCAATCATCAAATCCTTCACCCCCAAGCAATTTTGCCAGTCTCACAGCCTTGTTAACAGCCTCATTGTGAACCTCTTCTGGTGAGAAGCCATTGTAGTCGTGGACTGCATCTGGCCACAGTTTTTTCCAGCATGAGTTGAGAGTTTCAGGTTTCATATCTTTGAGAGCAGACTGAATTATTGAAAGGCAAGATGCTATGGTGAATTTCTTCCAGTATTCTTTTAAGGTGAAGTCCTCCATCATATCCATTGCATTAACAAGATGTTGCAGAGAGTTGCGTGTGTAGAGGGCCTTAAAAGCACGGATCACGCCTTGGTCCATAGGTTGTATGAGGGAGGTTGTATTGGCAGGCAGGAATTCGATCTGCACACCATCATAGGACAGATCCATGAGTAGCAACACCTTAAATTCAAGACCTAGGTTGAGAAGGTAATTCTCCACTTCAGGGATGAAACACCGGTGGAACCAGTCGGATGCTATAACTTTGGTTACCCAGGCCTTGGGGTTATGCATCCAGTAGACAGGCAGGGCATTCTTATTCTTGTTCTTTAGGGCCCTGGGGTTTGCAGACTTATAAATCAGGCCTGGTTTCAGTAAGTGGCCAGCAGCATTCCCACACATAATGAGTATGACTCTGTCCTTTTGTGCCTTAAATCCAGGAGCTTTGGCCTCTTCCTTCATCAGGTATGTTCTCGATGGCATTTTCTTCCAGAATAATCCAGTCTCATCCATGTTGAAGACCTGTTCAGGCATGTATCCCTTCTCCTGGATGATTTGTTTGAAGATATCCGGATACCTCTCTGCGGCTCCTATGTCAGTAGATGCAGCCTCTCCATGCAATCTCACACTCTTCAGGTTATAACGCCTTGAAAACTTTTCAAACCAACCCCTGCTGGCCTGAAAACTTCCAGGGTCTGGTGTTTTCGATGTTCCTGGCTGCGAGTCTTGTTTATCTTCTTCAACAAGCTTCTTATACAGATTTAAAGCCTTCTCCCGAATCACATTGCCCTGCAAAGGGATGTCCTTTTTACGGCAGTCTTCAATCCATATTGAAAGAGCAGATTCCATTTTAACAATGTACGGGTCTCTTTTGGTAGAAACCTGCTTTGCTGCTTGCAGGTAGCTTTTGGAGACCATTTTTCTAATTTCAGCCTCTTTACTCTTTATAGAGCATATGGTACTTTCATTCACGCCATATTGACGTCCAACGCTGGTAGCAGTCTCGCCAGTTTTCATCAAATCTAAAACTTTTACTTTTTCCTGTAGTGTCATCACCTTTTTCTGATGCTTAGGAAGACTAGGAGCCTTAGAAAGCTTGGACCGTTTAGGCATTTTTTTCAGAAAAAAAAACTTTTACCGTACGGAAAAGGCGCGTGTTGAACTGAGGTGTGGCTTCGCTCATACCCTAGTACAGTACGTACACAAAGCATCCGAGCTAAAACCAATCAGGAACAAGGAAAGCTTGTAGCGTGCTGCGTGATTGGTTACAGTACTTTCAACCGTTCCAGCCAATAGTGTGTCATCATGGAGCCTATGTCATTGCTCATACCCAAACCGCAAATTTCGCAGATCTGTGGAAAAATCGCAAATGCATATGTCTTAGGTTCCAAAGAAAATATCGCGAGTAGGTGAATCCGCAAATTCAGAAACACGAATGCAAGAGGTATTACTGTATGCTCATTCACTCCCATTGTTTTAAAAATGGCTGTGTGAGTAAGGACTAACTCTTAAAATATCTTATTCATATTCACTATCATGAATCAGTAAAGCTACATATACGTTCTCTTTCTGCAAAGTTTTTCCATGGCATTTTGTTCTTGAAAAAAAGAATAAAACACCATTAGGTCAGGGCCCCACGTGGCGTAAACAGCGCAGTTTGGCCTCGGCGGAAATGCAGTTGCGGCTTTGGAAATCGCAGCATGTCAATTATACCTATGGAAATGCCGACGGTTTCCCTATAGGTATAATGGAAGCAGTAAGTTCTGTGAAAATCGCTGTGGGAAAAACAGAGATGTGTTGCCGCAGCGGTTTTTCCCACAGCACTTTTTTGCTGCGACCCGCTACGTGGGGCCTTAGCCTTAAAGATGCCTTTACTGCTGTGTGTTTGCCCTTGTTTTTGATTCACACAGCATTTTTCCTAAGTTTTATTCTGGCATTTTTTCCTATAATAAATTCAATAGGAAAATGCTTGAAATAAACGCCACAGTAGCAGTTTAAAAAAAATAAAAAACACCAAAGAGGTAAAAGACACCATGAAATGTAGAAGAAAAAAAAACAAGGAAAAACCACCATGTATCTATGTATATAAGGTTATTTATAATTTTTTTTTGAATATGATGTAACACCGGGCTACATTATTTTAATTGCGTTAGTTTGCAGTTAAAAACACCAAAAAAACCCCACTTGTGTGAAACTAGTCTTAACCTAGATTCACACAACTGAGTTTCACCCGTTTTCACCTGTACCAATTCTAGTACGAGACAGTATGTCGCAAGGACTCCTAGCATTATAGATAACTATTCTTGCTGTGGTTTTTTGACTCAAAGCCAGGACTGGCTTGAGCAGAAGGTAGAAGTATCAGAGCTTCCTATATATTTACCATTCTTTTGTAGCCACCCCTGACGCAGAAAAATCTACAACAAAAAAAGCTGCATCTCTGCATCGTGGGGCATCAACTTAAAATAATCATTCTGAGGCTATTGTGATAGGATCTATTTGCTTTTATTCATTGTGTAACATCTTTGCCTGTTCGCCCCTCTGCGCCATCCTCTGGTCGCACGCTTCGGCGCAGGAGGCTTGTTCATTTGTGGTCCTTTGCACCTGTTGTTGTAGCACAGCTGAGGATCCATTACTGTGTCAGTCCAGCCAGTGCTTTAGTTCCTTTGGCCTCTAGGGAGTTAAGTTAGTGATTTTGATAGACATTCCTCCTGGCCAATCAAGTCTAGGGCGGATTCCTTTTTTATACCTTTCCAGCCTGCTTCTTGTTGCTTGCTATTGCCTTTTGTGCGTGCTGGCTTTATACTGTTTGCTATCTGTATACATATTTCTGACCTATCTCCTTTGACTACTCTTTTGGATTCTGACTCTGTACTTCGCTGCTCGACTGGTTCCGACCCGTTGGCTAGCTGACCTCCCGTTTGTTGTTGTTTGTGCTGTCTGCATTCTGTGTTATCACTTACATCATAGTAAGGGACTGTCACCCAGTTATCCTCTACCACCTAGGGTAGGTGAGGCAAGTAGGCAGGGACCGGGAACAGGTTCAGCTTTAGGATCCACTGTCTTGTCGTTTTCCCTTCCCCCTGGTCTCACCAGCAGCTCATCTAGCAATTTTCTAACAAACATCTTGTCTTTTAAGTCTATTTGACTCTTAATACAACACTTACTGTTTGGTATAGAAAACAATAGTTCATAATATATTTCCATTCCAAGCTTATTTTTATTACCTGATCATCATTTAGGTTTATCAAAGTACATTTTAGCTGAAACTCTGAATATCGGTATCTATAAAATAATGTAACAAAATAGAGGTTTATATCATGAAAAAGGGTAATCTTAATACAAAGCATAGTATAAATATCATGTATGAAGACAATATAGCATTTGATTATAATGTACTCTTATATAGTCATTAACTTTCTCTCCTTACTGGGTGGAGTCACCATTTAACAATTCTTACTTAAATCTTATCTTGGGCGTAGCAATATTTAGTTTTTCCTGTACTTATTTAATAAGCTAGGAGTGGGTGTTTTTAGGTTGCTGCAAGGCACAGTCTATGAAAAATAAGTTACTTCAGTGAATCTAGAGTCCATAATAACAGCATACATTATGCATGTACCGTGAGAAACACATAAGTAATGAATCTCACTTGTCAAGGTATTCACAGAAAAGAAAATCTAACTCATTAAAATGTGTCTTCAGGAGAAGGAGGGTAGAACAACATTTTCTCTGCAATCTTAAACCTGCTTCTGGCTTATCTGCTTCAGTCATTGGAGATGAAATCGCTAACTTGTTAACATTGCCCTTTCCTACCTCAAATGTTTCAGTATAAGGTCTTTATCCTTCCTAGTATCAAGAAGAGAGATCATGTTACTGTTTCGGGAAGAGGTTTATTACTAAGTTAAGCAATAGAGATGGGCGAACTGCTTTGTCACTTACTGGGTTCAATGTGATTATTCCAAGTTGTTTAGTATTTACCAAAACCAATCAAATGGCGATCTGTCTCGGACTAACTAAAATGGCTGCCTCCGCTGTCAGACTATGACGTTCTAGCGCAACCTGACATCAGCTGAGAGCTTCTCAGCCAATAGACAGTGGTTGCAGGACACCTTACAGTGCTGATGTCATATACACTGCATAAGGTGCAGCAAGCATCATCACAAGCTAGTTGCAGTAATGTTAGAGATATTGGAGGATCTGTGATTCATCTCACTGCATCATACAGAGCACAGTTCTGAAAAGCTTGCAGGCAATAGGAGTGAGGGCATAACTGTGCTGCTTTTTGAGTTAGAAACTGCTGCATTCCTGCACTAATACAGAAATGCAGAGACACCGACAGGGCATTTAACCCTTTCATTACCAATAATCTAATTTTGTCTGTTTGTTGTGCAATAGAGTAGTTTCATCTGTATACATACTTATATAGTTATGTAGTTAGTAAGGTTGAAAAATTAAACATGTTCATCAAGTTCAACCAGGGGATGGGAAACGTCATGACAGTCTATACATTTCCATAAACATCAATGCTATTTTGCTCTAAAAAGGCATCTAATCCTTTTTTGGAGCTGCTGTGACCAGCTCCTGGGGTAGACTATTATACAGATTCACAGTCCCTACAGTGAAGAAGCCTTGTCGGCTCTTGAGATTAAATTTATATATTTATACAGGTTTATCATATCTCCTCTTGAACGCCTCTTCTCCAGACTAAACAGATTTAACTCCTTTAGTTTCTCCTCATAACTGCATAATCCAGATGCCGCACCAAAGACTTATAAAGTGGTAATAGTACATCCCTGTCCTGTGAGTCTATACCTCTTTTAATACAAGACAGTATCCTGCTGGCTTTAGAAGCAGCTTATTCACATTGCATGCTGTAATTTAATCTATGATCTACAAGAACACCAAGGTCCTTCACCAGTGACTCTCCCAGCGTTACGCCCCCCTAGGACATATGTTGCATGAGGATTATTTTTACCCAGATACATAACTTTACGTTTATCCACATTGAACCTCATTGTCCAAGTCTGCTTGTAACCTATGTACATCCTCTATAGACTATACTGTAAAGCATAGCTTGGTGTCCTCTGCAAAAATAGACAGTGCTATTAATCCCATCTTCTATATCATTAATAATTAAGTTAAATAACAGTGGACCTAGCACTGAACCCTGGGGAACACCACATATAACAGTGGACCAGTCTGAGCTGCAGTCATTGACCACAACTCTGTGGATACAATCCTTCAACCAGTTTTCAATCCAATCACAAACTATGTTTTCCAAGCCAATGGACCTGATTTTACCCATTAAACGTCTATGAGGGACAGTGTGAAACGCCTTTGCAAAATCCAGGAACACTATATCCACAGCCTCCCCTCTGTCCAGACTTCTACTCACTTCTTCAGCAAATCAGGTTAGTCTGACAACTTCTGTCTTTAGTAAAACCATGCCGTCTGTTACTTATATTATGTATAGTCAAATACTCCTGTATGTAGACGCTTAAAAGACCCTCAAACAGTTTCCCCACAATGGATGTTAAACTCACCTGTCTGTAATTACCTAGGGAAGACCTAGAGCCCTTTTTGAAAATAGGTACATTAGCCTTCCGCCAGTCCCTTGACACTGTATCACTAGAAAATTCCTAAAAACTAAGAATAGGAGTAGAGCAGTGTCAGGACTGAGTTCTTTAGGTACTCGTGCGTGAAATCCATCTGGACCCAGAGTCTTGCTCACGTATATTTTGTTTAGTTTGGCTTGAACCATTTCTATGTTTATCCAGTTTAGTACATTGGTAGATATATTACCAGCATTAGTGACACCTATGTCAACTACTCCCTGTTATTCTGTATACACAGAGCTAAAGAACCCTAGCTCTGCTTTTTCTTGATCCCCGGTGACCAGTTCAACTCTCCATTACCATTATTTAGGGGACCTACTTGTTCTGTCCTTGCTTTTTTTGCATTTATATATTTAAATAATTTTTGGGGGTTAGTTTTGCTTTCCATAGCCACCTGCCTTTTAGTATGTATTTTAGTTGATTTTATTTCCCTTTTAGCTGATTTTATTTCTCAAAGGCTACAGCTGACCCTTCGAATTTATAGTTTTTAAATGCTCTTTTCTTATTGTTTATCGACCCTTTTAACCAGAGCTGTAAACCACAGGGGGGGTTAATCTAAGACGTTTATACTTGCTCCCTATGGATATACATTTTGCTATATACTTGCTCAAAGTAGATTTGTCTCCCACTCTTTATCACTATTTGACAATATCTGCTCCCAGTTTATATCCTGAACTGTATCCCTTAACCTGGAAAAATTGGCCTTTTTCTAATTAAGGGTTTTTGCCCTCCCAACCTTTGTTTTTTACAATTTAAGCAGAATCTGATTAGATTATGGTCACTATTACCAAGGTTTTCACCAACCCAACAGGTCCCGTATTATCAGAGATGATCAGATCCTGAAGAGCATCCACTGTAGTTGGCTCTTCTACAAGCTGGACCATAAAACTGTCCTGCAAGAAGTTGATGAATTTCCTCCCCTTTGCAGACAATGCAGTACCATGACTGCAGTCAATATCCGGGTAGTTGAAATCTCCCATCAAGACCAACATACCCGCCTGTGCTACCCACTTAATTTTCTTATACAACTGACCCTCTAACTCCTTGGTTATGTTAGGGGGTCTATAAGTTATACCAAAAACTATTATTATCAGTGGTCACATCCTTATGCAATTTCACCCACAAGGATTCCACATCCACATTCCACATTTCACACTCACACCCGGAATGTTAACAGCCCAATCATGTGAGGAATCTAGCCACATTTCAGTCACACCAATTATATCAATGTTTTCCTCCTGGACCAGGGCCTCAAGCTCCCCCAGTTTGTTCGCTAGGCTTCTGGCATTTGTGAACATACACTTTAAATTGCCATCCAAGCTTACACATTCATTACCAGAAGTGTGGATTCTTGAAGTTTTGTGGCCAGATTTGTCTATGTTGTTCGGTTGTAATAAATGGATCTCCCCATCAACTATTCTAATCCACCCACCACAATCCGCTTGTCCACCCACCATGGTAGCCTTTCCCCTCTCTGATCTATCTACCCTTATATCTGCTAGTCCCTCTCCCCGTGTTCCTAGTTTAAATGCTCTGCCACTCCCACTAGAATTCTTTCCCCTAGCACAGTAGTTCCCCATCCATTCAGGTGCAAGTAATCTTTGGAAAACAGCTTGTACCCCAGTGAAAATTCAGCACAGTGCCCTAGGAACCCAAACCCTTCTTTCCTGCACCAAGTCTTGAGCCATGCATTTAACTCCCTAAGCTCCCGCTGCCTTTCCTGTGTAGTGCATGGCACCGACAGTATTCCAGAGAATACAACCTTGGAGGTCCTTCCCTTCAGCTTGGAGCCTAGTTCTCTAAAATTATTCTTAAGGAGTCTCCACCTACCATTTATTAATTGGTACCCAAATGGACGAAGACAGCTGGGTCCTGCCTAGCCCGACCAAGCAATTTGTCCACCCATACCACCACATGCCGAGTCATGGCACCAGGGAGGCAGCAAACCATTCAGTTGAGGCGGTCCAAGCGACAAATTATTCTATCCATCTTCTTGATTATAAATTCCCCTATAACCACTAACTGCCTTGTCCTACTTATACTATCGTCTCCCCTCCCACTGCTAGCTTGACTGCCCTCTTGGCTGTTAAGGAGAGCAGTATCTGCTAGGACTGCCATTTCTGACACTGATATCCTCACATCATCACCCAACTTGGGAATTTTGTGTGGATGAACAGAAATAGGAGTGGCCTTCCTTTTCTTGTATCCCCTTCATCCCTTCTCTCTGTATTCACCCAGCTCCTTGCCTGGTCTTCTTGATGTCCCTCCAGCTCTCCAACTTCCATATCTAACTCACTGACTGTTTGCTTAGTGAGCAGCATGCTCCTTTCAAGATTGTAAATCGCCTTCAGTGTTGCATTCTGCTCTTCCGGATCTACTGTGCACTGGGCACAATTAAATGGCCAATCTTGCTAGCCGTTATCCAAATTACAATAAACAGTTAGTTAAATAAAGTAAGTTACTTACAGGTAACTGCTCTTCAAATCTGCTTTTTAACTCCGCTTAGAATGCAAACACTTAGTGAATCAAGCCAACAGTCTTTAAACATACTTTTTACTGACAAAACAATCCTTAATAAAAAAAAAAACTTTTGTTAAGGTCTTTTTTGGTCAAGAGTTTAAATTGTTTTTATTAAATACATAGCAAATGCTGTTCTAACAACAAAGCACTGATTCTGTCTGCGCAAATCTGAAAAAAAAAGTATTATTTCATAGGGTTTCTTTCTGCTCTGCTCACCAAATACACAATGTGACAGGGTGTTAATCTGAAAAAATAAATTCAAATATTTTTTTAAGTGATTTTTTGCAACCTCTGCTAAAAGAATCTCTGCTATTTAAGCATTTTTTGTTCAGTTCACCCAAATCTGGAAAAAAAAACTATTGTTATTTAAATGGTTTTTTTTGTTGTTCAACCAATATACACTCCTATGAAAAAGTTTGGGCACCCCTATTAATCTTAATCATTTTTAGTTCTAAATATTTGGGTGTTTGCAAAAGCCATTTCAATTTGATATATCTAATAACTGATGGACACAGTAATATTTCAGGATTGAAATGAGGTTTATTGTACTAACAGAAAATGTGCAATATGCATTAAACCAAAATTTGACCGGTGCAAAAATTTGGGTACCCTTATCATTTTATTGATTTGAATACTCCTAACTACTTTTTACTGACTTACTGAAGCACAAAATTGGTTTTGTAACCTCACTGAGCTTTAAACTTCATAGCCAGGTGTATCCAATCATGAGAAAAGGTATTTAAGGTGGCCAATTGCAAGTTGTTTTCCTATTTGATTCTCCTCTGAAGAGTGGCATCATGGGCTCCTCAAAACAACTCTCAAATGATCTGAAAACAAAGATTGTTCAACATAGTTGTTCAGGGGAAGGATACAAAAAGTTGTCTCCGAGATTTAACCTGTCAGTTTCCACTGTGAGGAACATAGTAAGGAAATGGAAGACCACAGGGACAGTTCTTGTTAAGCCCAGAAGTGGCAGGCCAAGAAAAATATCAGAAAGGCAGAGAAGAAGAATGGTGAGAACAGTCACGGACAATCCACAGACCACCTCCAAAGAGCTGCAGCATCATCTTGCTGCAGATGGTGTCACTGTGCATCGGTCAACAATACAGCACACTTTGCACAAGGAGAAGCTGTATGGGAGAGTGATGCGAAAGAAGCCATTTCTGAAAGCACGCCACAAACAGAGTCGCCTGAGGTATGCAAAAGCACATTTGGACAAGCCAGCTTCATTTTGGAAGAAGGTCCTGTGGACTGATGAAACAAGGATTGAGTTGTTTGGTCATACAAAAAGGCGTTATGCATGGCGTCAAAAAAACACAGCATTCCAAGAAAAACACTTGCTACCCACTGTAAAATTTGGTGGAGGTTCCATCATGCTTTGGGGCTGTGTGGCCAATGCCGGCATCGGGAATCTTGTTAAAGTTGAGGGTCACATGGATTCAACTCAGTATCAGCAGATTCTTGAGAATAATGTACAAGAATCAGTGACGAATTTGAAGTTACGCCGGGGATGGATATTTCAGCAAGACAATGATCCAAAACACAGCTCCAAATCTACTCAGGCATTCATGCAGAGGAACAATTACAATGTTCTGGAATGGCCATACCAGTCACCAGACGTGAATATCATTGAACATCTGTGGGATAATTTGAAGCGGGCTGTCCATGCTCAGCGACCATCAAACTTAACTGAACTGGAATTGTTTTGTAAAGAGGAATGGTCAAAAATACCTTCATCCAGGAACTGATTAAAAGCTACAGGAAGCGACTAGCGGCTGTTATTTTTGCAAAAGGAGGATCTACTAAATATTAATGTCACTTTTCTGTTGAGGTGCCCATACTTTTGCACCGGTCAAATTTTGGTTTAATGCATATTGCACATTTTCAGTTAGTACAATAATCCTCATTTCAATCCTGAAATATTACTGTGTCCATCAGTTATTAGATATATCAAATTGAAATGGCTGTTGCAAACACCCAAATATTTAGAACTAAAAATGATTAAGATTAATAGGGGTGCCCAAACTTTTTCATATGACTGTACAAAAAAATTTAAAAAAAAAAAAAAAAAAAAAATTTTTTTTTTTTTTTGGGGGTTTTTTTTTGGTGTGCTTACCAAATATACAGTGTGACAGAGTGTTATTAATCTGAAAACAATATTTAAATAATTTCTTAAGCTTTTTTTTTTCTGCACATACAGTATTTTCAGCATCCGCTAATTTAAAAAAAGAACCTCTGCTATTTAAGCATTTTCTATTCTAAAAAAAACTGTTATTTAAAGCTGACTTTTCCCGAAATATTTGTTTGTAACAAAAAGAAGACATATAGTGTCAGATTTGCCAGTCACTATAATTAAATTCAGTAAAAAATGACTGGAAAAAAACAGGACAGGGGACAGCCAAAAGGAGGGGGAGGATGAAACACTGGTGCAATTACTAACAATAAGAATGTGGATAGTAACAGAAACACTACTTCTAGTCTTGACAGCCCTACCAGTAGCTGCATTGTCATTCTAACTGAGAATAAAGATGTTTTTAAAAGCAGTTAACCACAGATATTGAGTGAAGATTCTGTGTTTCTCCTTTAACATGTCATTTACCCTGCTGTCTTTCTGTACTGTCAACCATTCCGTATGGGAATTTTTTTTGACATCACCATATGACAAATCGATGGCAAGGTGCAAGATCTGCAAGCATATTATTAAAAACTAGGTTTTTCCATACTCACATGAAATGGCGTAACACCAGCATATTCGGCAAAATGGAATTGGCAGTGGCACCAAGTGAGAAAGACCATTCTATTCCATCTCCCCATGATCATCTTTGTAGACAGGTGATAATTTCACACCTAGCATATGATCATCATCATTATCATTTATCATCTCTGTCTTCTTCTCCTCCACACTAATGTCAGTCATCATCCATAAAGGAACACATGTCCAGTAAACAGCAATCTGGACAGTCATCTGGATGGTCTTTAACTTTAACTCCAACTTTAACTCCACTCCTGTTACTGGTAGTGCAGTTGCTGCTGTGCCACTTAGTGGAATTCACTACATTTCGCCAACTGATGGCAGTTTCAATGGAGAATGCCTAGCGCCATCATTTCTCAAGGAAAGTTGTCCCTGAATGATATCGCCAAGGGGATCTCTCCTTGTAAATATCCATGTGGGGAAAGGTGCACACCACCTTCAATCTGTGGAGTACCATTTATGGCCACAGTCTAGACATGCAGCAAGTACTACTACTGACATTACCTCATGGGTGCAGACAGGGACAGTTTCAATACTAGGTGGGACCCATCTTCCTCCTCCAGTTCCTCCACACTGGACCCTTTCCCACTCCCAGCTTCACCAGGGCAAGCCATATCTTAAACTCCCCTCACTTATTTCATAGTTGTAAGGTGAAGTGCACATTAAATGGCACTGTTGCAAATGCTGGAGCATCAATTTGAGCAGCAGTATATGATTATTGTATGTAGCAAACCACAGACACAATTGAGTGGATAACTGGTCTGTGAGAAGAACAATTTCAACCTCAGTCATGATGATAAGTTTTGGAAGATAGTCCAGCTTTTTCAGCAGCCAGGCAAGGCACATACTGTTAGTGTGTCTGAAATTTTTCTTGAAATTTTTTAAAATGCCACTCCACCAACAGGATGTTGATGTGGCATTTGGTCCTATACAGGGTCAGAATCCTTTCCACTTCAGAAGATATTCTAGCTTTTTCAGTTTGCAGGCCAGGCAAGCTGATCATGTGCCACAAATTTTTCTTGAAATTTTGTAAATTGTCACTCAGCCAACACAATGTTGACATGGCATTTGCTCCCATCCCATACAGGGATCACCGGTAGGATAATCCAGGTTCTTTTCTGCCAGCCCAATTGTTGGTTTCAGGGTAAGAATCCTTTTCCATTTCAGAAGATATTCTAGCTTTTTCAGCTGGAGCTTTTTCTTCAAATTCTATAGTGCCACGTGCCACTCTGTTGGCATAATAAAAAGAAAATAACACAAACAACCCCTTCAATGCTTCTTCCAATACCACCACAATGAGTGGTATTCTGCTCTCGTAGGCCAGGGCCCATTGTGGTGTAAACACTGCAGGATAACAATTCGGTGTTTTACAATCCCTGCAGAGTGGATGGGATTCTAGTGAGTCCAATTCACACTTTGCGAAAAAATATGTGCAGCGGACATGCAAGAATGTCAATTATGCGAAAATGCAGCATTGGAGCATCGGTTTCCCTATAGGTATAATTTAAGTAAACCTTAAGGAAACCTCTTACTTGTGAACTTTCTGTGAAAAGCACTGCGGGAAAAAGCATGATGTGTTGCCACCATGGTTTTTCCCTCAGCGTTTTTTTTTTATTGGTCCTTCTATGTGGGGCCTTAGCCTTAAAGGGATAATTTTTGGTGCCTTTTTTTTTTTAATTTATTGAAAGGTCAATTCTTCATCACTTTTCAACTAGACTAACAAATAATAATCCTGTAGCTAATTTATCTACAAAACCATAGCATTTTGCAATATAGCCACCATTAGTAATTTTTGGAGTGTTTTAGCCCCTTAACCCCTTCACGCATTCTCACGTACATGCACGTGGGAGAATGTGGTTAGTTACTGCATCCCCACGTACAGGCACGTGATGGTGATCGAGCGGGCTCAGAAGCAGAGCCCGTGCGATCACCGCGGGTGCCCAGCTGTATCTGACAGCCAGGCTCCCGCTGCAACAGCGGGGACCAGTGATAACACCGATCCCCGCTGTTTAACCCTTAAGATGCCGTGGTCAATAGCGACCGCGGCATTTTAAGTGTTTGCTAGCGGCACTGAGTGCCACGGGCGGCATCGGGAGAGGGTGTTAGCTGTAACTAACAGCTAACACCCTGCTCCTTAACCTCCGATCGGCGCTCAATGCCGATCGGGGTTTTTAACCCCTTGGATGCCGCGGTCAATTATGACCACGGCATTCAAGGGGTTGCGCCATCTTGCGGGCGGTATCGGAACCGGGTGTTAGCTGTAACTGACAGCTAACACCCTACTCCATAACCCCCAGTCGGAACTGAGTTCCGATCGGCGGTTTTAACCCCTTGGATGCCGCGGTCAAACATGACCGCGGCATTCAAGGGGTTCCGCTATCTTGCCGCCCCCGCGGCGAGATCGGGGGGTGCTTTTATCTATAATCTGCAGCCTGGGGTCTGCCAAGTGACCCCAGGCTGCCTGGAGACCCCACTACCTGGTTGATCCTGCCGAGACCTCAGGAAGTCAGCGCTGTGTTTCCATAGCGCTGACTTCCTATATAGGCTGCAAGACACTTGCATGCGTGTGTCTTGCAGTCTATAGTACTGAGCCAGAGATCAAAGTATCTCTGGCTCAGGTGTCCTAATGGGACACATGAAAAAGTAAAAAAAGTGAAAAAATAAATAAATAAAGTATGTGAAAAAAAATTAATAAAAGAATAAAGCCCCAAAAATTCCCTTTTCCTATATAAAATTAATTATATAAAAAATAAACCTAAAAATTAATAAAAACAATACATATTTGGTATCGTCGCATCCGTAACAACCTGTACAATAAAACTGAAACCATATTTAATGTACACGGTGAACGTCGGGGAAAAAAAAACGCAAAAAAAACGCCAAAAGTAATGATTTTTCGCCATCTCACCTTACAAAATATGCCATAAAAAGTGATCAAAAAGTCATATGTACCCCAAAACAGTACCAATAAAAAGCACAGGTTGTCCCGCAAAAAATAAGCCCTAAAACAACTCTCTATACTGAAAAATAAAAATGCTACGCATCTTAGAAGATGGCGATGCAAAAAAAATAGATTTATGTCCCCAAATGGGTTTTTGTTCTGCAAAATTGGTATCGCATAAAAAAAACAGTATAAATGAGGTAATCGTAATCGTACCAACCTGCAGAATAAAGATAACATGTTACTTACACTCTACGCTGCATGGTGAAAAATTTAAAAGGTAAAACGCAGTGCCAGAATTGATGGGGTTGTTTTTTAATCCACCAAGAAAGAGTTAATAAAATTTATTTAATAAGTTGTAAGCACCTAAAAATGATGTCATTAAAAAATACATCTCATACTGCAAACAACAAGCCCTCATATGCCTACATCACCAGAGAAATAAAGAAAATATAGCTCGTACAATGTGAAGACAAAAACCCCCAAAAAAATCGCCAAATCATTAGAACATAACTGGCTGCGGCAGGAAGGGAATGTATAAACTGTGCGAGCCTATATCAGGAGACACCCCAGATTTAGAGCTTACAAGGGATAATAAACCAGAAGTAACCCCCAGAGTGACCTCCCCAATAATAGGAACTACTGGGGAAATAGTAGGGAATTTAGTGTACCCAATTTTCTACGCACAGCTTACATATTCACTTTTCCCCATCCGCTGTGCAGTCACGTCTGGGATACTAATTCTCGTTACACCCCTTGATAAATTCTTTGAGGGGTGCGCTTTTCAAAATGGGGTCATTCCCTAGGGGATTCCACTTTACTGGTACTTTAGAGGCTCTGCAAACATGACATGGCATCCAGATCCCAAACATCTGAATCTGCGCTCCAAAAGCCACATAGCGCTCCTTCCCTTCTGTGCCCTACTGTGTTCCCAAACTGCAGTTTATACCCACATGTATTACACTTGTCGTACCCAGAATAACGTACTTAATGTCATATGTGGGCATAAACTGCTGTTTGGGAACAGCCGAGCACAGAAGGGAAGGAGCGCTATTTGGTTTTTGGACGCCATTGCACTTTTGCAGAGCTGAAATGCCAGTACAGTGGAATCCCCTGACATGTCACCCCATTTTGGAAACTACACCTCTGAAGGAATTTATCCTGGGGTACAGTGAGCATTTTTAACCCCCAAGTGTTGCTATAATTTATTATCCATAAATGAATACGCAGCTGATGGTGAAAGGTGAAAATGACAATTTACCCAGGAATACGACATTTCAGTGCGTAATATGTTGTACCTGGCTTGTATCAGAGATGAACGCTCCAAAAGCTGTTGTGCCCGGGATCCCCGCTCACCAGTTTTTGGAGTGTGTGTCTGTGCAGACATAAACTGGGCACAACATATTGGGCACTGAAATGGCGTATCTATAGAAAAATTTCATTTTTAACTTTTCATTATCAGCTGCGCATTCATTTCTGGAAATTAAAAGAATGCAACACTTAAGGGTTAATAATGTTCGCTACCCCACTTGATAAATCCCTTGAAGGGTATAGTTTCCAAAATGGGGTCACATGTCTGCGGATTCCACTTTACTGGCAATTCATGGGCTCTGCAAAAGTGGCATGGTGTCCAAAAAGCAAACTGTGCTCCAAAAACCAAAATAGCGCTCCTTCCCTTCTGTGCCCGGCTGTGCCCAAACAGCAGTTTATACCCACATATGGCATTGTTAAGTACGTTATCCTGTCATTTGGGCACACAGCAGGGCGCAAATGTGAAGGAGCGCTACATGCTTTTGGAGCGCATATTTAGATTGTTGTTTTTTTGGACGCCATGTCACATTTGCAGAGACCCTAAAATTGCCCCTACAAAATGGGGAGTCACTTCTTGGGGAATTCCAATTTACTGGCACCTCCAGGGCTCTGCAAAAACAACATGGCGACGAGAAAGTACTCCAAAAGCTAAAAAAACACAGGGCTCCTTCCCTTCTGAGCCCTGCAGTGTGCCCAAGCAGCAGTTTATACCCACATATTTAATTTTTTTGTCCCCGGGATAGCCCACTTAATAGTTTTAGGAGTTCATGTCTCTGATGCCACAAAGTGGCCGCAACGTATTAGGCACTGAAATTGGATATTTCTTTAAAAACTTTAATTTTCACTTTGTACATTAATTTTTGGGAAGCATTTTTAGGCTCAAAATCATAATATCCCTTGATACATTCCTTGAGGGGTGTAGTTTCTAAAATGGAGTCACTTTTGAGGGGTTTCCATTGTACTGGTACTTTAGGGGCTCTGCAAATGCGACATGGCACCTGAAAACTATTCCAGCCACATCTGCCCTCCAAAAGCCAAACAGCGCTCTTTCCCTTCTGAGCCCCACCATGTACCCATACAGCAGATTACAACCACATATGGGGCATTTCTGTGTTCAGAAGAAATTGTGTAACAAACTGTGGGGTGTTTTTTCTTCTTTAACCACTTGCAAAAATTAAAAATATGTCGCTAAATGGACGGTTTATTGGAAAAAAAGTAATTTTACGTTTTTACGTCCCTAAGTCAATAAAATCTGTGAAACAGCTGTGAGGTCAAAATGCTCACTATACCCCTAGATAAATTCTATGAGGGGTGTAGTTTTCAAAATGGGGTCACTTTTTGGGGGTTTGTATTGTATTGGTACTTTAGGGACTCTGCAAATGCGACATGGCACCTGAAAACTATTCCAGCAAAATCTGCCCTCCAAAAGCTAAATAGCGCTCTTTCCATTTTGAGCCCTGCCATGTACCCATGCAGCAGATTACAACCACATATGGGGCATTTCTGTGTTCAGGAGAAATTGTGTAACGAACTTTGGGGTGCTTTTTCTCCTTTGTCCTCTTGTGAAAATGAAAAATTTGGGGCAAAATTGACGGTTTATTGGAAAAAAAAAGTAATTTTTCATTTTAATGTCCCAATGTTAATAAAATTTGTGAAACAGCTGTAGGGTCAAAATGCTCACTATAACCCTTGATATGTTCTGTGAGGGGTGTAGTTTTCAAAATGGGGTCACTTTTAGGGGGCTTCCACTGTATTGATACTTTGGGGGCTCTGGAAATGCGACATGGTACCTGAAAACTATTCCACCAAAATCTGCCTTCCAAAAGCCAAATAGCACTCTTATCATTCTGAGCCCTGCCATGTACCCATACAGCAGATTACGACCACATATGGGGTATTGCTGTGTTCAGGAGCAATTGTTTTGCAAACTGTGGGGTGCTTTTTCTCCTTTAACCCCTTGTGAAAATGAAAACTTTGGGGATAAAGTGACATTTTAGTAATGTTTCATTTATACATCCCAGTGTTAGCAAAATCTGTGAAACGGCTGTAAGGTCAAAATGCTCACTATACCCCTTGATGAATTCTGTGAGGGGTGTAGTTTCCAAAATGGGGTCACTTTTTGGGGTTTTCCTTTGTATTGGTACTCTAGGGGCTTTGCAAATGAGACATGGCACCTGAAAACTATTTCATCAAAATCTGCTTTTCAGACGCCCAGTGTCGCTCCTTCCCTTCCGTGCGCTGCCATTCGCCCAAACATCAGTTTACACCCACTTGTGGGGTATTTCTGTGCTCGGGAGAAATTGCCTAACAAACTGTGAGATGCATTTTCTCCTTTAACCCTTTGTGAATGTGTTAATTTTAGGGCTAAATTAAGGAATTAGTGGGAAAAAATTAAATGTCTAAATTTCACCTCCATATTGTTTTAATTCCAGTGAAATGCTTAAAGGGTTAACAAACTTCCCAAATGTTATTTTGAATTATTTGAGGGGTGCAGTTTTGAAAATGGGGTCATTTATGGGGGTTTCTAATATATAGACCATTATAATCCTCTTCAGAACTGAAGTGGTCCCTAAAAAATTAGTTTGGGAAATTTTCTTGTAAATCTGCAAAATCGCTGTTACACTTGTAAGCCTTCTAACATCCAAAATAAATAACAGGACGATTAAAAGATGATGCCGATATATAGCAGAGATATGGTAGATAATATTTATTAATGTATTTGGGTGGTATGACTATCTGTCTGAAAAGCAGAGCATTTCACATTTTGAAAATTGCGATTTTTTTCCAAATTTCCATCAAATTTCCTATTTTTTTATAAATAAATGCAAAAATATTCATTAGTGTTTACCACTAACATGAAGTACAATGTGTCACGAAAAAACAATCTCAAAATCACTTGTGTAAGTTAAGTCGTCTCAAAGTTATTGCCATATAAAGTGACACATGTCAGTTTTGAAAAACGAGGCCTGGTCCTTAACGCACTTTTGGGCTCGGTCTTGAAGGGGTTAACAACCAAGGACATACTATTATGTCCATGGTCACCTGGAGATGTATGGAGAGGTCTCAGGAGCTGAGCTCTCTCCATATACGGCAGATGACTGCTGTATAATACGGCCAGCACCCCTCGCTAAAAGTTCTGATTGGTGTTGACGCTGTTAACAGTTTAGATGCCACGGTTAAAAGCAACCGCAGCATCTAAAGTGCACAGGTGCCTGGACTATTAAAATATTAAAATATTTATCCCATATGATGAACAGCATGACAGGGGAAAAAAAAATAAAAATAGCCAAATGGCAATTGTTTTCAACACTTTGACTCCTAAAATTGAATAAAAAGTGATCAAACCATTAGATCTTTCTCCAAATGGTATCAATAAAAACGTCATCTTGTCTCGTATAAAAAGACGCCTTACCCAGCTCAATACTTGTAAATATGAAAAAATTACAGGTGTCGGAACATGGCGACACAAAAATTTTATTCTGTTTTGCAAAGTTTAAAATTTTTTTAAAAGGTATCAAAACATTACAAATACTATAAGAATTTGTTATTGCCATGTCCGTACTGACCCGCAGAATACAGGATATATTGCAAATGCGTTTTATTTTCTAATTCCACCTCATTCTGAATTTTTTTCCAGCTTCACAGTACATTGTACAGGATATTGAATGGTGCCATTACAAAGTACAATTTGTTCCGCAAACAATAAGCTATCATGTGACTCTGGACCGAAAAAGAAATTATGGCTCTTGGAAGGTGGGGAGGAAAAAACATATGAAAAAATGAAAATTGGCCCGTTTTTTAATGGTTAAATATCAAAATGCATAAAAGTGAGTGGCAGCGCAGTATATGGTTAAATTCAGAGTTGTATCCACGGTTTATCATCTGTTTTTCCATAGACAGACAGGTGCATCTCAATAAATTAGAATATTTTTGAAACGTTCATTCATTTCGGTAATTCAGTAATTCAATTCATAATCAGCGTCTTCCATGACTGTGTGTCCTACTGAACCAGACTGAGGGACCATTTAAAGGCTTAGGAAACCTTGGCAGGTGACACACTGAATTTACAATACTGAACTTTTTTACAATATTCAAATTTTCTTAGATTTGGGTTTTCATTACCTGTAATCCATAATCAACATTTACAGAAATAAAACACTTGAAATAGAACACTCTGTGTGTAAAGAATCTAGAAAATATAGGAGGTCACTTTTTTAATTTAATTACTGAAATAAATAAACGTTTCAAAGATATTCTAATTTATTGAGATGCAACTGTACATGTTACTTTCACTTTGACATAATTTAGGCTATGTTTGCCTTAGAGAGCTAGAAATTGGACAGAAAGGTTCCTATGAGCCCTGAGGCTAAAGCCACATCGTTTTACTGTCCCTGCAAAGCGAATCCCATCCACAGATCGCATAAAAATACCACAGTAGAAATGCTGCGATTTCCAAAACCATAGCATTTTTGGAAATTGCAGCATGTCAATTATAACGACAGAAACGTATAGTTTTAATTGAAGCAGAAAGTCTGTAGAGGAAAACTCTGCGGACTTTCTGTGAAAAGCGCAGCAGGTAAAAATGGAATGTGTTTCCTGCTGTGGGGCCTTAAGCCCCTTGCACACGACCTTGTGCTAGGTCAGTGTGCAGTGTGGGTCCGTGCACATGACCGTGAATTACACAGTCTCGCGTGCGGGCCGACAGGGCGCAAAATATGGAGCAGGTCCATTGAATGAATGGGGCCGTGGAAGCAACCGCCTGATAGCCTACAACCTGAAACAAACCTTGAACCCGAGCCACTCGAACCTGAAACAAAACAAATCTTGAGAGGTTCGCTCATCTCTTGTAAGCAACCCTTGTCTCTGGCATGACACAATAGCTTGCAAAGGGCTGCATAGACTACAAGTATAATATCCAGGGAGTTCAACATAATAATGGGCCCATTACACAAAAAAATATGATGAAATGATGAAGCAACATTTCTCGAGTAACTGTTATTCCTCCTGGAAATGTTGTAATGCCAGTTTGGGAATTGACACTTTGCAATCAGTGCTTACACCCTTCTTTGAGGAGGGCAATGATAACCACTTGTCAAATTATTAATAAATTTCCAGTATGAATAACTGAGGATTGCTACAATGCAGAGTTGTAAAAAAAAGATGCTTTAGAATTGTTATTACAACAACAATAATTGTGGAGCATCTTTTCATATAACTCAGCCTTGTGCCATACCTTTGTTATTCCTCCTGGAAATGTATTTATTATGTATTAAATGACAACTTTGGTGATACAAGTGGGAGTGTAAACCTGCACAGTTTGACAAGTTTGTCAATTTAGGCTAGGTTCACACCTTTCTGCTTTAAAAATACGGAGAGAAAAATCCTGCAAGCAGCGCTTTTCTCTCAGCATTTTCTGCCCTTTTCAGGCGGAAACCCGGTGGATCCCATTATAGTCTATGGGGTCCACGGGTTTCCGAAGGTAACCGCTTTTTTAAGCGGATTAGGTTTCTGTTTAAGGGGGGTCTCCAAGCGGACCCCCCGAATGGAAAACCGAACACAGGTGTGAACCTAACATAACTCATAAATTTCTAGAAGGAAACACAGTAATGGCACATATATACTAGGCGATCAAATCTACGCCAGAGGCTCCATTAGCAGTTGTCAAAAATCATGGATGAAACAGTGAGAAAAAGTACTATTTCATCCTGCAAAAGGAAGCACACCATAATTGAGTTCCTATGACAGAACAGAAAAATAAAAATCATGACAGATATTTGGACTCATCCTTATAAGAAAAAATGACCCACAACTGTTGTATAAGTATTTACTGAAAAAGACTTGCCGGTAGCGGTGACATGTCCTGTATAAACTGACACTGAAGTCTAAAGTAAAATCTCAAGACACCCTTGTTTTGTCACTATGTCATAGCAACAAGGATCATTGTTTTGTAACCTTGAGACACATCATAGACCTCAAACAGAATTTGTAACTCAACAGCGATCTTTTTTTTTTTCCTCACTGCAATGAGTAGGAACTAAAGGTTATATTTATGTTACTATAGGTTCACATCTGCGCTTGGGTTTCCGTTCTTCAGGTCCACTTGGGGACCTGAAAAACGGAAACCCAATCCTTTTAAAAAGCGGTTACCCACGGAGATAGACTATAATGGGGTCTGCTGGGTTTCTGCCCGAAAAATGCGGAGATACAAGTCCTGCTTGCGGGACTTCTCTCCACATTTTTAAAATGGAATGGGGAATGGAATCCCTGAACTTTCACCAAGCGCAGATGAGAACCTAGCCTTAGGGAAAAACATTTGCAGACAAATAGATTCATCAAAAGTAAAGTGCTTTCAGCATCCATTCAGACTTTTGCTTTCACTTTCCAAAGAAAAATATCTCCGCATTTTGAAAGCTGGAATCTGGTTTGTTATTGGAGCCTTCTCCAATTACTGTTTATAGTATATATATCAGGGTTTTTTTTTTTGTTTCAAACTGAAAAAAAAAAAATCTCATTGGATTAGTTTGCATGCTTTTGATGGGGTTTTTTTTTTTGTTGTGCTATATAAATCTGTGCTGTTCCATGCTGATGCCCCACCCCGGACCAAATTTACCGCTGCTGGCAATGGGACAGCTCCCTGGATCAACATCCCATAATTTTACAGGGCAGACAGTAAAGTAATGCTTCTGAACTTTGTGATAAAATTGCACTTCCTTTAACCGTAAGCAGTGACCCATGTTCTTTAAGTTTGTGGAATAAATTTATCACACTGAGTTTTACCAGAACCATTTACATATTTATATAAAGACATTATATCTTCGATTTAGCCTTCTCTTCTCTATGTCAATTTAGTTTTGATAGTCTGTCTTCATACATGAGATCTTCCATGCCACATATTAATTTGGTTGTCCTTCTATGAACTCTCATCAGCTCTCTAATATCATTTTTATGAATTTGTACCCAAAACTGGATGACATGTGGTTGCACCAGTGCTTTATGAAGGGGTAATTAATATTTTTTTTTTCTCTCGAATGCCTTTCCCAATACAGGATTATACAATATCTTGTTTTGTTTAGATGCGATAGACTGGCATTTAGTTTATTATCAACAATTACTCCCAAATCTACAAAGTTCTGTGACATCTGCAGATACAGAGAAAATAATATTAAGTCCAATATCTACATAATTTATAACAAAGTTAAACAGTAATGGTCCCAGTATGAACCCCTGGGGGACTCCACTTCTAACATGAGTCCAGTTACTACCTAAACAATGGACCTCAACTTGAAATGACAGCATATGAGGGACAGTGTCAAATACTCTAGTATAAGACATCTATTGGCCACCCTTTGTCCAGGTTCCTGCTTGTCACTTTATAAAAAATAATTAAATTGGCTTAACATTGCATCCCACATCAGCGATGAGATATTGGAATCCATGGGGCCCCCTGGAGGGCAAAAGGGGAAGCGGAGGCAGCCCTGAGCAGGAGCAAGGATCAGTAAGCAAAAAGGGCCCATTACTTTCTGAGGTTACTCCAGCAGGTAAAGGCCTATTTAAAAGAAAATAAAAAAATACAATTCACTCTTCCCTGTAGATAGAGCACTTTCTAAAGGAAGATGCTATAATATCCCCATCACATAATTGAAGAGATAAGCAGCACAATTGCAGTGTAAGCGAACAGGGCAACTATTGATCCATAAGTAATGGTACGTGCAAAAACAGGTTCAAGCCCACAAACCCCAACAATTCAAAGAAAAATGTTCAAGAATTCACACCACTTTTGTGCTGTGCAATAAAAGTAAAATTTAAAACTAAAAAAAATTTATGCAATGCAATGTTTTGACCATGAGTCTTTTTCAAGCAATCAATATCAGCATATCATGAGATATATAAATGGGACACATCATCATTCATTTAACTGATAATGTATTAGGACAAGACCACACAGGAACAGCTTTCAACATGACAAATATAAGATCTGCAGGAACTTCTGTTCACTTGACATACACAACTGAGATTCCAAATAATTGACGGATTTCCACAATTACATAAGGATCTTCACTAAACAAACTGTATTTCTGTTGAAACTGGTGAAGAGACTAGAAGTAAAGTATATGATAAACAGTTAAAATCTATGTTATGCTACGTCTGTTTCCGCCCCTGCTACCTCCTGTGTCACCCCTCTACCTCATAGATTGTAAGCTCTAGCGAGCAGGGTCCTCAGTTCCAGTGTGTGAATTGAATATTTCTTTGTAATGTATCTTTTTTGTCAGTACTTGAACCCTACAAATTGTACAGTGCTGCAGAATATGTTGGCGCTATATAAATAAAAGGTATTACTATTATTATTATGTTATATGCACAAGTCTTCTCCACATTAAATGGTACAGGGGAGACAACTTTATAGAAATATGGTATAAACAAGCAGAACCCATAGACTGCTTGCAGCACTTTTTTCTTCGCTTGCTCTGTGCGGAAACCACACGGACCCCATTATAGTCTATGGGGTCCGCAGGTTTCCTTAGGTAACCGCTTTTCTATGTGTATAGGTTTCCGTTCGGGGGTTCCCCAAGCGGACTCCCCGAATGGAAAGCCGAACGCAGATGTGAACCGGCCCTTACATGCATTTTTTTCAAATAATAAGAGAGAACATTTTAGTACAGACATATAAGTAAGGCTAGGTTGACATCTGCGTTGGAGTCTCCGTATGAGACTCCGCCACTGATTCTGCTTACAATCGTTGAAGAGAAAAATCCTGCAAGGAGGACTTTTCTCTCCATCGGTTTCAGTATTATAGTCTATGGGGTCTGCAGGTTTCCGAGTGTAACTGCTTTTTAAGCGGACAGAGTTTTGGTCTTTTGGGTACCCATATGGACCCGAACCACCAAAGCCCGAACGCTAGTGTGTACCTAGAGAAACAAAGTAAAACGACTCATGTGGTACAGACTTATATAACATTTGTGAAGTAAAATATTGAGGATCTCAAAGGAGATTCAGGTTGTGGATGCTTTGTGTAATAACCATGAATTTACAATAAACCTATGGGTAAGGGTGAGGCTGTTGTGGCTATGAATATTGTGCAGTCATAAGGAAGTGTCTATAAGAACACTACAGTTGACATAAGAAATAAGTATTTGAGGATGATCCCTATATTTATAATCTGATTAATATCAAGAGTTACATTATTATTTGAATGTCCTGTGACTCCAATATTATATATATTACTAGAAATTCATAAAGGTCTGTGATCCTTCCAGGATGTTTAGTTGTTCAGTGTCTGTACTTATTGTAATAGTTTTGGACAAGGTACTAAAGGGGTTGTCCGGGATAAATTAAAAATTAACCCCTAAACTAAACCTCCTCCCCCTGCCTAACTTCTAATTTACTTGTATAAAAAAACAGGGACACTTCCTGATATCTGGGCGTCCGTCACCCCCCCCCCCCCCCCCCCCCCCCCCCCCCCCCCCCTTCCCCCAAACCCCCAAACAATACTTACCAGCCTTCCTGTCCAGGAACGGCTCCTCCTCTCTTTAAGCGCTTGCTAGAGGCTGGAGACGTTGCGTCTGCGAGACATGCGCAGTAGAGATGGCACTCCATCTCTACTGCACAAGCCTCACAGTCACTTCTGATCTGTGTGCAGCGATTCCAGCCTGTGCAATAAAGGACAAAGGAGGAGTCGTCTCTCAGATCAGAAGATAGGTAAGTAAGATGCGATGGGGGCGGGATCGGGGTTGTCTTAGTAGTGGGTGGGATAGCTTAGCTAGGGAGACAGGGAGGGGGGTGTAACGGAGTGAGAGAGGTGGAGGGAGCAGTGACAGGGAGGTAGTGTGGAAGGTATACAGATAACTACATAGCAGGAAGCGAACACCATGTAAACAAATGGAGAAGATGCCAGGAGCTCCCACAGAAACCCAGAAATCACTCAAAACACTGCTAAAAGTATATGGGTGTACTTTTAACCCATTAATAGCACAAAAAAAATTTTTGTCCAGAAAAACCTGTTTAAGGGGGTTGTTCCGTTATGGACACTTTTCCACATGATAGGGGATAGGAGACCGATTACTAAGGGCCAGATGCCAGGTTCACCAATGATCCTCCTAAGTTTGAAGAATGAAGAGGGAGCACCGAGCAATCTGTGTGATCCTTAGGATGATGATCTGTTGGTATTGCCCTGTATCGGTTGGTTGAATGGTAGTAGAGACACCTTTTCTCCAATGAGGCAGTGTTAACTCTTCATATAGGGTGTATTGGATAGAGGCCGGAGCCTCTACATCCAAATTACAGGATTTAAATGTATAGGAAACTAGATAGACCAATTGGTACCCCTACTCTTGTTGGGGGAGACCAGTCGCATAATACGGCACCGTGCTCACCCTGGATTTCTTAAACACGCAAATCTTTATTTAGAAAATAACCATTACACACTGATGTGCGGTTGCGCGGTGCCGTATTTTGCGACTGGTCTCCATCCACAAGGGTAGGGGTACCAATTGGTCTATCTAGTTTCCTAATGATCCTCCTAGGGCCTCCTTGTGAATAGAGCGCTAGTCCACTTCAGTGACTGGCACTCCATTCACTTCTGTGGGGTTGTCAGTGCACTGGCGCTCCATTCATAAGAAGGCCTTAGGGGCACCTTATGATTAGGAACGATTTGTCTTCAGTGCAGTACCATGGCTATAGAACTATTCTTCCTAAGCCTGATGTGGAGGTCTCTGACCTGAAGAGGAAGTTGAAAACGTTTTTTGGCATTTGAACAGCAGTACCAGTGGCGTAACAATCGTGGTTGCAGGGGATGCGATGGGGCCTGGAGGGGTACGGGGCCCGCGGACAGCTGAAAATGGCCGGGTTCCCAGACCACCATGATAGTATACATGTTAACGGAAAAGGGGCTGTAACGTCTCTGCCGTTTCGGGTCTCGGCGCCGCCCTCCGCTCGCACGCTGTGGCGAAGGAGGCGTCTTCAATTTGATTCTTTGTGTAAGCTTCTTGATGCTCTGAACATGGTCCTAGTTCTCTTGCTGTGTAAAGCCACACCCGTGTAATTAGGAACATTTCTCTCTAGACTGCATAGAGTTAATCTCTTCCTGGCCTGAGTGATTGACAGCCTGTGTACCTATCAGCTCTGGGGCTGGTCCCAGACTTTCTATAATCAGGTTGTCAGCCCTCACTTGGTCGCCGGTTATTGCTCTGTCTTTGCCTGCTCTCCTTGTGATATACCTTACTATTTTGTTACCTGATTTTCTGACACTGGCTTTGACTTTGACTATTCTCTTGGATTTTGACTTTGTACTGCTTTGCTCGTTTGTTACTGACCCCTTGGCTTGCTCACTCTGCTTCTGTGTTGTTTTTGTCTTGTCCTGTTCTCTGTGTCACTTACCCAGTATAGGGCTTGTCTTCAGGTTGTCCTTTTACCATTTAGGGTAACTGTGGCAATAGGAAGGGACAGTGGCTGGGGTGAGATTAGGGCTCACTTGTCTCTGTCCTTCCTCCCAGACCCCTGCAGTAGTGTCAGGGTATTGCTTCGTTTGGCAAGACCCTTACAGGGGCCCGACAAAATAAAAAAAAAATATTTATACTCACCTGTCCTGGGCTCACCATCCACTCCGGGTCTCTTCTGGCTGGTTTCTGAGGTCACACACTGCAGACCCCACTACTGGGGCTTGTGATTGGCCTCAGCGGTCACATGGGGCGCGCTGGCCTAATGACGTCATCACGCCCCACATGGCCGCTGAGACCCAATCACAGGCCCCAACAGTGACGTCTGGAGCGCAGGACCTCAGTCGCCAGACAGAAAAGGATGCAGGAAGATGTCAGTCAGAAGGAGCAAGAGGTGAGGTAAGGTGAGTATAAGTGTTTGTTATTTTTAATCACTTTTCCTTGGCCACTACTTATTATACTCTGGGGTCTGAGGAGACCCCAAAGTATAATAATATCACCGGCTCTAGGAAGGGGGGCTCTTGTGAGCTCATAATACTCTGTGGGGGCCGCTGTGGAGTGCATAATGCTGTGTGGCGGCCATTGTGGAGCGCATAATGCTGTATGGAGGGCCGCTGTGGAGCGCATAATGCTGTATGGAGGGCCGCTGTGGAGCACATAATGCTGTGTGGGGTCGCTGTGAAGCCCATAATGCGGTGTGGGGGCCTCTGTGGAGCGTATAATGCTGTGTTGGGGCCGCTGTGGAGCACATAATACTGTACCAGTATTGTTGACATGCCGGCGCTTTGCTGCTTACTCACCGTATTCTTCATAACTGCAGTTCTGGGTACTAAACCTGTATTACTTTCAAGTATCAGAGATATCGCTGCAGCACCCGTAACCGCCAGTATCAAGAATTTGCTCTAGAGAGGGGGCCCCGGACAAAAGTTTTCACCGGGGCCCAGAAGACTTTAGTTACGCCACTGAGCAGTACCATAAGTATATGCCATGGTTTATCTTTTTAAGGAATGGCAGAACTATCTTAATTAAATATATGATGAATGGCATAATTATTAAATTAAATATATGATAAATAGCAGAACCACCTTAATAAATCTATGATGAGTTACAATTTACTCTGGTGTACTCATGACAGTGTTCAGTGTTTGGATAGGAATAATATTTTGAAGTATGGAAGTCAACACCCAATTTGATTTGTGTCTACTTATTCTACCTGAGAAAGAAAATTGCTGGTATTTTGGTCTATTTTGAAATAGGTATTTCTAAATAATAAGGAATTCCATTCTTCCCTTTAATTTCTTATAAGAGGCCAAAGAATCTAAAAGACTGATAAATAAAAGATATTAATATGATACAGACTCCAGTTGAAAGGGTGTTTCCATTGCCCTCGGTGCTTCAACTAAAACATGCAGCAAGATGATTTCTTTATTCACCCAAGGATAGGGAGGATATGTATATATAGTTTTAGCATTTCACCTGCAGGTCAGATTATGTGATCAATTCAATTCAGTGTCCCAGTGGGCTTTTCTATGTGATCAACTCCCAATTCTTGAGATTTAGAATAATCGATAGTCATTACTAAAAAAAATATTATTGGGAGTTAGTTGGATATGCTTTATGAACTTTGGAACCAAAGAGGTTAAATTTTGAGTTTGATACTAAAACTCTTGATTTGTTCATGCATATTTATTATTGGCTAATATAGGCACTTAGAATAGATATTATTGGTTTAAGCAAGTATTGTGCCCAACAGGTTTATTGAGATTCAACTCTGATATTTTATCTTGGATTCTTTTTTTCCACTGACATGAAGCACACATAGTTATTTTTAATAAGGTTAATTTCCCTGATAAGAATTTAACAGCTATCTACAATTATTGTCCAATGAAGAGAAGAATAGAAAAAGGGGGGCACTCACCATGCTTCTTAAAACACTTAGCTTTATTCCAAACGTCCAAAAAAGCATAACAGCAGCAAAAGAGAGAGAGGTAGCTCAATGCAGCATTCAAAGCCACGGACGTTTTGAGCTAATAATCGCTTCTTTTGGCCCCTATCTGCATAACCACTCACAGGACTTGAGTGCCACTCTAAAGATTTTTTGTATATAAGGGTTATCTACACTTAATAATTATTCATGCCCTTTGATATTAGCTTCCCAAAATGCAATGTGTCACCAATCTGCGGATAACTACCAAAGGGATATAAGAAGATATTTACCTGCCAGCAGAGATTAGCAAGGACATTTATATGATCCCTAAATTACTATTACTTATCACTTGACTACATGTACTTAAATTATGCGGATGTTCTGGAATATGTGCTAGGTATAAATTATTCTCTCCTGTTTATATAGAGTGTCCTGAAGCACTTTACTGCTGTTGTCATCACTCAATGTCCCTAAAGGGCTAAAAATCTAAATTAATAATAATAATTTTATTCATATAGTGTCATCATCTTCTGAAGAACTTTACAAATCAAAGGATTCATGAACAGACAATATTAGACATTACAATGTAAGAAAATGTAAGAGTGAGAGCCCTGCTTGCAAGAGTTTATAATCTATGAGGGGAAAAGGATGACACAAGAGGTCAGAGGGCTTGTTGGAACAATGATTCAGCCATCTTTTAATAAATATGGTCACATAAATATGTCTAGCTGACATTGTATGAGCCAGTCACTAGCTGGTATCTGTGAATGAGCAGATTCTAAGCTCACAGAGTGCAGGGTAACTTCTTGATGGAGGGGTCAGGTTCTCAGGTTTTAAATTTCCTGTATGACCGTATGTATTTGGAAAAATTAACGCTGGGAGTTTGGACAGAGGTAATGCATACCTGGCCTGTTGAAAGTTACCCATTGTGTGGCAATGGGTTTGCAAGGTGATATGGACACTGATTGGAAAGCACATACACTGTACTGCAGAAGTGCCATGCTATGAGGACGCTATGCAGAAGTGTCACATTAGAGCTCATGTGCATGTACAGTGGATGTAGATGGACTCTGAGAATGGTATTTCGATTTTGCATTCTTTGAAATAGTATTCAGATGTTCATATGTTTATATCAAGCAATACCATATTACATAAATATAAAACATAGCATTACTAATATGTAATTATGTAAATGTTATAACACTTATTGGTTAGCTAGAGGATGTTGTGTCTCCTTTCACTTCATTGTTTGGTGAAAAAGCTTTCAGTGAAAATTAATGAAGTACTGCAGTTTCTTCTACATTACTTTCAGCATGATAATAAATGGGATGTGACAACAGTGACATCTTCTGGCCACATATTAAATAACAGTATGCATATACCACCAAAGCCAAAGAATTTCAAAACCATTTTACAGAAGTATTTTACAAATGCATTCTTATTTAACTATATCCTTTATGTAGAGACAGAAGCTTTTAGTATAATTGAGGAAGAATTGTCTTATTCTCTTGGTAGAAATATGAGATTGTAAGATCCACTGAGCCAGGGCCTGACACAGTTGAAGTCATTTTCTAAAGAGTTTTACTAAAGTTTTTACTAGTTTATTTAGCGTCACCATATTCCCCAGTGCCGTATTTTTTGCATTGATGACATAAAGCACTGTACAATGGGGAAAAAAAGTATTAAGTCAGCCACCAATTGTGAAAGTTCTCCCACTTAAAAAGATGAGAGAGGCCTGTAATTGACATCATAGGTAGACCTCAACTATGAGAGACAAAATGAGAAAACATATCTAGAACATCACATTGTCTGATTTTTTAAGAATTTATTTGCAAATTATGGTGGAAAATAAGTATTTGTCAATAACAAAAGTTCATCTCAATATTTTGTTGAAAGACCCAGCCACGTTTCATCTTCAGTGCCCTTGCTGATGGAAGGAGGTTTGCCCTCAAAATCTCACGATACATGGCCTCATTCATTCTTTCATGTACACGGATCAGTCGTCCTGGTCCCTTTGCAGAGAAACAGCCCCAAAGCATGATATTGTCACCCCCATGCTTCACAGTAGGTATGGTGGTCTTTGGATGCAACTCAGCATTCACAGAGGTCAAACGTTTTCTGTAAGTCTTCACAAGGTTGGCACACACTGTTGCTGGTATGTTGGCCCATTCCTCCATGCAGATCTCCTCTAGAGCAGTGATGTTTTGGGGCTGTCGCTGGACAACACGGACTTTCAACTCCCTCCAAAAGTTTTCTATGAGGTTTTGAGATCTGGAGACTGTATAGGCCACTCCAGGGCCTTGAAATGCTTCTTACAAAGCCACTCCTTCGTTGCCTTGGTGGTGTGCTTGGGATCATTGTCATGCTGAAAGACCCAGCCAGGTCTCATCTTCAATGTCCTTGCTGATGGAAGGAGGTTTGCATTCAAAATCTCACGATACATGGCCTCATTCATTCTTTCATGTACACGGATCAGTCGTCCTAGCCCCTTTGCAGAGAAACAGCCCCAAAGCATGATGTTGCCACCCCCAAGCTTCACAGTAGGTATGGTATTCTCTGGATGCAACTCAGCATTCACTCTCCTCCAAAAACAACGATTTGTGTTTCTACCAAACAGTTCTACTTTGGTTTCATCTGACCATATGACATTCTCCCAATACTCTTCTGGAACATCCAAATGCTCTCTAGCAAACTTCAGACGGGCCTGGATATGTACTGGCTTAAGCAGGGGGACACGTCTGGCACTGCAGGATCTGAGTCCCTGGCGGCGTAGTGTGTTACTGACGGTAGCCTTTGTTACGTTAGTCCCAGCTTTCTGCAGGTCATTCACTAGGTCCCCCCGTGTGGTTTTGGGATTTTTGCTCACCGTTCTTGTGATCATTTTGACCCCACGGGGTGAGATCTTGCGTGGAGCCCCTGATCGAGGGAGATTATCAGTGGTCTTGTATGTCTTCCATTTTCTAATTATTGCTCCCACAGTTGATTTCTTCACACCAAGCTGCTTGCCTATTGCAGATTCAGTCTTCCCAGCCTGGTGCAGGTCTACAATTTTGTTTCTGGTGTCCTTCCACAGCTCTTTGGTCTTCATCATAGTGGAGTTTGGAGTGTGACTGTTTGAGGTTGTGGACAGGTGTCTTTTATACTGATAACAATGTCAAACAGGTGCCATTACTACAGGTAATGAGTGGAGGACTGAGGAGCTTCTTAAAGAAGAAGTTACAGGTCTGTGAGAGAGAAATCTTGCTTGTTTGTAGGTGACCAAATACTGTAGGTCACAAAATTTAGGTAACTGTTTATAACACCTCTGAATTAACTCATACAAGCCAAATTTTTTTTTTTGTTTTTTTTACATCTTGTTGGAAAATACTTAAGGTTCCAATCTCTGGATTGCTGGATAAGATGCCTTAGACAAGGGGGTGCTGAACTACATTGAGGTAAGGACCCCAGCTGAACAGTAGCTGAACACCCACAGTATTTACATTTTCAGATGATAAGATGCGTCTGACTATAAGATGCACCCCAGGTTTAGACAAGAAAAATTAGGAAAAAATATTGCATATTAATTTAAGCTTTCCTGATCGACAAATGTAGTAGATGCACTAACTAGCGAGGGGGCACTAAGGAGTTTTATAGTGTGTGTGTGTGTGTGTGGCATCAGTGTTGGTATATACAATATATATATATATATGCAACAGATAGACTTATTTGTGTGCAGAAGTTTACATCTATCTGACAGTAGATGGCGATGTTATTAGTGTTATATGCTGAATAGAGTGTAATGGTATGCTATGTGAGACTTGCTCTACCTTGCTTTTTATCTCTCTATTGTAAAAGGTCCTTTTTACTTTCAAGTTTTGCTGTGTTAACGTTTTGATGCTGTTTACCTCATGTTCTAAGAAGTAAATGCTGATTATCCCATATAATCTACTCTCAAGCTTCTTCTGTGACACAACTATGCAACAGGTTATGGGCCCAGGCATAGAAGACAAAAAGACCCAGTGAATGCAAAAGGATTCTTCAGAACAATTCTCTCCAAACAAGTAATAGAAGTTAAAATGACCAGCAATTCAGAACTCAGACTTACAGTAGCTAAGCTGAACAATGAGAACTATCAGTTATGGAAGTTCAAAGTGGAGATGTTATTGTCTAAAGATGATTTATGGGATGTAATTACTACAGATAGACCCAATGATAATAATGAGACATGGGATAAGAAAAACAGACAAGCAAGAGCTACTATCAGCTTATTAGTGGAAGATGATCAGTTAATCCACATAAGGAATGAGAATACAGCAAAGGGAATGTGGGAAGCATTGAGAAAGTTACATGAAAGATCCAGCTTAAATCACAAATTGTTTCTGCTAAGGAAACTTTACAAGATGAGATTAAGTGCACAGGAAGACATGCAGGAGCACATAAACTCCATGATGGAAGTGATAACACAGCTGAGATCAGTTGGTGAAGATATTAAAGAAAGTCATGTAGCAGCAATATTATTGTGTAGCTTGCCGGATTCATACACTGCTTTGATAAATGCACTAGAAACAAGACCTGAAGCAGACATTACACTAGAGTTTGTAAAAACACGACTCATAGATGAATACCAGAGAAGGAAAGAACAAACAAATGATTCCACAGAAAAGGACAGTGTAAATGCTCTTAAAATTACAGATAAGAGGACCTATAAAACAGAAACAAGAGAATGTTTCAGATGCAAGAAAAAGGGACATTTAAAGAAAGACTGTACTATATGGAAAGCAGAACAGAAGTTATACCATAAAGAAAGTAAACAGAAGGTGAAAAGCACAATATCTAACCCACATGCAGATCACTGGAATGGTACATTTAAAGTAACCGATAAAAGGTTATCAATGAGTTGGTATATTGACTCAGGAGCAACAAGTCACATGACAAGTAATAAGAGCTTCTTTACTGAACTTGATCTAAATAAGAAGGAAGCTATTTACCTTGCAGATGGGAGCAAAATAACCGCGGAAGGTACTGGACAAGGAATGCTAATCTATTCTGATAAATTTGGGCATAATTCAAAGATACTAGTAAAGGATGTGTTATATGTTCCAGGACTAGATGGAGGACTATTATCTGTAAAACGTCTAACAGCTAAAGGACTTACTGTAAAATTCAAAGATGATGAATGTACAATCCTAGCAGGAGACAAGATAATAATAAATGTAAAAGCAAGTGAACAATTATATCATCTAGACACATTAAAGGAACAGATGAAGTTATGTACACATGATCACAAGAATTGTATTCACATGTGGCATAGACGCTTAGGACACAGACATCCTGAGAGTATCATGGCATTACAGAACAAAAATTTGACAAAAGATCTGTTGATATCTGATTGCTCAATTATTGTAAGATGTGAATGTTGTATAAAATCTAAAGCTACAAGAGTGTGTATACCTAAAGAGAGTGAAACAAAAGGCACAAAACCACTTGACTTGGTGCATACTGATGTATGTGGACCCATGAAAGTAACCACATCAGGAGGTAATAGATATATGGTGACTTTTATAGATGACTACTCAAGATACACAGTCACGTACTTAATAAAGAACAAAAGTGAAGTTTTCAGTAAATTAGAAGAATACGTGTCAAAGTCGTATAATAAGTTTCAGAGGAAGCCAATCATCATTAGAAGTGATAATGGAGGTGAATTCACAGGACACCAAATAGAGAACTATTTAAGACAGAATGGAATAGAGCATCACAAAACTGTTCCATACACACCTGAACAAAATGGCGTAGCAGAAAGGAAAAACAGAACTCTGACTGAAATGATAAGATGCATGCTAACAGATTCCAAACTACCAGAGAAATACTGGGGTGAAGCAGCAATGACAGCTACTTATCTGCAAAATAGACTTTTTTCAAGAAAACTGGAAAAAACCCCATATGAACTGTGGCATGGTAAGAAACCAAGTGTGAATCATTTAAGAGTTTTTGGTTGCAAAGCTTTTGTTTTTGTTCCAGAAGAGAAACGCTCCAAACTTCAAAACAGAGCCATAGAAGGAATATTTGTTGGATATAGTGACAACTGCAAAGGATACAGAATCCTAGATCCTAAAAAAGACAGAGTTACGGTGAGTAACAGTGTAACATTCATTGAAGATCTAAATGATAACATTATGACATCACTGGAAATGAGAAATGAGAGAGACAACAGTGATATAAGTGCAGGAACATCTGATGAAAAAGAAGTTGAAATTGATAAAGTTCAAAATACTGAAAGTGAAGAGATAGAACTACAGACAGACACAGAACCAAGATGTTCAATGAGAGAAAACAAAGGAAAACCACCAGTACGTCTTTCATACAAGGCAAGTACAAATAAAGTATATGAACCTACATCTTGGGAGGATATATCTCAACTTTCAGAAGAAGAGGCCAATAAGTGGATAAAGGCTACAGAAACAGAAATGAAATCCATGCATGATTCAAAGACATGGACACTGACAGAATTACCAAAAGGGAGAAAAGCTATAGGATGCAAATGGGTTTTTAAAGTTAAATACAAAACAGATGGCACCGCTGAACAATACCGAGCAAGACTCGTAGCTAAAGGTTATTCTCAAAAATACGGAGAAGACTATGATGAAAAATTTGCTCCGGTTGTCAAGCATACTACAATCAGAACTTTGCTTGCGGTTGCAGCTACTAAAGGAATGGAATTGAAACATCTGGATGTAAAGACAGCATTTCTGAATGGAGATTTAACAGAAGAAATTTACATGGAACAACCTCCAGGATTCAAAGATAAAGAGAAACCAAACATGGTTTGTAAGCTACAGACAAGTATATACGGTTTAAAACAAGCCGCTAAAGCGTGGAATGATAAAATCACTGAAGTGCTCATAAATGAACATTTTCTAAGAAGCAAAGCGGATCCCTGTCTATACACAAAGAAACTAGATGACAGATGGATCTATGTACTGATATATGTTGATGATATTTTAGTTTGTTTTGAAAGAGAAAGGGATGAAGCTGAAATACGGAAAATTTTGGATCAACACTTTGAGATCAAAGATCTGGGAAATGTGAAGCATTACCTAGGGATACAGATAGAAAGAGAAGAAGATGGGAGTTTCCAACTTAACCAAAATCACATGATCAAAGATATAATAGAAACATTTGGACTGAAAGATGCGAAACCAGTAAAGTCTCCAATGGAAACTAATTATCTGAAGGAAATTAAAAGTGAACAAAATATGTTACCAGATAATGAGCTATACAGAAAAGCAATGGGAAAATTACTATATTTAGCGACTGTTACAAGGCCAGACATTGCAGCAGCAGTAGGAATTTTGAGCAGAAAAGTGTCAAACCCCAATGAAATGGATTGGAAAGCTGTAAAGAGAGTAATACGTTATCTGAAAGGAACTAGCAACGTTAAACTGAAACTACCTGCAAGTGATGAATGCGTTTTAACTGGATATGTTGATGCAGACTGGGCTGGAGATCCAATTGATAGAAAATCTACCAGTGGCTATCTTTTCTTACTCTCGGGCGGACCAATTAGTTGGACTAGTAAAAAACAATCTATAGTAACACTATCGTCTACAGAAGCAGAATATGTAGCCGCCGCTCATGCGAGTCAAGAAGTTCTTTGGTTAAGACAACTACTAAGAGACTTAGGACAACAACAGTTAGGACCAACAACGTTACATGAAGACAATCAAGGATGTCTTGTTCTTGCTCAGATGGAAAGAGTTAATCCCAGAACTAAACACATTGATGTGAAGTTTCATTTCTTACGGGATCATCAGGAACAAGGAATTCTGAATTTAGAATACTGCCCAACTGAAGATATGACAGCAGATATTTTCACAAAGGCGTTGAGTGCTGAAAGACACCAGAGACTGATGAAGAGATTATATTTAACTGAATAAGTTCTTACTGTTGAGAAAGGGTGTTGGTATATACTATATACATATATATGCAACAGATAGACTTATTTGTGTGCAGAAGTTTACATCTATCTGACAGTAGATGGCGATGTTATTAGTGTTATATGCTGAATAGAGTGTAATGGTATGCTATGTGAGACTTGCTGTACCTTGCTTTTTATCTCTCTATTGTAAAAGGTCCTTTTTACTTTCAAGTTTTGCTGTGTTAACATTTTGATGCTGTTTACCTCATGTTCTAAGAAGTAAATGCTGATTATCCCATATAATCTACTCTCAAGCTTCTTCTGTGACACAACTATGCAACAATCAGGTGGCATTATACTTTGTGGAGGGCAACAAGGAGCATTATGGGAGGCACTAACATGGCATTGTACTGTGTGTGTGGGGGGCACTAACATGCTATTATATTTTGTGGGGGGACCCCAACGTGGAATCACACTGTGTAGAAGACACTAACATGGTATTGTACTGTTTGTGGAGGGGTGCACTAAAATGGCATTATACTTTTTGGAGGGCAGGACTTTTCTCTCCCCATTTTTCAGGCATAAACCTGGTAAACTCTTTTTAAGCGGATTAGGTTTCCGTTCTTCGGCTCCCCAAGTGGAAACCCAGGTACAGGTGTGAACCTAGCGTAAGTTAGCATTATACTGTGGGGAGCACTAAGGAGCTTTATACTGTGTGTGGGGCAATATGGAGCATTATACTGTATGTAAGGGGCACTAATGGGAATTCCCCATTAATTCCACCTACACAGTATAATGCTCCTGGGTGTTTAATCCCCCTTAGAAGAATTGATTGACAGATGCAGCTGTTAGGTAGTTGGTCCAGACGGGCAGGGGTTAATTCTTGTCTGCCTGTACTTTCTGCCTTGGGGAGGGGTCTTTTCCCTGTGCCTCTGCCCCACCCTATGTTGTGCTATATAAACTTGGGCTTCACACTTTCACTCTGCTGGTTATACTTGTGTGTCCAGACATACCTGTGCTGTGGGGCCTTGTACTCAGGTTTTGTATGTTTCTCACTGTGTATGTTTATTCTTGGATTAGCTGTCTGGGGGTCAGTGCAGGGGACTACTGGTTTATTGTGTTCTACTTTCAGGGTCAGCTCTCAGGGATTCCAGTAAGGTTCCTGTGAGGTGTCTTCTTTTAAGAGGAAAACTCTGGCGTCAGGCAGGATCAGTCAGGGCGGATCGCAGGGTGATTTCTAATGCTATTTTCTCCTGCCTACTCTGTTTTACTTACTCAGTTATTTTGACTGACCTTTGTTTGTTTCACATTTCTTGAATAAACCAGTTTATTTTGCATATTTGTTTATTATTAATTCGGTTCAGGGACAATCATAACAGAATAACCAGCCGACCATTTATTGATTCCTCAGATGGATCCTATGGAGCAGTTAACCGCTCACCTTCAGGCGTTGACCCTGAAAGTCGATTCTCTTCAGATTCAGGTCCAGCAGCAAAACATACAGCAAGTTAGCGGGGTGTTTAGGGAGGGGGTGTCTGGAATTGAACCCCGAGTGGATCTTCCGGATCGCTTCTCGGGGGTGCGCTCTGAGTTTTTCTCATTTAGAGAGGCCTGCAAGTTGTATTTTAGACTAAGGCCAATCTCTTCTGGAGATGAGAGTCAGCGGGTGGGAATTATTATATCCCGTCTACAGGGAGATCCTCAGGTTTGGGCTTTTTCTTTACCCCCTGAATCCCCCACACTGCAGTCTGTAGATGTTTTTTTTTCTGCACTCGGGTTACTGTTCGATGACCCAGACCGTTTGCACTTACCTGAGAGTAAGTTGCGTCACCTCTCTCAAGGGAGGAGTTCTGCAGAGGATTACTGTGCAGCTTTTCGTAAGTGGTCCATTGATACTAAGTGGAACGATCCGGGTCTTCGGAGTCAATTTTGTGCCGGGTTGTCCGTCCGAGTAAACGATCTTATGCTACAGTTTTCTGCCCCGTCCTCTTTGGAGGAGGCCATGAGTTTAGCTATTTGGGTAGACAGACGTTTACGTCTGAGAGCAGTAGAAATGGGAGTGAGTGACACTCCGCACTCGCCAGGGGAGGGGGCGGAGTCTATTGCAGAGCCCATGCAGCTGAGTTCTTTACAGTCTGAGGACAGAAAGAAGAGACGTTTGGCTGCTGGCCAATGTTTCTATTGTGGGCGTCCGGGTCATTTTGTAAGAAATTGTCCGGAGCTATCCCGTCCTAAGAAGGCTTTAAACTAGAACCTAACGAGCTATGGGGATCTCCCGTTAGGTAGATGTGTCGCTTGGACCTGTGGTTCCAAGATGATCCTCCCTGCTGAAATTATCCTTGAGAATAAGGAGCATCCCGTACGGGTGTTTTTTGATTGTGATGCTGGGGTCAATCTAATTGATTCTAAGTGCGCGACAGATCTTGACTTAAAAATAACCCTCCTGGAGACACCCATTCCTATTGCTGGTATTGATGCTGGACCTTTGGGCTGGATTAAAGCTACCTCTGTATGGGTTAAGCTGAGGATTGGTTTGTTTCACCTAGAATGTGTGGATTTGTATGTTCTTGATTCGTTGCCTGCAGCCATCGTATTAGGTTATCCTTGGTTTAAAAAACACAATCCTGTGGTTGATTGGCGTACGGGAGAAATTGTCAAATGGTCTCTTGAGTGTAAGAAAGAGTGTATGCCTAGTCATCTTGTAGCCGTAGTGTTACCTAATGTCCCTTCATTTCTGTCTGACTTTTCACAGGTATTCTCTCCCACCTCTAGTGACCAGCTTCCTCCTCATAGACCGTATGACTGCAGGATTGATCTGGTGCCTGGCTGTAAATACCCCAAAAGCAGGATATATAACATTTCTGTCCCTGAGAGAGAGGCTTTAAAAGATTTTATCTCAGAAAGTTTGAAGAAGGGTCACATAAGACCCTCTAACTCTCCGTTAGCAGCCGTTTTTTTTTTTGTCAAAATGAAAGATGGCGGACTACGTCCTTGTCTTGATTTTCGGGAGTTGAACCAAATTACTGTGCGTAATCCTTACCCGCTTCCTCTTATTCCCGATTTATTTAACCCCTTAAGGACACAGCCCAAAAGTGCGTTAAGGACCAGGCCTTGTTTTACAAAACTGTGTCTCTTTATGTGGCAAGAACTTTGAGACGCTTTAACTTACACAAGTGATTTTGAGATTGTTTTCTCGTGACACATTGTACTTCATGTTAGTGCTAAACACTAATCAATATTTTTGTATTTATTTATAAAAAAATAGGATATTTGATGGAAATTTTGAAAAAAATCGCAATTTTCAAAATGTGAAAGTCTCTGCTTTTCAGACAGATAGTCATACCACCCAAATATATTAATAAATATTATCTATCATATCTCTGCTTTATATTGACATCATCTTTTAATCGTCCTTTAATTTATTTTGGATGTTAGAAGGCTTACAAGTGTAACAGCGATTTTCCAGATTTACAAGAAAATTTCCCAAACTAATTTTTTAGGGACCACTTCAGTTCTGAAGGGGATTATAAAGGCCTATATATTAGAAACCCCCCATAAATCACCCCATTTTCAAAACTGCACCCCTGAAATAATTCAAAACAGCATTTGGGAAGTTTGTTAACCCTTTAAGCATTTCACAAGAATTAAAACGATATCGAGGTGAAATTTAGACATTTCATTTTTTTCCACTAATCCCTTCATTTAGCCCTAAATTTAACACATTCACAAAGGGTTAAAGGAGAAAATGCATCTCCCAGTTTATTATACAATTTCTCTCGAGCACAGAAATACCCCACATGTGGGTGTAAATTGATGTTTGGGCATTCGGCAGTGCACAGAAGGGAAGGAGCGACACTGGACGTTTGAAAAGCAGATTTTGCTGGAATAGTTTTCAGGTGCCATGTTGCATTTGAAGAACCCCCAAAGTACCAAAACAATGGAAACCCCCTATAAGTGACCCCATTTTGGAAACTACACCCCTCACAGAACTCATCAATGGGTATAGTGAGCATTTTGACCCCACAGCTGTTTCACAGATTTTACTAACACTGGGATGTATAAATGAAAAATTACTAAAACGTCACTTTATCCCCAAAGTTTTCATTTTCACAAGGGGTTAAAGGAGAAAAAGGACCCCATAGTTTGTTAAACAATTTCTCCTGAACACAGCAATGCCCCATATGTGGTCATAAACTGCTGAATGGGTACATGGTGGGGCTCAGAATGGAAAGAGCGCTATTTTGCTTTTGTAGGGCAGATTTTGCTGGAATAGTTTTCAGGTGCCATGTTGCATTTGCAGAGCCCCCAAAGTACCAAAACAGTGGAAACCCCCTAAAAGTGACCCCATTTTGGAAACCACACCCCTCACAGAACATGTCAAGGGGTATAGTGAGCATTTTGAACCCACAGCTGTTTCACAGATTTTATTAACATTGGGACATGAAAATGAAAAATTTCTTTTTTTTCCAATAAACTGTCAATTTAGCCCCAAATTTTTCATTTTCACAAGAGGACAAAGGAGAAAAAGCTCCCCAAAGTTTGTTACACAATTTCTCCTGAACACAGAAATGCCCCATATGTGGTTGTAATCTGCTGTATGGGTACATGGTGGGGCTCAGAATGGAAAGAGCGCTATTCGTTGATTGTAATGTCAATCTGTATTCCCTTAGTCCAGACAGCAGCACAATATGGGGGGGGGGGGGGTATCTCTGCCCCTGTGTGTTGTTTAGGACAGTGGAACCTTTAATTAGCACCAAATTTAAGGTGCCTCCTACTAGCCCTATAAGAGGGCACCTGAGACCTCCCTCCACTGTGTAAATTATAAAGTAAAAGGAAACAAGCTTCTAGGGAGGGAAGCCTTGTGCTGCTGTCTGGACTAAGGGAATACAGATTGACATTACAATCAATCAGCAGCACAATATGGGGAGATAGCAAGTAATTCCCCTAGGGAGGGTTTCCTCGCCTTACAACGTCAAGGACTGTCTGACCAAAGGCAGTTGTCTGGGAACTGCGGACGTCTAAACGATAATGTTTGACAAAGGTCAACTGGGATGACCATGATGCAGCCGCACAAATCTGGTCCAAAGGTAAGGACCGGTACTCAGCCCAAGAAGTCGACACAGCCCTGGTTGAGTGGGCCATAGAAAAAACTGGAGGGAGTAACTCCTGAATAAGGAAGGAAGACCTAATTGTCTCCTTGATCCATGTGGATAGAGTAGGCTTGGAAGCCTTGAGGCCTTTGTTTTTACCCTGCATATTAATTAGTAGGTTTTCGGCCTTCCTAAACGGTTGAGTGCAGGATAGGTAAATCCGCAGACACCTTACCACATCTAAGGTGTGGAGCTTTTCTTCCTCCTCAGAGGTTGGAGTGGGGAAAAACACTGGTAGCGAAATTAGATGATTGCTATTATAGCATGAGGGGACCTTAGGGTTAAACCCAGGCAAAAATCTAAGGTGCACCCTATCTGCAAAAAACACAATGTACGGTTCTCTAGAAGAGAGAGCCTGGAGTTCCCCTACTCTTTTGGCAGATGTAATAGCCAACAAAAAAACGGTTTTGTATGCCAAATATTTTAGCTCCGTAGTCTCCAAGGGTTCAAATGGAGGACCGCACAGGCCTGTAAGGACTACCGCAAGGTCCCACTGGGGAACTGGAGATGATACTGAGGGCTTTAGCCTCATTGCCCCTTTAAGGAACCTTGCAACCAGAGGATCCTGAGACAGACGTCTGTTCAAATGAGCAGAGAGGGCCGCAATCTGCACTTTCAAAGTGGCAGGGGCAAGGCCCTTATCCAAACCGTCCTGAAGAAAATTTAAAATATCAGCCGTTGAAGGTTGTAAATTATTAATACCCTTCTTGGAGCACCACTCCATGAAAATCTTGGCTGTCCTCTGGTAGTTCTTATTGGTAGAGTCTGCTCTTGCAGAAGAAAGGGTCTTCAGGACGGCCTCTGACAGTCCTCTATCCTGCTGTAGGGACTGCTCAACCTCCAGGCTGTCAGGTTGAATCTCCAGAGATCCTGGCACTTAAGAGATCCTTGGGAAACCAGGTTCTGGATGGGGGGAAGCCTCCAATATATCCCTCGACTCATCTCCATGAGTTGGGAAAACCAAGCTCTTTTTGGCCAGAATGGAATGATGGCTATCACAGAGACTTGGTCCTGTCTGATTTTCATCAATACCTTCGGTATTATTGGAATTGGAGGGAAGATGTATGCCAGCCTGGACCTCCAAGGGATGGACAGGGCATCCACTGCCAAGGGATTGTCCTCCTGGTAAAGGGAACAGAACGTCTCCACCTTGGCGTTGAGTCGGGTTGCCATGAGGTCTATTTCTGGAAGACCCCACTTCAGGGTAATCTGATGAAAGACTTCTGGATTGAGTGACCATTCTCCTGATACGGCATGACCCCGACTCAACCGATCCGCTACTATGTTCAGGGAGCCCTTGATGTGAACTGCGGATAAATGGGTTAGATTTTTCTCTGCCCATGTAAATATCAGATCTGCCTCCCTGAGGAGGGTTGGTGATCTGGTGCCTCCCTGTCTGTTCACGTACAGCACTGTGGTCATGTTGTCTGACCGGATTTTGACTGCTCTTCCCTTGAGAAGAGGCGAGAAATGGAGTAAGGCACGATATACAGCTCTGAGCTCCTTCCAGTTGGACGAGGTCCTTCTTTCTGGAGCGCTCCAGACTCCCTTTATGGAGTTTTCGTCCAAATGGGCTCCCCATCCCGAGAGGGATGCATCTGTAGTCAACAGGGTCCAAGAAGGTTGGACCGTGGACCTTCCGTCTTTCAGGTGCAACCACCACTTGAGGGAAAGACGGGTCCTGGGGGAGAGTCGAATCTTCTTGCTGAGTGTAAGAAGGGAGCGATCCCAAGCCCCTAGTAACTCCTTCTGGAGGGGACGTAAGTGCCACAACGCCCATGGGACTGCCTCCACTGAGGAAGACATCAAGCCCAGGATCTTCATCAATGTTCTGATGGAGGCTATCGGCTTTTTGAAGAGGTGCCGGACTGCACCGACCAGTTTCTCCTTCCTTGCTGGTGTCAAGGAGACCTGCAGGCGGACTGAATCCAGGAAGTAGCCGAGGAACTTCCTTCGGGTTGAAGGGATCGTTACCGACTTCTCCCAGTTTATAAGCCATCCCAGACTCTGAAACAGGGACACGGCTGTCTGTAGATGCTGGAGCAGAACAGACTCTGACTGGGCTTTTATCAACCAGTCGTCTAGATAAGGCACCACGAATATCCCCTGAAGTCTGAGGGCGGCCGCTATAGGAGCCACTACCTTTGTAAAGGTGTGGGGAGCAGAGGAGATCCCGAAGGGTAGTGCTGTGAACTGAAAATGCTTCGTGTGGCCGGAAACTACTACGGCAATCCTTAGAAACCTTCTGTGTGGAGGATAAATAGGAATATGCAAATAGGCGTCTTTTAGATCCAAAGTCACGAAAACATCGCCTTGGAGGAGAAAAGTGGTGACAGACTTTATGGTTTCCATACGGAAGTGCTTCTTTTTGATGAAGCGGTTGAGGTACCTTAAGTCTATGACCATTCTCCACTTGTCTGCCGGTTTTGGTACTAGGAAGACGGGAGAATAGACACCGGATCCTTCTTCTAGAGAAGGGACTTCCTCCAGGGCTCCCTTGTGAATGTACTCTCGGATGGAGCATTCCAATGTAGTCTGCTGCATTATAGGCAGGCTGCGAGTTAACACAAACCGATCCTGAGGAGGATGGAGGAACTCGATTGCATATCCTTTTTGGATTACCTGCAGGACCCATGGGTCTTGAATTTTTTCCTGCCAGCAGTTGAAAAAATGGGGGAGACGACCCCCGACAGGAATCTCGGCCACAGGAAGACTGCTCCTGATGTCAAAAGCTAGGCTTCTCCTTTTTATCATCAGACTTCGGGAATCTCCGGACGGCGCCTCTAGAGGAATATCTAGAGCCTCTTTGGGACTGCCGTCCACGACGAGGCGGATAGCCTCTATCACGGCCAGAATTAGATCTACCTCTAAAGGCCTGGGGTAAAGTTTTACCCTTCCTATCAGCCAAGCCCTCCAGGATCTCGTCTAGGGCACTGCCAAAGACTCTACCTGGCTCAAAGGGTAATGCGCACAAATTATATTTTGAGGGAAATCAGCTCTCCAGGGTTTTAACCATAGAGGTCTTCTTGCTGCAGTGGTAAGTGCCAGAGATTTGGCCGCCAGCCTTAATTGATGGTGGGAGGCCTCCGCTAAATATTCAGCTGCCAGGGAAACCGAGCCTAGAAACCCTAGCAGCTCATCTCTGGAGACTTGATGTCCCTCTCGAGATGAACCAGGTCAGTGCGTAATTTGGCTGACACTTCACAAGATGCAACCGCCACAGCGGTCTGGGCCGAGGCAGCTGAATACGCCTTCTTGAGGGTATTGTCGATGCGCCTGTCCATGGCGTCGTGCAAATTTGATCCATCATCTGATGGTACCATAGTGCGGCGGGACAGTTTGGCCACCGCCATATCCACCTTGGGAGGAGGACCCCATTGATCCCATTGAGCAACCACAAGAGGTTTTTCAGGACATTTCCACTCTGAAGACATTAATCTTTGTAATGTCTCGTCCACTTGGAAGACCCTAGGCCCTCTATAGGTGGACGTGGAGGCTTCCCCCGTCAACATCACGATCCTTAGACCGGATGGACTTCAGCAGCCGGCTTAATTTTTCGAGTGGGAAGCACGGCCTGCTGGAATCTTCAGTGGATTCGTCAGATGAGAGTGTCTCGTCCACTATCTGATAATCTTCGTCAGCGATGCGTAGGGAGGACTGTGTCTCAACCCGCGGTTTCTTGGCAATCTGGGCGATGGAAGAACGGATCTCCTTAAGAGACTCCTCCATATAGTCCTTTACCCAGGTGACAACCTCTCTTATAGAAGGTTCTTCTGACGGAGGTCCGTGGCATTGGCGACAGCGGGTAAAATCATAGCCGTCAGGTAAAGGGGTATTGCAATCCAAACACATTAGGTGTTTTCGTTTAAAGGACTTTTTCCTCCTAAGCCCATCGCCATTACCTGATGCAGAAGATGACATCTGAAACATCAAAAGCCACATGACAATGTAGAATAGAAGATTGCCAAGCATCGCTTACAAGAAGAAAAAAACCAAGGGGTACCTTACTTTTTTAAATCGGTCACTTGAAAAAAAGATCCCGTCAGGAAAAACCCAGACACCGCAAACCGCAGCAGAGGAGCTAGTAACCACGAGCTCACCCAGTAAAGGACTGAAGCCCTTTTAAATGTAATACAGCAGCAAGGGGAGGAGCCAAAGAAAGAAAATATTCATACAGCGCCAAACAAGGTCAAATGCCATAATGGAACATAGAGGAGCATAAGCCTAAGCCAGAGGCTCCACATACAAGCAGCAAAAAACAAATCTATATTTTGCCATTAAAATTCCAATTTTCAAACTTACCGCACTTTTCCGAGAAAACCGGAAGTAGGCCGCGGTGGTGCGCAAAGGCTTCCTTCCCCGGGGAACACGGGACCGAAAAAAGGTTCCGGCCGAAGAGGTTCCCCGCTTACTTCCGGGATCGCGCTGCCTGCAGAGCGATGAGCCGGGTAACGCTGCGCTGCGGGGCGGAAAAAAGGCCCGAAGGACCGGAGGATCTTAGGAACGTAGGAAAGGACCGAGGTACCCCCAAAAAGGTAAGCCAGGAGCTTTTTTAGGAAAAAAACCCCTAGCAACGGGAGGTCACCAGAGACCTCCGTCCACCTGTCCCACACAGGACAGAAAAAAACACAGTGGAGGGAGGTCTCAGGTGCCCTCTTATAGGGCTAGTAGGAGGCACCTTAAATTTGGTGCTAATTAAAGGTTCCACTGTCCTAAACAACACACAGGGGCAGAGATACCCCCCCCCCCCCATATTGTGCTGCTGTCGGACGTAAGGGGAATTAGCTTTTGGAGGGCAGAATTTGCTGGAATAGTTTTCAGGTGCCATGTCGCATTTGCAGAGCCCCTACAGTACCAATACAATGGAAACCCCTCAAAAGGGACCCCATTTTGGAAATTACACCCCTCATAGAATTTATCTAGGGGTATAGTGAGCATTTTGACCTCACAGCTATTTCACAGATTTTATCATCATTGGGACGTAAACATGAAAAATTACTTTTTTTCCAATAAACCGTCCATTTAGCGGCATATTTTAAATTTTTGCAAGTGGTTAAAGAAGAAAAAACACCCCACAGTTTGTTACACAAGTTCTTCTGAACACAGAAATGCCCCATATGTGGTCATAAACTGCTGTAGGGGTACATGGCGGGGCTCAGAATGGAAAGAGCGCTATTTAGCTCTGGGAGGGCAGATGTGGCTGGAATAGTTTTCAGGTGCCGTGTTGCATTTGCAGAGCCCCTAAAGTACCAATACAATGGAAACCCCTCAAAAGGGACCCCATTTTAGAAACTACGCCCCCCAAGGAATGTATCAAGGGGTATTATCATTTTGAGCCTAAAAATGCTTCCCAAAAATTAATGTACAAATTGAAAATTGAAGTTTTTGAAGAAATATCCAATTTCAGAATATGTTGCGGCCACTTTGTGGCATCAGAGACATGCACTCCTAAAACTATTAAGTGGGCTATCCCGGGGGGGAAAAAAATTATATATGAGGGTGTAAACTGCTGCTTGGGAACACAGCAGGGCTCAGAAAGGAAGGAGCATTGTGTTTTTTTAGCTTTTGGAGTACAGATTTAGAGGGACTTTCTGGTCGCCATGTTGTTTTTGCAGAGCCCTGGAGGTGCCAGTAAACTGGAATTCCCCAAGAAGTGACCCCCATTTTGTAAATCTGCGCTCCAAAAGTACATAGCACTCCTTCACATCTGCACCCTGCTGTGTGCCCAAATGACAGTTTATGCCCACATGTATGACACTGGTGTACCCAGGAGACCGTACTTAACAACGCCATATGTGGGTATAAACTGCTGTTTGGGCACAGCCGGGCACAGAAGGGAAGGAGCGCTATTTTGGTTTTTAGAGCACAGTTTGGTTTATGGACACCATGTCACTTTTGCAGAGCCCATGAATTGCCAGTAAAGTGGAATCCACAGACTTGTGACCCCATTTTGGAAACTACACCCTTCAAGGGATTTATCAAGTGGCGTAGCGAGAATTATTAACCCTTAAGTGTTGCATTCTTTTAATTTCCAGAAATGAATGCGCAGATGATAATGAAAAGTTAAAAATAAAATTTTTCCATATCATATTTTGCCATTTCAGTGCCCGATATGTTGTGCCCAGCTTATGTCTGCAGAGACACACACTCCAAAAACTGTTAAGCGGGTATCCCGGGCACAACAGCTTTTGGAGCGTTCATCTCTGATACAAGTTGGGCACAACATATTACACATTGAATTGTCGTATTCCTGGAAAAATTGTCATTTTCACCTTTCACCATCAGCTGCATATTCATTTATGGATAATAAATTATATCAACACTTGGGGGTTAAAAATGCTCACTGTACCCCAGGATAAATTCCTTCAGGGGTGTAGTTTCCAAAATGGGGTGACATGTCAGGGGATTCCACTGTACTGGCATTTCAGCTCTGCAAAAGTGCAATGGCGTCCAAAAACCAAACAGCTCTCCTTCCCTTCTGTGCTCGGCTGTGCCCAAACAGCAGTTTATACCCACATATGACATTAAGTACATTATTCTGGGAACAACAAGTGTAATACATGTGGGTATAAACTGCAGTTTGGGAACACAGTAGGGCACAGAATGGAAGGAGCGCTATGTGGCTTTTGGAGCGCAGATTCAGATGTTTGGGATCTGGATGCCATGTCATGTTTGCAGAGCCTCTAAAGTACCAGTAAAGTGGAATCCCCTAGGGAATGACCCCATTTTGAAAAGTGCACCCCTCAAAGAATTTATCAAGGGGTGTAACGAGCATTAGTATCCCAGACGTGACTGCACAGCGGATAGGGAAAAGTGAATGTGTAAGCTGTGAGTAGAACATTGGGTACACTAAATTCCCTACTATTTCCCCAGTAGTTCCTATTATTGGGGGGGGGGGTCACTTCTGGTTTATTATCCCTCGTAAGCTCTAAATCTGGTTTGCACCCTCATATATGCTCGCACAGCTTATACATTCCATCCCTGCCGCAGCCAGTTATGTTCTAATGATTTGGCGATTTTTGTCTTCACATTGTACGAGCTATATTTTCTTTATTTCTCTGGTGATGTAGCCATATGAGGGCTTGTTGTTTGCAGTATGAGATATATTTTTTAATGACATCATTTTTAGGTACTTACAACTTATTAAATAAATTTTATTAACTCTTTCTTGGTGGATTAAAAAACAACCCCATCAATTCTGGCACTGCGTTTTACCGTTTAAATTTTTCACCATGCAGCGTGGAGTGTAAGTAACAGGTTATCTTTATTCTGCAGGTCGGTACGATTACGGCAATACCTCATTTATACTGTTTTTTTATGCAATACCAATTTTGCAGAACAAACATTTGGGGACATAAATCAAGTTTTTTTGCATCGCCATCTTCTAAGATGCGTAGCATTTTTACTTTTCAGTTTAGAGAGTTGGTTTAGGGCTTATTTTTTGCGAGACAACCTGTGCTTTTTATTGGTACTATTTTGTGGTACATATGCCTTTTTGATCACTTTTTATGGCATATTTTGTAAGGTGAGATGGCGAAAAATCATTACTTTTGGCGTTTTTTTTTTCCCCAACGTTCACTGTGTACATTAAATATGGTTTCAGTTTTATTGTACAGGTTGTTACGGATGCGGTGATACCAAATATGTATTGTTTTTATTAATTTTTAGGTTTATTTTTTATATAATTCATTTTATATAGGAAAAGGGAATTTTTGGGGCTTTATTCTTTTATAAATTTTTTTCACATACTTTATTTATTTATTTTTTCACTTTTTTTTACTTTTTCATGTGTCCCATTAGGACACCTGAGCCACAAGCATGCAAGTGTCTTGCAGTCTATACAGGAAGTCAGCGCTATGGAAACACAGCGCTGACTTCCGCAGGTCTCGGCAGGATCAACCAGGTAGTGGGGTCTCCAGCGGTCTCCTGCGGTCACTTGGCAGACCCCAGGCTGCAGATTATAGATATCGGCACCCCTCGATCTTGCCGCGGGGGGTGCTGGGGGGGGGGGCGGCAAGATGGCGGAACCCCTTGGATGCCGCGGTCATGTTTGACCGCAGCATCCAAGGGGTTAAAACCTCCGATCGGAACTCAGTTCTGACCGGGGGTTATGGAGTAGGGTGTTAGCTGTCAGTTACAGCTAACACCCGGTTCTGATACCGCCCGCTCAGATAGTGAGCGGACGGCCATGTTTGACCGCGGCATCCAAGGGGTTAAAAACCCCGATCGGCGTTGAGCGCCGATCGGAGGTTAAGGAGCAGGGTGTTAGCTGTCAGTTACAGCTAACACCCTCTCCCGATGCCGCCCGCGGCACTCAGTGCCGCTAGCAAACACTTAAAATGCCGCGGTCGCTATTGACCACGGCATCTTAAGGGTTAAACAGTGGGGATCGGTGTTACCACTGGTCCCCGCTGTTGCAGCGGCAGCCCGGCTGTTAAATACAGCCGGGCTCCCGCGGTGATCGCATGGGCTCTGCTTCTGAGCCCGCTCGATCAACGTCACGTACCTGTACGTGGGGATGCGGTAACTAACCATATTCTCCCACGTACATGTACGTGAGAATGCGTGAAGGGGTTAAAAAAAACAAAGCTGAGCACGGCCTGTCCTGGGCTGGCTTACGAGACGTCTGTATCTCAGCGCAGGCAGTGAAGATGATTCGGCGGCGCCATCAAGGGATCGCAGGTAGGTGAGGATAACTTTTTTTATTTATATAAATAGACCGTTACCTGCTGGAGTAACCCCAGCAGGTAACGGCCTATTTATTTACCTACCCTCGCGCCTGCTCTTGGCCGCCTCCGCTTCCCTTTCTGCTACGGGATGCAGAAGGGGAAGCGATTGTGAGCAGGCGTGGGGGTAGGTAAGCGAGGCCTCAAATACTACTATTATACTCTGGGGTCGGAGACCCAGGGGAGGTGAGGGAACACAAAAACCAATGCTACTTACCTCTTCTGCGATCTGATGTTACTTCGAGCAGGCTTGTGCCCTCTGGTGACGTCATCAGGTCGCGTCGCCGGCTTGATCACGTGACGTCTGTGCGCAATTAAACAGGGCCGAAAGCTGCAGGGAGTGCACCGGTGTCCAGGAAAGGAAAGTAACAGTGGTTTTTATGTTTGTCACCTGTGTGCAGGGGCTGCTGTGGAACATTATAGTGTGTGTAAATGGGGCGGTATAAACAGGGGCTATGGCGCATGTTTATAACATACGCTGTTTATAGTGACCGTGTGATGTAATTACAGCCTTGTCACATGGACGTGTATAGGACGAGGCTGTAGTTACATTACATGGCCGCTATGATATGAATGACACTATGTAAACAGAGAAGCGGTCATGGCACTTACACAGGTACCATTCAAACAGTTGATCAGTGGGGGTCCTGGGTTTTTGAGCCCCACTGATTAGTTTATTAATGACCTGGAAAACCTTTTAATTAGTTAACAACTGGGGCATTATTAATAAGGGGCACTATTTATACAGGGTACACATGGACATTATTAATATAAAGATGCACTTGGGGGTATTATTCATTATGGGGGGTTATATCATATATTTTATAATTAGGTAAGCAGGAGCATGGGTGTGCAGGTGAGGACAATGTGGGTTGGATGCCTGGAAAAGTGAGGAGCCAAAGATGTCTGTGTTGCAAACTTTACAGAGACAAGTCACAGCTGGAAGAAGTGGTCAAGGCGGTCCAGAGGGAAGAGAAGGGAAATGTGAAGGATTAGTCAGAGACGTCACCTGTAAGTCACAAAATGTTACTGCCCTGTATTCACCTAAATGATAGAGGATAAATACCTGATTGATGGGGGTCTGTCTGCTGAGACCCCCACTGAGCCTGAGAATTGGGTTTTTTCCCCTCACTGGGTGGGAATTCAGCCTGACCGCAGCCAGGCTGAATAAAGGCGTGTTGCTTGGTGGATGGACGAACCCGTGTGGCTCTCATTCACTTCAATGGGAGTGCCAAAGACAGCCAAAGTACACTACTCTCCTATTATAGAGAATAGGGGCCACGTGGGCTCATCCATCCACCAAGCAGATGCGTGAAGTTACTTTCATTGTTAATTACTTTCATTGTTTTATTTGGGGGGGGGGGGGCGTCTTTCAATAGTCCGCCTCAGGCAGCAAAGAGGCTAGGTTCACCATTGCTCCTACACAAAAGTTTCCATATGGGTATGTTTATTACTATTATTGTGTCTCTATTTATACAGTAGATCATTGGGCCTTTGTTAAGCGGTCAGTGTATTTGTCTTTCACACTCACTGGCATTGCTTATTTTTGAAGAATTGATATACATGTATACAGTGAGGAAAAAAGTATTTAGTTAGCCACCAACTGTGCAAGTTGTCCCACTTCAAAAGATGAGGCCGGCCTGTAATTGACATCATAGGTAGACCTCAACTATGAGAGACAAAATGAGAAAACAAATCCAGAAAATCACATTGTCTGATTTTTAAAGAATTTATTTGCAAATTATGGTGGAAAATAAGTATTTGGTCACAAAGGCTACCATCAGTAACACACTACACCACCAGGAACTCAGATCCTGCAGTGCCAGACGTGTTCCCCTGCTTAAGCCAGTACATATCCGCGCCCATCTGAAGTTTGCTAGAGAGCATTTGGATGTTCCAGAAGAGTATTGGGAGAATGTCATATGGTCAGATGAAACCAAAGTAGAACTGTTTGGTAGAAACACAACTCGTCGTGTTTGGAGGAGAGTGAATGCTGAGTTGCATCCAGAGAACACCAAACCTACTGTGAAGCATGGGGGTGGCAACATCATGCTTTGGGGCTGTTTCTCTGCAAAGGGACCAGGACGACTGATATGTGTACATGAAAGAACGAATGGGGCCATGTATTGTGAGATTTTGAATGCAAACCTCCTTCCATCAGCAAGGACATTGAAGATGAGACCTGGCTGGGTCTTTCAGCATGACAATGATCCCAAGCACACCACCAGGGTAACGAAGGAGTGGCTTCGTAAGCATTTCAAGGTCCTGGAGTGGCCTAGCCAGTCTCCAGATCTCAACCTCATAGAAAACCTTTGGAGGGAGTTGAAAGCCCGTGTTGCCCAGCGACAGCCCCAAAACATCACTGCTCTAGAGGAGATCTGCTTTGGAGGAATGGGTCAACATACCAGCAACAGTGTGTGCCAACCTTGTGAAGACTTACAGAAAATGTTTGACCTCTGTCATTGCCAACAAAGGATATATAACAAAGTATTGAGATGAACTTTTGTTATTGACCAAATACTTATTTTCCACCATAATTTGCAAATAAATTCTTAAAAAATCAGACAATGTGATTTTCTGGATTTGTTTTCTCATTTTGTCTCTCATAGTTGAGGTCTACCTATGATGTCAATTACAGGTCTCTCTAATCTTTTTAAGTGGGAGAACTTGCACAATTGGTGGCTGACTAAATACTTTTTTCCCCCACTGTATTTGGTTTAGGATATACAAATAGTGCTCATCTAGAATACACTGAAGAGGGAGGAAGGGGAGGGGCTATTTAACCTCTTGTGTGCTTTTCCTCTCACTAATAGTGGGAGGAGATACAACCTCCTGTGGTGCTATCATGGAGGGCTTACCAGAAACCGAATTACCGGTAAGTACTAATTCTACTTTTCATACGTTATATCAACTGAATAAATGAGCCTCATTAAATATAGAACTGGAGGCCTAGATGTCTGTCTTTAAAGTAATAATATCATAAATGAATAAGAAAGGGTTCATTTTGCTTCTTGATGCTTCATTGTAGTTCTGTTTAAATAGTCTTCCAGAAAAGCACAGTCTGATACAAGGTCAACTAGAGACCATCATACTAACTAACCCATTTGACTTTCATGAAAAAGCAAATATTGTTTAAGGGTTTATACTTAACCTGTGGGGGAATTGTACAGGAAAGCTTTACTGGATATATTCCCAAGCAACGTACATTAAAAGAAAGATGCAGATGGAGCACCCTCCATCTGGAATCCATCTACATTTACCTTCATGTAAAAACGATGATGCAAGCTTTCTTCCGTCAAGTTTTTTACTTCCGTAATGGAAAAAAAAAAGTTGTGCATGCTGGACTATTTCTTCCGTTACAAAAATAAACTAACATGACAGAAGAGTCCGAGGGGGCTCCGCCATTGTCTGTTACTCTACTACTATTAATGTATGTTGCTGTTATCCTATGACAGCAACGGACTGTAATAACAATATTGTGAACATACCCAAACAACTGCGACTCCCAATCTATGAATCATGAGCCCCACAGATGGGCCAGGAATTTTGCCCATGTGGCCATATTACTCTTGCCTGAATTAGCACTAAGGGAGTTAGTAATTGCTTTCGACAAGTGGCAGTGTTACAAAATAGCAAAAGCACATGATTAAAAATGGTGGAAAATTTTGTGTGAACATGATCCTGGAATGGGAATGTGACCTTAGACTCCACTTTCATCTATGTTGTGGTCTTCATTCATAATGGAAATTGACATTTGCCGGGTAACTAATATTACATATACCAACAAGCATTTGATCCCATTGACTTATAAAGTCGGCTTCCGCTAATGTATCTGTATGAAACTCTAATTTTTCTGTGAGATGTCACAGAGTCGGTGACTGCTACTGGAGCTTCCAACCAGGGCTGTGGTATTGGTAGACTAAACCATCGCTCGGACTCCTTCACAAATAGCTAACAGCCATACAGACAGAAGAAGTAAAGCTCCTCTATTGCAGGAAAAAAGGTAGCGATTAAAATTGTATGAAAGTAAATACTTCACAAGCTATGTATCTAATTAATTTTACAATATAAATCATTTTATAATAATTTATCATTTTTTTTTTGAAGCCGCAGAGTCGTTAACATTTTCTAACTCTGAGCGCACCCACAAATGACCCCAACTCTGACTATGCAGCCCTGCTTCCAACAGATATCAACTGTGCCATATACTATTAAATGACCCGTGGTTTCAAAATGAAAATAATTAAATAACATTAAAGAAGACAATGAAACTTAAGTTTTTACTTTATTAGTCAATACCTGGCTGATGACTATTTGCTGCTACTTTTTTCGTTCTGATATACAATGTCTGTTTGTGACATGGCTATTGACTGACAGTTCACTTTTCCTTATTTTATTAGCTTTAGTTTGCTTTGGGATGCTTTCTATACTACTGGAAGCAAAACTCTGCCGCTGAGGTCTAATATTGCCTACACACTGCATCTTAGAATCACTGACTAACATATCCTTTGCTTGCGGCCAGTTTATAAGTGACTTTTTCTTACATCTCACATCTTGAGTTTGTTTTGGTACAGATGGTGTTATGTCTACTGTTCCAATAACCTTTGAGCAGCTTTTTTGCAAACACATTGCACCACAGAGTTCACGGTGAGTAAATTTTTTGTGACAATTTTTATCTTGTGTAATGTTTGTTTTAGTAGCATTATCTGGACTAGATAAATATTTACTGGGCAATGGACTGGGCCATGTTTTACATTTGCCTGGGGATTTTCCATTACGACAAGTGGCAGGAACTGTGTGAGGTCTAGACTTTGCTATTTTTGCCTTTTCAGATTCCACAGTTTGCATTTGAAGATATTCTAACTGGAGAAGACGGTCAACATATCTTTCGAGGGGAGCTGATGCTGTGGACTGTAATGTATTTTTGCCTTCTTTATTCACAAACGTCGATACCTTGTGAAGGTTCCAGGAGCTGTAAGGTGGTGGGAGAAAATCTGGATACTCATAATCTTTGCATTTATGTTCTACATACTGACTGAAAAATCCAGGTTTGATCTCCTCAGCTCGTAAGTTCAGCTTAGGGGGTGTAAGTGGGGATGGTGGAATGGGAACTCTTTCTGAATCTGAAAGGTCACTTGCACTGTCCTCATCTGCTTTTGAGAGCCGGACCGATTCAAAGTCCAGAAATAGTTTCTCTAAAGATTGCCTTCTGTACTGAGAGCAGGTCACATTCTCAGTGGATGACATATTACTTAAAGTCAAAACTGTTTCATGCGGCTCCGTGGATTCAGTAGGTTTCAGCAAGCCTCTATCTGAAGTGTAGGAAAAATGTTGCAAACTGTTTTCCGGAGGAAGGGAGTCATTTGTATGCTGGTTTCCATAACAGCATTCGTTTAATGACTCCTTTTTCATTTTTTGCACTTTACTTTTTTCATGAGAAGTAATACCAGCACTGCGAAAAAATAAAATAATTAACTTATGTCAATGGGGTTGATATTTCAAGTAAACAGTCACTTATTATAATGTTTGATAAGAAATGATATATTTATCTTATAATGTGTCAAGCTTGATGCCTAAATACTGTACTTTTATTCAGACAACAGATCCCTTACATCTGCATGAACAAAATCAATATTAATGCAAAGAAATGTCACATATTATTTTTACACAAGATAGGGTTTTCAAAGTAGAGACAACATACTGATGTTTTAGCAATGATGAAGATCCAATATCTAACTGAACAAAAATATTAATATATACAGTACATATATACTGTGTACAGAAAACTACTGCAATTGCAGATTTTGTTATACACATATTTGTGATGATGAGAGCCCCAGTTATGTATTTCTTGTATTACTACTTGCTCATATTGTGGTGTTTATGACTGCTACCAAACCCTTTGATCCCCAGAGTCACATGCACAGGCCTTTGTTTGCACACAAGTGCTAACCTCGTTATCAAAGCAGGGGGACATCCTAGAGATGTGGATTGGGAGACCTCTGAGCAAACAGAAAGCAGCTTCTCTGTCTCTGGCCACAGTACAAAGGGAATATCGTTTTATGACAATATTTCCCCAGAGGAACCGACTATTGTTGCACTGATAAATTCCTTGGGTGCGCCGGGCAGAGACAAGCAGCCAAAATCTAAACTTGGTACCATGGCCTGCAAAGGAACAGATCCAGACATTGATCTCATTACTCAAAGGGGATTAGGGTGTCATTCTTGGTGTCTACATGATGGGGATCTCGCCACGAGCCCCATCACACCCCTTGCTTGACCCTACAGTCATTAAACAAGGAAATATAATGAATTATAGTTATTGGGATTTCAAGATGGAGGGCAGAACTTCCCCTCCTAGTGACATCACTGAGGGAGGAGACTGGGGATAGTTATATGGTCTCACCTGGGAACAAAAGGAGTTCTCTTCCTGGAAAAGATGTGAGGGCATGTCGTGCTGTGGACTTATGCAGGTGCCCTGAGGCCTTAGAGATCTTATGTTGGAAGCCATGTGAGCAGACAAGCTCTACTACTGAAGAAAGCCCCCTAGGCCAAAACCTGCTGAGGCCTAGAGACCACAAACTTGTTCTGGTATTTTCCTATCTTTTATTCCTGCTTTATTTTCTATACAGTATTGTGCTTTTACCTGTATTTGTTTGACAATCCAATGATGTGTATTTCTGTATATGTTAGAGGCTAGTACCGACCCACTCAAGTTAATAAATATATAAAATGTTTGTTTCATATATCCTATGAACTCAGTCTATAGAACTGAGTGGAAGGTTAAGAAGGGTGTTCGCAGGTGTGCTAAGCGGCTTGGCAAGGTGAGATCCTTCACAATGTTTATTTCCTTTATGTGTATTGAAACACACACAAAAAAAAAAAAAATTACACAGAAAAAAAAAAGCTAAAAATCATATAACTTCATTCAAAACTCCAAAAATGGGCAGGACAAAATTATTGGCACCTTAACGTAATATTTGGTTGCACACCCTTTAGAAAAAAAATAACTGAAATCAAATCGCTTCCTATAACCATCAACAAGCTTCTAACACCTCTCAACTGGAATTTTGGACCACTCATCTTTTGCAAAATGCTCCTGGTCTCTCCTATATGAAGGGTGCCATCTCCCAACAGCAATTTTAACATCTCTCCACAGGTGTTCAATGGGATTTAGATCCGGACTCATTGATGGCCACTTCAGAACTCCAGCACTTTGTTTTCATCCATTTCTGGGTGCTTTCTGAAGTATGTTTGGGTCATTGTCCTGCTGGAAGATCCATGACCTAGGACGCAAACCCAGCTTTCTGACACCGTTCCCTACATTGCAGCCCAAAATCCTTTGGTAATATTCAGATTTCATAATGACTTGCCCACAGTAAAGGCACACAAAAAGCAAAAAGGAGCAGAAGTGTAAATACTATGTCATTTGGCAAAGCAATAGACCAATTGCAGCAGATTATTAATCATAAGTGGAAAGCACTGATGCAAACAATAATAAAACTTAACATTTAATATTAAATTTAAAATATAGAGGTCCCTAAATCTGAATCAATCAGCATAAATTTGTCACTCTATAGAGTATCATGTTATAGCAAATACCTGTAGAATCACCACCATAAAGGGTTGTATAACTAAATAATGAAAGGATCTTACCAATATCTGAAGACAGATATTTCCTATAACATGATACTCTATAATGACAAATTTATGATGATTGATTCAGATTTAGGGACCTCTGTATTTTAAATTTAATATTAAATGTTAAGTTTTATTATTGTTTGCATCAGTGCTTTCCACTTACACACAGTAAAGGCACCCTGTGCCGGAGGCAGCAAAACAACCCCAAAACATTTTTGAACTTCCACCATATTTGACTGTTGGTACTGTGTTCTTTTCTTTGTAGCTCTTATTCCATTTTCGATAAACAGAATGATGTTCTGTACCAAAAAGCTCTATCTTGGTCTCATCTGTCCACAAGACTTTTTCCCAGAAGGATTTTGGCTTACTCACATACATTTTGGCAAATTGCAGTCTAGCTTTTTCATGTCTCTGGGTCAGCAGTGGGGTCCTCCTTGGTGTCCTACCATAGCATTTCATTTCATTCAAATGTCGACGGATAGTTCCCACTGATACTGATGCACCCTGAGCCTTGCAGGACAGCTTGAATTTCTTTGGAACGTGATAGAGGCTGCATATCCACCATCTGCTCTATCCTGCATTGCAACCTTCCACCAATTTTTCTCTTACGTCCACGTCCAGGGAGATTAGCTACAGTGCTATGGGTTGCAAACTTCTTGATTATGTTGCGCTCTGTGGACAAAGGAACATGAAGATCTCTGGACATGCACTTGTAACCTTGAGACTGTTGACATTTTTCCACAATTTTGGTTCTCAAGTTTTCCGACAGTTCTCTTCTCCTTTTTCTGTTCTCCATGCTTAGTGTGACACACAGACACAATGCAAAGATTAAGTCAACTTCTCACCTTTTTATCTGTTTGTGTTGTTCCAAAACACACAAAGGGAATAAATGTGTATAACAAAACATGTGTAGTTGCAATAATTTTCTGAAATACTTTATTTTCTGGAAATATTTCAGGGGTGCCAACACTTACGGCCATGACAGTATAGATATGTATATATTACACATTTATTTAAAGTTATAATACATTATACTAAGTGAACTGCCCTCCATTATTGGAATATTTAACCACTTCCATACCAGATAATAAACCTTTCCTGCCTTCTCTCTGGGAGCTCCGGCTGAAGTTAATGCCGGCTCCCTGTTTCACCAGCTGCTGAATTCTGCTTGGACATACCGGTACGTCCTTGAAGAAATAGACAACCACCTTCCGGACGTATAAAGTCTATGGGCGGTACGGAAGTGGTTAAAGTGCACTTCTAAAAAGTACATATATAAAATATTTAAAGTAAAATTAGATTAAATTGGCAAAGACCTACAAATTCTGATAATTTGGCATGAGCACTAATCTGTTAGATTGAAGCTCAGTTAGTGAGTTAAGATTAATGCACTGTGCTTACTGTAAAGACCATATCATGCAATTATTTAGCCAGCAGGGAATGATGGACAATTACCGTTCTTAACTCCATTCACATGACCATAATGGATACGGGATATTATGTTGCTGGGAGGCAGGGACTCCTAGCAGAATAACTATACTATAACTATACAGCATGAAGTTCAGGCTGGTAATCCAGTGAAAACATAGACCAAGTTCCATTAGTGAAACTTGGTCGTCTGAGTCTAGGGTTAAGTATGAAAAACTGTGAATGCAGACCTGGCATTCGAAAAGTCAATTTCGAAAGGATTAGGCAATGATCTAATGTGTATAAGGTCCTCAAAAAAAGGGATTAGGCTGCATCTTTGGTTGCTGCAGGAGATAAAGCACTGCCATTAGAGTCTGCAGCCTTTTCCCCTCTCCCCATTGAAACAAAATATGCCAGTTTAAAACTTATGCCACATGGTTTTTCTTCAAAAAAAGATAGATATAAAAAGTGTCTGTTTTGCTCAGCATTTGTTTTTGGCATTTTTAATCTTGCCGGGGTTTTTTGTGCACACACTATTTTTCAGGTGGTTTTTGCATCTTTATAAAAACTGCAGACCCAGAGCTTGCTGCATTTTGAGATAATGTCAAAACAATAAAACAAACAAACAAAAAAAAAAGGAGTAACATCTGGCAACAGCATTTTTCATGAAAAAAAAAATGCTGCAAAAATGCCCCCCCAAAAAAGTAGTGTGCAACCATCCTTATGGTATAAGAAAATTGCAATGAGCTATTGTCACTGGGCCTTCTCACTCTTTTTCCAACTGAGGAATCTCGTAAGTTCCTGTTAATATTGCTAATATATTCAGTCTTACATAGAGAGTATATATAATAACAACTTATTTATGTCTGTAAATTTTCACTGTATCAATGTTCCATTTAAGCTATGCCCTTTGGATAATAAATGGTTAAAACAATAAATGAAGGAGGTTTGGAACGTCTATTATTTCCAGACCACACAGCTTAAAGGAACATAGGTGGAAGATATTTGCTAGTAAATGTGTGATCATGAGATGTCCAGATTTTATTTTGGATTTACACTGTAAGGGTGGGTTCACACCTGCGCTTGCTGTCCGTCCGTTGCCAATCCAGTGAAAATCTCGGCGAACTGGATTGGCATCGGATACAGACCGGTCAGCGACGCATTGGTTAAAAACCCATTCATTTGAATGTCCGATTGCACCCTCTGCGCTGCGAATCCTTTTTTTTTCGTCGGAAACAAAGTCGGACACGCAGGACTTCGTGTCCGACGAAAAAAAAAAGGATTTTCAGCGCAGAGGGTGTAAGCGCACACACCTGCGCATTGCTTTAAAAATCCATTCAAATGAATGGGTTTTTAACCAATGCGTCGCTGACCGGTCTGTATCCGATGCCAATCCAGTTCGCCGAGATTTTCACTGGATTGGCAACGGACGGACACCAAGCGCAGGTGTGAACGAAGCATAAGTAGATGCTCTCTAATAAAAAAAAAGAAACCAGTGTTGGTTACAATTTTCATTTACATAGTTAATGTGTCCAGTACTGCTTTTGTAATAGCATAGGCAATTGGTTTTAGAACATTATCCCCAAGGACTGATACTCATGAGCTTTAATGATGATATTGTTTAACAAACATCTCCAATTACAGGTGTATAAAGTGGTGAAACAAATTGCTTTATGGCCTTTCGTTCATGAATATAATATGAAAGTGGTAATGAATGTTTTATTGCAGTTCACTCAAGCAAGGGAGTAATATAACAAGAAACCCTGGTAGAGGGCTGTCTGCAAGAACACCAGCTGTTGAGGATTAGCCACATAAGATTTCATGTAGCAACTTAAAGTATACCTTCCCTTTCAGAGAACTTCTTACGATAAACTGATATGTGTGTACAAGAGAAACAACACTATTTCTGGCCATTATTAACTTATTAGCAGTTATCCCTTTTGTAGGTTAGGTCTCTAACCCAGTTGCCCCTAACCTACGGGATGAAGACTAGCAGCAATGGAGAAAACAGGAGACTCTGCACACTAGAACATTAGCTGAGAAAACAGAAAAAAGGAAAACACCGCACCTAGCAGCTCCTAGTGTGATATTGTAGGTACAGGTGAACACTGTCACAAAACCGAATAAATGGCTGCTCACCTTTTTTGGTTGTGACAGGCCACAACCACCACAAGAGCCTGTAGATTATAGAAAGCTGGGAAGTAGCAGCTGGATCACTGTCACTGTGACGTCGGAATAGGTTGGAAAGTGGCACTAATCCAGAGTAATAAAGATCAGGGCTTACCAGCAGGACTTCAAACAGCAAACTTCTTTATTTGAGTAAAACACTACAAATACACGTTTCGAGGTTAATACACCTCTCTATCAAGTGTACAACAAACAGAAGGTCAGCCATATACCAGCCCCTTCTTAATATAGTGAAATATATTGAATAAGATACTGTTTGAAGTCCTGCTGGTAAGCGCTGATCTTTTTTTATCCATACTCTGGATTGGTCCCATTTTGCAACCTCTAGATCATTAGGTCATTATAGAGAAGTAATGAACAGTACTTGGGGTGAGAGAGAAAACTTTTTAATCCCTTAAGGACACAGCCCAAAAGTGCATTAAGGACCAGGTCTCATTTTTCAAAACTGACATATGTCACTTTATATGGCAAGAACTTTTAGACGCTTTAACTTACACAAGTGATTTGAGAATGTTTTTTCCTGACACATTGTACTTCATGTTAGTGGTAAACACTAATCAATATTTTTGTATTTATTTATAAAAAAAAAAAAAAAATATATATATATATATATATATATATATATATATATATATATATATAGGAAATTTGATGGAAACTTGGAAAAAAAAAAATAAAAATCGCTGTTTTTCAGTCCATACCACCCAAATACATTAATAAATATTATCTACCATATCTCTGCTATATACTGGCATCATCTTTTAATCAGCCTTTAATTTATATTGGATGTTAGACTGCTTACAAGTATAACAGTGATTTTTCCAGATTTACAAAAAAATTTCTCAAACTAATTTTTTAGGGACCACTTCAGTTCTGAAGGGGATTATAAAGACCTATATATTAGAAATCCCCCATAAATCACTCCATTTTCAAAACTGCACCCCTCAAATAATTCAAAACGGCATTTGGGAAGTTTGTTAACCTTATGCATTTCACAGGAATTAAAACACTATGGACATTTGATTTAGACATTTCATTTTTTTTTTGCTAATCCCTTAATTTAGCCCTAAAATTAAACACATTCACAAAGGGTTAAAGGACAAAATGCATCTCACAGTTTGTTGTGTAATTTCTCCTGAGCACGGCAGCACATGGAAGGGAAGGAGCGACACTGGGCGTCTGAAAAGCAGATTTTGCTGGAATAGTTTTCAGGTGCCATGTTGCATTTGCAGAGCCCCTAGAGTACCAATACAAAGGAAACTCCCAAAAGTGACCCCATTTTGGAAACTACACTCCTCACAGAATTTATCCAAGGCTATAGTGAGCATTTTGACCCCATATCTGTTTCACAGATTTTGCTAACATTGGGAAGTGCAAGTTAAAAATTACTAAAACGTCACTTTATCCTCGAAGTTTTCATTTTCACAAGGGGTTAAAAGAGAAAAAGCACCCCAGTTTGTTAAACAATTGCTCATGAACGCGGCAATACCCTGTTTTGGAAACTAAACCCATCATAGAACATATCAAGGGGTATACTAAACATTTTGGCCCTACATCTGTTTCACAGATTTTATTAACATTGGGACATGAAAATGAAAAATTAATTTTTTTTCCAATAAACCCTCAGTTTAGCCCCAAATTTTTCATATTCACAATAGGATAAAGGAGAAAAAGCTCCACAAAGTTTGTTACACAATCTCTCCTGAACACAGCAACACTCCCCATGTGGTTGTAAACTGCTGTATGGGTACATATCAGGGCTCAGAATGAAAAGAGAGCAATTTCGCTTTTGGAGGGCAGATTTTGCTGGAATACTTTTCAGGTGCCGTGTCGCATTTGCAGAACCCCTAAAGTACTAATACAATGGAGACCCCCAAAAAGTGACCCCATTTTGGAAACTACACCCCTTAAGGAATTTATCAAGGGGTATTGTGAGCATTTCATCCTACAGCTGATTCACAGATTCTATTAGCATTGGGACGAAAAAATAAAAAATTACTTTTTAAAAAAATAAACCGTCCATTTAGCTCCATATTTTTAATTTTTACAAGGGGTTAAAGAAGAAAAACACACCACAGTTTGTTACACAATTTCTTCTAAACAGAGAAATGCCCCAAATGTGGTCGTAAACTGCTGTATGGGAACATGGCGTGGCTCAGAACGGAAAAAGCTGGAAATTTTGCTGGAATAGTTTTCAGGTGCCATGTTGCATTTGCAGAGCCCCTAAAGTACCAATACAATGGAAACCCCAAAACGTTACCCCATTTTAGAAACTACACCCCTCAAGGAATTTCTCAAGGGGTGTTATCATTTTGAGCCTAAGAGTGTTTCCGAAAAATTAATATACAAAGTGAAAATTGACTTTTTTAAAAGAAATATGCCATTTCAGTGCCCAATATGTTGCACCCACTTTGTGTCATCAGAGACACGCACTCCTAAAACTATTAAGTGGGCTATCCTGGGTTCAAAAAAGTTGTATATGTGGGTATAAACTGCTGTTTAGCCACAGTCCGGCACAGAGGGGAAGGAGCACTATTTTGTTTTTTGGAGCAGTTTTGTTTTTGGACGTCATCCCACTTTTGCAGAGCCCCTGAATTGCCAGTAAAGTGGAATCCGCAGACACGTGACTCCATTTTGGAAAGTACACCCCTCAAGGGATTCATCAAGCGGTGTAGCGAGCATTTTTAACCCTTGAGCTTTGCATTAATTTCATTTCCAAAAATGAATGCGCAGCTCATAATGAAAAGTGAAAATTGCAATTTATCCAGAGATTCGCCATTTCAGTTCCTGATATGTTGTACCCAGCATGTATCAGCAGAGACACACACTCCAAAAAGTGTTAAGCGGGTATCACGGGCACAACAGCATTTGGAGCATTCCTCTCTGATACAAGCTGGGCACAACATATGAAATGACATATTCCTGGAAAAATTGTCATTTTCTCCGTATCATCATTATCTGCATATTAATTTCTGGAAAGTAAATTACTGCAACACTTGGGGGTTAAAAATGATCACTGTACCCCTGATTAATACCTTCCAGCGTGTAGTTTCCAAAATAGGGTCACATGTCAGGGGATTCCACTTTACTGGCATTTCGGAGCTCTGCAAAAGTGTCATGATGTCCAAAAACCAAACTGTCTAAATCTGTGCTTCATAAAACAAATAGCGCTCCTTCCCTGCTGTGCCCAAACAGCAGTTTATACCCACATATGACATTAAGTAAGTTATTCTGGGTACAACAGCATAATACATGTTGGCATAAACTGCAGTTTGGGCACACAGCAGAGGGCAGAAGGGAAGGAGGGCAATGTGGCTTTTGCAGTGCAGATTTACAGTGGGGAAAAACGTATTTTGTCAGCCACCAATTGTGCAAGTTCCCCCATTTAAAAAGATGAGGCCGGCCGGTAGACCTCAACTATGAGAGACAAAATGAGAAAACAAATCCAGAAAATCACATTGTCTGATTTTTAAAGAATTTATTTGCATATTATGGTGGAAAATAAGTATTTGGTCAATCTCAATACTTTGTTATATATCCTTTGTTGGCAATGACAGAGGTCAAACCTTTTCTGTAAGTCTTCACAAGGTTGGCACACACTGTTGCTGGTATGTTGGCCCATTCCTCTATGCAGATCTCCTCTAGAGCAGTGATGTTTTGGGGCTGTCGCTGGGCAACACGGACTTTCAACTCCCTCCAAAGTTTTTCTATGGGGTTGAGATCTGGAGACTGGCTAGGACACTGCAGGTCCTTGAAATGCTTCTTTCAAAGCCACTCCTTCATTGCCCTGGCGGTGTGCTTGGGATCATTGTCATGCTGAAAGACCCAGCCACGTTTCATCTTCAATGCCCTTGCTGATAGAAGGAGGTTTGCACTCAAAATCTCACGATACATGGCCCCATTCATTCTTTCATGTACACGGATCAGTCGTTCTGGTCCCTTTGCAGAGAAACAGCCCCAAAGCATGATGTTGCCATCCCCATGCTTCACAGTAGGTTTGTTGTTCTCTGGATGCAACTCAGCATTCACTCTCCTCCAAACACGACGAGTCGTGTTTCTACCAAACAGTTTTACTTTGGTTTCATCTGACCATATGACATTCTCCCAATACTCTTCTGGAACATCCAAATGCTCTCTAGCAAACTTCAGATGGGCCCGGAGATGTACTGGCTTAAGCAGGGGGACACGTCTGGCACTGCAGGATCTGAGTCCCTGGTGGTATAGTGTGTTACTGACAGTAGCCTTTCTTACATTAGTCCCAGCTTTCTGCAGGTCATTCACTAGGTCATCCCCGTGTGGTTCTGGGATTTTTGCTCACCGTTCTTGTGATCATTTTTACCCCACGGGATGAGATCTTGCATGGAGCCCCTGATCGAGGGAGATTATCAGTGGTCTTATATGTCTTCCATTTTCTAATTATTGCTCCCACAGTTGATTTCTTCACATCAAGCTGCTTGCCTATTGCAGATTAAGTTTTCCCAGCCTGGTGCAGGTCTACAATTTTGTTTCTGGTGTCCTTCCACAGCTCTTTGGTCTTCACCATAGTGGAGTTTGGAGTGTGACTGTTTGAGGTTGTGGACAGGTGTCTTCTATACTGATAACAATGTCAAACAGGTGCCATTACTAAAGGTAATGAGTGGAGGACAGAGGAGCCTCTTAAAGAAGAAGTTACAGGTCTGTGAGAGCCAGAAATCTTGCTTGTTTGTAGGTGACCAAATACTTATTTTCCACCATAATTTGCAAATAAATTCTTTAAAAATCAGACAATGTGATTTTCTAGATATGTTTTCTCATTTTGTTTCTCATAGTTGAGGTCTACCTACCTATGATGTCAATTACAGACCTCTCATCTTTTTAAGTGGGAGAACTTGCACAATTGGTGGCTGACTAAATACTTTTTTTCCCCACTGTAGCTGCCTTAAGGAATCTAGCAATTAGGGGGATCTTCGTTTCAATAGTTTTTTATTGGAATTTTACAGGTCATAAACACAGCAAGGAACAAGGGCATTGTTATGGTCTCATATACAACGTAGTCACAGTACAATACATTACACTCAGGTGAGGTACATCCATGAGTAACATACATATACTACTGCGTAGTAAGAGCATGTAAGTTTTTCCAAACATATAATATGCCTACCTCGCTAAGGTCGTATAGAACGACAATCGAGTCTTACCAAGGATAGGAAGGGGAGGGGAACGGGTCAGTGGAGGATAAGGTGAAGAACGGAGGGTCAAATAACAAAAGAACATAAAACACAAAACATAGTCCAGGCCTAGAGAATGAATAGGATCGGATCACATCCCCCAGCCCACAGAGCAGGTAACCCACCCTGCACCCTAAGGGGCAGACCCATCAGCCACCAGGCATTAACTTTCAAATTAATTAAATAGATAGCGTGTTGGTGATCCAGGAGCAACAAAGCATAGTGTCCCCGAAAAGCTACAGGAGTGAAGTAAAATGTAATACCCTAATGACAGGAAAAGGCCAAGGCGTATAGGCCGTCAATGCGTGTACGGTGGGTGGAATGCCTCTGCCCATGACTCCCAGTGTGTCCTGAATTTTTCCAGGCTCCCACCATTGCATGCATAAATACGCTCATATTGGTAGTTCAGTGACACTTCTGAGATCAGCTCTGTCAATGTTGGACATGAAGTAGACTTCCATCTTCGTGCAATAAGTAGGCGGGCAGCCCCCAGCACCTGACATACGACTGTCCTATATCTGCCCGGTACCATGTGAATGCCCAGTAGGAGAAGTGTCAGTTCGGGTGTATACCCCACTACTCCGCCACATAGGCTCTTAATCAAGGAAAACACAGTCCCGCAAAAGGGCTGAATGAGTGGACAGTGCCAGAATACATGGAACAGAGAGCCACTCTCCCCGCATCCCCTCCAACAGCAAGGTGAACACGAAGGGTAGAACTTAGCCAGGCGTAGAGGAGGGTAATACCAGCGTAAAAGTAGTTTACTATACTGCTCCCAATGTGAGGCCCATCTGATCGCCTCCCGCCAGTGACCGGTCTCAAATCTACTGCCTATATCATCCTCCCAAAGGCACATGTGTTTTAGTCTTACGAAAAGTGCAATCCATATTCAAAGTTCAATATAGAGTTTTAGTGTTATAAGTCGCTAGGGAAGCCTGTGGGTGCAAGAGGTTGGTGGCCGGCTGCGGCAGACGCTGTTGAGCCGAAGCAGTGTCAGATAAGTAAGAAGTCAATCTAGTGTAGGTGTATGCCTCCTTTGCGGGTAGATTGTATGTCTCTTTCAGCACGGAGAAGGGCACTATAGTACCGTCCCTATACAGGTCGGAAACATATTTTATCCCACATCTACGCTACCCGTCTAGGGATAAATGTGGCATCTCGTGAGGGAGTGTCGAAATGGGTAAATTCAGTGTTACTTCAGGAGCATCTCCACCCCGAATATCACAGAATGCCTGCCATGCCCCAATCGTAGCCTGTACAGCCAGTGGAACAGAAATGGAAGAACCGCTTCTGGGTCCTGACGCTAGCAGGAATCCCTCCCAATCGGCAGTCTGAGCCATCTGGGCCTCCATAGCTGGCCACAGTTTGTCTTGGTTCGTTGTAAACCAAAATTGGAGTTGACCCAAAACTATGGCTAAATAGTAGTGGTACAGATTTGGTACACCCATACCCCCATTATCTCTTGCTTTAAACATTGTATGTAGTGCTACTCTAGGTTTGCCACCATTCCATATAAATGACATCATTTGTTTTTGGAAACTCAAGAAGGTGGACTTGGGTATCGGGATCACTAGAGTTCTTAAATAATAAAGTATTCGGGGAAGGATCAACATTTTATATAATACTATTCTTCCCATCCAGCTATGCTCAAATTTAATTAACCCATCAAGCTCCTTCTGCAGGGTAGTCAGCAAACCCGGAAAGTTGGCCTTAACTAAGTCTTTTGGGCAATTAGGGGGATCTTGAGACAGTCGTCTGCCTAAACAAGCGGATAAGGCTGAAATCTGTACCTTAAGCGTAGCAGGGGAAAAGGCCCTTATCCAAGCCACCATGAAGAGAGTCCAGAATCTCTCCCGTAGTAGGATTCAAACTATCAGCTTCCTGACTAGAGCACCATTTCTTTGAAGACGTTACCTATCCTTAGGTAGCTTTTACTGGTAGACTCTGCTCTGGCGCAGGAAAGAGTCTTCAGGACGGCTTCTAACAGTCCTCTAGATCTCCATAGGGACTGGTCAACCATCAGGCTGTCAGGTTGAATTTCCACAAATTCTGGCACTTCTGAGTTCCTTGTGAAACCAGGTTCTGGGTTGGGGGAACGGTGCACCACCAAGAAACTTCCCCCTTTCACAAACACTGCTGCAAACACATAATTTGAATGCAGAGTTCACAGGAAGACGAAATGGAAGCCATAGCACTAAGCTTAGTTTAGGGAATTCTGTCGAAAAAAGGTGAAAAAAAAACACCATAGTAGCATAATTCCGGGCAACCGGAAGTAGGCCGCAACTAGGAACGGCCGGAATGTAGTCCCCGGGAAACCAGAAAGCAAAAAAAAAGGTTCCAGAGCGAAAAGTGATCGACGTCATTTCCAGTCGCGGCGGAGCTACCGCTGAGCTCCACAGAGAGCTGCCCAAAAGACCAGGAGAAACAACAGGACGTACAGCAAGCGATTGCTGTACGTTTGGTAATGGAGCAAACAACCTCATATTGTTTTAAATGAGTAGGGAACCAGCCCCATAATAAAAAAAAACTGTCCTTCCCCCCACAGGAACGTCCAGTGAAGGAAGAGAAGAAGAAGAAAGGTAAGTAACATACTTTAAAGAACAAAATATGGGAGGACAAAAAAGACCTCCCTCCACCTGTCCCACCACACAGGACAGAAAAAAAAAAAGGGGCGGGGGAGGTCTCAGTTGCACTTTTATAGGTTACTATAGTCATGCATAATTTATGTTAATTAAATGTTCCGCCTGTCCTAACAGCTCACAGGGGCAGAAATACCCCATATTGTGCTGCTGTGGGACGTAAGGGAATAGACATAGCAAAACAGGTATCGAGTAAAGGTTCAGGCCAAATACTAAATTCGGAATAATAGTATCTAGTGTTTTTTTTGGTTTTTTTTTTGAGGACCAAGGGTCTACATAAAAAAACTGAACTGTCTATGATGCCATTGAATTCAATGGGTCCATGTGCAGTACATCAGATTCAGACTGCACAAGGCCTGCTGAAATCAGACAACACTAAAGTCATCTGAAAGTAGCCTTATTATGACTTAAAGGTAGTCTATCACCTCCCTCAACCATAATTAACCCCTATTTATGCAGCCTGTCACACAAAAGCTGATATTTTGCAATGCATTAGCATTGTAATGCACTGCATTAGTGATCAGACCCTCTGGGGTTTAAGAAGAATTAAAAGTTAAAATCACTCCCCTTTCCCTAGAATACATATAAAAGTTAAAAATTACTGTTAAACATATACACATTAGGTATCCCTGTGTCCAAAAACGCCCGGTCTACAAACTTATAAAAATATTTTTCATGCACGGTGAATACTGTAACAGGGAATAAAAAAATATCAAAAGTGCCAAACCGTCATTTTTTCACTGTTCGTCTCTGATAAAAATTTCAATAAAAACTGATCAAAGCAATAGACATTCCACAAAATGGTATAACTAAAAAGTACACCTGGACCCGCAAAAAAAAGACATCCTATGAATCCCCGTACACAGAAATCTAAAAATTATGGGTGTCAGAATATGGTGACTTTTAGAAAGAATTTTTTAAGGGGTTACAATGTAAATAAAACTATATAAATTTGGTATCATCGGAATCGTACCGAAAAATAGAATGCACGTGATATGTCATTTAGGCTGCACAGTGAACGACGTAAAAACAAAGCCCGTGAGAAAGTCAAAGAAATGCACTTTTTCTCGAATTCCACCCAATTCAGAAATTTTTTCCCACTTCCTAGTACATTGTACAGAATAAAAAAATGGTACCATTATGAAGAACAATTTGTCCCGTAAACATTAAAGCCCTCATATGGCTCTGTGAATGAAAACATAGAAATATTACGGGGTTTGGAAGGAGGGGAGTCAAAAGTCGAAAAATGTCACCGACGGGAAGGGGTTAACTGTCACCATTATGTTACAGAACTCATTACAGTAATAGGTAACATAACTTTGTTACCATTTTCTGCCTGCACCACCCTGTACAATGACAGTTCTTCTTCCCACTGCTATGACATCACCCGTGCTACTTGAGCAGCAAAACCAGTGCTCTCAGAGCTGAGGTCTGCCCTCAATGCACAATTTGCATAATAATTCAAGGTTGTTTTTCTCCACATCTATAAAAGCTTTGTTGTTTATCACTGTAATGTGTTTGTACCATGGTGGTCACAATTGAATATGATGGTTGGAGGTGGTAGACTCCCTTTAAAGTCTACTAAAATTTAAAAAATGCTATTACAATTAATTTTTTTTTTTCTTACAAAGATATGACACTGCTTTTATTGGACCATTTTAAGACGGAAAATAAACATGTAAGGTGTTTTTAGAAAGGTAATACAGCATGCATACCAGAAAACTACCTTGCAAGCATGCCTGTATCACTGTAAATTTTTTTACAGTGTTTAATTTCAAGGCTTCATCTTCCCTGCAAAAAAACAAAAAGAAATCAGAAAAACAGGACAATTTTTTAATACCAAACAAAAATGTTCTTTTATCTAAATGAAAAGTAAATGAAATGAAGACACTAGCAATAAAGCAGCCTAGGACTGAGCAGAGTTAAAGGGAGTTGGCCACTTTTGTCTCAATATTGGTCTGAATGTTATTGTTTGTATAATAAAGTTATACAATTTTCCAAATTACTTTCTGTATCAATTCCTCACAGTTTTCTAGATCTCTGCTTGCTGTCATTCATTATGTTACTTCTAGTGGATAAACTTGTGCACCTGTGTGTCCATCACTTGACCATGGACTGTATATCACATGACCATGGTCAGAATTTCATCCACTAGAGGTAAGCAAAATGAATGACAGCAAGCATCTAGAAAACTATGAAGAATTGATACAGAAAGTAAATTGGAAATTTTCATTATACAAATAATAACATTTGTGGCCAAATGTGGAATATTAGGCTAAGTTCAGGTGGAGGAAATGAAAGCGGAATTTGAGGCAAACATCTAACTCAGATTCCTCTTCATTTTATCCATCCCCCCTTTATGGCAGAAAGCTTCAGCTCAGATGAATGGGCCTAATCAGCGAGGAGTCTTGAGCCGTAGACTCTGCTGCTGAATTAGCCATGGAATCTGTGAAAAGATTGAGCAGGACAATTATTTTTTTTCAGTGTCCTGCTTTGATCCCATTGAAAACAATGAGATCAGAGATCGGAATCAGGACGGAATCTGCCACTTATTTCAGGTGGAATCTGCCTCAAAATCAGTACTTTTCATTAAATGGGTTGTCTAAGATTTTTTTTTTATAGCCTATCCTTAGGGAAGGCAAGACATAGCTGATCCGTGCAGGGACTGAGTTAGTTATTTGGGAAGGGCTAGTAGTGGGCGGGCTAGATAGGGAAACAGGGAGGGGGTGTGAGGGAGTGAGAGAGGGAGGGCAAGGGTGTGAGAGGGGGAGCTAGTGTGAGTCAGCTCTTAGTGAAGTGCAATGCATCATGGTAGTTGCAGAAAAAAAGAATAGGAAGCTACCCATGTAAACAAATGCAGAGGATGCTAGGAGCTCCCAAAGAAACACAGAAATCACTCAAAACACTGCTAAAGTTATTTTGAGTGCACTTATTAACCTATTAATAGCACTAACTGGCCTTTTGTTTTAAAAAAAGAGTTTGTGCCCAGAAAACCCCTTTAATGGAAGTCTGTCAGCTGTAGATATGCATACCCCCCAACTTTCAAAGGACAGAAAGAGGGACAAAATATGCAGTGTGCTGTGCGCATCGTGGCAAATTTAGCTCCACCCACTTCTATGTTGACTTCGCCCATTCTCATCTATTTTTCCATGTGCCCCCACACAGTATAATGCTCCTACAGTCACACTAACATTATATGCCCCCACATTATAATGGTCCCCTCCAATTTCCCCCACAGTACTAAGTCCCTCTCCTCGTGCCCCAGTTTAAACTGGCGGAAACTAGAGGGGGACATTAAACTAGGGCAGCTGGAGGGGGACATTAAACAGTGGGTGTAGTTGGAGGGGGACATTAAACTGGGGGCAACTAGAGGCAGACATGTCCCCCTCCATCTGCCCCCTCAGTTTAATGTCCCCCCTCCATCTGCCACCAGCTTAATGCCCCCCTTCATCTGCCCCCAGTTTAATGTCCACCTTCATCTGCCACCAGCTTCATGTCCCCCTTCATCTGCCACCATCTTAATGTCCCTCTTCATCTGCCACCAATTTAATGTCCCCCTTCATCTGCCACCAGCTTAATGCCCCCTTCATTTGCCATCTTAATGTCCCCCTTTATCTGCCACCAATTTAATGTTCCCCCTTCATGTCACCAGCTTAATGCCCCCCTTCATCTGCCCCAGTTTAATTGCCCCCTCCAGCTACCACCAATTTAATGTCCCCCTTTATCTGCCACCAGTTTAATGTCCCCTTTATTTGCCACCAGTTTAATTGCCCCCTTAATCTGCCTTCAGTTTAACTTCCCCCTACATCTGCCACCAGTTCCCCCCCTCTTGCTCACACATGCTCTCTTCTCTCCTACTTATCTTCGATCACTCTCTGTTCCCAGCTTTCTGTGTAACATCACAGTGTGTCCCGCAGTATCCAGAATAGCTCCGCCCACACAAGAGTCTGATCACATGTTCATGACGTCATCAAAGGTCTTTTAGCCATTATGATTTAGCATCTACCATTTAGCCTTTACTCTACCCTAATAAAGTTTGTTAACAGCAAAACACTTCAGGGGAATAGCAGGACAAACTGTAAGCTATGCGGGACAGCAGTGTAAAATTGGGACTGTCCCGCCGGAGGCACTCATTCCTCTCATATGCATGTGAGTATATGGCAGAGGTTTACATGAAAGGCAGTGGGGACTAATCATCTGGTTTCCAGAGGGGAATCTAAGGGACAAAGAAAAAGTAATGCCCACAACCGCAGTGAACTCTGATTATGGGCATTAGCTGCGGATCTCCGCTGTGTAAAACAGTGGTGACCTGGTGGTTATGGCATTCGCTCTCCTTCAGATGGGGTGCTATAGTTAAAGACCCGACATCTGCCATACTATTATGGTGGATGCTGTGAACAGGAAGGCCAGGAAGCCAAGGATGCTGGTAATTATGAGCACTTTATCTATGTAGGCTGGTATAATATCCAAGTGTCTGCTCCATTAGCAGTGACGTCACATACTGTACATGAGGAGGTTTAATCTCTATTTGTCACTGTGCATGTGAAGAGCTACAAAATGTGTATGTGTAGACAATCTTCGCAACAATCTGTTCAAATACAATGGGACAGATAAACTAAAACGGTTTCACTTTTACTGCAAAATTAGACCAAAGCATCTTAAACTGCACCAGATTTTCAAAATGTCTGGTGTGTCTGATGTTAGACTGTCTAGTATATCTTTAAACCACTTATTAGTTGGATTAGTTTCCAACAAAATATTGGAGGAAAGATTTGGTGGATGCATCAAAATTTCGGCACAATTTCTCTAAGTTTAGAATATTAAACTACACCCCATTGCAACAAACCTGCCCACATGTCATATGAAGTACAAAAAACTGTTAAAAAGTGTCTAAAATGCATATAAAATGAGGTGTAACGCATGTAAACCAGTTTTGGGCACAAATTACTTCAGAATTCTTGTGCATGTTTATTGGTTTATCTGCCCCAATGTGAAAATAACTTTTGATATACAGAGAACAGTTACACTATATAGAAGTATTTATCAATGCATGGCTGTCCAAAGGTTGAAAGCTAAGGAAGACCTACAGCAAGTCCTGTAGTGTTACCACAACAATCCCAATTTCAGGTGTTTTTTGCTGCGGTGGCATTTACAGCAACAAACTGCAGATGAAGTTTTGTGCTGCAAGAGGACCCACTGAGACTCTGTCACCCAAGGGCCCACAGAAGCCTGGAGCTGGCCATCTCCAGAAAAATTCAATGCATGCCATTGTACTAGAATACAATGGTACAGTGGGGGAAAAAAGTATTTAGTCAGCCACCAATTGTGCAATTGATGTCCGTTTTTTTCCAGCGCATTCTCAGAAAGGAGAAACAAACAAAACAAAAAAAAAAAAAAACGGACAGTGTTAAAAAACGATGCTAACGGACACTAACTAATGCTAATGTGTCCGTTTTTTTAACTGAACCATTAATTGGATCAGTTAAAAAAACAGACACATTAACTTCAGTTAGTGTCCGTTATGATAGGTGTCTGTTTTTTTGTTTTTTTTAACGGACACCTTCATAACGGACTCCAACGGTATTGTGAACCCTGCCTAAGTGACCATATACTTATTTTCCACCATAATTTGCAAATAAATTCTTTAAAAATCAGACATATAATATTTTGGACTTGTTTTCTCATTTTGTTTCTCATAGTTGAGGTCTACCTATAATGTCAATTACAGGCCTCTCTCGTCTTTTTAAGTGGGAGAACTTGCACAATTGGTGGCTGACTAAATACTTTTTTTTTCCCACTGTATGCGTGCACTGGAATTTTTACTAATGCAGGTGGAGAACGCAAAAAGCCAACAAGATGTGAACAGGATCTAAATGATAAAATGCGTAACATTTAGGCTAAGGCCCCACATAGCGTCCCACAGCAAAAAAGCGCTGCATGAAAAACCGCGGTGGCAAAGCATCACGGTTCTTCCCGCAGCGCTTTTGATAGAAAGTTCACAGAGGTTTCCTCTGCGGACTTTCTGCTTAAATTATACCTACAGGGAAACCGCCGGCATTTCAATAGGTAAAATTGACATGCTACAATTTCCAAAACCACAACGCATTTTGATCCACGAAATAAAATGTATGATTATGTACTTAATAGCAAATTACTAGGTAAGACTGCCAATGAAAAAGACTTGGGGATTGTGGTGGACAGCAAGCTTACCTTTAGTGACCAGTGCCAGGCAGCTGCTGATAAAACAAATAAAATTATGGGATGCAGCAAAAGAGGTATAGATTCTCATGACAAGAACATAGTTATGCCTATATACAAATCACTGGTACGGCCACACTTAGACTATTGTGCACAATTTTGGGCCCCCATATACAAGAAAGACATAACTGAATTAGAGAGAGTGCAGAGAAGGGCAATCCAAAATTATTAGAGGAATGGGTGGATTTGAGTACAACGATAGATTAACAAACTTGGGGTTATTCAATTTAGAAAAAAGATGTCTACGGGGAGATCTTATAACAATGTACAAATACATGAAAGGATAACACAAAGAACTTTCTAATGATCTTTTTACTCCTAGGCCAGTGACAGTGATAAGAGGATATCCTCTACATCTGGAGAAGAGAAAGTTTCAAAAGAGAGAAAGGGGATTCTTCACAGTAAGAACAGCCAGGCTATGGAACTCTCTGCCCCAGGAAGTGGTGATTGTGGATTCATTGAACAAGTTCAAAGAGGGCCTGGATGTCTTTCTTGAACAGAACAATATTACGGGTTATGGGTTCTAGACTTTAAAGGGGTATTCCCATGAACATGATCATATTTATATTTGTAGATAATTAAAAGTTAAACATTTTTGCAAATATAAGTAGCTAAAAATTCTGCAGAGTTTTAAAGATTTACTCTAACCATCTTAGTGGTGTTATCTGTTGTCTTGATTGGTTGCCAATGGATACAACCACAAATGCAGAAACTTTCTATGGTCTGGGACTTGTCAGGAACGCAGCCATGATTTTCTTATTGTAGCTGGTTTAACAGGCAGGGACACTACATATATCAGAAGATATACCAGCCACAATAATGAAATCATGGCTGATTTTCTGATCTTAGAAAGGTCCTGCATTTATGGTTGTATCCACTGGCAACCGATCAAAACAACAACTTGTGGCCACAAGATATTTAGAGAAAATATTTAAAACTCTGCAAAATGTTAAATTACTTATATTTGCAAAAATGTATAACTTTTAATTTTCTAGAAATATAAAAATATTTGTGGTCATGGGAAATTTTTCCCCTGAAATGGGACAATTGGCATAAGCATCATGGGGTTTTTTGCCTCCCTCTGAATCAACACTGTAGGGTTAGAGGTTGGACTTGTCTTCATCCAACCTCATCTACTATGTAACGGTGTTGGAAATTGCTGCGTATCCGCAGCACTAGAATTTTATCCTATTATTCAGATTTTATTAACATTGAGACATGAAAAATTATTTTTTTTTCCAATAAACCGTCAATTTAACCCCAAATTTTTCATTTTCACAAGAGGACAAAGGAGAAAAAGCTCTCCAAAGTTCGTTACACAATGTCTCCTGAACGCAGAAATGCCCCATATGTGGTTGTAATCTGCTGTTTGGGTATATGGTGGAGCTCAGATTGGAAAGAGCACTATTTAGCTTTTGGAGGGTAGATTTTGCTGGAATAGTTTTCGGGTGCCATGTCGTATTTGCAGAGCCCCTAAAGTACCAATACAATGGAAACTCCCAAAAGTGACCCCATTTTGGAAACTACACCCCTCATAGAATTTATCTAGGGGTATGGTGAGCATTTTGACCTCACAGCTGTTTCACAGATTTTATTAACATCGGGACGTAAAAATGAAAAATTACTTTTTTTTTTCCAATAAACCGTCCATTTAGCGACATATTTTTAATTTTTGCAAGTGGTTAAAGAAGAAAAAGCTCCCCACAGTTTGTTACACAATTTCTTCTGAACACAGAAATGCCCCATATGTGGTTGTAATCTGCTGTATGGGTACATGGTGGGGCTCAGAATGGAAAGAGCGCTATTTGGCTTTTGAAGGGCAGATGTGGCTGGAATAGTTTTCAGGTGCCATGTCACATTTGCAGAGCCCATAAAGTACCAATACAATGGAAACCCCTCAAAAGTGACCATTTTAGAAACTACACCCCTCAAGGAATGTATCAAGGGGTATTATCATTTTGAGCCTTAAAATGCTTCCCAAAAATTAATGTACAAATTGAAAATTGAAGTTTTTGAAAAAATATCCAATTTCAGAATATGTTTCAGAATATGATGCACTTTGTGGCATCAGAGACATGCACTCCTAAATCTATTAAGTGGGCTATCCCAGGAGAAAAAAAAAAATTATATATGTGGGTGTAAACTGCTGCTTGGGCACACAGCAGGGCTCAGGAGGGAAGGAGCGCTGTGTTTTTTTAGCTTTTGGAGTACAGATTTAGAGGGACTTTCTGGACACCATGTTGTTTTTGCAGAGCCCTGGAGTTGCCAGTAAACTGAAACTCCCCAAAAAGTAACCCCATTTTGTAGGGGCAATTTTAGGGTCTCTGCAAATGTGACATGGCGTCCAAAAACCAACAATCTAAATCTGCGCTCCAAAAGTACATAGTGCTCCTTCACATCTGCACCCTGCAGTTTATGCCCGCATGTATGACACTGGTGTACCCAGGATAACATACTTAATCCCACATGTGGGTATAAACTACAGCCGGGCAAAAAAGGGCAAGAGAGCTATTTTGGTTTTTAGAGCCAGTTTGGTTTTTGGACACCATGCCACTTTTGCAGAGCCCAAGAATTGCCAGTAAAGTGGAATCCGCAGACTTGTGACCCCATTTTGGAAACTACACCCTTCAAGGGATTTATCAAGTGGTGTAGCGAGCATTATTAACCCTTAAGTGTTGCATTCTTTTAATTTCCAGAAATGAATGCGCAGATGATAATGAAAAGTTAAAAATAAAATTTTTCCAGAGATACACCATTTCAGTGCCCAATATGTTGTGCCCAGCTTATGTCTGCACAGACACACACTCCAAAAACTGTTAAGCGGGGATCCCGGGCACAAAAGCTTTTGGAGCGTTCATCTCTGATACAAGCCGGGCACAACATATTACACACTGAAATGACGTATTCCTGGAAAAATTGTCATTTTCATCTTTCACCATCAGCTGCGTATTCATTTATGGATAATAAATTATAGCAACACTTGGGGGTTAAAAATGCTCACTGTACCCATGGATAAATTCCTTCAGGGGTGTAGTTTCCAAAATGGGGTCACATGTCAGGGGATTCCACTTTACTGGTGTTTCAGCTCTGCAAAAGTGCAATGGCGTCCGAAAACCAAACCGTCCGAGCCTGTGCTCCAAAAACCAAATAGCGCTCCTTCCATTCTGTGCCCAGCTGTGTCCATACAGCAGTTTATACCCACATATGACATTAAGTACGTTACCCTGAGTACACCAGTGTTATATATGTGGGGATAAACTGCAGTTTGGGCACACAGCAGGGCGCAGAAGGGAAGGTGTGCTATGTGGCTTTTGGAGTGCAGATTCAGATGTTTGGGATCTGAGTGTCATGTCATGTTTGCAGAGCCTGTAAGGTACCATAACAGTGGATTCCCCAAAGGAGTGACCCCATTTTGTAAACTGCACCCCTCAAAGAATTTATCAAGGGTTGTAGTGAGCATTAGTATTCCAGACGTGACTGCACAGCGGATGGGGAAAAGTGAATATGTAAGCTGTGCGGAGTACATTGGGTGCACCAAATTCCCTACTATTTCCCCAGTAGTTCCTATTATTGGGGAGGTCACTCTGGGGGTCACTTCTGGTTTATTTTCCCTCATAAGCTCTAAATCTGGTTTGTCCCTGATATACGCTCGCACAGCTTATACAGTCCCTTCCTGCCGCAGCAAGTTATGTTCTAATGATTTGGCAATTTTTGTCTTCACATTGTACAAGCTATATTTTCTTTATTTCTCTGGTGATGTAGCCATATGAGGGCTTGTTGTTTGTGGGGTGAGATGTATTTTGTAATGACATCATCTTTGGGCGCCTATAACTTATTGAATACATTTTATTAACGCTTTCTTTGTGGATTAAAAAAAACAAAAACTCATCAATTCTGGCACTGTGTTTTACCTTTAAAATTTTTCACCATGCAGCATAAAGCATAAGTAACATGTTACCTTTATTCTACGGGTCGGTACGATTATGGTGATACCTAATTTATATTTTTTTTGTATGTGATACTAATTTTGCAGAACAAAAACCCATTTGGGGACATAAATTAATTGTTTTTGCATCGCCATCTTCTGAGATGCGTAACATTTTTATTTTGCAGTTTACTGAGTTGGTTGAGTGCTTAATTTTTGCGGGACAACCTGTGCTTTTTATTGGTACTGTTTTGGGGTACATATGACTTTTTGATCACTTTTTATGGCATATTTTGTAAGGTGAGATGGCGAAAAATCATTACTTTTGGCAGGTTTTTTCCGTTTTTTTTTTCCCCCGACGTTCACCATGTACGTTAAATATTGTTTCAGTTTTATTGTACAGGTTGTTACAGACGTGGCGATACCAAATATGCATTGTTTTTATTAATTTTTAGGGTTTTTTATATAATTAATTTTATATAGGAAAAGGGAATTTTTGAGACTTTATTTTTTTATTAATTTTTTTTCGAACACTTTATTTGATTTTTTTTTTCACTTTTTTTTTTATTCTTTCATGTGTCCCATTAGGACACCTGAGCCAGCAATTGCTGGCTCTGTACTATAGACTGCAAGACACGAGCATACAAGTGTCTTGCAATCTATACAGGAAGTTAGCGCTATGCAGACCCATAGTCTAATTTCCGGAGGTCTCGGCAGGATCAACCAGGTAGTGGGGGCTTCAGGCAGCCTAGGGTCACTGGGCAGACCCCGGGCTGCAGATTATAGATATCGGCACCCCCCGATCTCACCGCGGAGAGCGGCAACATGGCGGAACCCCTTGGATGCTGCGGTCATGTTTGACCGTGGCAACCAAGGGGTTAAAACCTCCGATCGGAACTCAGTTCCGACCGGGGGTTATGGAGTAGGGTGTTACCTGTCAGTTACAGCTAACACCCGGTTCCAATGCCGCCCGCTCGCTTTCCCTAGGGCGTAGTATTACGCCCTGTTGCGCGAAGTACCAAGCGCGCAGGACGTAATAGTACGTCAAATGTCATTAAGGGGTTAAAGGGGTGCTGCAGGCAAAACAACTTTTTTTTAAAAATGGTATTTTGGTTCTATTAATGGGTTAATAAGTGCACCAAAATACCTTTATCAGTGTTTTGAGTGATTTCTGAGTTTCTCTGGGAGCTACTGACATCTTCTGCATTTGTTTACGTGAGTAGCTAGCTGCCTGCTGTCTTAGCTCCCCCTCCCTCTCACACCCCTCCCTGTTTCCCTAGCTATCCCACAGACTACTAGCCCTACCTACCTACCTAACTCAGTCCATCCCATCATACTTACCTATCTTCTGTGTCCTGGAGATCACTTTCTTCTGTCCCACCGGCTCCTTCTGCCAACAGAGCCAACAGAGCTCTATTGCGCATGCGTGGGAACCAGGCTCCTTCTCTTAGTCTGCCGGTGCAATAGACTCTATTGCGCAGGCGTCGGCAGAGAAGAAAGAAGTGATGCTTCGTTCCCAGAAGAATGAAGACAGGTAAGTATGATGGGGATGGACAGTGGTGAGGTTCTGCTTCAATTATATCTATAGGGAAACCGTGTTTCCGTAGGTATAAATAATTGACATGCTGCAATTTAAAAAAACGGTTTTCGAAATCGCAGCATTTCCGCTGCACGTATTTTTCTGCAATGTGTGCATGGGATTAGCTTTGCAGGGACTGTAAAATGCCACGGTTTTTGCTGTGGCATTTCCGCCACATGGGGCCCTGGCCTAAAGGAGAAAATGTATTTCACAATACAATTTCAATTATTTCTTAGCAATTTCTCCAGAGCATGGAAATACCCCACATGTGGATGTAAACTGCTGTTTGGGCACACGGCAGCATGCCAAAGAGAAGAAGCAATACTGGGTGTTTAAAACATTTTTTCCAATAGCCCCCATCTGGCCCAATTTTTCATTTTCACAAGGGTTTAAACTAGAAAAACACACCCCACAGTTCGTTACACAAATTCTCCTTAACATGGCAAATCCCCACATGTAGTCATAAACTACTGTATGGGTACATGGTGGGGTGCAGACAGATTTTTCTGGAATAGTTTTTAGGTGCCATGTCGCATTTGCAGAGCCCCTAAAGTATCAATATAATGGAACCACCGAAAAAAGTGACCCCATTTGAACACTTTGACCCAAGAGATGGTTTCCAAAAAGAAATGTCAGGAATCCCAGCTTAGCTACTATTACTTTAAGATGACCGTGCTGAGCTGTCAAGCATCTGCAGTGCTCAGAGTTCTCTTAATTTAACGCTCTTCATCCTCAGCCAGGTGTCTGCTATTTGGTTGTACCTAGTGTGGCTTCCATATCCTGATCATTTGTGTTGGACTGCTCTATTAAGTCCTAATTTACCCTCCTGGTTCTGATTTGCCTCGTGAGATATTTTGGATTCTGATTTGACTTCAGGTTCAAGAGAATTTATTTCTTGTACCAGTTTTTCTGGTGGCAACTTGGAGACCCAAATCTGGCACAAGTCCATCTGGCTTTGCGAATGGCGTTGGTGAAGGTGTTTGGGGGTGGTGAATCTCTCAGTGCTGTATAAGATTTAAACAACTAGTTCTTCTGCTCTCTGTTGTCAGCCAGTTCCGGAAATTTCAGATATTTTCTCCAGAGACTCTTTCATAACAAGAAATGTGCAGTGGATAATGCAAAATGAAAATTGAAATGTGCCCATGCTATTTCAGTGCCCGATATGTCATGCCCAACTTGTAAAAGGTCAGCTCTCCAGTTATTATGCTCTGTCTCCTGTCTCTCTATATATGGCCCTAATCTTTTGCCTGGAAATACGACAGGGCTCAGAAGTGAAATAACACCATGCTCCAAAAACCAAATAGCGCTCCTTGCCTTTTGCACCTGGCTGTGGAATCCCCTAGGGAGTGACCCCATTTTGAAAACTGCACCCCTCAAAGAATTTATCAAGCGGCGTAGTAAGCATTAGTTTTCCTAGATGCGAAAGCTCTAAATCTGGGGTGTGACCTGATATACACTTGCACAGCTCATACATTACCTTCCATCTACAGCCAGATTTGTCCTAAAGATTTGGCAATTTTTGCACTTTTTGTTGCAACATTGTACAACAGCCATATGAGGGCTTGTTTCTTGTGGAATGATATGCATTTTGTAATGACACCATTATGGGGTGCCTTTAACTCATTGACAAGATTTTGTTAACTTTTTTTGTGCAGATTTAAAAAAAAAAAACCCAAAAAAACATCAATTTTGACTAATCCCATCCACATCCCAAAATTCACAGTAGAAAAGCTGCATTTCAAAAATGCTCGCGTTTTTGAAAATCACAGTATTTCAATTACCGTATATACTGGCGTATAAGACGACTTTTTAACCCCTTAAAATAATGGCTACAGTGGGGGGTCGTCTTATACGCCGGATATACGGGGGCCGCACAGTGTGAGGTGTTTTTTTTCCCCGTCAGCGCGTAGAGAGCCGCTTCCTGGGACCGCCGCGCATGCGCGGCAATCCGCCTCTCACAGTCATTAGAAGAGGCTTAGTACGCGCTGACGGGGCGGCGCGCTGTATGCTAATGCAGCCGCCCCGTCACAGCGGTCGGCGTCACAGAGCTGGGGGTCACAGGCGGCACTTACAGAAGCATGTCGGATCTTCATTAATATCACAGCATGGATGCGAGGGGAAAGCTGGCGGTGCAGTAACGCCAGATTCCCCTCGCATCCATGCTGTGATATTAATGAAGAGCTTAGCTTTACCGTACATGTTTGAAACAACCTTATGTTTATAAGTGACAGTTTTGCTGCTATATACAGTACCTGCATGTCATATGCATTTGAATTAAAATTAACATGTTGAAATCAAAGCAGACTTTTTTTTCATTTGGGAGAGGGGTAGTCTTATACAGTGAGTATATACCAAATTCTATATTTTTAGGGCAGAAGTTGGGGGTCGTCTTATACGCCCAGTCGTCTTATACGCCGGCATATACGGTATACCTACAGAAACGCTGGTGTTTTCTGTATAGGTATAATAGGGGCAGAAAGTCCACAGAGGAAAACTCTGCAGACTTTCTGTGAAAAAGGCCTCTGAAAAAAACGCAATGCATTTCCTACACGGTCTTTTCCACATCGTTATATTGCAGCGATTCCCTTCGTGGGGCCTTAGCCTAAAGTGGCCATAGTGTGTGCACTGGGTACACCAGTGTCATACATGTGGGCATAAACTGCCATATGGGCACGCAGCAGGGTGCAGATATGAAGGAGCACTATGTACTTTTGGAGCGCAGATTTAGATTGTTGGTTTTTGGACGCCATGTCACATTTGCAGAGACCCTAAAATTGCCCCTACAAAATGGGGTCACTTCTTGGGGAGTTTCAGTTTACTGGCACCTCCAGGGCTCTGCAAAAACAACATGGTGTCCAGAAAGTCCCTCTAAAGCTATACTCCAAAAGCTAAAAAAACACAGCGCTCCTTCCCTCCTGAGCCCTGCTGTGTGCCCAAGCAGCAGTTTACACCCACATATATAATTTTTTTTTCCCCTGGGATAGCCCACTTAATAGTTTTAGGAGTGCATGTCTCTGATGCCACAAAGTGGCAGCAACATATTCTGAAATTGGATATTTCTTCAAAAACTTCAATTTTCAATTTGTACATTAATTTTTGGGAAGCATTTTTAGCCTCAAAATGATAATACCCCTTGATACATTCCTTGAGGGGTGTAGTTTCTAAAACGGGGTCACTTTTGAGGGGTTTCCATTGTATTGGTACTTTAGGGGCTCTGTAAATGCGACATGGCACTCAAAAACTATTCCAGCCACATCTGCCCTCCAAAAGCCAAATAGCGCTCTTTCCATTCTGAGCCCCACCATGTACCCATACAGCAGATTACAACCACATATGGGGCAATTCTGTGTTCAGGAGAAATTGTGTAACGAACTTTGGGGAGCTTTTTCTCCTTTGTCCTCTTGTGAAAATGAAAAATTTGGGGCTAAATTGACGGTTTATTGGAAAAAAAGTAATTTTTCATTTTCATGTCCCAATGTTAATAAAATCTGTGAAACAGCTGTGAGATCAAAATGCTCAGTATACCCCTTGATGAATTCTGTCAGGGGTGTAGTTTCCAAAATGGGGGTCACTTTTAGGGGGTTTCCATTGATTTGGTACTCTAGAGGTTTTGCAAATGAGACATGGCACCTGAAAACTATTCCAGCAAAATCTGCTTTTCAGATGCCAAGTGTCGCTCCTTCCCTTCTGTTTACTGCCGAATGCCCAAACATCAGTTTACACCCACATGTGGGGTATTTGAAATTGTATAATAAACTGTGAGATGCATTTTCTCCTTTAACCCTTTGTGAATGTGTTAAATTTAGGGCTAAAAATGAAGGAATGAGTGGAAAAAAATGAAATGTCTAAATTTCACCTTGATATCGTTTTAATTCTTGTGAAATGCTTAAAGGGTTAACAAGCTTCCCAAATGCTGTTTTGAATTATTTGAGGGGTGCAGTTTTGAAAATGGGATGATTTATGGGAGGTTTCTAATATTATAGGCCTTTATAATCCCCTTCAAAACTGAAGTGGTCCCTAAAAATTTAGTTTGGGAAATTTTCTTGTAAATCTGGAAAATTGATGTTACACTTGTAAGCCTTCTAACATCCAAGATAAATTAAAAGACGATTAAAAGATTATGCCAATATAAAGCAGAGATATTGTAGATAATATTTATTAATGTATTTGGGTGGTATGACTATCTGTCTGAAAAGCAGAGCATCTCACATTTTGAAAATTGCGATTTGTTTACATGGTTCAGCTTCCTGCTATGTAACTTCCACACTAATCCCTCTAACCTTACTCCTCCCTCCCTCTCTCCCCCCCTCCCATACACTACACCCCCCCCATACACCCCCTCCCTGTCTCTCTAGCTATCTCGTCCACTACTAGCTCTTCCCTACCTACTCAGCCCAACCCCTGACCCCATTACATAGTTACCTCTCTTCCTTCCATGGCTTCTTCCTGCGCGACGGCCCTTCCTTCTTTACTGATACTGCAGGCGCGCGCTCTTCTCCCAGCGCTGGTCTGTGCTCGGTAGCGACTATCCACCTCTACTGCACATGCGTAGGAGCTGCGCAGTAGAGGTGGGCTATCGGCAGCAGTCAGAAAAGAAGGTGGAGCCGTCCCGCAGGAAGAAGCCTGGAAGTTAAGTATAATGGAGTGGATGGGGGGGCGGAGTAGTAGGGAAATGGGTAAATATACATTTTTGATGAATTATGTTATTTAGAAAGTAGGAGGGTGTTTAGATTAGTGTAAGGATTTCCATTTATACCGGAAAAACCCTTTAATGACCAAGGCCACACACTGGAAACGCAGCGTTTTTGGCTGCTGCAGAAAAGCAGCAAATGCTGTAAAACAAGCAAAAGTGCTTTGTTTTACAGTACCAGTAAAGTGAATGAGATTCTCCTTAATCTGGCTACAGTGGTCATGTAGAATAGACCTGATGGCACCACTGAATACCTCTCAACAAAGAGTGCTAGGGGATTCAAGAGGCAAGTAGTGATCCATTGTTTTTTTTAACACAAGACTATGGGACAACTGCTGAAGTACTTATAACAGATGCTATTAAAAGTATGGCAAGCAAGCATAGCAGCTCATGCCGATACAGTTAACAAACTGATTGGCAGGGGGATTAGCAATCACAACCCCGTCTATATAATACTGATGTTCTATCCTACAGATAGGACATCAATTAAAAAAGATGGATAATTAATTTTGCATATTGGACATTGCAACATTATAACATGAATACAACCTCCTAGAAAACGCTGACAATGCTGTTTCAGCCTTCAGGAAACCCTGAACTGAGAAGTTTATATTCACTAGGTATAATATCATTATTATACTAATATGACAGAGCAGAAAGCACAACAGATACATCAAAAAGCATCTTAGTGCATCACAGTGTTTTCATGCTATTTCACTGTAGAGCAATTGCAGACATAACATGTAAATTAACATAATTTCTTACAATACAAAGCTTTTATACTCTGTTCCTATTCATCTTGTTCCATGTCAATCCTGCACTTCACATGCCACCATAGATTGCTGAAGGTAAGTGCCCCATTGCAAATTATAACATACATAGATGACATGACAGTACACTTCCTCTTCACTGTGTACAATGTCAGACCTGGTTGTAACAATCACTGTGCACTCTACTTACTTGCCTTCTCATCTCCGTTATCTGCCATCATCCTGGCACTATTTGTTGTGCTGTCACTGGAGAAATTTTTGCTGTGAGGTGAATAAACCAGATAACTCCTCCCCTATAATCCAAGGGGACAAGGCTGTCATTACCAGAGCAAAGGATTATGGGTTGAGTGAGCATAATATAGATACACTGCTGTTCTCGGATACCTGAGACAATATATTCTGCAGCTTTTTCAGTATAGACAGAAGCTTAAATAGCTGCAAAATGCCAGGAGAGATAATTAATGTATGTGCAGCTGCTCATGTCTGTGTACTACTTTGGTGAGCATACCAAGGGGCAAGAAATAACAAACACAACATCAAACTGACCAAATTTAGTGTCTAAATACTGTATAGGCTAGTTTTGCCATAGAATCCATTTAGCACACAGGAGATTGTATAAAAGCTGTTTTGCAAGATTCTATTTCTTAGCAGCAGTTAGAGGAAGTACTGTATGCCTGTAGGCTGGGCCAACACAATGTGAAAATGCACTGATCCAATCATCAGAAAGGATACTTACACAGCTAACACACAAAACCATAACCTTCCCACCCCCATTGCTGCTGCGCAGAAAGGAAATGCACAGTAAGTGTGTCATAGTTGTACATTAGGATGCAAGCCTAATGCTTCCTATTCCTGCCTGCAGAACAATGACTGCTGGTTGATTGATGTCGAGCCCTTCAGTGCTGTTTGTGTGTGTGAGGGAAGGTGGGAGCGTTCAGTCATATAGTCGAATGTCGCTGCCAGTGCCTCTCAGTCTAGGGGTGTGAACAGACTGCTGCTGCTGCTAAATCCGGAATTAGAAAAGGTGCATTAACCCCGCTGGACTCTTACTGGTTAGGGTTGTGAGACTTTTGCACAGATTTAACTGGACTACTTGATCTACTGCACTGAACTTTTTTTCAGAGCAAACAGGAAAAAAGGTACTGGATAAATTCCAACATGTAGACATTTGCCATTCGTCATCAAATGACCATGTCTTCCATGCTGCATTCATCTATAATGCCTCGCAATCGCAAAGAACAAATTGAGCTTGGCATCCCCCGCAGCTTGAGCTATATTAATAACCTTTACCAACATGCACAATTGGCAGAAGGATTTCGTGTGTTAACCAAAGACCTGCACAGATCAGGACGACCCAATTGGACAGAGCATAAGGTGAGCAACAGCTGTGATCCAGAATTGCGGCCTATTATGCGTCGCAGAACAAAGTCTCTGCCTAGTTCTCCAGAAAGAAAGACTGCTGCTAAATGTCGGCCTCAATGCCACAAAGTCAGGTTTGCAGATTCACTTGGTTTGGAGTTGGCTGAAGTGAAGGTATTCAACACTGGTGACAATCCATCCATCCCTCTCCATGTTCTTTCACGGTTGTCTATCAATTCAGACTTGTGCTGTAGCCAAGATTTGGAAGTTTCCATTGAATATTTGGAACCAGATTTCAAACAGCCTGTGGAGTCTGGAGATTTCTTGGAGCATCTCCATGAATATTGTGTCTGCTTAGAGCAAGTTACTAGTTCGGAGGAGTTAGGGATTTCCGGAACCATTAGAGTGTTAAATTTTTCCTTTGAGAAAATGGTTTCAGTGAGGTATACTTTCACTGATTGGAAAACTCATTATGATGTGAAAGCGGTTTGGCAAAATACTGACAGCATGGTTGTTCCTAACACAGATGTATTTGGCTTTATTATTCCATTACCACCTTTTCTCCAGCAAATCTGCTCTGTGGTACAATTTGCCATAAAATACCAGGTCGGTGGCAAAGAATATTGGGATAACAACTATGGAAAAAACTATACATTTACATCAAAGAGCCACAGACTTAAAATCCCGAAAGACTGTGAGCAAAGCTGGATCCATTTTATTTAATGGAGCAATTTTTCTGCAGTTCAGCCTTTTACTGGAGAAAATAACCTGGATACAATAGATTTCTGGTGTGTTCAGGTTTGAACAATGCAGATTCTGTGGTAACACAGGATCATCACTGAGTATCTAGAACTAATAGTCAGGTGGCTGTTGCTGCAGACTGGTGTATGGTTTATGTGCGATTTGCACATCACTTTACATAAACTATTGTGTTGGAAATATTTGATGCATGGTGTTGCTAGGTTGTCATTAGATAAGGACATGGAAGCTAAAATGTGTTTATTAATAATCAATATGTAATACATATATAAAATGCGCACTGACCGCTACTGCTAGATAAAGGGAACATTATATATGCATGGGTACAGGACAGTACATGGATACCAAGAAAGGGGGCAGTGAAATCTCCCTTAGACAGAATGAAGAGCCACTGCTGGACCCCACCTGGCCATGTGAAGCCGGGGCCCCACGTTGCAAAAACGCAGCATTTTGGCTACTGCAGAAAAAAACGCTACATGTTACAGAACCTGCAAAGTGGATGGGATTCTGGCTTATCCCATGCACACGTTGCAGACAAAAATTTGCAGTGGAAAAGCTACGTTTTAAAAAATGCAGAATGTCAATTATGCCTACGGAAACGCTGGCGTTTTACATATAGGTATAATAGGGGAAGAAAGTCTGCAGAGGAAAAGTCAGCGAAAACGCAAAGAAAAATGACCGCAATGTGTTTCTGATGCGTTTTTTTTGCTGCACTTCGCTACGTGGGGCCCTAGCCTCTCTCAGGCAACCTTAGCTTATTGTTGGTTGGTTCAGGGGGACTGTCTTCAGAGAAGGGACTCTATTGTTGAGTCACATACTCTATTTGAGTCTAAACTGCAAAATGAAAGCCTCTTAAACTCAAACAGTTGATCTTAAAAAATCTTATAGGTCATGGTTTAATGTGAAGGTATGCCCAGATAAATTAAAATATCATATAGCATGAAAAGGATCGTAGAGCCATTAAGAGAGATTTGTGCCTCCTTTTTCACAATTAAATAATTTGCAGTTCTTGCAATTGTGGAAATTTATATGTATATGGCTAAGGCCCCACGTAGCGGGCCACAGCAAAAAAGTGCTGTGGGAAAAAACGCGACGGCAATGCAGACTTTCTGCTTCAAATATACCTATAGGGAAACTCCCAGCGTTTCCATAGGTATAACTGACATGCTGTGATTTCCAAAACTGCAGCAGGTCCACTGAGCGTATTTTTCTGCAATGTGTGGATGGGATTCACGTGGGGCCCTGGCCTATCATAGAGATAACATGGTTAAGGTTTAAGAAAATTCTCAGGTTAAGTAATCATAAAAATAAGTTTACGACAAACAATGAGAAATATCAGATCATACAACAGACCATTCATAGAAAACATGACCCTATACGAACTGCAAAACTTCTTACATTGGATCTAGTTACATCATATAGCAGTGTACAACTTCCTCCAACTATGCAAGAAGTCATAATAAAAAAACAACAACAAAAAAACAGAGTTGGACATATTTTTCAGCTGTATTCTATATGTTGTATATAAAGAATATTTACTTGTTTTCTCATAATTTTTTTGAAACACAAGTCACTGCTGTGGCTTAGTTTGGTTATGTGACATGGAGCCTACCACTGTACTGTGGTAAGAGAAACCTACGGTAACCGTTTAAAGCTGTCATGGATACTAGTAGTGCCTGCAATAATAAAGAGGTGCTGCAGCTGTCAACATCCATCTCTGAGTCATGGGATAGAAAATAATGGTTAAGTTAGTGAAGATCAAACCACTGAGACCCTATTTAGTGATAAACTGGGGAAACCTTGTCCCTCACCACCAGCGTGTTTCTTGGTGGACAGTTGTATGGACTGATAGTCAAGCATATGTATTGCTACTCCACACAACACTATAGGCTCTCCATATAGCTCTACTGTATGGGTTCATTAATAAAATTCTATAGTAGGATAATAGCCATTGACACAGTATGTCCTGCCATCTATAGTAGATGGTAAAATCACCTGGCACCAAAGTATTGTTTCTAGTCTATGCAGTAATATATCTTTTTACAGTGCAGTATAATAGGCTTAAAGGGAACTATGATATTAAATTAAGCTCCAATTCCTTTTCACAGGCCAGTGACATCACGCCCATTGGTCACATGACCATGCTGCAGCACATATTTCTGTCCTAACATATTACACAGTAGCAGCAAAGTACCGGGTGGGCCATAAGTATGGATACACCCAGATAAAATGGAAGTGGTTGCTGAAATCACCTTGCTGTTTGTGGCATATAAGTACATGGGAGGGGGAAACATTTGAGGCCGGGTCACGCCCATGGCAGCCATCTGCAAAGCTGCCATTTTGGAGTCAACTTTACTTTTTTCAATGGGAAGGGGGTCATGTGACACATCAAACACATGGAGAATTGCACAAGAAAAAAAAATGGTGTTTATTTTTAATGTAGCTTTATTCATTATAAAGTTATTGACACGTTTCTTATTGTTACAGCCATTGACATGTCGCAGAGGTTAACCGACGAGGAGCGGACAGACATTGTGATGATGTCTGGTGAACGCAGTACCCAGGTCATTGCAGCACACTTCAATGCAAGAAACCCTACGAGACCACCCATTTCCCATACCACAGTTAGCAAACTGCTCACCAAATTTCGTGGAACTGATTGGTTGTTGGATAAGCCCAAATCTGGACGTATGAAAATTGTCACCAATAACGAAACATCAGTGGCTGTCCTGGCGGCATTTACCAAGAGCCCACAGCGTAGCACTCGATGTATGTCCCTGGAGTGTGGCATCAGTCGAACGTCCATTCGACGGATACTGGCTACACATAGATGGCACTCTTACAAGATCCAGCTGCTACAACATCTCATCCTCGGCGAGCTGTTTGCTAACTGTGGCATGGGAGATGGGTGGTCTCGTAGGGTTTCTTGCATTGAAGTCTGCTGCAATGACCCGGGTACTGCGTTCACCAGACATCAACACAATGTCTGTCCTCTCCTCAGCGGTTAACCTCTGCGACATGTCAATGGCTGTAACAATAAGAAACGTGTCAATAACTTGATAATGAATAAAGCTACGTTAAAAATGAGCACACCATTGTTTTTCTTGCGCAATTCTCCATGTGTTTGATGTGTCACATGACTCCCTTGCCATTGAAAAAAGTAAAGTTGAACCCAACATGGCGGCTTTGCAGATGGCCGCAATGGGCTTGACCCAGCCTCAAATGTTTCCCCCCTCCCATGTACTAATATGCCAAAAACGGTAAGGTGATATCAACAACCACATCCATTTTATCTGGGTGTATCCATACTTATGGCCCACCCTGTAGATTAATTTACAGTTGTAGAAAAAAAAATTGCCATTTCACCTGGGGTGTGGATTTAGAATCCTCAGCATGTCAATTCTTTCTCTGGATTTTCACCTCTTTCAATGTAGCAGGGATGAAATCTGCAGTGCATCAACAGCAAAACCTAAAGGGGTTTTCCGGGCAAAAAATGTTTTTTTTTTTTTTTTTTTTTAAATAAGTGCACCCAAATACCTTTAGCAGTGTTTTGAGTGATTTCTGTGTTTCTCTGGGAGCTCCTGTGATCTTCTGCATTTGTTTACTTCGTGTAGCTTCCTGCTGTCTTAGCTAATGCATCATGGTACTTGTAGGCGGACTCACACTATCTCCCTCTCACTACTTCCCTTCCCTCTCACAACCCCTCCCTTTCTCTCTAGCTATCCCGCCCACTACTAGCCCTTCCCAACTAACTCACCCCCCCACCCCATCAACCTTGCCTATCTTCCTTCCAGGTTCTTCCTGCGAGACGGCTTCTCCCTCTTTTCTGACTCTGCCGCCACACGCAATAGTCCTGGCGCTGCAGCCTGTAATCCACCTCTAATGCGCAGGCGTTGGTGGCTACTGCTCCCACGCCTGCGCAGTAGAGGTGGATTGTCGGCTGTAGCGCAGTGCTGGGACTATTGCACGCGCCAGCAGAGTCAGAAAAGATGGAGGAGCCATCCAGCAGGAGGAAGTCTGAAAGGAAGACAGGTATGTATGATGAGGTGGGGGGGGGAGTATTAGTGACGTTCCATTTCCGGAAACGGAACATCACCAGATAACCAGAAAATGTCCCTGGGGCAGTTATGTCATGGTAAATATACATTTTTGATAAATTATGTAATTTAGAAAGTAGGCGGGGGAGGGTTTAGATTAGTGTAGGAATTATATTTTATCCCGGAAAACCCCTTAACATAAGATCTGCATATAATGCATACAGATTTTTGCTGTGAAGCCTGTCAATAAATCCACAATCAAATTTTTAAGGCACATGTAGACATATGTTTAGGCCACTTCATGAGTGCCTTTATATTTAACTCTTTTGTGTTTAAGCAATTTTATTGCAAAGGTAACCATTGATCTGTCATCATCACCATCACTATCTTATGGCTACGCTTGAAATGTCCTGTGTGCCACTCAGGTATAATACACACCAATCATTCAGGTATAACTCGAGATGCAGTAAATGTGTCGGGACAAGACTTCCCAACCCTGGTTTCGTCCACTTTGGCAAAAAGTAGTAAGTGGGTCATAGCACCAACAATGTGGTGCTTCTTTGTAGCAAAGAAAGGGACGTGCGCCAAAGAAACACCACTTCTACACCAAATCTGGCATAGATGGGTTAGTAGATTCCGCCCCACATGTGTACTATGTATTATAATGTACAGGACCTGCTAACAATAGAAAATTATGTATTTATCTGAGTAGCATGATTACATGATTGTTCACTGATAAGTTGTTAACATCTACTATATATTGATAACAACACCATTGCTTTTTGTAGATATTGCAGCTGATTGTGACTACAGCTACACTACACTTGCATTTATATGCACTGTACACAATATTTCTATGCATGCTACATTTACTAGACTAGAGAAAGACTAGAGTTAAAATGTGTAGGGACACTTGTCAGATTAGGCAAGGCTATCATTAAATGAAAGGTCATTGTAAAGTATTCCCTTCAAAGCTTCAGCAGCTGAAACACATGCACTGATTTATGAAGGGCGGCTGTTGTTTGTAAACTCCACAGAGCAAGAGCTGTTCACCACTATTTCCACATATTGCACCCACTGAATATTCTAGCCTTTATAGGGATCAGAGTAAACATACAGAGAATATGAGAATTTAAAGGGAGTCTGTCAGCAGGAAAATCAGTATTAAACTAATGACAGTACCTTGTAGAGTGACTTCTACACTTTCCATAAATGTATTTTTTAATTCTGCATTGGAGCTCCATTTTCATGAAAACCAGGGTTTTATTTGTATGCAAGTTAGCTGAAAAGGGCTTTAAGGGCATTTCTTCTCCTGCAAGGACTTCACACTCTGCTCTAGATAATCCCCTCTAACTGCACACAAAGTGTGACAAAAGTAGCAGATGTCACTCAAGCAGTGTGGGGTGGAGCTGAGTGGCAGTTAGGGGTGGTTATCTAGAGCACAGTGAAAAGTCCAAGCAGGAGAAGACATAACCTAAAGCCCCTTTCAGCTAATTTTCCTAAGAATAAAACACTGATTTTCATGAAGCTGCATGGCATATTAAGACAGACTCCCTTTAATTCTTTATTCCAAAAACTTGCAATGCTCCTGTACCTTAAAGGGGTTTTCCAGGCAAAAAAAACATTTTTGTATTTTATTTTTAAAAAAAGGCCTGTTAGTGCTATTAATGGGTTAATAAGTGCATCCAAATACCTTTAGCAGTATTTTGAGTGATTTCTGGGTTTCTCTGGAAGCTCCTGGTATTCTCTGCATCTGTTTACATGATGTAGCACCCTGCTATGTTATCCTGCAACTACCATGATGCATTGCTCTTCACTCAGATCCCCCTCTCACTCCCTCCTTCTCTCACACCCCCTCCGTTTCCCTAGCTAGCCTGCCCACTACTAGCCCTTCCTAACTAACTCAGCCCACTCCCCCCACCCCATCATACTTACCTGTCTTCCTGCCCTGTAGATAATTTTCTTCTGTGCCGCTGGCTCCTTGTTCTCTTGACTTTTGGCTCCTTTTCCTCTAAAAATCTGCTGGCGCCTGCGCAATAGAGCCGGGGGATGTTTAGTTTAGTGTTAAATTATCATTTTATCCTGGACAACACTTTTAAGAACAAATGTATTTTAACATGATGTTTTTATCCCTACCCTATATCAGACCAATATTGAAAGACAAATGTTTGTTTAATGAAAATTCTACAATTTTCCAGTATACTTTCTGTATCAATTCCTCACAGTTTTCTAGATCTTTGCTTGCTGTCATTTATTTTGCTTAGGTCCCTTGCAGACGGCCGTTGCCTAGGTCAGTGTGCTATCTGGGTTTTTCACACTGACCCATTCTTTTCTATCAGCCCATGTACATGACCGTGTATTACACGGTCCCATGTGCAGGTCGACAGTCCAGGTTGCAAAACTCAGGACAGGTCCTATTCCTGTCCGGTTTTGCGGACGTGCTTCCATGGCTCGTATTCATTGAATGAATGGGGCCACAGAATCACGGCCGGTGCACGGACAGCACACATTCAATCACGGCCATCGGCCAGCCCACAGCTGTCTGCAAGGGGGCTTTCATTCAGTGGATAAAAATCAGTCCATGGTCATGTGATGGACACACAGGTGCTCATTATAGTCACAGGACAGTAATCAGACATCTGCCTGGTCATGAGCTGTGAACCTGTGTGTTCATCACATGACCATGGACCGCAAGTAGGCAGAATTAACCCTTTCCCGACATCCACCGTAATAGTACGGTGGATGCCAGGTGCTTAAATATGGCGGCCGCTTGGGACCCATTACTGTGTCAGCTGGGAACCTGCAAAAGAAGTGCCATTTTTTTGCAATGCATTAGCATTGTAATACATTGTATTAGTAACCAGACCCCCTAGGGTTCAAGACCCCTAGGGGATCTAATAAATGCAAAAATAAATAAATAAATAAATAAAAAAATATATAAAAAATATTAAAACAACACATATAAAAGTAGTTAAATACTGTGAAACACGTACACATTAGGTATCCCTGTGTCCGAAAACACCCGGTCTACAAATCTATAAAAATATTTTTCCCGTATGGTAAACGCCGTAGCGGTAAAAAAAAATCAAAAGTGCCAAACCGCCGTTTTTTCAATGTTTTGCCTCTGAATTTGAATAAAAAGTGATCAAAGCAATAGTAATTCCCCAAAATGGTATAACTAAAAAGTACACCTGGTCCCGCAAAAAAAAGACGCCCTATGCATTCCCGTATACAGAAGTATAAAAAAGTTACGGGTGTCAAAATATGGCGACTTTTAAAAATATATATATTTTTGCACAGTTTTGGATTTTTTTAAGGGGGTAAAACGTAAATAAAACCATATAAATTTGGTATCCCCGGAATCGTACTGAAACATAGAATACAGATGACATGTCATTTTGGATGCACAGCGAACACTGTAAAAATGAAGCCCGTAAGAAAGTCGCACAAATGCACTTTTTCTACAAATCCACCGCATTCTGAATTTTTTTCCAGCTTCCCAGTACATTGTACAGAATAATAAATGGTAGCATCAAGAAAAAAAAATTTGTCCAAACATTTGGCAAACATTAAGACCTCATATGGCTCTGAGAACGGAAAAATAAAAAAGTTATTGGGTTTGGAAGGGGGGGAGTCAAAAATGAAAAATGTCACCGGTGGGAATGGGTTAATATATTACATTATAAATTATACATTATAAAATAAATATTTTTCCCATACAGTGAATGCCATAGTGGGAAAAAAAAAAGTTTTTTTTTTTGCTCTTTTGCCACTCATAAAAATTTTAATAAAAAGCAATCAAAACATCAGACATTACCTAAAATGGTAGAAACAAAAAGTACATCTGTACATCTGCCCTGCAAAAAAAGATGGCTTATGTAGTTGTACGTGAAAATATAAAAAAGTTACAGGTGTCTGAATATGGCAACTCCACAAAAATTTTTTTATTGCAAAGTTTTGTTTTTTAAGGGGTTAAAACGTAAAAAAAAAAAAAAAAACTATATTAATTTGGTATCCCCGGAATAATACCGACACACAGAATACAGGTGACATGTCATTTAGGCTGCACAGTGAGCGCCGTAAAAACATAGCCAGATTCCCAGTACATCGCACGGAATATTAAATGGTACCATTACAAAGTACAATTTGTCCCACTGAACGGCCAGTCATCATAGCCGCTGGGTCTCTGCTGTATAATACAATGTTCTTACTGAATACAGGCATTAACCTTCAAACATGAACGACGTCATTTTTGTGGCAGTATATGGACGCTGACAACGGAACAACGGTGACAGATGAGTATGAATTTTTTTTTTTTTTTTTTTTACTGCCCCAGCAGATTTAAACTTTAAAAGTTTTGCCTGGACAACCCCTTTAATAATTGCAGTTTTAAAAAAAAACAAAAAAAAGGGAAGAGGAGAGTATTATTGAAACTTTTAAATATGTTAAAAGATATAATTTAGGTTCAGGAGGAAAGTGTTAATAAATAAACTAAACACAAAAACGGGGGGGTACAATTTTCAATCAATTGGGAGAGAGGAATCACAAGCAATGTCAGGAAATATTATTTCACTGAAATAGTAGTTGAGGCTTGTAACAAACTTCTAGAAGATGTAGTTGGGCAAGAGGCAAAATGTAGGCCTCTATCTTAGGTCTCGGGCACTCAGATGAGGTACTAGTAGGCTGCATGGCTACTTAGTATGGAGCCACATGGTCACATCATCCATTCACTGTAAGGTTAATGTAATGCAGCCTTCAATGACTGGACAATGAGGTCAAACGGTCTTACGCTGCCCTGGACGTAACGTCACTGAGGCCAAGCATGTACACAAGTTCTGTGGGCGTAAGCAGAATTGCAGTCATAAGTATATTTAACTGTTTCAAATTGTACTATTTATTACAGGTTGGTGGAACTGTTCTTTGACTCTTGGATAACACATGCAAGGTCCCTTACCTTTTTTTTTTATTGATAAAAGAGCTGCTGTAAGGGATCTCAAGTGCTACTGTACATACCTCTCCTATTTTTATTCCAATATATCATCGCTCCTCAATGACTGCTGTATAGAAAAAACTTGTATATGTGACTAGCTATCAATTACAATAGCTGTAAAGTGCCAATAATAGAAAAGGGGTGCTTTATCCTTCTACCCTCTTTCGCATCTGTAGTTTTTTGATGAGACCTGTACTACTGTGTGGACAAGAGGCAAACTGTAAGCATCTATCTTATCATCCCATACATTTACATTACTTCATCACATTGTTGACTGTTTTGTGCCAAATATTTCAACCCAGGTCTAAGGGCTATTTTGGTAGCAATTACCGTACTCCTAATGCATATGATGATAAATGCATTTGAATCTTTTATGTCTAGTATTCTGGGACTCTTGTTCAATTTTGTAATTTTATATTTCACATAATCATTACCATCTCTTATACAATAAATTTCTATGCACATTTATTATGGTCTGTTTGCTCTGTTGTCTTTTAAAATGTAGAGAGGGTGATTAGGAGAATTTTATTAAAGAACCACTCCCACAAAAATATTTATTTTCTGGCCTGATAGAAGGGTACATAATGTAAATGGTAGTGAAGGTAATCGTCCTGTTGTACTGCATTTCTGCATTATTTACTCCCGTCTGGTTCTCATCTTTGACATGTGACAATCAGACTCTCTGAAACTTCTCATCTGTAGATAGGAAGTCAGTTTATCTATTCATTCCTATGAGAACCTTAACAGTCAGTCACATGATAAAGCTGAGGACCTAAAGGGTCACAAATATAGGTACATAATGTACCTTTCTAAGGGGCCAGAGAATAGAAATTTTTGTAGGAGTACTTCTTTAAAGAGGTTATGTCATCAGAGCTGTGGAGTAGGAAAAAAGTTACTGACTCTTATATCAAATACAATTATATATTACATGCTGATTGCATGTTTACTTCCTCCAATCTGTAAGGGCCGGTTCACATCTGCGTTCGCTTTCTGTACAGGGGAGTCCGCTTGGGGACCCCCAGAACGGAAGCCTATGTACAGAGAGAAGCGGTTTACATAAGGAAACCTGCGGACCCCATAGACCCGTGATGGCGAACCTATGGCACGCGTGCCAGACAGGGCACACAGAGCCCTCTCAGTTGGCACGCCCGCCGTCGCCATGATCGCTCACTAACGGGGAATCCGGTACGCAGGTGCGATGACGTCATTCATCAGTGACTGCGAACAGAAGAAGAAGGAGGACGCTCTTCGTGGGACTAGGTAAGTAACAAACTACTGTGTGGGGGCCTACTGTAGTGCATATACTACTGTGTGGGGGACACTGAAACATCTAATACTGTGTGGGGGACACTGAAGCATCTAATACTGTGTGGGGGACACTGAAGCATATACTACTGTATGGGGGACACTGTGAAGCATCTAATACTGCGTGGGGAACGCTGAAGCATATACTACTGTATGGGGGACACCGTGAAGCATATACTACTGTATGGGGGACACCATGAAGCATAAACTACTGTATAGTGGACACTGTGAAGTATATACTACTGTGTGGGGGCCCCACTGTGAAGCATATACTACTGTGTGGGGGGGGGCTTATTGTGAAGCATATAATGTGGGTGGGGGCCCAAAGTGGAGCATATAATACTGTGCGGGGGCCTCTGTGGAGCATATAATACTGTGCGGGGGCCATTCTGGAGCATATAATATTGTCTGGAGGCCACTTCGGAGTGAAATGTACTGTCTGGGGCCCTTCACAATTTATGTCACACGGTATCTGTTTTATAGCAGACATGTGATATTATTACAGGCTGTAATAACATTGCACGGTCACTATAAAATAGATCCTGGTTAACTTAAGGTTAAATTGCCGTGTTGGCACTTTGCGATAATTTAGTGGGTTTTGGGTTGCAGTTTGGGCACTCGGTCTCTAAAAGGTTTGCCATCACTGCCATAGACTATAATGGTGTCCGTGTGGTTTCCACACGAAACATGCGGAGAGAAAAGTGCTGCAAGCAGGACTTTCCTCTAGAAACATGTGGGAACCGAGCAGAAACCACATGGACCCCATTATAGTCTATGGGGTCCGCAGGTTTCCTGATGTAAACCGCTTCGCTATGTGTAAAGGCTTCCGTTTGGGGGGTCCCCAATCGGACTTCCCTGTACAGAAAGCGAACGCAGATGTGAACCGGCCCTAAGACATGAGCAATTCTCCACGAAAATGTGCAATAACCACTCGGATATGAGCAATTCTTCTCTAACTTTGCGATAATCCCTCAGTAACAAGCAATTTTCATCCAAGTATATTCAACCAAGCACATGACAATTCTCCTTCAATGATGCAATGACCCCTTATACGCGAGTAATTCAGAAACATTTCCCCACCTTCTTTGTTTGGATATTAAAATAAAGAAAAAACATGAAAAAATAAAAACAAGATATTAATAAAGCCCTATTTATCACTGAAATAAAGACGCAAAAACTACTTGAATAACCCAAAGGAAAAAATGTTATAGCCCTCAAAACTGCATGTATGAAAAACCCAAAAATGTGTCTGGTCTTGAACCAGGGAAAATAGCCTGGTCCTGAAGTGGTTAAAAATGCTTATATTCATGAGAAAACTCCTAGAAGGCCAAAATAAGCCATGTCCTCAAAAGGTTAATAGTATATACACACATGCTTTTGTAAAAAAAAAAAAAAAAAAGCATAAAGTAAACTCAACCTTATGGTGAGGTGACCAATCTTACAAACAGCCTCCTGCCCATTAAACTCCTTACAGCCACCATTGTGAATCAACTAATGAATGTCAGATTTTTTTTTTTTTTTTTTACATTTTTATGCCATAACATTCCCAGTAACCAATGGGTACAGCTTGTTATAACTACTTTCCATCTCCAGTGAAATATGGATGCAATAGATATGGATCCCCTGCATAACATCGCTTCTCCTGATAGGTGAAGCAAACACCAATCGTGTGGCCCTCACACTGTCTAAATGCCTGGCAATGCGCTGCATCCTGTACACTGTTGAAAGAAATGTAGGAACCCCATTTTACACAAGCGCTTTGTTTTAACTCAGCGCTTTGCAAATACGTGAATGTATCATGTAGTATGGACATATCGTGCCCTAATCCAGAATATAGCATACCAATAATGCACTGCCTATACTACCGACCTCTACACTTCCGCCAGACAGAGAAGACCAGCATCTTTCCTCAGCCTCCTAGGTTCTGGTCGTCACCCCAGCGGGGAAAGAACACGACGCCTAATTGGCTGTAATCAGCGGAAACAGAAAGACGCACAAGCCACGCCCCTAGGATCCAGTCGAATTTCTGACTGCGCAATGGCGGGAAAACCATAACGTCATCGTCTGAGGTAATTGAGGCTGATCTAGTGGAAGATAAAGTCACCGGATCTTTACGTTGTGAACCGAAGAAGCCGCGATTCCTAGTGAATCACAAAGGTAGTCTGTCCAAGAGACTCTATATAGGTGGAGAACTTATAGACTGTATACGTGGTACACCAAGTTTAGAAAGGATTTCTTAGAATAAAAAATTCCGATACTCATTCTGTTTGCCAGTTTCTTGGGTAACTGCCTTTGGTAAAGCTATGTGACAAATATTCTGTGTTTATTCTCTAGAACAGTGATGCCAACCCTTTAGAGACTGAGTGCCCAAACTGCAACCAAAAACCCATTAATTTATCCCAAAGTACCAACACAGCAATTTAACCTTAATACTGTGTGGATACACAATTGCAGACAATTACGGATCCGCAAAATACAGTTGTGTGAATGGGGCTTTACAGAGCTTTCAATGATACAAATAACTTTGTACTGAAAGGTACTAGTTTGCATTTGGTACTTTTGAACAATTAATGTTCACTATTCATATTGCACAGGATCTGTTTTATAGTGACCATACAATGTTATTACAGCTTGTGATAATATCACATATCTGCTATTAAACAGCTACTGTGTGATATAAATAGTGAAGGGCCCCCACGCCCCCCCGCCCAATGTGACCGAGACAAGCAGGTGGTTTGTCTCCCACAGAGACGCACGGGTCAAGAAAAGATATATATTACTACCAGTTTAGGCTTTTGGGTAAATGGCGCCACACACAGTTCGCAATATACACCCATGGTTGGCCACTGAATGACATTCCACGCCCAAGTACAATATATTCCACATTGGCCCCAGACACAGTACAATATACTCCACATTGGGGCCCAGTCGGTCCTTTCTTTTTGGCCGTCCTCCCTCCGGTACGGTGGGGTGCTTTGGCCCCCACATAGTACAATATACTCCACGCACATTGGCCCCCAGCACAGTACAGGGGGGGTTTATATACACACACAGTGGCCACCACATAATATGCTCCTATACTTAACTGCACTCCAACGAAGAGCAGCAGGGCACACCTTGCGATGGCTGCTGCTCTCTTCTTCCATCTCAAAGCAGGCAGGCTGACATGAATGATGGGGTCCCCTCCAGCATCATTCACATCGCCTGTGTCAGAGGACAGAGGTCACAGAAATACATTCAACATTAACTTTCTGTCAGCATTGGCTGTCCACAGCACGTGGCCCCCCACAGTCAATATACCCGTGGTGGCCCCCACGCAGTACAATATATCCCATTGACCCCACCAGTCAATATCTCCACATGGCCCCCATGTACAATGTGCTCACATTGGCACCTACAATATACACCACAGTGACCACCAGATAGCCGCACTCCCGGAGCAGCAGGGCGACCTCCTGCTCCATCTCGCGGGGGGAGTTCTCCCCTGGGACAGCTGTCACAACTTCTCGGTGTAGTGGTCCTTCCACACCGTTCAGGTGAGTGATTGGCACCTGAGAAGCCTGGCTAGCGGGGGATGGGCGCCCCCTCCCCGTGGTGGGGGGGGGGGGGGCCTGGCTAGGGCGATGGCGTGCGTGTCCACAGAGAGGGCTCAGAGTGCCCACTCTGTCACGCTTGCCATAGGTTCGCCACCACTGCCCTAGAGGTTTGTCACACAGTTTTCCCAGTAACATAAACCACATTTTATAGTACCAGACACATCAACATGTACAGGTTTTTTTTTTGGTGTTTTACTAATTTTGTGCAATATGAACACTTTTTTTGAAAAGAATAATTTGTTTTGTGTGGTCATGTTCTGAGAGTCGTAACTTTTTTCCTGAGGAGATCTGATGATACTATTCTGGCAAACATATGGCTTTTTTTATTGCGTTTTATTTTATTTTTGTGCAACGAGTTGATAAAAAATATGTACATGTTTATAACTGTGTTTTGTATATGTTTTAAATCTTTTATGTTTTTTTACCACATTTTTTTAAATCCTATTAGGGGACTAGATCTGATAGAATACACTGCAGTACATAATAGTAGACAACTCCTTAGATACCCTGTTTGCTGTTGACTATTTAACTTCCCGCTGGAGGAATTTTTTTATTTTCGTTTTTTTTTTCGATTCCCCATCTTCCAAACCCCATAACTTTTTTTGTTTTTCAATTCACAGAGCCATATGAGGGCTTAATATTTGCAGGAAAAACTGTTCTTCATAATGGTTCTATTTATTATTCTGTATAATGTACTGGGACGCTGGAAAAAAATTCAGAATGGGGTGGAATTGGAGAAAAAGTACATTCGTGCATCTTTCTTACGGTCTTCATTTTTACGGAGTTCACTCTGCAGCCAACTTGTCACCTGTATTCTATGTTTTGGTACGATTCCGGGGGATACCAAATTTATATGGTTTTATTTACATTTTAACCCCTTAACAAAAATCTAAAACTGTGCAAAAAAAAATAAAAAATTTTAACCACTATTTATGTCCGGAAGTGGCTCTCTTGTTCTGCAAGGACGTACCAGTACGTCCTTGCAGTTTTCAGCAGCTGCACGAAAGCGTGCAGCTGCAGAAACGGGAGCTGGCTGTAGCCTGAGCTTCCCTAAAGAAGGCAGGGAGTGTTTATTACTGTTCCTGCCTTCCTGATTGCTATGTACACAACACTCAATGAGGCTTCCCTCTGACCCGGCGGTCATGTGATCCGCCAGGATCAAAGTCTGTTAGAGCTGCTGGGTTCTACAGGACCCAGATCAGCTATGTATTTATGAGCAAGAGGCTGTATTCCTCCTGCAACTGGGGCTAAATGTATCAGCCCCAGTTACAGGAGAAATCAGCCTCCCGCACAAAAAAAAAAAAAAAATGTAAAAAACACAATGTAAAAAAATAAATAAAGAAAAAAAGTAGAAAAGTAAAAAATTAAAGTAAAATAATGAAAAAAATAAATGAAATAATACGGCAATAACACGCCCTTATTACACGTTGTAGACCGGGCATTTTTGGACACAGGAATACCTAATGTGTATGTGTTTCACAGTAATTTTTAACTTTTATATGTATTCTAGGGAAAGAGGGGTGATTTAAACTTTTAGTTTAGTTTTTGTTTTTTGTTTTTTTTTACATCTTTTATTAATTGCATTTATTAGACTCCCTAGGGGTCTTGAACCCCAGGGGGGCTGATCACTAATGCAATGCATTACAATGCACTGAAAAATATCGGCCATTGATATTTTAATACCATTTAATATTCTGCAAAAAAATAAAAAATTCTTGGAGTCACAAATTTTCTGACCCCAGTAACTTTTTTTTTTTCATTTTCCTGTGTACAGGGATGTCTTTTTTGCGGGGCCAGATGTACTTTTTTTTCCCGACTCTTAACCATATGGGAAAAATATTTTTATAAGTTTGAGGACTTTGGTGTTTTTGGACACTGAAATGTATGTGTTTCACATTATTTTTTAAAGCGGACCTTTTACGTCCTCATACACATGCGGTTTTATATACCGCTAGAAAGCCGATGCGCTGAATTCACTAGACTTGTACTGGGGGGGTGTTCCTCACAACTCAGCGTCATCGCTGGGCGGTAAGGAACGCCCTCTCTGACAGTACAGGGCTATGGAGTACTGTCAGTGGGGGCGTTCCTCACAGCCCAGCTAGACTGTCAGGAACGCACTTCTGACAGCGGGGAAACTAACGGCACCGATATCTCCAGCCCCGGGGCACATACTGGGAAAGCCGGCAGTGCGCTGAATTCAGAGAACTATTGGCTTTCTAGAGGTATACATACGTGGACAAAATTGTTGGTACCCCAAGTTTAATGAAAGAAAAACCCACAATGGTCACAGAAATAACTTGAATCTGACAAAAGTAATAATATATAAAAATTCTATGAAAATGAACAAATGAAAGTCAGACATTGCTTTTCAACCATGTTTCAACAGAATTTTTTTTAAAAAGAAAACTCATGAAAAAGGCCTGGACAGAAATGATGGTACCCCTGAAAATAATGTGACCAAAGGGACATGTTAAATCAAGGTGTGTCCACTAATTAGCATCACAGGTGTCTACAATCTTGTAATCAGTCAGTGGGCCTATACAGTGGGGAAAAAAAGTATTTAATCAGCCACCAATTGTGCAAGTTCTCTCGCTTAAAAAGATGAGAGAGGCCTGTAATTGACATCATAGGTAGACCTCAACTATGAGAGACAAAATGAGAAAACAAATCCAGAAAATCACATTGTCTGATTTTTAAAGAATTTATTTGCAAATTATGGTGGAAAATAAGTATTTGGTCACCTACTAACAAGCAAGATTTCTGGCTCTCACAGACCTGTAACTTCTTCTTTAAGAGGCTTCTCTGTCCTCCACTCATTACCTGTAGTAATGGCACCTGTTTGACATTGTTATCAGTATAAAAGACACCTGTCCACAACCTCAAACAGTGACACTCCAAACTCCACTATGGTGAAGACCAAAGAGCTGTGGAAGGACACCAGAAACAAAATTGTAGACCTGCACCAGGCTGGGAAGACTGAATCTGCAATAGGCAAGCAGCTTGGTGTGAAGAAATCAACTGTGGGAGCAATAATTTGAAAATGGAAGACATACAAGACCACTGATAATCTCCCTTGATCAGGGGCTCCATGCAAGATCTCACCCCATGGGGTCAAAATGATCACAAGAACGGTGCGCAAAAATCCCAGAACCACATGGTGGGACCTAGTGAATGACCTGCAGAAAGCTGGGACTAACGTAACAAAGGCTACCGTCAGTAACACACTATGCCGCCAGGGACTCAGATCCTGCAGTGCCAGACGTGTCCCCCTGCTTAAGCCAGTACATATCCAGGCCCGTCTGAAGTTTGCTAGAGAGCATTTGGATGTTCCAGAAGAGTAATGGGAGAATGTCATATGGTCAGATGAAACCAAAGTAGAACTGTTTGGTAGAAACATAACTCGTCGTGTTTGGAGGAGAGTGAATGCTGAGTTGCATCCAAAGAACATCATACCTACTGTGAAGCATGGGGGTGGCAACATCATGCTTTGGGGCTGTTTCTCTGCAAAGGGACCAGGACGACTGATCCGTGTACATGAGATTTTGAGTGCAAACCTCCTTTCATCAGCAAGGGCATTGAAGATGAAACGTGGCGGAGTCTTTCAGCATGACAATGATCCCAAGCACACCACCAGGGCAACGAAGGAGTGGCTTCGTAAGAAGTATTTCAAGCTCCTGGAGTGGCCTAGCCAGTCTTCAGATCTCAACCACATAGAAAACCTTTGGAGGGAGTTGAAAGCCCATGTTGCCCAGAGACAGCCCCAAAACATCACTGCTCTAGAGGAGATCTGCATGGAGGAATGGGCCACCATACCAGCAACAGTGTGTGCCAACCTTGTGAAGACTTAAAGAAAACATTTGACCTCTGTCATTGCCAACAAAGGATATATAACAAAGTATTGAGATGAACTTTTGTTATTGACCAAATACTTATTTTCCACCATAATTTACAAATAAATTCTTTAAAAATTTGATTTTCTGGATTTGTTTTCTCATTTTGTCTCTCATAGTTGAGGTCTACTTATGATGTCAATTACAGGCCTCTCTCATCTTTTTAAGTGGGAGAACTTGCACAATTGGTGGCTGACTAAATACTTTTTTTCCCCACTGTATATAGGGCTACAGATACTCACTGTGCTGTTTGGTGACATGGTGAGTACCACACTTAACATGGACCAGAGGAAGCGAAGGAAAGAGTTGTCTCAGGGGCTTAGAAACAAAATTATAGACAAGCATGTTAAAGGTAAAGGTTATAAGACCATCTCCAAGCAGCTTGATGTTCCTGTGACTACAGTTTCACGTTATTCAGAAATTTTAAGATCCATGGGACTGTAGCCAACCTCCCTGGACGTGGCCGCAGGAGGAAAATTCATGACTAATCAAAGAGAAGGATAATACGAATGGTAGCAAAAGAGCTCAGAAAAACTGCTAAAGAGATTAAAGGTGAACTTCAAGCTCAAGGAACATCAGTGTCAGATCGCACCATCCGTCGTTGTTTGAGCCAAAGTGGACTTCAAGGGAGACGACCAAGGAGGACCCCATTATTGAAGACAAATCATAAAAAAGTCAGATTGGAATTTACCAAACTACATGTTGACCAGTCACAAAGCTAGGAGAATGTCCTATGGACAGATGAGACAAAAAAATCAAAATTTTTGGCAAGGCACATCAGCTCTATGTTCACAGACTGAAAAATGAAGCATATCTTGAAAAGAACACTGTCCCTACTGTGAAACATGGAGGAGGCTCTGTTATGTTCTGGGGCTTCTTTGCTGCATCTGGCACAGGGTGTCTTGAATCTGTGCAGAGTACAATGAAATCTCAAGACTATCAAGGGATTCTAGAGAGAAATGTGCTGCCCAGTGTCAGAAAGCTTGGTCTCAGTTGCAGGTCATGGGTCTTGCAACAGGATAATGACCCAAAACACACAGCTAAAAACACCCAAAAATGGCTAAGAGGAAAACATTGGACTTTTCTGAAGTGGCCTTCTATGAGCCCTGACCTAAATCCTATTGAGCATCTTTAGAAGGAGGTGAAACATGCCGTCTGGAAAAGGCACCCTTCAAACCCGAGACAACTGGAGCAGTTTGCTTATGAGGAGTGGGCCAAAATACCTGTTGAGAGGTGCAGAAGTCTCATTGACAGTTACAGAAATCATTTGATTGCAGTGATTGCCTCAAAAGGTTGTACAATAAAATATTACGTTAAGGGTACCATCATTTCTGTCCAGGCTTGTCTCATGAGTTTTCTTTTTAAAAAAAATTCTGTTGAAGCATGGTTGAAAAGCAATGTCTGACTTTCATTTGTTCATTTTCATAGAATTGTTATATATTATTACTTTTGTCAGATTCAAGTTATTTCTGTGATCATTGTGGGTTTTTCTTTCATTAAACTTGGGGTACCAACAATTTTGTCCACGTGTGTATAAAACTGCATGTGCAGGAGGATGTGAAAGGTCCTCTCTAATATTTAAATGTCTTCTACAGTCATATGAAAAAGTTTGGGCACCCCTATTAATCTTAATAATTTTTAGTTCTAAATATTTGGGTGTTTGCAACAGCCATTTCAATTTGATATATCTAATAACTGATGGACTCAGTAATATTTCAGGATTGAAATGAGGTTTATTGTACTAACAGAAAATGTGCAATATGTATTAAACCAAAATTTGACCGGTGCAAAAGTATGGGCACCTCAACAGAAAAGTGACATTAATATTTAGTAGATCCTCCTTTTGCAAAAATAACAGCCTCTAGTCGCTTCCTGTAGCTTTTAATCAGTTCCTGGATCCTGGATGAAGGTATTTTTGACCATTCCTCTTTACAAAACAATTCCAGTTCAGTTAAGTTTGATGGTCGCCGAGCATGGACAGCCCGCTTCAAATTATCCCACAGATGTTCAATGATATTCAGGTCTGGGGACTGGGATGGCCATTCCAGAACATTGTAATTGTTCCTCTGCATGAATGCCTGAGTAGATTTGGAGCTGTGTTTTGGATCATTGTCTTGCTGAAATATCCATCCCCGGCGTAACTTCAAATTCGTCACTGATTCTTGTACATTATTCTCAAGAATCTGCTGATACTGAGTTGAATCCATGCGACCCTCAACTTTAACAAGATTCCCAGTGCCGGCATTGGCAACACAGCCCCAAAGCATGATGGAACCTCCACCAAATTTTACAGTGGGCAGCAAGTGTTTTTCTTGGAATGCTGTGTTTTTTGGACGCCATGTATAACGCCTTTTTGTATGACCAAACAACTCAATCTTTGTTTCATCAGTCCACAGGACCTTCTTCCAAAATGAAGCTGGCTTGTCCAAATGTGCTTTTGCGTACCTCAGGCGACTCTGTTTGTGGCGTGCTTTCAGAAACGGCTTCTTTCGCATCACTCTCCCATACAGCTTCTCCTTGTGCAAAGTGTGCTGTATTGTTGACTGATGCACAGTGACACCATCTGCAGCAAGATGATGCTGCAGCTCTTTGGAGGTGGTCTGTGGATTGTCCTTGACTGTTCTCACCATTCTTCTTCTCTGCCTTTCTGATATTTTTCTTGGCCTGCCACTTCTGGGCTTAACAAGAACTGTCCCTGTGGTCTTCCATTTCCTTACTATGTTCCTCACAGTGGAAACTGACAGGTTAAATCTCTGAGACAACTTTTTGTATCCTTCCCCTGAACAACTATGTTGAACAATCTTTGTTTTCAGATCATTTGAGAGTTGTTTTGAGGAGCCCATGATGCCACTCTTCAGAGGAGATTCAAATAGGAGAACAACTTGCAATTGGCCACCTTAAATACCTTTTCTCATGATTGGATACACCTGGCTATGAAGTTCAAAGCTCAGTGAGGTTACAAAACCAATTTTGTGCTTCAGTAAGTCAGTAAAAAGTAGTTAGGAGTACTCAAATCAATAAAATGATAAGGGTACCCAAATTTTTGCACCGGTCAAATTTTGGTTTAATGCATATTGCACATTTTCTGTTAGTACAATAAACCTCATTTCAATCCTGAAATATTACTGTGTCCATCAGTTATTAGATATATCAAATTGAAATGGCTGTTGCAAACACCCAAATATTTAGAACTAAAAATGATTAAGATTAATAGGGGTGCCCAAACTTTTTCATATGACTGTATGTTAAAGAGGGTGATATGTATTTTTATATCCTTACAAAAAATTATATTTTCTTTTTTTTTTCTACTGTAATTATTAGACCCCCTAGTGGTCTTGAACCCCAGGTGTCTAATCACTAATTCAATGCATTACAAAGCAAAATTTGCCTGTAATACAAATCAATACCAGATTAGACTGGGATGCTTCAATAGGCACCTGGCTATCATGAAAATGGATCATTGGCCCTGAATCTTGGCGATCCAAGGCAAAATGGTGCTGTCCATTGCGGGTCAAACCTGACCGAGGCATTTTGGAAGTTAATGCCCGCAATTACTGCCTGAGTGCCATATTTAAATACCTGACTGTACTAATGGATGTCTGAAATGGGTTGAAGAGAACCTCTTACCACCTCCACCAGATTCAAGTTTTTAGCATCTGTTAATATACTTTTTTCCTCTAGCCTCCACCATTCCCGAGTAACAAGCATAGGTAGTTTTGGTGCCTGATCTCCTATTTAAAGAGGACCTCTCACCACCGCAAACATGTCCAGCACTTTGCATAATTTAATAGGTGCTGCTCCACTGATTCCAGCACATTTGATTTTTTTTCTCTAGCCCCCACTATTCCCGAGCCATCAATGCTGTTAGTTTTGATGCTTGATATGCTATTTAGGCTCTGTACTGTCAGGAGGGCGGTGTCAGGGAGAAGCAGGCAAGGGTGGGATTCTGAGCTCTGACACTGGCTGCCTCTGATTAGAGCTCTGAAACATACCCTCTGCCTGACACCGCCATTCTGACATTACAGAGCTTAAATAGCACATCAGACACCAAGACTAACTGCACTTGTTGCTCGGGAACAGTGATTGACTACTGTAGAGAAAAAAAATCCAACTGTGCTGGAATCAGTGGATTGGCTCCTGTTCACAGATAATAAGACTTCAAATTGGTGGAGGTGGTGGAAGGTCCTCTTTAAGCTCTGTAATGTCAGAAGGGCAGTGTCAAGTCAGGAAGGGGGTGATTCCGAGCTCCAATCAGAGGCAGCCAATGTCAGAGTTCAGAATCTCATCCCTTGCCTAACACTGCCTCCCTGACAGTACAGAGTCTAAATAGCATATCAGGCACCAACAAAGAACAGCACTGTGTCAGGATTCTCCGGCTGCTGCACCTTTAACGTTGCCATGATAACCTGGGAAGCTTTTGCAGTTTCAGAGGCTTCCTGGCATGGTGCAGTTAGCAGCTAAGGAGGCCTATATAAGACCCTGCCCTCCAGACACAAGCTCCGACTAATTAGTTTACTACTCCTGGTTTGGCTTTGTTACCTGTTGTGTCTATTTGCTATTTACTGACCCCTTGGCTTGTTCTCAAATCTCCCTTTGTCTCCTGATTCTGCTTTGACGTGCCCGTTTGGTTTTGTGACCCTTGACTTGTTTCGCGGATTTGCATTTGTCTCCTGATTTGATCTCTTAAGTCCTCTCCTGATACAAACCCATGCTTCTACGACTTATCTCTTGTCTTCTCCACTGAGTATGTTATAGTGGATTTTGTTTTGGTTTATGCAGTGGTGCATTTATTATTGGTACATCTATCTGTTTGGTGGCAATACAGACTCCCAGATACAGTGCAATTCCAACCCCCCTCGCGGTGGGCTCTGGTGAAGGTGTCTGGGGATCTGCCTTGGCTTGCAGAAGTGTGTTAGTTTTAAATAGCTGTTTCTACTGCTCGCAGTAATCAGCCAGTCTCCCGCTATTACCTTTATTGTGGCCTTGCATCTTAACCATAACGCATTAATTGCTTGGGAACGGTGGGGCCGAGAGAAAAAATTCCTAGTGTGCCAGAGTCAGTGGAGGATCAATTATTAATTTATGTAAAAAGTTGGACTTGTTGGAGGTGGTAAAGTATTTTTAACAAGCTCCTCTTGATGTAGATGTGTACTGTATAGTGTATATAAACTTTGCACACCTGGACCTATTATTTTTGTATTGTGTTTTGATACATTTTTTTTAAACTCCTTAATGACGAAGGACGTACTATTTCATCCTGGACACCTGGTACTTGGCACAAATGGACACAGTAGTATGTCCTATGAGAGCCGCCTGCTCACTGACTGAGAGTGAGCCCCATCTGCACCCCCTGCAGCGAGGACAGGTGGTGCGTAAATTATTTTCTGCAACCCAGACCCTAGTGACCCAGGGCTGCTAGGAGCTCCCATTACCTGGTTGATCCTGCCGAGATGTGAGGAACTCGCATAGGCTGACTTCCTCTATAGCAGTGATGGTGAACCTATGGCACCCGTGCCAGAGAGGGCACGCAGAGTCCTCTCAGTTGGCACGCGCGCCATCGCCATGATCGCTCACTAACGGAGAATCCGGTCCAGGATTCCCCCTTAGTGAACGATCGCTTCTTTCAGCTGTATGTGCACATGCACATACACATACAACTGAAAACTGTCAGTGTAAATCGGTAAAGGCTACATACTGTACTCTGGAAGGACCTTCTGACGTCATAAGGTCACATGACAGGGTAGGCGTGTCTTTACTTGTAAGAAGGTCCTTCTACATGAAGAAAAGTTGTATCTTGAGCAGTGGAGGAACATGGAGAGATGTGGGGTGCAGGGTGTAGTATGGGGGGGAGAGATGTGGGCTGCAGGGTGTACTGTGGAGAGGAGAGATGTGAGGTGCAGGGTGTAGTGTGGGGGGAGAGATGCGGGGTGAGGGTTGTAGTGTGGGGGGAGAGATGTGGGGTGCAGGGTGTACTGTGGAGAGGAGAGATGTGGGGTGCAGGGTGTAGTGTGGGGGGAGAGATGAGGGGTGTAGTGTGGGGGGGATAGATGTGGGGTGCAGGGTATAGTGTGGGGGGAGATATGTGGGGTGCAGGGTGTAGTGTGGGGGGAGAGATGTGGAGTGCAGGGTGTATTGTGGGGGGAGAGATGTGGGGTGCAGGGTGTAGTGTGGGGGGAGAGATGTGGGGTGCATGGTGTACTGTGGGGGGAGAGATGTGGGGTGCAGGGTGTAATGTGGGGAGGAGAGATGTGGGTGTAGTGTGGGGGGAGAGATGTCAGGTGCAGAGTGTACTGTGGGGGGGAGAGATGTGGGGTGCAGGGTGTAGTGTGGGGGGAAAGATGTGGGGTGCATGGTGTACTGTGGGGGGGGGGAGAGATGGGTGCAGGGTGTACTGTGGGGGGAGAGATGTGGGGAGCAGGGTGTAGTGTGGGGGGAGAGATGTGGGGTGCAGGGTGTGCTTTGGGGGGAGAGATGTGGGGTGCAGGGTGTAGTGTGGGGGGAGAGATGTGGGGTGAGGGGTGTAGTGTGGGGAAGAGAGAGTGAGAGTGTGTGCCTCTTCAACATAATGGGCACTGAAATGGTCTATCTATCTGGAAAAATTGTAATTTTCACTTTTCATTATCAGCTGCGCATTCATTTCTGGAAATTTAATTAATGCAAACGCTCAAGGGTTATAAATGCTCGCTACACCTCTTGATAAATCCCTTAAGGGGTGTAGTTTCCAAAGTGGTGTCACAAGTCTGTGGATTCCATTTTACTGGCAATTCAGGGGCTCTGCAAAAGTGGCATGACATCCAAAAACCAAACTGTGCTCCAAAAACCAAAATAGCGCTCCTTCTCTTTGCCCGCCTGTGCCCAAACATCAGTTTATACCCACATATGGCATTAAGTACGTTATCCTGGGTACACCAGTGTCATACATGTGGGTATAAACTGCTGTTTGGGCACATAGCAGGGCGCAGATGTGAAGGAGCACAGATGCTTTTGGAGCACAGATTTAGATTCTTGGTTTGGAGCCATGTCACTATAAAATTGGGTCACTTCATAGGGCATTCCAATTTACTGGCATCTCCAGGGCTCTGCAAAAACAACATGGTGTCCAGAAAGTCCCTTTAAAACTGTACTCCAAAAGCTAAGAAGCCCACTGCTCCTTCCCTTCTGAGCCCTGCTGTATGCCCAAGCAGCAGTTCATGCCCATAGATACAACTTTTTTGTACCCTTGTAGCCCACTTAATAGTTTTAGTAGTGCGTGTCTCTAATGATACAAAGTGAGCACAACATATTGGGCACAGAAATGGCATATTTCTATAAAAAGTTCAATTTTCACTTTGTACTTTCTTTTGGGAAGCACTCTTGGGCTCAAAATGATAATACCCCTTGAGAAATTCCTTGAGGGGTGTAGTTTCTAAAATGGGTTCATTTTTGGGGGGTTTTCATTGTATTGGTACTTTAGGGCAAATGCGACATGGCACCTGAAAACTATTCCAGCAAAATCTTTTCAAATGCCTAGTGTCGCTCCTTCCCTTCCATGCACTGCCACGTGCCCAAACATCAGTTTACACCCACATGTGGGGTATTTCTGTGCATGTTCTCCTTTAACCCTTTGTATTGCCAAATGAAACAGATTCTTTGGATTCCGTGTAATAGAATAAAGTTATAGAGTAAAAACACTAGACTATCCCCAAATAGCTTAACATTTTATTAAGAAGAGTATAAGAAGATAGAAAAAGGTCTTACAACAAGGAAAAGTATTACAGATATTAGAAGGTATAATCAAACCTTGCAATACAGTAAGTATAGCAAGGTACGATCAAACTTAGTCAAACTGTGACTTAATCAAAACTTGTACTAAAGCAAGGTATATTCAACACTAGCAATAAAGCAAGGTATATTCAACACTAGCAATTAAAGCAAGGTATATTCAACACTAGCAATTAAAGCAAGGTATAGTCAACACTAGCAATTAAAGCAAGGTATATTCAACACTTACAATACAACAGGTATAGCAAGGTGATCAAATCAAATACTTACAACACTGCCAGGATTCATAGAGGAGTTCTGATAAGAGTATCTGTAGGAAGCATCACTCAGCCATGTGGCAGCATGCAGCATCAACAGGCGTCCCCAAGGATCTGCCCTCAAGAAAATGCAACATAATGCTGGGGGAAGTTTCCCATCATATACCCTTTGTGTATGTCATACTGTGGGCGGTTACAGAAGTGATACACCTCTGTAAGCCCTTTACTCTTATCCAAGCTCATATTCATGTGGAAGGGGCCAATTTCCATTTGAATATGTCTTGTGACATATATGCTTCAAACAGAGTTGCTCCTTTGATATAATTAGTATGGACATGTAAATATAACCTGTTGATCTGGTTGGTATAGATATAGATATCACCTTAAACAGTGTCCTGGGATCTAATTAGTATGTACATATAGATATCACTTTAAACAGCATCCTGTGATCTAATTAGCATGTACATATAGATATCACTTTAAACAGCATCCTGTGATCTAATTAGCATGTACATATAGATATCACTTTAAACAGCATCCTGTGATCTAATTAGCATGTACATATAGATATCACTTTAAACAGCGTCCTGTGATCTAATCAGTATGGATATGTAAATCTCAGTACAGGTACTGGGTTCAAATTAAGGTTACTTATGGCCTGGCTATCATAAACATTTTGTCATAAGCAGCCATTTTGTCAAGGGCTGCTATTTTGCAATACACCCTTTGTGAATGTGTTGATTTTAGGGCTAAATGAACATATTAAAAAAATGAAATGTCTAAATATCACCTCCATATTCTTTTAATTCCCGTGAAATGCTTAAAGGGTTAACAAACTTCCCAAATGCTGTTTTGAATTACTTTAGGAGTTCAGTTTTGAAAAGGGGGTGATTTATGGGGGTTTCTAATATATTTAGGTCTTTATAATCCCCTTCAGAACTGAAGTGGTCCCTAAGAAATTAGTTTGGGAAATTTTCTTGTAAATCTGGAAAATCGCTGTTATACTTGTAAGCCTTCAAATGCCCAAAATAAATTACAGGACGATTAAAACTTGATGTCAATATAAAGCAGAGATATGGTAGATAATATGTATTAATGTATTTGGGTGGTATGACTTTATGTCTGATAAGAAGAGCATTTCACATTTTGAAAATTGTGATTTCCACCCCCCCCCCCCCGCCCTCAAATTTCCATCAAATTTCCTATTTTTTTTTTTTTTTTTTTATAAATAAATACAAAAATTTTGACCATTGCTTATCACTGACATGAACTACAATGGATCATGAAATAACAATCTAAAAATTACTTGTGTAAGTTAAAGTGTCTCAAAGTTATTGCCATATAAAGAGACATATGTCAGTTTTGAATAATGTCCTTAACCCCTTAACGACATTGGACGTACTATTAAGTCCTGTGCGCTTGGTACTTAGCGCAACAGGGCGTACTAATACGCCCTGGGGCGGCCGCCCGCTCACTATCTGAGCGGGCGGCATCGGGACCGGGTGTTAGCTGTAACTGACAGCTAACACCCTGCTCCATATCCCCCCGGTCGGAACTGAGTTCCGATCCGAGGTTTTAACCCCTTGGATGCCGCGGTCAAACATGACCGCGGCATCCACGGGGTTCCGCTATGTTGCCGCTCCAATCGGCACCCCCCGCGGCGAGATCGGGGGGTGCCGATACCTATAACCTGCAGCCCGGGGTCTGCTCAGTGACCCCAGGCTGCCTGGAGACCCCACTACCTGGTTGATCCTGCCGAGACCTGCGGAAGTGAGGCTATGCGTCTGCATAGCCTCACTTCCTGTATAGACTGCAAGACACTTGTAAGCTCGTGTCTTGCAGTCTACAGTGCTGAGCCAGCAATCAAAGCATTGCTGGCTCAGGTGTCCTAATGGGACACATGAAAAAGTAAAAAAAAAGTGAAAAAAAATAAAATAAAGTGTTCTAAAAAAATTAATAAAAGAATAAAGCCCCAAAAATTCCCTTTTGCTATATAAAATGAATTATATAAAAAAAAAACCTAAAAATTAATAAAAACAATGCATATTTGGTATCACCGCGTCCGTAACAATCTGTACAATAAAACTGAAACAATATTTAATGTACACGGTGAACGTCGGAGAAAAAAAAACCGGAAAAAACTCGCCAAATGTAATGATTTTTTGCCATCTCACCTTACAAAATATGCCATAAAAAGTGATCAAAAAGTCATATGTACCCCAAAACAGTACCAATAAAAAGCACAGGTTGTCCCGCAAAAAATAAGCCCTAAACCAACTCTGTAAACCGTAAAATAAAAATGTTACGCATCTCAGAAGATGGCGATGCAAAAACAATTAATTTATGTCCCCAAATGGGGTTTTGTTCTGCAAAATTAGTATCGCATAAAAAAAACAGTATAAATGAGGTATCTCCGTAATCGTACCGACCCGTTAAAAAAAAAAAAATAACATGTTACTTATGCTTTATGCTGCATGGTGAAAAATTTCAAAGGTAAAACGCAGTGTCAGAATTGATGGGGTATTTTTTAATCCACCAAGAAAGAGTTAATAAAATTTATTCAATAGGTTATAGGCGCCCAAAGATGATGTCATTACAGAATACATCTCACCCGGCAAACAACAAGCCCTCATATGGCTACATCACCAGAGAAATAAAGAAAATATAGCTCGTACAATGTGAAGGCAAAAACCCCAAAAATCGCCAAATCATTAGAACATAACTGGCTGCGTCAGGAAGGGAATGTATAAGCTGTGTGAGCAGATATCAGGGGACACCCCAGATTTAGAGCTTATGAGGGAAAATAAACCAGAAGTGACCCCCAGAGTGACCTCCCCAATAATAGGAACTACTGGGGAAATAGTAGGGAATTTGGTGTTCCCAATGCACTCCGCACAGCTTACATATTCACTTTTCCCCATCCGCTGTGCATTCACGTCTGGGATACTAATGCTTACTACACCCCTTGATAAATTCTTTGAGGGGTGCAGTTTTCAAAATGGGGTCACTCCTTTGGGGAATCCACTTTTCTGGTACATTAGAGGCTCTGCAAACATGACATGGCATCCAGATCCCAAACATCTGAATCTGCACTCCAAAAGCCACATAGCGCTCCTTCTCTTCTGCGCCCTGCTGTGTGCCCAAACTGCAGTTTATGCCCACATGTATGACACTGGTGTACCCAGGATAATGTACTTAATGTCATATGTGGGTATAAACTGCTGTATGGACACAGCTGGGCACAGAATGGAAGGAGCGCTATTTGGTTTTTGGAGCACAGGCTTGGACGGTTTGGTTTTTGGACGCCATTGCACTTTTGCAGAGCTGAAACGCCAGTAAAGTGGAATCCCCTGACATGTTACCCCATTTTGGAAACTACACCCCTGAAGGAATTTATCCAGGGGTACAGTGAACATTTTTAACCCCCAAGTGTTGCTATAATTTATTATCCATAAATGAATACGCAGCTGATTGTGAAAGGTGAAAATGACAATTTATCCAGGATTACGCCATTTCAGTGCGTAATATGTTGTGCCCGGCTTGTATCAGAGATGAACGCTCCAAAAGCTGTTGTGCCCGGGATTCCCGCTTCACAGTTTTTGGAGTGTGTGTCTCTGCAGACATAAGCTGGGCACAACATATCGGGCACTGAAATGGCGTATCTATGGAAAAATGTTATTTTTAACTTTTCATTATCATCTGTGCATTCATTTCTGGAAATTAAAAGAATGCAACACTTAAGGGTTAATAATGCTCTCTACACCACTTGATAAATCCCTTGAAGGGTGTAGTTTCCAAAATGGGGTCACAAGTCTGTGGATTCCACTTTACTGGCAATTCTTGGGCTCTGCAAAAGTGGCATGGTGTCCAAAAACCAAACTGGCTCTAAAAACCAAAATAGCGCTCCTTCCCTTCTGTGCCCGGCTGTGCCCAAACAGCAGTTTATACCCACATATGGCATTGTTAAGTACGGTCTCCTGGGTACACCAGTGTCATACATGTGGGCATAAACTGTCATTTGGGCACACAGCAGGGTGCAGATGTGAAGGAGCGCTATGTGCTTTTGGAGCGCAGATTTAGATTGTTGGTTTTTGGATGCCATGTCACATTTGCAGAGACCCTAAAATCGCCCCTACAAAATGGGGGTCACTTCTTGGGGAATTCCAGTTTACTGGCACCTCCAGGGCTCTGCAAAAACAACATGGCGACCAGAAAGTCCCTCTAAATCTGTACTCCAAAAGCTAAAAAAACACAGTGCTCCTTCCCTTCTGAGCCCTGCTGTGTTCCCAAGCAGCAGTCCCAAGCAGCAGTTTACACCCACATATATAATTTTTTTTTCCCCTGGGATAGCCCACTTAATAGTTTTAGGAGCTCATGTCTCTGATGCCACAAAGTGGCCGCAACATATTCTGAAATTGGATATTTCTTCAAAAACTTCAATTTTCACTTTGTACATTAATTTTTGGGAAGCATTTTTAGGCTCAAAATGATAATACCCCTTGATACATTCCTTGGGGGGTGTAGTTTCTAAAATGGGGTCCCTTTTGAGGGGTTTCCATTGTATTGGTACTTTAGGCGCTCTGCAAATGCGACATGGCGCCTGAAAACTATTCTAGCCACATCTGCCCTCCTAAAGCTAAATAGCGCTCTTTCCATTCTGAGCCCCACCATGTACCCCTACAGCAGTTTATGACCGCATATGGGGCATTTCTGTGTTCAGAAGAACTTGTGTAACAAACTGTGGGGTGTTTTTTCTTCTTTAACCACTTGCAAAAATTAAAAATATGCCGCTAAATGGACAGTTTATTGGAAAAAAAGTAATTTTTCATGTTTACGTCCCAATGATGATAAAATCTGTGAAACAGCTGTGAGGTCAAAATGCTCACTGTACCCCTAGATAAATTCTATGAGGGGTGTAATTTCCAAAATGGGGTCCCTTTTGAGGGGTTTCCATTGTATTGGTACTGTAGGGGCTCTGCAAATGCGACATGGCACCCGAAAACTATTCCAGCAAATTCTGCCCTCCAAAAGCTAAATAGCGCTCTTTCCATTCTGAGCCCCACCATGTACCCATACAGCAGATTACAACCACATATGGGGCATTTCTGTGTTCAGGAGAAATTGTGTAACAAACTTTGGGGAGCTTTTTCTCCTTTGTCCTCTTGTGAAAATGAAAAATTTGGGGCTAAATTGACAGTTTATTGGAAAAAAAGAAATTTTTCATTTTCATGTCCCAATGTTAATAAAATCTGTGAAACAGCTGTGGGTTAAAAATGCTCACTATACCCCTTGACATGTTCTGTGAGGGGTGTGGTTTCCAAAATGGGGTCACTTTTAGGGGGTTTCCACTGTTTTGGTACTTTGGGGGCTCTGCAAATGCAACATGGCACCTGAAAACTATTCCAGCAAAATCTGCCCTACAAAAGCAAAATAGCGCTCTTTCCATTCTGAGCCCCACCATGTACCCATTCAGCAGTTTATGACCACATATGGGGCATTGCTGTGTTCAGGAGAAATTGTTTAACAAACTATGGGGTCCTTTTTCTCCTTTAACCCCTTGTGAAAATGAAAACTTTGGGGATAAAGTGACGTTTTAGTAATTTTTCATTTATACATCCCAGTGTTAGTAAAATCTGTGAAACAGCTGTGGGGTCAAAATGCTCACTATACCCATTGATGAGTTCTGTGAGGGGTGTAGTTTCCAAAATGGGGTCACTTATAGGGGGTTTCCATTGTTTTGGTACTTTGGGGGCTCTTCAAATGCAACATGGCACCTGAAAACTATTCCAGCAAAATCTGCTTTTCAAACGTCCAGTGTCGCTCCTTCCCTTCTGTGCACTGCCGAATGCCCAAACATCAATTTACACCCACATGTGGGGTATTTCTGTGCTCGGGAGAAATTGTATAATAAACTGGGAGATGCATTTTCTCCTTTAACCCTTTGTGAATGTGTTAAATTTAGGGCTAAATGAAGGGATTAGTGGAAAAAAATGAAATGTCTAAATTTCACCTCGATATCGTTTTAATTCTTGTGAAATGCTTAAAGGGTTATCAAACTTCCCAAATGCTGTTTTGAATTATTTCAGGGGTGCAGTTTTGAAAATGGGGTGATTTATGGGGGTTTCTAATATATAGGCCTTTATAATCCCCTTCAGAACTGAAGTGGTCCCTAAAAAATTAGTTTGGGAAATTTTCTTGTAAATCTGGAAAATCGCTGTTACACTTGTAAGCCTTTTAACATCCAAAATAAATTAAAGGACGATTAAAAGATGATGTCAATATAAAGCAGAGATATGGTAGATAATATTTATTAATGTATTTGGGTGGTATGACTATCTGTCTGAAAAGCAGAGACTTTCACATTTTGAAAATTGCGAATTTTTTTTTCCAAATTTCCATCAAATATCCTATTTTTTATAAATAAATACAAAAATATTGATTAGTGTTTACCACTAACATGAAGTACAATGTGTCACAAGAAAACAATCTCAAAATCACTTGAGTAAGTTAAAGTTCTTGCCACATAAAGAGACACATGTCAGTTTTGTAAAACAAGGCCTGGTCCTTAACGCACTTTTGGGCTGTGTCCTTAAGGGGTTAAAGGGATTCTGTCATTAGAAAATGACCTTTTGAAGTAATGGCATGTTGAAATAGCCTTTAAAAAGGCTATTCTACTCCTACCTTCCATTCTCTTCTGCTCCCTACCGTTTCTGTAAATATCCAGTTCTTGTGATATGCAAATTAAGTTCAGGGAGCACAGGGGGCGTTCCCCCTGTCCTCCGAGCACACCTGCGTCATCACCTCTCGCGTTCATTCTCTTCATGCCCCTCACATCTTCTCCTGATCTTCTGCCTTGCATAGGCATCCGACACTGCGCTATGCGCGGTAGAAATCCTGCGCATGCGCAGTCGGCTCTGCCACTTCATGTTCGGACAGAGCCAACTGCGCATGCTTCGTCTGCCATTTTGCGGTGGAAATGCATTGCGATTTTTCCTGCAGCGCTTTTCACAGCCAGGAAGCCTCTGCGGACTTTCTGCTTCAATTATACCTATAGGGAAACTGCCGGCATTTTTTAAGCCACGTGGGGCCCCGTCCTAAAGGGAGTCTGTTACCAGGACCCAGCATATCCACCCAGCCCTGAAGAAAGATAGGGTCATTTGAATCAAATGGTGTTTTCCCCTTGTGAATCAGTGCTGAGATTTTACTGTTTTTGTCAATATTCAGATGTGCTGCAGGTGAGCAGGGTGCCATTGCTTTTTTGCATACTGACAATAACAGCAATATCTCGATCATAACCTATCTACCCACTTGGCTGGGTTCTGTTGACAGACTCCCTTTTTGTAGGACTTGTCATCAGGTTTTAAAAGCCCTGACTATTTTGGTGTCTTTTTTTTTTTATCCATTTAATATCCATTCAGCCATTCCAAAAATATAAGCCCCTTTTAGTGTTCATGCAGATTGGGGTATACTATTTGGGTGGAAACACTGTGGATTCTTTGGGAGTAGAGTCTGTGTGTGCTATATGTCATGCAGTGTTACCGCCCACTTGGCTAGTATACCATAATCTGAATCTCACTAATTGGTTTCAATGGCTGAACAGATTTGGATAAACAAAATACAAAAATACTCAGGGTGACAGCTCCTATCAGTATGTCATTGGTCTTTTCAGACCTGGTGATGACTAGTCCTCAATAAACCATGTGTTACGCTAGGTTCACACCTGCGTTCGGGTTTACATTCATGAGGTCCACTTGGAGACTCCACGGATGGAAACCCTATCCGCTTAAAAAGCGGTTACCTTCGGAAACCTGCGGACCCCATAGACTATAATTGGGTCTGCTGGGTTTCTGCCCAATTTCCACCCGAAAAATGCGGAGAGAAAAGTCCTGCTTTTTCTCTCCACCTATTTTAAGCGGAATAGGGGACAGAGTCCCCAAACGCTAGTGTGAACCTAGCATAAGTCATTCAACATGAGCATAAAGAATTTTGCTTTGTGAACATAAACATTTTCATTTATTTTGATATATGGTTTCATAATTACGGGTTTGTTTTATTTACAGATTGTATTCTTTACCTAACGATGCCTGTTAATGAAGATATGAAGGTATTATACAGCAAGAGATGAGTAATTGCTGATGATTCACAGCAAATATGGTAAAAGTGGTAATGTGGCCCTTTTTGCTTATTAGTTGGAAGCACGCATTGACCATGCCTTAAGAAGAAATGAATTCCATTCCCTTGAAGGATTTCTACAGAACGAGATCAGTTCTCAAAGATGCAACAAGGATTTACTTCTGAAACTTGACCAGCTGGTTTCCAGGGTATCTGTTCTTATACAGATTTTTTAGTAGTTTTAGTTGTCTACTCACAGTGTCTTTCCTTAAACTGTTTCACAGTGTGACATCTTTTTTAAGGATATATTGCTGTGTAAACAGGAGGTCTCTCTCTGCAGATTCTATTTGGAAATATCATCAAAGTCCCCCTGTTCTCCTGCTTTGGCTTTTCTGCATTTATGAGTTATACACTCCCCTCTGGTGTCGTGAGACTCGGACACTTACAGCAGTGCTGCAAATTTACTAATGTTGTCTAAGGCTAAGACCCCACGTAGCGGACTTTCTGCTTCAATTATACCTATAGGGAAACCACCACCGTTTCCTTAGGTATAATTGACATGCTGCGATTTCCAAAACCGCAACGGCTTTGGAAATCGCAGCATTTCCACTGCGCATATTTTTCTGCAATGTGTGGATGGGATTCGCTAGGCACTGTAAAACGCTGTGGTTTTTGCAGCTGCGTTTGTGCCACGGGGGGCCCCCGATCAGACAGTGCAAACTTGGAGTAGACAGTGTTAGACTGCACCACATTTACCTAAGTGCCTAATGTTGTTTTAGAAATCTATTTTAGGCTAAGGTCCCACGTGGCGTCCCACAACCAAAAAGCGCTGCAGATAAAACCGCGGAGGGAACGCATTGCGGTTCTTTCCGCAGCACTTTAGACAGAAAGTTCCTCTGCGGACTTTCTGTTTCAATTGTACCTATGTGTCCGCAGCACGGTTTTTACCGCAAGTAGGCATGGGATTCGCTAGAATCCCATCCACTTTGCTCTGACTGTAAAACGCCGCGATTTTGCCGTGTGGGGCCATGGCCTTACAGATTTGTTATAAATTATTAAACTGTCTAGTCTAACTTTACACCTCCTATTAGTTGGCGTAGTTTCCACCAGAAAATTGTCCACACCCAGTTTCCCCAAAGCCATGCACCTGAGTGTGCAAGTTGTAAAAATGTCTTAAACACTGATGAATGTCATACAAGTCTTGACAATTCAGACAGTTTTTTTCCCCCCAGAATTGGCACATTTTTATGGACAGGAAGTCAGTTTCTTTGATCATTTTTATGGAGCTCACTTCCAGACTGTCATAGGAATGAATAAACACAAGTAGTCAGAGTGTTGGTCCCATGATGTAGCTGAGTATCAAAAGAGAGTGAACAACTCTCAAATACAGCCATCGGTAGGTAGATTACCTTTACAACAATGTACATCAAGTACCCTTCTAACAGAGAATAAGAGTTTTTGTGGGAGTGTTACTTTAAGTTGGATTGCACATTAATATAGTATATTCTTTTGTTAACGTACTGGTACAGTGCCTTGCGAAAGTATTCGGCCCCCTTGAACTTTTCAACCTTTTGCCACATTTCAGGCTTCAAACGTAAGGATATAAAATTTTAATTTTTTTGGTGAAGAATCAACAAGTGGGACACAATTGTGAAGTGGAACAAAATTTATTGGATATTTTAAACTTTTGTAAAAAATAAAAAACTGAAAAGTGGGGCGTGCCAAATTATTCGGCCCCCTTAAGTTAATACTTTGTAGCGCCACCTTTTGCTGCGATTACAGCTGCAAGTCGCTTGGGGTATGTCTCTATCAGTTTTGCACATCGAGAGACTGAAATTCTTGCCCATTCTTCCTTGGAACAGCTGGAGCTCAGTGAGGTTGGATGGAGAGCGTTTTCAGCTCTTTCCACAGATTCTCGATTGGATTCAGGTCTGGACTTTGACTTGGCCATTCTAACACCTGGATATGTTTATTTGTGAACCATTCCATTGTAGATTTTGCTTTATGTTTGGGATCATTGTCTTGTTGGAAGATAAATCTCCGTCCCAGTCTCAGGTCTTTTGCGGACTCCAACAGGTTTTCTTTCAGAATGGTCCTGTATTTGGCTCCATCCATCTTCTCATCAATTTTAACCATCTTTCCTGTCCCTGCTAAAGAAAAGCAGGCCCAAACCATGATGCTGCCACCACCATGTTTGACAGTGGGGATGGTGTGTTCAGGGGAGCTGTGTTGCTTTTACACCAAACATATCGTTTTGCATTGTGGCCAAAAAGTTCGATTTTGGTTTCATCTGACCAGAGCACCTTCTTCCACATGTTTGGTGTGTCTCCCAGGTGGCTTGTGGCAAACTTTAAACGAGACTTTTTATGGACATCTTTGAGAAATGTCTTTCTTCTTGCTACTCTTCCATAAAGGCCAGATTTGTGCAGTGCACGACTGATTGTTGTCCTATGGACAGATTCTCCCACCTCAGCTGTAGATCTCTGCAGTTCATCCAGAGTGATCATGGGCCTCTTGGCTGCATCTCTGATCAGTCTTCTCCTTGTTTGAGATGAAAGTTTAGAGGGACGGCCGGGTCTTGGTAGATTTGCAGTGGTCTGATACTCCTTCCATTTCAATATGATCGCTTGCACAGTGCTCCTTGGGATGTTTAAAGTTTGGGAAATCTTTTTGTATCCAAATCCGGCTTTAAACTTCACAGTATCACGGACCTGCCTGGTGTGTTCCTTGGTCTTCATGATGCTCTCTGCGCTTTAAACAGAACCCTGAGACTATCACAGAGCAGGTGCATTTATATGGAGACTTGATTACACACAGGTGGATTATATTTATCATCATCAGTCATTTAGGACAACATTGGATCATTCAGAGATCCTCACTGAACTTCTGGAGTGAGTTTGCTGCACTGAAAGTAAAGGGACCAAATAATATTGCACGCCCCACTTTTCAGTTTTTTATTTTTACAAAAGTTTAAAATAACCAATAAATTTTGTTCCACTTCACGATTGTGTCCCACTTCACCATTCTTTACAAAAAAAATTTAATTTTATATCCTTATGTTGGAAGTCTGAAATGTGACAAAAGGTTGAAAAGTTCAAGGGGGCCGAATACGTTTGCAAGGCACTGTATGTCATTTCCATGTGATCAACCAGTGGAGGACACCTGTGATAAACAGCAAGCCTGAAGCCTATTATCCCTTTTAATCACTTGACCAGATCTCACTATCTTCAGGCCTTGTGGCATGATGTTCTGTCTTGTGATCATGTGACCTGCACATCATGTAGCCACGCCTCTTTTAGGTAGAGCCGTCATTTAGGAAAGCCTAGTTTAACTTTATCCTTTTTAGTCTTATCTACTAGATGGATGGAGCTGGTGCGACTGTATAGAGTGAACACTCCCATAACTGCCCTTGTTCTTCCTCCAGATGGAGCATGCATCCATTATTTTTATTGCGTTCTCCTTTGACTCACCCAATACAGAGTTCATTCAGTCTGCAGGTAAAAATGTCACTGCTGTGCTGAAAACTCCTGTACTGATCAAACCTGACCTGGGAAATCCCGTTCCTATGACATTACATGGAAAAGGTGTTGGCAGGTAGAAATCTCTAATAAAGTAGGACCTTCAAGCTGTCACATATGTTTTTTGAGCTCATGTAAAGTAATTTAATGATATATTTTTATATTTTTACTTCTATTCTACCCTTTGAGTCATATGGAATAAAGTTGATTTGATGGGATAAACTTTATTTTTAGTTGAAAAAATTACAAGAACTTTTGGAACTTTTTTATACCTGTTTGAGACCTTGTTCACACTTGATGATTTTAGGTCTTTATTTTAAGCAAACCCTAAAGTGGGGTAGTATTTTGTGCTATATTCAAATGCATTAGATTTGTAGCAGAAATTTCTGCAATTGAAAAATCTGTTCATTTTTTTGAGATTGGACTGTTCCTGCATGTGCATGTGAAATTTATAAAAACCTGTTCAGATTTATGGGACTGTTTTCAGCACAGTATTTCAGACAGTTTTTAGTTACAAAACTGCTGCGTGTATATTTGCATACTTGTGCATATTAGTATACATTCGGGCAGATTTATTAAGACTAGCTCCGGCCTCTTCATAAATCAGACGCATTTCCATGCGCCAGAATGGATATCTACACCAGTCAGGAACTTATGTAGCTTTCCATATTAACTGAAGGCAGAAAACTAGAGTGAACTATTATGAATGTCACACCATGGTGTCACTAGCATGCCCACATTTACACAGTGTGGCGACCTGGGAGCAGAATGGGGGTTGTGGTGCACGTTTTGGTGCAATAAAGGGACTTGCGCCACCATATGCCAGTTTTTTTGCTAAAATTCCCCCATTATTCTTGTCCTCCTTTTTGTTTTGAGATTTGCTTGCAAATTATGGATGCTGAAGCAAAAATTACATACTGAAATTTTGCAGTAGGTAAGGGGTGCAGCTTGTATATGTATGCTATGTATGCTGCTCAACTCTGGTTTATATTTATTAAGCTTATTATATGCACCTTCAGTTATTTTACTTGTAAGGGATTCTGTACATTTGTGGTATATCATACACATCTTTACTTACATTGCTCCAGTTTCCATTTTCTTGGCACTGTTAATTTTTAGATAATAAATCATGACATATATGGGTGAGTTCACTCCTGCACTTGAGTCCGTCTGCTGCCAATCCGAGTGAAAATCTCGGGAAACAGGATCAGCATCGGATTCCGACAGGTTAGCGACACATTGGTTAAAAACCCATTAATTTGAATGGGTTTTTAAAGCAATGCGTGGGTGTGCGCCTACACCATCTGCGCCGCGAATCCACTTTTTTTCGTCGGAAACAAAGTTGGACATGCAGGACTTCGAGTCCGATGAAAAAAAAAACAGCTTTGCAGCGCAGAGGGTGTAAGCGCACACCCGCGCATTGCTTTAAAAACCCATTCAAATGAATGGGTTTTTAACCAATGTGTCGCTAACCTGTCAGTATCCAATGCCTATCCTGTTTCCCAAGATTTTCACTCTGATTGGCAGCAGACGGACTCAAGCGCAGGTGTGAACCCACCCTATATTATTTATTTAGCACTTTCATGCAATCGTTTATGCTTTTTTCAGGAACTGGATAGGAAAGCTATAAGGAATGTGTCACTATTGCTGAATGTTATTTCTAAGTGTTCCAAATGTACAACTTCCAGTGGTGAAGAATGGCTTACAACAGCGATCAATCAGGGACTTGTTGAAAAGATAAGTGTTTTATTGACTTATTTGCTGCTGTTATATCTAGCCAGTTATATCTAATATTCTAATATGTCAGAAATAAAATGTTTTCCTCATGGTTCTGTAATGATCAGATCTCTTGTTCTTCACTTGGCAGCTTGGTATGAAAAGCTCAGAAATGTTCTGATATGTGCTGGAAGTGTGAGAAATGAAGCTTTGTTGACTTTGACTGAAGATTACTTTGATGTTCTCATGGTAATTGTACTACTAGCATCTTTAGGATTATCTTTAGTTATTCAGATATAGATAGATATAAACCCCTTGCAATAAAACTGAGCTGTTGGGTCCTATGTCTGTCATCCAGGGGACAAACATTTTTTAGACTGGTCACAGACATAAGATGTAAACTCCAGATGCAGATGTAATTAGTCGCTCGACTAATAGCATTGCAAACATTTACATCCATACACAAACCAAGTTCTACAAATTAATTTGAAACAGAAAATCTTAACCCTATGATAATGTTCAGTTGTACCAAACTCAAGGTTATGGCTGTTGACTGGCTTAAAAAAACATTGTGACTGGTTAAAATTAGTAGTACCATTTTCTTAACTTATTCTGTATTGTAAAATTTGCTATAAAATAATCTATAGACCTAACATGCTGTCTGCATTAGATGCATTGATTTTTTTATTAAACAGATCCAATAATTGAAGCTTTTGTCATGGTTAAATGAAAAGTGTCAATTTGACAAATTTCTGTCAGGATCTGTTATTTCTACAGGACAAATAGACTGTCTCATTTTCTTACTGAACAGGATTCCAGTGGATCCGTTTTTTTTTCTTGTCTATGGCAACATGAGACTACAAGAGTAGTGAACATAGTGTCACATATCAAGAAATTGGGGGTTTTCAATAGCTTTAGGACTGAAAAATTGATTGTGCATTCACAGTGAACCGTTTCTTTGCATATGTTTTACAGGCTGTGCATGAACACAGTAGTGCTGGTAAGTAGATTACATATATGCATGTAATGGATGTCTTTAATTCTTTATTAAAGCGTAACTTTGAGCAACTTTTGATTGTCTCATTTTCTGATGAGATTCTTTCAGAGAAACCTACATTAGAGATTGACCTATTTATGTGCAGCTGCTCTCAATCCCAGCTGTATGTTCAACTGGTGATATCTCTGGAAAAAAGGAAAGGGAGAAATGCATTTTTGGTGTCATACGAAGGCTGACAATCTGACATCAGATGTACTGTTCGAGGTTTTACAATGCCTGAGTTTGAATTGACCCCCTCCATCCTTAAGCTTCCCTGCAATATACAAGATCGCACCCCTCCACACACCTAGTGAAAACAGTGTACAATAGAAAAACAAGGGAATGAGTAGAAAAGTGCAGTCTTTCACAAAAAGGATCCAAAATTTGTTGATGAAATTTGTTAATAAAGTATATAACAAAATGTATTTAAGAGGTTATCCGGTTTCTAACATTGATGGCCTATCCTTAGCTCCTACACCTAGGACCCTCGCAGGTCAACGTTACCGAGACAGCGCGGTTCGCGGTATTGTTTACATACAGCGAGCCGTGCTTCTCACTCACCATATAAACTGTAGCAACAAGTGTGGGTACTGCAGTTCTGCCACATAGATTTCAATGGGGCAGTGCTGCAGTACATACACTCACCGCTACAGTTTTTAAACAATACCGCAAACCGCGCTGTGTCAGTACCGGTAACTTGTGAGGGTCCCGGGTGTCAGACTCCCGCAGATCTAATAATAGGCCATCAATTTTAGAAACTGGATAACCCCTTTAATAACACAAATGCTGGCAGAAAATTGAGAGTTATTCAAAAGTTTAGGTACGCTTTTTCACTTCAAATATTTCTTTGCAGGTAAAATCCAGATACTTGAAAATTTTATTTCAAAAGTTTGCTGGTTAGTGGCAGACACGTCAGTCAGTATATTTATCAAACAAGAGGTAACGGTTTAGTGTTTATTAGTATTTGTGAATGCCATGAGCAGTGTACACATGCTTGTACACATCATTATAACCAAAATGTCACAATGTGCAGCCAGTTGAAAGTGAATATTCTGTTGTCAAACTTTTTGTGCTGCAAAATCCTATAGCAGGGTAAAACTGAAAATGTGTTTTGGTAACAGTAACGAGTAATATCTTATCTCTTCTGTAAAATAATCCAGTCTATTTCAGAGAATTTATTTCTTGTAGGCTGTGCGGAAGCTCAATCTTATGTTGGACACAATTCCTCAAGAGGCCAGGAAAAGACTACTATTCACTAAAGAGATGATGGCTACTATGTTAGTATATAGAAAACCTTACATTATATATAAACTATATAACCTATGTATATTTTGTTTAGATGTTGGCTAGGCAAGTTTTGGAAACCCATAATGTTTTTTGCATAACAGATTTATGAAGCTGGTGAGACACAATACAGTTAAAGGGTTTGTCATATTATGGACACTTATCCCCTATCCACAGGACAGGGAATAAGTGCCCAATCGGTGGGTCCCTTAGTGATCAGGAGGATGGGTCACCGAAAGTCCCCATAAGGCCTCCTTGTGGATGGAGTGCCAGTGCACTTGCGTGACCAGTGTTCCATTCACTTCTATGGTGCTGCCGGGACTGTAATGCGCCTGTGATGCACCTGCAGGTGCATCATGAATTGTCTTTTTCATGATTTATTACCGACAGTACTACAGAAAGCTGTTGACCCTTGGCACATGCATTCGACATCAGAAGCACAGACTGAGACTATTATGCAGCTTTAATGGATATCACTTTGATACTGCTGGTAAAAAGTCTTTGTGGACATAGGAAGGCTCCATGACTGTCAGTGAATTCAACTTTGGCTACTTTCCTGACACTGACAGAGGCTTCTGCCTACAAAGCACAATGGATTAGTGCCAAACAGATCCTCCTGAACTCACTGCTCTGCCTATAGAAGGTGTTCTGCTGCTACCTGCTGCACTTGTTCTTCCTGCTGCACCCACTCCCACATATGATGAGAATTTGCTACCATAGGAATAGGGATGAAACTGATTTTACAATTCTTGGATAAATCAGAATTGTGGTGCAATGAAATGGCAAATTAATGTAATTTGATTAGTTGCTCAGCCCTACTGTCAATCATGTTACCTCCATGGTACAATATTTTCAAAATGATATCAGGAAAATATATCCATTATACTGTATTAGCAAATTATCAGCTTAGTTTATGTTATGTTTTTTTCCAACACTTTGCAGGTCAGCTTTGGGTAAACAAATTTTAGATGTAGGAGGTAAGATTTTTTTTTTCCTTTTATATCTTCCTTTTCATTATCTGTTTTTCTATTTCTGTTTTCTAATATTTCTGTTTTTCACCCCATAGAAGTGTTGCACAGGTGTCCTCTACAGCTACAACAGGTGTTCCCCAGCCTAGAGCAGAGCCTATTATGCTTCCTATCAGTATAAGGACTTAGACGGTCATAATCCGGTTATATTATACCAACTGTATTACGACCGCAAATGATCCCTGAATAATCACTAATAATATTAATACTAATGCTGACAGGCATAATACACTGCTACAGTGCCTTGCGAAAGTATTCGGCCCCATTGAACTTTTCATCCTTTTGCCACATTTCAGGCTCCAAACATAAAGATATAAAATTTTAATTTTTTGGTGAAGAATCAACAACAAGTGGGACACACTTGTGAAGTGGAACAAAATTTATTGGTTATTTTAAACTTTTCTAAAAAATAAAAAACTGAAAAGTGGGGCGTGCAATATTATTCGGCCCCCGAATACTTTGTAGCGCCACCTTTTGCTGCGATTACAGCTGCAAGTCGCTTGGGGTATGTCTCTATTAGTTTTGCACATCGAGAGACTGAAATTCTTGCCCATTCTTCCTTGGAGAACAGCTGGAGCTCAGTGAGGTTGGATGGAGAGCGTTTGTGAACAGCAGTTTTCAGCTCTTTCCACAGATTCTCGATTGGATTCAGGTCTGAACTTTGACTTGGCCATTCTAACACCTGGATACGTTTATTTGTGAACCATTCCATTGTAGATTTTGCTTTATGTTTGAGATCATTGTCTTGTTGGAAGATAAATCTCCGTCCCAGTCTCAGGTCTTTTGCAGACTCCAACAGGTTTTCTTCCAGAATGGTCCTGTATTTGGCTCCATCCATCTTCCCATCAATTTTAACCATCTTCCCTGTCCCTGCTGAAGAAAAGTAGGCCCAAACCATGATGCTGCCACCACCATGTTTGACAGTGGGGATGGTGTGTTCAGGGTGATGAGCTGTGTTGCTTTTACGCCAAACATATTATTTTGCATTGTGGCCAAAAAGTTCGATTTTGGTTTCATCTGACCAGAGCACCTTCTTCCACATGTTTGGTGTGTCTCCCAGGTGGCTTGTGGCAAACTTTAAACGAGACTTTTTATGGATATCTTTGAGAAATGGCTTTCTTCTTGCCACTCTTCCATAAAGGCCAGATTTGTGCAGTGTACGACTGATTGTTGTCCTATGGACAGACTCTCCCACCTCAGCTGTAGATCTCTGCAGTTCATCTAGAGTGATCATGGGCCTCTTGGCTGCATCTCTGATCAGTCTTCTCCTTGTTTGAGATGAAAGTTTAGAGGGTCTTGGTAGATTTGCAGTGGTCTGATACTCCTTCCATTTCAATATGATCGCTTGCACAGTGCTCCTTGGGATGTTTAAAGTTTGGGAAATCTTTTTGTATCCAAATCCGGCTTTAAACTTCTCCACAACAGTATCACGGACCTGCCTGGTGTGTTCCTTGGTCTTCATGATGCTCTCTGCGCTTTAAACAGAACCCTGAGACTATCACAGAGCAGGTGCATTTATACGGAGACTTGATTACACACAGGTGGATTATATTTATCATCATCAGTCATTTAGGACAACATTGGATCATTCAGAGATCCTCACTGAACTTCTGGAGTGAGTTTGCTGCACTGAAAGTAAAGGAGCCAAATAATATTGCACGCCCCACTTTTCAGTTTTTTATTTTTTACAAAAGTTTAAAATAACCAATAAATTTCGTTCCACTTCACAATTGTGTCCCACTTGTTGTTGATTTTTCACCAAAAAAATTAAAATTTTATATCTTTATGTTTGAAGCCTGAAATGTGGCAAAAGGTTGAAAAGTTCAAGGGGGCCGAATACTTTTGCAAGGCACTGTATACAAAATTATTGCAATGTGTTGTATAAGTAATCAAATGATAGTATTTAACCGGTTCAGGACCTTGAAATTTTTCAGTTTTGTGTTTTCGTCTTTTACTTCCTTCCTTTCAAAAGCCATAATATTTTTTACTTTTCCATTCACAGAGTTCTATAATAGCTAATTTTTTGCAGGACAAATTGCATTTTGTAATGGCACTATTTACTATTCTGTACAACGCCATTAGAAGCTGAAAAAAAAAAACACAATGTGGTAAATTTGGGGAAAAAAATGCAGATGACCGATTTTCTTTCTGATTTTGTTTTAATGGTGTGCTTTGTCCAGTGAAAATAACATATCGAATATATTCTGCAGGTCACTGCCATCACAGAAATACCAAAATTATATAATTTTGTATGTTTTTATAACTTTAAAAACAAATTAAAAACTTTGAAAAATTCTAAAAATTTTTTGCATTGTCACATTGTGACACCAGTAACTTTTTTATAGCTCTGTGTATGGTGTCTTTGTTTTTGCAAGACGAGATGTAGTTTTTAGTGGTACCATTTTGAAGAATATGTGATGTTCTGATCACTTTTTGTACAATCTTTTTTTTGCCAACCAAAAGGCAAAAAAACAGAGATTCAGCCATTTTGATTTGCTTTTACGTTGCGGTGATCAATGAATGGAATAAATATTTTTATATTTTAATAGTATGGGCAATTTCAGATGTGGCGATACCCAATTTGTTTTTGTTTTATTTACTTTTATATGTGATCTAGAAATAGGGGGGTGATTTGCATTTTTATATTTAGTGTTTTCTCATATTCGAAAAAAAATATTTTTTTTAAATTAATTTGTTTATTTTTTAGCCCCTACCGGGGACTTGAGCTAGCTATCATTAGATATACCATAGACTGTAATACTACATTGCTGCTATAGTATTGCATTCTATGGTAAACTCCTTGTGTTACTATTGAGCCTTGCCACAACAGTATTGGCAGGCCTGGGAGGCATCAGAAGGCTTCTGACTGCCATAGCAATGGAATGGCTCCTGGAATCAGGAATCATGGTAATAACCTGACCAAACAAGAAACTGAACGTGAAAGTACCATCTTAGATGCCATGGTCGCATTTGACCACAACATTGTAAGGGGTTTATTGTCCGTGATTAAAGCTGTCTCCAATCTTGGCCACTGCTGCCAGGTCCCTGCTGTATAAAACAGAAAAGACCTAGTGGCTATGGAGCTCTGGCGCAAAACGACATTCAAAGGTTTAAAGCCTTTTAGTGAAGGATGTATATTTACATATTGCTGGTCCTCAAGTAGTTAAAAAAGTTTATTGTAAAAAAAAAAAAATTCCACATAAAAACAAAATATTTTATATATGGTATAACAAGTATTACTGCATCTATAACAGCCAGCACAGTGAACACAATAAAAGATTGAAACAAAGTGTCTCAGTTGCAGATTTTTTTAATCACGCCAAAAAAATGCAAAAAAGTGATAATAAAAATCATATGTACCCCATATTGGTGCCAGTGAAAACAATAATGGTGCTTTATAAAGCAAAATGAGCCAGAATTCTGGCATATTTTGCACCAAAAAACTGTCTAGCGTGCTGTGTGCCACATTTATCAAGTGATTTAGACACGTTTCCTAATTGACCATAATAGGGGTGTGACTTCACAAAAAATGGTGTGGCGTTGCAGGAAAGTGGCATGGCCTAGCTTGTGCTTCTGTGTGACACAAATGCGCCAAGAACTTTTAAGCCAACTAATAGGAGGTGTAAACTTTTACTAGACAATCTAAGGCTACACCAGATTAAGCAAACAGAATCAGATAACTCTGATGCAGTTTAAAGGGAGTTTGTCAGCAGGAAAATCTGTATCAAACTATTGTCAATTCCTTGTAGGGCAGCTTCTACACTTTGCAAAGATCCCTATTTAATTCTGTATAGGCAGCTTCATATTCATGAAAACCAGTGTTTTATTACGCAAATTAGCTGCAAAAGGCTTTAGGGGTGTTTCTTTTTCTGCTGGGGCTTTGCTCTCCACTCTTAAATAACCACCCCTAATGGCAGACAAAGAGTGACAAATTGGAAGATGTCACTCAAGCAGTTAGGGGAGAGGCTGGGTGGCAGATAGAGGTGATTATTTTTTATTATTAGATAAACTGAGGGTGAACCCCAAGCAGACACCCTTAAAGCCCTTTCCAGCTAATTTGCATAAGAATAAAAAATTATTTTCAGGAAAATTGAGCTGCAATGCAGAATAAGAAAAGCATCTTTGGAAAGAGTAGAATCAGCCCTACAAGCTAATGTCATTCATTTAATACCAATTTTCCTGCTGACAGACTCCCTTTAAGATTGTCCACTATGAGTATGCACTGTCTAGCTTTTAGACAGTATTAGTAAATCTGGGCCTCTTACTCATCCCAGGCACCAGCCCGCAGAATAATTTGGTCATGTTATTTTATACTGCAGAGTGAACACCTAAAACAATCCAAAAACAAAACCCAAACTCAACTTGATGTTTTTATCAGGATGGAATGGTATTGTTCTAGAGCAAGATCCAGGAGACATGTGGATGCCCTCGAGAGGAACACTATAAAGCCAAACAGATCTTACATTTAGTTGCTTCCCTATTGAGCATTGGCACATACAGTGGGAAAAAAAAAGTATTCAGTCAGCCACCAATTGTGCAAGTTCTCCCACTTAAAAAGATGAGAGAGGCCTGTAATTGACATCATAGGTAGACCTCAACTATGAGAGACAAAATGAGAAAACAAATCCAAAAAATCACATTGTCTGTATTTTAAAGAATTTATTTGCAAATTATGGTGGAAAATAAGTATTTGGTCAACAACAAAAGTTCATCTCAATACTTTGTTATATATCCTTTGTTGGCAATGACAGAGGTCAAACGTTTTCTGTAAGTCTTCACAAGGTTGGCACACACTGTTGCTGGTATGTTGACCCATTCCTCCATGCAGATCTCTTCTAGAGCAGTGATGTTTTGGGGCTGTCGCTGGGCAACTCGGACTTTCAACTCCCTCCAAAGGTTTTCTATGGGGTCGAGATGTGGAGACTGGCTAGGCCACTCCAGGACCTTGAAATGCTTCTTACGAAGCCACTCCATCATTGCCCTGGCGGTGTGCTTGGGATCATTGTCATGCTGAAAGACCCAGCCACGTTTCATCTTCAATACCCTTGCTGATGGAAGGAAGTTTGCACTCAAAATCTCACGATACATGGCCCCATTCATTCTTTCATGTACACGGATCAGACGTCCTGGTCCCTTTGCAGAGAAACAGCCCCAAAGCATGATGTTGCCACCCCCATGCTTCACAGTAGGTATGGTGTTCTTTGGATGCAACTCAGCATTCACTCTCCTCCAAACACGACGAGTTGTGTTTCTACCAAACAGGTCTACTTTGGTTTCATCTGACCATATGACATTCTCCCAATACTCTTCTGGAACATCCAAATGCTCTCTAGTAAACTTCAGACGGGCCCGGATATGTACTGGTTTAAGCAGGGGGACACGCCTGGCACTGCAGGATCTGAGTCCCTGGCGGCATAATGTGTTACTGACAGTAGCCTTTGTTACGTTAGTCCCAGCTTTCTGCAGGTCATTCGCTAGGTCCCCCGATGTGGTTCTGGGATTTTTGCTCACCGTTCTTGTGATCATTTTGACCCCATGGGGTGAGATCTTGCGTGGAGCCCCTGATTGAGGGAGATTATCAGTGGTCTTGTATGTCTTCCATTTTCTAATTATTGCTCCCACAGTTGATTTCTTCACACCAAGCTGCTTGCCTATTGCAGATTAAGTTTTCCCAGCCTGGTGCAGGTCTACAATTTTGTTTCTGGTGTCCTTCCACAGCTCTTTGGTCTTCACCATAGTGGAGTTTGGAGTGTGACTGTTTGAGGTTGTGGATAGGTGTCTTTTATACTGATAACAATTTCAAACAGGTGGGTGACATTACTACAGGTAATGAGTGGAGGACAGAGGATCCTCTTAAAGAAGAAGTTACAGGTCTGTGAGAGCCAGAAATCTTGCTTGTTTGTAGGTGACCAAATACTTATTTTCCACCATAATTTTCAAATAAATTCTTAAAAAATCAGACAATGTGATTTTCTAGATGTGTTTTCTCATTTTGTCTCTCATAGTTGAGGTATGATGTCAATTACAGGCCTCTCTCATCTTTTTAAGTGGTAGAACTTGCACAATTGGTGGCTGACTAAATGCTTTTTTCCCCCACTGTATTCACGCTCTACATCTTTTGAAAATATTTGACTACTGAATCTTTTCGATAGGCAAATCATCTCATATTTTTATTCCATCCTATATGCTCCACAATCTGGCACGAAGCTGAAATGCTGCATGGCATTGTGGGAGGCAGATATAGGACATTTCTTTCCGATGCAAAGATGGTCTCACTGTTATAACGTTCTCTCTTAGGGCAGTTACCAGGTATCTCTAATTCCATCAGGTGCACCATGTCCCAGCACGCATAGATCAAACTTCTTTACAGGTGTCAGGACAGGTGTTTTAGAGGTTGTGACACAGAGTGATCTGAAACATATCTGGTGGACATGCCTTGTGGTCCACTCCCTTTGGCAGAAGGTGCATAGATTATTGTCCACTCTCCTCTTCATACAGTTTCCTCAATAATGCTCCTAGGAAGTAGGCCTTGGGGTTTTAATAACAAATCATATTACCTTCTCCAGTACTCTTCTCAAGCTACTCAGATACACGTTGCAGCTATATTGTGCTTCAATACTCTCTCCATGCATTCAAGGACCGCATAAACCTAGTATTGCTTTATGACAAGCTAGAGGCAGTTAGGACAGATTCTGTGGAGAGGTTTCGGAGCAACTGGGATCCATGGTTGCAGTTGAGGTTGGTTGTGCTGCCTCAACCCGAATATGAGAATGTACTAGGCCAACCCTCTCCCTGGGCTTCTCGGGCCTCTAGTCCCCTCTTAGGCCTTCCTATTGGTCAGGGGCCAATCCAGGGAGGTCTCTCTTCCTATCCCGTGCACACGGAAAACTCTGGGGGGAGGACCTTTGGTTCACCTCCGAAAAATTTTTTACATCCACTTTGTCTGCTTCCCCGCTCGAGCGGCTACCTTTCTTCAGGCCATCTCCACTCTTCAGTGGCAGGGTGTCATAGTCCCTGCTTCAGAGCGTTTCCGAGGTTTTTTTCCAGCCTGTTCACTGTTCCCAAGAAGGACGGATCTCTTCGCCCCATCCTGGACCTGAAGGGGCTCAACAGGTTCGTCCATGTCCGCAGGTTCCTCATGTCCCTGCAGTCAGTTGTGGCATCCCTGTCGAATTCCTGTCGTCTATTGAAATTCAAGACTCTTACCTCCACATTCCCATCGCAATATTCCTTCAGCATTTTCTTCATTTCGTGGTGGATTTGCGTCATTTTCAGTTTGTCGCTCTCCCCTTTGGGCTGGTCTTCGCCCCCGAGTATTTACAAAAGCGTTGACACCCCTCATGGCCATACTTCATGTTCCAGAGAAGTTGCCGTGTGTCAGGAATGTTGCTGCTTTAAGGTTGCCGTGTCAACATAGGGAGGCTTCCGGTACTAGACTTTTAGGGTTTAATCAATCAGTGCCTGAGCAGGCCTTTATAAATCACTCCCTTCTGAACCAGGATTGCTGGTAAATTCGTTTGTACTGTTGATTGCCGACCTTGCTTTGATTACACCTGTACTGACCTCTGGCTGCGTTCCTCGATTCCTCTCTGTCCTGCAATTTTTTCTGGCGTTACCGATTGGATTTGACTATTGGCTTTGTTTTCCGGACCCATCTTCGTCTCGTGATTTGGTTTCTCGTTGCCCTCTTCAGGTGCTGACCTGTGATTGACGACCATTCTTTGATCTCTGCTCCTGTGAGTAATGTGTGGTTTTGGTATTTGGCGTTTGCTGCAGAGCACTTATTTGTAGTACACTTATCTGTTTTGGTGACAATTCCAGTCTTCAGATTCAGCGTAAGTCCATCTCTTCTTGCAAGGAGATCTGGTGAAAACATCTGGGGCCAGTCTTGGCTGGCAGAGATGTATTACCTTTAAGTAGCATTTTCTACTGCTCGCAGTTGTTAGCCCGTTCCTGCTGCTGCTCTCCTGAAGACTCGTGCATCACTTACCTTGTTATTGTGGCCCTGCATCGAAATCCTAACACCGTGATTCCATACTTGGACAACCTCCTGGTGAAAGCTCCCTCCAAGACGGATAATCTTGCAGATCACCTTCGACCTCCTTTGCCGGATTTGGCTGGCATCAACGAGGAAAAATCCTGTCTCATGCCTTCTCAGTGCATGGAATTCCTGGGCGTGATCCTCGATATGCACCAGGGCAAGGTTCTCCTCCCGAAGTCCAAGATCCTGGCCCTTTGATCCGGAACTCTCTGTGCTCTCTTCGGTTCTCGATGTGAGTCCTGGGTACGATGGTCTCAACCTTCGAGGCCGTGCCTCTGCAAATGGCGATTTTGGCCCGCTGGGACAAGTCTCAGTCCAGCCTCATCCGTCTGATTTTCCTGCCTCCCCTGGTTCACCTGGAGCTTCTTTGGTGGCTCACCTCCCCAGGAATCTGACAGAGGAAGTCCTTTCTTCTGCTCTGTTGGCAGATGGCCTCCACTGACACCAATCTTTCTTGCTGGGGAGCGGTCTTCGGTGCCTTGATCGTTTAGGGCCTGTGGTCCAAAACCGGGACCTCCCTCCAGATTAACCTTCTGGAACTGAGGGCCATCTTCTTAGCCTTGTGTCATTGGACCTCTCTCCTCACAGGCTGTCCATCAGAGTCCAGACCGACAATTCCACCGTGCAGCTATGCAGGAAGCCTCCCACTCTCTTCTTTGGGTGAAGTGTCATGTTCCAGCCCTATTGGAGGTCCATATTCCAGGCGTGGACAGTAGGGCAGCAGACTACCTACAGTAAGCCGAGAAAAGCTCGACCCGGGCACTTCACCAGAATGTCTTTCGACAGTTGTGCTCCTGGTGGGGCACTCTTGACATCGACCTCTTTGCCTCCCGCCTGCATCACAAGCTCCCCCGCTACATGGCCATGTCCTAGGATCCTCGAGCCATCGCTGCAGATGCTCTCAGTACTGTTCAAACTTCCGCCTTTTCTACCTGTTCCCTCCTTTTGCTATTCTCCCTCGGGTTCTCAAGAAACTCAAGACTGAGGGGGATCCAGCCATCTCGGTGGCTTCAGATTGGCCCTGTCAGGCCTGTCACATGGACCTCATGTTCCTGCTGGCAGACGCTCCTTGGCCTCTTTCTCTGGAAGTCGACCTTCTGTCTCAAGGACCGCTGTTGTACACCACCTTACCTCAGCTTTATTTTAAATTCATGGCTGTTGAAGCGAGGGCTTCAGGTGTTTCGGGTTTTTGGAGCCTAATATCCAGTTCATGCTCAAGGCCCGGGAACCTCAGTCTGCAAAGATCTTTCATGGCACGTGGAAGACCTACGTATGGTGGTGCGAAAGTAATGGCTTCCATCCGCTCTCCTTTTCTCTTCCCAGGATCTTGGCTTTTCTCCAGTCTGGTCTGGACCAAGATCATGGTCTTTCTTCTCTTAAGGGGCAGGTGTCTGCCCTGTCTATTCTTTTTCAGAAGACCCTGACCTTCCGACCTCAGGTGAAGACTTTGCTGCAGGGATTGGCGCACTGTGCTCCTCCCTACTGTCCTACTGTGAGACCTTAGTTTCGTCCCCGAGTTGCTCCAGGCTCCTCCTTTTGAGCGTTTGCATGGGATCTCTCTTTGCCGTCTGTCCTGGAAGGTTGCCTTCCTGTTGTCCATTACTTCCATCCACAAGGTCTCCGAACTGGCTGCCCTGACCTGGAAGCCTACTTTTCTTGTTCTCCACAAGTTCAAGGTTGTCTTATGTCCGCCACCTTCTTTTTTTTGCCTAAGGTTGTTTCTTCCTTCCACATCAGCAAGGACATTGTCTTACCGTCTTTCTGCCTGGACCCCAAGCACTGGAGTCTGATCGCGGGCATTAGCTCAGAGTCTGCGCTGTACATTACAGCGTGAGACCCGGTAGCTATGGCGACCGCTTTGCAGCAGAGCAGCCACCATCATCTTTACAGACCCAGCATCCGCCATAATAGCACGGCAGGTGTTGGGATGGGTTCTCTGACACCCGCTCCTCCGATCCCAGGGCCAGCACATCGCCCCCACTCCTGCAGCTGGAGGAAGCTCCGCTTCTGGAAGCCGGCGGCGGCAGGAGTGGGGTGATGCTGCGACCCTGCTCCTCCGACCCCATCCCCCAACACCCGCTTTCGGATCATAAGACAAATCCCCCGTTTTCCTCCCAAATTTTGGGGGAAAAAGTGCGTCTTATTGTCCGAAAAATACGGTATTTCTCTCTGCAAAATGCAAATGAATTTATAAAATGTATACAATGTGATTTTCTAGATTTTATTTTTGATATTCTATCTCACTGTTAAAATTAACCTACGCTTAAAATTATAGACTGTTCATATCTTTGTCAGTGGGCAAACTTACAAAATCAGCAAGGGATCAAATACTTATTTCCTACACTGTACAGGTTGTATAGGTTTGTGTTTATCCGGCAACATGTTAAGATGGTTCTAACTAGCATATCTACCATAGCCACTTGGCTTGTAGACTGGCAATAGGACCCATAGTTATATGAGAGTCGATAGCCTTGTTATTAAGAGATCAGGAGTACCAACCACATTCTGTTAGGTGAATGGTGTTTAAGCTGTAATTAGGCACCACAGTTATTCAACTTACCATTGCCAATGTCGGTAGTTTTGACTCTTCACTTGTGCCATCATCAGGCTACCAAGGATGTTAAATGAATCATCATTGTGCGGCTCACTTGGAGTTGCTTCCAGGGGGCTGGCTAGTCATTACATCAGAGGAGGCGGGAGCGCTCGGTGATTGGGCACCCCCACATATGATGTTTAAAAAAAATAAATAAATAAAAAGGGCAGAGCTAAGGGTTTAAATACCCGCTGCCCACGCTCAGATCTTGTGGCAGCCCATTTCGGCCAGGGGTTCTACATGGCGAGCATAACTATGTTAGATTAGCAAGGAATTCATTATTCACCTCTGAAGAGCTAGTCAGTATAGACGATTAGTAGAAACGTGTCAGGTGGTTAAAGGGAGTGAGTGGAGTGTTGCTTACACTTTAGCATACTACAGTATATACCACCTAATGCCTAGTCTCGCGCTTGAGTGATAGCCTGATATATCAGTGGCAGTGCACCACCGGTATAGCTAGGGCATGAGTGTACTAGTATAATATATCAGACGGTTCTCCAGTATGTTAGCAAACAGCCAATGCTGTTTGTGATTGCCTGATAATTCCTCTCTATAGGCAGGTCTCAAATGTGGCGAGACTGCCTGTTAATAACCATATCATAGGGGTTACTTGCCCCTGATAAATCTGGTTTTAGAGTCATATACTCCTCAGTGGACTACTATTATTCCTATTGATGCATATAGGGGGTCCTCTGTACTATATCATTAGCATTCTGTTTTAACTAAGATGTTACTTTTTAATTAAGTGTTCGCATTAAAGTGCTACATACGAAGATCGAATAAAAGTTATATTTTAGTGTACTATTACTTTAGTTATTGATCTCTATTAGTGATCAGACCCCCTGGGGTTCAAGACCCCTAAGGAGATCTAATAAATACCATATAAAAGAAAAAAAAAAGAAAAAGAATTAAAATTCGAATCACCCCCCCCTTTCCCTAGAATACTTATAAAAGTAAAAAATGACTGAATCATATACACATTAGATATTCCTGTGTCCAAAAACACCTGGTTTTCAAGCTTCTAAAAATATTTTTCCCTGTTCAATGAACACCGAAGCGGGGGGGAAAAAAAAATAAAAAGTGCCGAACTGCTGTTTTTTTCGCCTCTAATAAACAGTGATCAAAGCATTAGACATTCCCCAAAATGGTATGACTAAAAAGTACACCTGGCCACGCAATAAAAGATGTACACAGAAATATAAAAAAGTTAGTGTCAGAATATGGCGATTCTAAAAAAAAAAAAAAAGTTTGGATTTTTTTTAAGGGGTTAAAATGTGAATAAAACTATATAAATTTGGTATCCCTGAAATTGTTCTGACCCACAGAATGCAGGTGATATGTCACTCTGACTGCACAGTGAAAGCCTGTAAGAAAGTCGCACTTTTTCTCCAATTCCACCCCATTTTTTTCCAGCTTCCCAGTACATTGTATAGAATAATAAATGGTACCATTATGAACAAAAATTTGTCCCACAAACATTAAACCCTCATATGGCTCTGTGAACGGAAAAATATAAAAGTTATGGGGTTTGGAAGACGGAGTCAAAACGAAAATCGAAAAATGTCTGCAGCGGAAAGTGGTTAAACAATAAAGTACATTGGTAAGTAAGGTAATATTGTCGTTGTAGTGACAACAATACTAACTTATTGATGTACATTATTGCCTTACATCTGATTTCTGCTGGTTTTAGATAAAAATAGATGATATAGTTCTTCAGGTATTAATGTAGATAAATCTCTTATGTACGACAAAAATGTTTTATAGATTATGATTTACAAGTGGCAATTACAGAGGCTTTGTGCAGAATGACCTCAGAGGCTCAACGCAGGGAGCTGGCAAGCCAGTGGTTTCCAATGGAGTTTGTCACTAAGGCTTTCAAGGAAATACAGGACGCAGAATTTGAAACTGTATGTATGAATGCAGTATTACAGATAAAACTATAATAATAAATATGGAACATGCACTATTTGCTAATTGCTTGTAATGTATATTTTTTCAGGATTGTAGAAAGTTTCTTAATCTGGTAAATGGAATGCTAGGTAATAGACGAAGGTAACTGTGTTTTTACCATCATCTTTTAAAAATATTTTCCATTCTGATATCTAGGATAAGGACAATTACTTACAGCCTTAGAGACGTAGAATGTATTTGACTTGGTGGCTGGTTTTTAATATTACATGTAGGAGAAATACAATTACAAGTTGTGTGTTTTCAACTGATTGTTTTTTTTTAAATGCATTAATAGATAAGTGACAGATGATAAAACTGTTATTTATCTTTGAAACTAATTATGCATACATAAAAAATCATCACAATCTTTATCAGTATTATAAATGATGCTCGTCCAACACTTGCAATATATATGCTACTTCTTTCCAACTCAATGCAGATAAATTCAGCTTTAGGGACGTCCGCAGATCAGCTACACTGGGACAGCACTGCTCCAGGGAATGTTCCCTGTACTGTCTGCACTGATCACTGGCCGTACACGGTCTTATGGCGGCTTTAGGTACTGCAGCACTGCCCTATTGAAGTATATTTAAACATTACTGGCAGCTGAGGTGTATTGGTACAACTGATCTGCAGGGGTCCCGAGACCCCTTTAATGTTCATATCCTTTATTTCTATGTATTTATTATATACAGTAAATTATTTAGTAATAACCAGGTCTAAAACAACTTTTGTTGTTTTATAGAGTTTTTACATATCCCTGTATCTCTGCTTATTTGGATAATCACAAGGTAAGTAATCAAAATGTTTATTGTTGTAGTCATTTACCTGAAAGGGGTGCTTAACCTCACTCTCACTAAATATTATCAGTTTTCTGTGTGGTTTAGTGGCATATATTGTGGCCCTGGAGCAGCCAATATGGACTGAACAGACATTGACTAAAATGTATACTTATAGGAAATTTAGATTGTGAGCCCTATATGGGACAGTGACTGACAATGGATGTAAAGTACTGCAGAATATGTTGGCTCTATACAATTAAGAGAAATAAAAAAAATTGTTTTATTTAGTGTGTGTATATGTGTTAACCGTAAGCAGGGGCGTAACTAGCAAGGACTGGGCCCAATAGCAAACTGTTGATTTGGGTCCTCTCCCCACAGCTTAAAGCCTTCCTTTCCTGGCCCCCACACACACTATAATGTCTCAAAGTGGCCTCCACACAGTTTAATGTCTGATAGCGGCCACTGCATACAATATAATGTCCCATAGCGGCCCCTGCACTCAGTATAATGTCCCATATTGGCCCTCCACACAGTATTATGTCCCATAGTGGCCCCTCCACACAGTATAATGTTCCATAGTGGCCCCTCCACACAGTACTATGTCCTATCATGACCCCAACGGTGTTTGTTGCAAATATTGCAAAAAATTCGGATTCAACAGAACCCGAATTTATTGGGGTACACCAGTGGCGTAACTAGGAATGACTGGGCCCCAAGGCAAACATTTGACATGGGAAAACCCCCCCGTTCCCCCCGCACAAACCGCATTCCTGCACACACTATTATTCCCCTACACACAGTATTATGCCCCATAGTGGCCCCTGCACACAGTATTATGCTCCATAGTGGCCCCTGCACACTGTATATGCCCCATAGTGGCCCCTGCATACTATTATGCCCCATAGTGGCCCCTGCACACGGTATTATGCCCCATAGTGGCCCCTTCACATAGTATTATGCCCCATTGTAGACCACCCATGAACAATTATTATACCCTTGGGTCTTTTCAGACCCCAGAGTATAATGATCGGAAACCTAGCGGAGGATACAAACATAAAAAAAAAAAAGTTACTTACCTCTCTCTGGCTCCAGAGCACTCCGCGCCTTCTTCAATGTTGGACCAGATGTCGCGTGAACCAGGCATGTGTCGCGACACATAATGACGTCGGCCTGAGCCACGGTGACGCCTGGGACGTCACCAAGGAGGCAAAGACAGCTGGAGCGCAGGAGAGGTAAGTAACAGTGTTTTTTATGTTCGCTCACCTCCCCTGGGCCTCCGATCATTATATTTTGGGGTCTACTTTCCATTGACCAACAAAGGATTAAGAAAATGAACCAGAAGGGCGACTCTGAAACCTGAGTCAAGGGCTAACATAAAATTTAGGGATGACCAGAGGAACTGTTAGTATTATGAGTATGTATTCTCCCCACTGCAGCACTGATCACTACTGTCACTTTAAGGTTGTCAGGGCGACATGTGAATCTTTCACTGTCTCTGCAGCTACTTAGAGCTCTGAGACGCTGATGCATTCAGAGTGCTGCCTCATTGATCAGTTAAGGAGGGATATTTAAAGTCTGTTTAGAACTTCCCATGCTATTTATTAATTAATTCTTATTAACCCCTTAATGACGCAGGGTAGTTTGGGCCTTAATGCTCGGACCCCATTTTTCAAATATGACATCATTTACTTTATGTGAGAATAGCTTCATAATGCATTTACCTATCCAGGGGATTCCAAGATTGTTTTTTTTTTTTTTATGACACATTGTATTTTATGATGGTCGTTAATTTTGGTCATTATATTTTGTGTTTGTAAAAAAAAAAAAAAAAAAAGGACAGTTTCCTGAAAATTTCATAAAATTATCAATTTTGAAAGTTTCTGTTATTATAGTAAAAACACAGATAGTGATGTCACACAAAATTCTTAATAATTAACATTTACCATCTGTCTACTTTATTATTGGCATTGTTTATTTAATGTCCATTTACTTTTCTAGGATATTAGAAGGCTTATAAATTTAGTAGCAAATTCTAAGATTTTCAAGAAAATTTCAAGATTCTGTTTTCTAAGGACCTATTCATTTCTGAAGTGACTTCGAGGGGCCTATATAATAGAAACACATTTTAGAAACTGTACACCTCAAAGTATTCAAAACAGTGTATAGAAACTTTGTTAACCCTTTAGGTGTTCCACAGAAATTAATTCAAAATTGATATGAAATTTCCAAATGTAATTTTTTTATGCACATTTTCAATTTCAAACCTGGTTGATATGACAATTTTTAACCCCTATTTTTTTCACTGACCCCTTAAGGAATTCATTTAGGGGTATAGTGAGCATTTTGACAAGGTTTTCCAAATGGTACTGCACAGCAGATGGTACAGAAGGAGAATTGCAATTTTTGAATCTTAAATGCCATTTCAGTGCCCAATATATTGTGCCCAGCATGTGCCACCAGAGACATTGACCCCATAAATTGTAATGTGGGTTCTCCCGGATATGGCAGTATCCTACATGTGGCTGTTGTGTGATGCCTGACCACACGGCATGGCTCAGAATGGAAAAGGACCATGGGTTTGGCAGCATAAAAGCATTTCTACTAAGGCATGTATGTAAGGCCCCTGAGGTACCAGTACAGTTGAGACCCTAAAGAAGTGACCCCATTTTAAAAACGTTATCCCTTTAGGTATTCATCTAGGGGTACAGTGAGCATTTTGATCCCAGGCTTTTTAAAATGGTACTGCACAGCAAATGGTACAGAAGGAGAATTGCAGTGCCCAACAAATTAGGCCCACTTTGTGTCATCATAGACACGCATTCGTAAAACTATTAAGTGGGCTATCCCGGGTGCAAAAAAGTTGTAAATGTGGGCATAAACTGCTGCTTGGGCACACAGCAGGGCTCAGAACGGAAGGAGCACTCTGCTTTTTAGCTTTTGGAGTAAAGATTTAGAGGGACTTTCGGGACGCCATGTTGTTTTTGCAGAGCCCTGGAGGTGCCAGAAACTTGGAATTCCTCAAGAAGTGACCCCATTTTGCAGGGGCAATTATAGGGTCTCTGCAAACATGACATGGTGTCCAAAAACCAACAATCTACGCTCCAAAAGCACATAGCGCTCCTTCACATCTCTACTCTGCTGTGTGCCCAAACAGCAGTTTATGCCCACATGTATGACACTGTTGTGCCCAGGATAACATACTTAACAATGCCATATGTGGGTATAAATTGCTGTTTGGGCACAACTGGCACGGAAGGAAAGGAGCACTATTTTTTTTTTTTTGGACATCATACCACTTTTGCAGAGTTCCTGAATTGCCAGTAAAGTGAAATCCGCAGACACGTGACCCCATTTTGAAAACTACACAACTGAAGGGATTTATCAAGTGGGTTAGCGAGCATTTTTAACCCTTGAGTGTTGCATTAATTTAATTTCCAGAAATGAATGCGCAGCAGATTATGGAAAGTGAAAATTGCAATTTTTCCAGAGATTCGCCATTTCAGTGCCCACTATGTTGTGCCCAGCTTGTGTCAACAGAGACGCACAATCCAAAAACTGGTAAGCGGGTATCCCCGGCACAGCAGCTTATGGTGCGTTCGTCTCTGATACAAGCCGGGCACAACATATTACGCACCAAAATAACGTATTCATGGAAAAATTGCCATTTTCACTTTTCATCATCAACTGCGTATTCATTGCTGGAAAATAAATGATAGCAACACTTGGGGGTTAAAAATGCTCCCTGTTCCCCTGGATAGATTCCTTCAGGGGTATAGTTTCCAAATGTGGTCACATGTAAGGGGATTCCACTTTACTGGCATTTCAGGAGCTCTGCAAAAGTGTCATGGCATCCAAAAACCAAACCGTCTAAATCTGTGCTCAAAAACCAAAATAGCGCTCCTTCCCTTTTGTGTCTGGATGTGCCCAAACATCAGTTTTATACCCACATATGACATTAAGTACATTACCCTGGGTACAACAGTGTCATACATGTGGGCATAAACTGCAGTTTGGGCATACAGCAGGGCGCAGGTGTGAAGTAACGCTATGTGGCTTTTGGAGCGCAGGTTCAGATATTTCCTAGCTAGACGACATTTCATGTGTACAGAGTCTCTAAGATGCCAGAAAAGTGGAATACCCTAGGGAGTGACCCCATTTTAAAAACTGCACCCCTCAAAAAATTTATGAAGGGGTGTAGTGAGCATTAGTATCCCAGATGTGAATGCACAGTGGATGGTGAAGAGTGAATATGTAAGCTGTGTCGAGTACATTGGGTACACCAAGTTCCCTACTATATTGCTAGTAGCTCCTATGATTGAGGGGTCGGGGGTCACATATGGTTTCTTTTCCCTCGTAAGCTCTAAATCTGGTTTGTACCCTGATATACGTTCGCACAGATTATACATTCTGTTCCTGACGCAGGCATTTATATCCTAATGATTTGGCGATTTTTGGGGTTTTTCTCTTCACATTGTACAAGCCATATTTTTTTTTTTTCTGGTGATGTAGCCATATGAGGGTTGTTTTTTTGCGGGATGAGATGCATTTTGTAATCACACCATTTTTGGGTGCCATATTGAATAAATTTTATTAACTTTTTTGGTGCTTTTTACCTTTTAGGGTTAATCAGATTTTATTGAGGTTTTTGCAAGTAAGAACAAGAGAGAGCAAAGCCAAAAAAAAAGGCGTCAAATAAGGCAGTAGGGGGCACACAGGCTGCCCAATCGTGGAAAAGTCACAGAAAACCAGTAAGGGATAGCACAATAAGAACATAGGAATTGGCGGGATGGCCGGGAAAGCTATAAGACAACAGGAAAGTCCAGCTGGGAAAGGCCACCACAGTGCCACCCGCACGCCTGGAGATAGATAAATGCTGGAGGAAAAAGGGAACAAGGGGAAAACACGGGTGTACAGAAGCACACAAGACCACATACAAGACCAGGATGGGGATGGGCACACTGAAGGGAAAAGGAAAGGGGGAGGGATTGGGCAGGACGGAGCAGCCAGACTCTCTACGGAGAGTGGAGCAAGGCGACCCCAGTTCAAGTAAAGAAAGAAGAGAAATCCAAAGTCTCCTGGAACATCACCCACGGCCGCCAGAGGGACTCGAATTTAGAAGGGTCAGGCGAGTCCTCAGCCACCAGGGCCTCCTTTCTACTACGACAATGCCTGGGAAAGACTGTTCTGGCGGAAGTGAGAAAATGTCGCAGAAGGTCTCTCTTAACAGCGGAGACTTTCCCTGGTATGATGGAGAGAAGGGCTAGACGAGGTGAGGGTGTAACAGATCTGCCGCTGACTTTAGTGTACAACGCGAATACAGCATCCCAGAAGGGCCTGAGGGCCTCACATTCCCACCAGATGTGATACAGAGCACCCCTCTCGGAACCACAGCGCCAAAACCAGTCGGATACACTAGGATAGATCCTATGTAAGAGGTCAGGACAGTGGTACCAGCGGGTCAGTATTTTGTAATTCTTATTCTGCGCACTATAAGGCAGCGCGAGCTTATGCGTATACAGGAAGGACCTATTCCAATCGGCAGGGGAAAGACGAGTACCAAGGTCAGATTCCCAGGGGTTGGTGTAGGAAGGGAGCCCAGATGCAGTATCCTTGAGGAGAATGCCGTAGAGACCAGAGAGGGCACGCAGGGTGGTGTCAGCGCAAGAAAAAGCAGACTCCAAGTCAGTCAAGGAGGAGGAGAGCAGGGGAAGTAAGGAGAACTTACGGAGGAATGCAGTGAGCTGACCATATTCCAACCAAGAGAGACGGAGGTCGAGGTAGGAGCCGCGCAATTGTGTCAGGGAGGGGAAAGGTGTACTACATGCAAAGTGGCGCAAGCGAATGTCATCCCTATCTAGTCAGCAAAGGAATCTGTCTGCAGAACAACCCGGAAGGAACATGGGATTGTGGAAGAGGGGGCCCGGAATCCTGGCAATGCGACCCCCCACACACACCTCATCCCAGACCCTAAGGGTGGGCCCTGTGCCTATGGCTGGGCGGAAGTGGGCGGGCCCAGGGCGGGGGGGTGGCCGCGCCTCTTGGCCCACTGTTTATCGGCTCCCAATCGCCAATCGAAAGGCGCAACGCACGCCCGCGGTGTACGTCTAGGGTCCGGTAAACCTGCGCCTCAATGACATTTATGGTGTGTTAGCATCCGAAACCGCAGCCTGCTACGTGCTGCTTCCCACACGAACTTCCCAGAGTTTGAACGTGAGTAAAAAATATACGCGGGAGTGGAATGGGGAGAGCCTGGAACACATACAATAGTCGGGGCATAACATCCATTTTCAGGGCGTTAATGCGGCCAAACCAGGTGAGTATAAGAGTGCCATATTTCCACAGGCTCGCCGATAGCGATTCAAGTAATGGTAGGTAATTAAGGCGGTAAAGGAGGGAGGGGTCAGAGGGGAAATGGACCTCGAGATACTTAATAGAGGTAGCATTCCATTTAAAGGGGAAGCAATCTGCAAGGAGAGTGGCTTCCGCAAGGGGCAATCTGATATTGAGGGCTTCGCTCTTAGACAAATTCACCTTGAAATTGTTTAAATTGCCGAAGTGACATAACTCACGCAAAATAGACGGGAAAAAGACACTCGGGAAACATATAGGAGAAGGTCGTCGGCATATAGATATGTTTTGACCCAGCGGCTGCTCATCTGGATACCATGGATGCTAGGGCAGTGCCGTATTGCCACTGCTAGGTGTTCCATGACCAGCACATATAGGAGGGGGGACAAGGGACAACCCTGCCGCATGCCATTCCGAACTGGAAAAGGATCAGAGAGAAGCCCGTTGATCCGTACTCGTGCAAACACATCGCCATAAAAGAGAACACCTTGCTCAAATACCCTGGGCCAACCCCAACTTGTGGAGTGTAGAAAGCCCCAATGCACTCAGTCGAACGCTTTCTCAGCATCCACAGAGAGCAAGCACATGGGCAAGCTATGTAGTGCGGGCCGAGGAGATCGCCAGGAGCGTCTTGCAGACGTTGTCTCTGGCCTCGTGGCCTAATATGAGGCCAACATGATCAGTGTGGACCAGGCCCGGCATTAGGGAGACAGGCGGTTAGCCAACAGTTTGGCAAACAGTTTGATATCAATGTTGAGTAGGGAGATCGGCCGATAACTGACGCAACAGGATGGGTCTTTTCCTGTTTTGGGAAGGACTGTGATAAGGGCCAACAGGGATTGGGAGGCAAATGGAGTTGTATCGTCGACACTATTGAAGACACGGGCCATAATCAGAGACAGGAGGTCCCGAAAATATTTGTAGAACTGGTTAGTAAACCCGTCGGGGCCAGGAGCTTTGCCCGAAGGGGAGGATTGAATAGCAAGAGAGACCTCCTCCACGTAAAAAGCTCCTCAAGTAGTGCCCTGTCAGAGGATCAATAGTGGGAAGAGAGGTCTCAGTAACATATTCCCAAATCTTGTCGCAGAGAGAGTCCGGAGCAAGATCAGCATATTGGCCACAAATATTATACAGATCGTGGTAGAAGGAGTGTAGAAGGACAATGCTGCTGCAATGTCCAAGGGGTTATGGCTCGCACGCCTGGAACCATTGCAAAGCCGAAGGATGTATGTGAGGGTATTGCGAGGGTGTAGACGACGAGCGAGGGGCCGACTGCATTTATCCGCAAACTCGTAATAATGTTTCCTGACACGGTCTCGGAAAAGCACAGACATTTCATCCAGGTGAGCTCGAAGCTCCTGTCTGGCATTAAGCTCAGTTAGGTCAGCTAGGAAGCATGTTCGTTTATGCGTCAGTTCAAGGAAATGGATCTTGGCGAGGCGCACGGAAACCCATGCCGCCCGCTCTCTTTTAAGGTGAGCACCATGTCTAATCAGTACGCCCCGAATCACGCATTTCAACGCCTCCCATTGTAGAGGCAGTGGGGTCGGATACTGAGCATGGTCGAGACTAAAATCCCTAATCACGGTGTCGACGTCTGCCCTACAGGTAGCATCCTTCAAAAGACTGTCATTCAAGTGCCAGGTTAAGGGGCGGCATGCAAGGCCCGAGACCTCCACAGATAAAAATACGGGTGAGTGATCTGACCAGAGAGCAGAGCCAATCTGTCCAGTAGGGGCCCAGGAGAGGGCGTGATGGCTGATCAGGAAGAAGTCAATACGGCTATAGGAATTATGAGCGGGGGAATGGTAAGTTTAGTTGGCTCGCTAGGATGCAGAATGCACCACACATCCACCAGTTGAAACCTGTGGAGAGCAGTCTTAAGCCGGTGCAGATGGGAGTGAGGAGGGTGGGGTGTGTGTGTGGAGTCAATCACAGGATCCAGTACAAAGTTAAACTCACCCCCGAGAATCGTGACCCCCCTCGCCAAAGTCAGTTAGTTTGCCGACTAGATCCCTACAGTACAGTAGTTGCCCCTGATTAGGGAGTTAACAACCTGCTATGGTAAGTACGGTGCCTGCATTGCGCAATTTAAGAAAGACGACTCTGCCCTCGGGGTCAATCAGGGTGTCGAGTACCTCATGATGCAGAGACCTATGCAGAGCAATAGATACTCGATTGGATTTAGCGGCCGGGATGACGCCGTGGAACCAAACAGTGAAGTGGCAGTTGCGGATATCTGGGAAATGGCTCTCCTTGAAGTGCGTTTCCTGTAAAATAATGATATGAGAACACTTTTTGTGAAGTTGGTATGGAATCTGGTTGCGTTTTTGCGGGACGTTAAGTTCTCTCGCATTCAAGATACAAATGTTCAAGGCAGACATAGCCGGTCAAGGGAGGGAGAAAAGACACAAGAGGAACACACACTAAGCAGAGGGGAAAACGAGCACAATCAAACACAACTGAGAAACAGAAATCAACTGACTAAGCAGTAGGGTGGCGGGATGAACCACCATCAAAACAGATGGGGAAAGGGCAAACAGTGCCAAAACACATACCACACAGTAGCACGGATACCCCGGAGGGGAACGAGATTTCTAAAAAAGCCGCTCACCCCTGGGTCCCTGGGCCACGCTACTAGAAGAATAACTGTAACAACAGAACGTATGCTGACCAAAGTACAGGGTATGAAGAAGCTAGTAAGACCAGAGCAAGGATAAAGGAAGAGGGGAAAGGAAGGGAGCAAGAGAAAGAAAAAAAAAAAGGGGTGGGGGGAGCAGAAATAGGAAGGAAGGTAAACAATACTCTGAGGCTCCAAGGGCTGCAAAAAATCAGTCCCACTGTTGTGCAAAAGGAAGAGTTCGGTGATCAAGTCGGGGAGGCTTGACGGTTACGCTGCTGAGCATCAGATGTGGAGGCACGATCACGTCGGCGGCGCTGGGGCCACACGAGTTGAGTCGGGTCAGGAGCATCAGGCAACAATGGCCAGTCTGGAATCTGCACAGGAGGAAGTCCAAGAGCAGCTGTGAAGGCAGGGACATCATCATCCGGATGAGATAGTGAAATAGTGCGGCCATCCCACCAGACCTGCAGGCGAAAAAGAAAACCCCAGGAATACGGGATCTGATGATGAATCAGAAGGTCCAGGAGAGGCCTCAGAGCTCACCGCCTGGCAAGGGTGAGTCTGGACAGGTCCGGGAGCAAACTGATAGGGGCTTCCTGAAACAACTTCGTGGGCATCCCTAGCCTTCCGCATGATGCCCTCTTTGAGCTGATATCTATGTAACTGGCAGATGACATCTCTAGGGATGGTAGAGTCAGGAGGACGTGGGCCCAAGGAGTGATGCACACGATCCAGTTCGAGCACAGAACCAGGAGTGACCCCCAGGGGTGAGTTAAAGATAGAGTAGAGTAGCGTCCAGTTGTTGGGGTTCAGTAGACTCAGGGAGGCCCCTTACTCTAATGTTATTCCGTCTATTCCTATTCTCGAGGTTGTCCAAGACTCTTCCACCCCACACCAGCCTTGTCACTAAGGAAATCTTTATCTCTCCATCTATTCTACCCCACCACCTGACCTTCTCTGCACATCTACTCACACACCTGCAAGCTTTCCGCCCCAGAAACACACAACCTCACCACACTCTCTTTTACCTACACCTTCTATCCCTCTCCCTGCTTCTCCTTACTTCTGGCGACCCAATCTCCCAATCCTGGACCACCCCAGCAAATCCCTACTGCCGGATCTCTTTACACAATCGGCATCAGCGCACGGTACCCCCTAAATCTTACACTTGTCTTACCCACTCCTACCCCTCCCCACACCCTCTCCGGTGCACTATGGAACGCTCGCTCCGTACGCAATAAACTTGACTACATCCATGACCTCTTCGTTTCTCGTGAGTTCTCATTTCTCTGTATCACAGAAACATGGTTGACACCCTAAGACACCACCTTCCCTGCTGCCCTCTCCTATGGAGGTCTACAACTCTCGCACACTCCCTGCTCCAATAATAAACCTGGTGGAGGTCTAGGCATACTCCTGTCTGACAATTGATCCATCGCCCCAATCCAACCGCTAACTGCTCTCACCCTCCCCTCCTTTGAAGTGCACTCTGTTCGCATTTACTCATCCTCCAACTGGCCGTCATATATTGACCACCAGGACCTACCACTACCTTTATCGACCACTTCACCATCTGGCTAATGCACTTCCTATCCACAGACACCCCCACCATCAACATGGGTGATTTCAACATCCCCATTAACACAACCCCCCCCCCCCCCGCTTCCAGTCTCCTGTTCCTCACTGCCTCCTTTGGTCTCTCTCAATGGCCCTCTTCTGCCACTCATGCAAAGGGGCACACGCTGGACCTCATATTCACTCGCCCCTGCTCTCTAATCAACCTAACTCTCTAACTCTCTGTCCATGCTCTCCGACCACAACCTGCTGAAATTCTCTGCCCTCTCCTCTGTAACAGATCCTCCTACCCCTAAACCAACACTTCCCCACAGGAACCTTAATCGCCTTGACATCCGCACGCTCTCAGACTCCCTCCTACCGCTCGCTAACATATCCTCACTCCAGGACGCAGATGCCGCTGCTGCATTCCATAATACCACCATCACTTCAGCCCTTGACTCTGTGGCCCCCTTCACAAACACCAGGGCCCGACCGGTCAATGGGCAACCCTGGCACACTGACCTGACTAAAAAACTGAGACGTGCCTCACGGGTTGTAGAACGCATCTGGAAGAAAAGCTACTCCCAGGAGGACTTCCTCAGGTATAAAGTGGCAGTATTCACTTTCAAGAACGCACTCACCTCTGCAAAGCAGGTCTACTTCACCACACTAATATCTACCCTATCCTGCAACCCCAAACAGCTATTCACTACCTTCAACTCCATTCTTCGGTGCCCTGTCCAACATCACTCATCACAGCTGTTGACTTTGCCTCTTATTTCAAAAGCAAAATCGACACCATCAGAGACAGTTTCACCCTACACCTCCGACAACCACTCTACCCAGCTGCTCTGTGCTCTTCTTCTTTAACCTGTTTCTCCACCATCTCTGATGAAAAGCTCTCCACCCTAATCTCTAAATCCCACCTCACCTCCTGCACGCTTGACCCGATCCAGTTACATCTCATCTCCAAACTCACTGAAGTCATTATTCCGGCCCTAACCCACCTCTTCAACCTATCCCTAACCAATGGATCTTTCCATTCCGCCTAAAAACATTCTACTATCACACCTATACTTAAGAAACCGTCCCTCGACCCGTCCTCCCCAGCCAACTATCGTCCCATCTCACTGCTCCCGTACGGCCCAAAATTGCTTGAACAACACGTCCACTCTGAACTTTCCTCCTATCTCTCGTCCAACGAGCTCTTGGACAGACTATAGTCAGGCTTCAGACCCCATCACTCCCCAGAAACTGCCCTAACGAAAGTCACTAACGACTTTCTAACTGCCAAAGCCAAGCATTACTACTCTGTCCTCCTCGACCTCTCCTCTGCCTTTGACACAGTCGGCCACTCCCTCTTGTTAGAATCACTCTCATCCCTCGGTATCTCAGACCTGGCCCTCTCCTGGATCTCCTCATACCTCACCAACCGCACATTCAGTGTCTGCCACTCACACATTACCTCCCCGCCATGCCCTCTTTCTGTAGGTGTCCCCCAAGGCTCCATCCTAGGACCCCTCCTGTTCTCCATCTACACCCTCGGTCTTGGCCAAGTCATAGAATCTCATGGTTTGGTTTCCAATACCATTGCTATGCTGATGACACTCAAATATATCTGTCTGCACCAGACATTACCTCCCTATCCAGAGTCCAAGAATGTCTAGCAGCCGTTTCCACCTTTCTCTCCTCCCACTTTCTCAAACTCAACGTGGAGAAAACGGAGTTCATCATCATCTTCGCCCCACCTCGCACGACCCCTCTACCTGACCCACCTATCATAGTTAATGGTGCTAAACTAACCCCAGTCCCATGGATCCGCTGCCTTGGGATAACCTTAGACTCTGACCTATCTTTCAAGCCACATATTCAAACCCTCAACACCTCCTGCCGCCTCCAACTCAAGAACATCCATCGAATCCGCTCCTTCCTCAACCCTAAGACTTCAAAGACGCTAGTACACTCCCTCATAATCTCCCGCCTAGACTACTGTAACACCTTTCTCCATGACCTCCCAGCAAATACTCTTGCCCCCCTACAGTCCACCTTAAACTGTGCTGCTCGCTTAATACACCTCTCCCCTTGTTCTTCATCAGCCGCTCCCCTCTGCTAATCTTTTCACTGGCTACCCGTTGCCGAGCGAATAGAGTTCAAATTACTATCGCTGACATACAAAGCCATCCACACCCTGTCCCCTCCCTATATCTCTGACCTAATCTCCCGCTACCTGCCCGTACGTAACCTCCGATCCTCCAAAGACCTCCTACTCCGCTCTGCTCTTATCCACTCTTCACACAACCATCTCCAAGATTTCTCCCGTGCATCCGCCATACTCTGGGACTCATTACCAAGACACATAAGACTGACCCCCACAATTATCAGCTTCAAGAAGGCCCTGAAGACTCACCAATTCAGGAAGGCCTACAACCTCCAATGACACTAATGTCACCACACCACCATCTGTACAGCCTCTCCCCTCACCTCCTGTCTCTATCCCTCTTCCCTCATAGATTGTAAGCCTTTGCGGGCAGGGCCCCCTATCCCACTGTGCCAGTTGGTCACTGTTAGTATTATACTTGTCTTGTATATTTTGTGTACCTTATGTAAATGCCCAAATGTAAAGCACCATGGAATTAACCCCTAGCTGCACCATGACATAACTGTATGTCCTAGAGAGAGCTTTATTAGCGCACCAGGACCTACAGTTGCGTCCCAGCTCCCAGGGCTTTTGTCTAGCTGAGTATCGAGAGCTCAGCTGTTGCCGGCAGCTGAGACTCCCCTTTGACTGAAGAAGGACCACTACAAGCCTCCCCTCTCCAGCCATGGCTCTGATTGGTGGGTCTGTACAGACCCACCAATCACAGTGCAGCTAGGCGGCAGTACTGATACCGGGACTTACTGTCATAAGTGACACTGCCCCAGGGAGATCGGAGTATCAGCTGTATGAAACATCTGATACTCCGATCTGACCGGCGAGGGACCTGTCACAGCCTCCACTAGCCAGCAATCATCATTCACAGCGCAGCCAGAAAGCAGAGGAGAGGTGAGTATTAGTTTTTTTTTTTTATTATTCTGTGAGGATACATTATAGCTATGAAGATCACGATGGATTCATTTTAAAGATGAGATTCTGCTCTTTAAACTGATACCAAGATCTCCATGATGCATCTTACAGATCGGTAGCAATTCCCTGCTGAAAACGCTATTGGGCATTGAGATATAGATCAAATGGATCCTGCGATATGGGGCTGTAAATTGTCCACCCCCCTCCAGCCATCTTAGCCAGCTGCGTAAAGGAGGGGGGAGGAGAGCTGCAGACTGCACAGATGATGATGATGATAAATCATGATAATCATCTGTGCATAACCTGTATGTGACTGGGGGGGGGTAGCAGGGACTTCTGTCCATGTTATCCCCTCTCCTATCAATCACAGAGCATACTATACGTTTGCTCTCTGATTGTCACATAGAGGACTAATGTAATACCCCTCTGAGCCTAGAGGGGTATTCTTCTGTAATACTCCTCTGAACATAACCTAACCAGGAAGTTTATTGGCGCTGTGACCTAGACATTTACCATCGTCGAGGTTGCAGCGCAAAAAGAGTTGCACCAAACACACAACACATTCGCAAAATCATCAATAAACTTTACATTTTTTCACTGTCCCTGTCCTGTCCATACCTAATCTTTATAGAGTATAATACGTGACCACCTTTCTAGTGATAGCCGTTACACGCTAAAATAATAGCAATAACGATTATTACTAGAGATGAACGTATAAAACATTTATGACAGGCGGAAGGTTCCATCAGTCACATAACACATTTTCACCCATTTAATGTCACAATATTCAGTATAATCCCAGTTTTTGGCAGCTTTCAGACGGTTATAATAGTGGGTGTTTTTTGTTTTTGTTTTTTCAACCCACAGTACAAACGAAACTCCTGGACTTCCAGTAATTTGGGGTTAAAACAACATTTTAACGGAAAAAAATGTCATCTTCTATTTTCACAGCCCAATTCTGTGAAACATCTGTAGGGTCAAAATACTCACTATAATAACCCTTGATAAATTTCTTGAGGGGTCTAGTTTCCAAAATGGGGTCATATTTCAGGGGTTTCCATAGTTTACGACCACATATGGGGTACTGCTACATTCAGGAGAAATTGTGTAATGAACTGTGAGGGGCTTTTCTCTCTTAACCCCTTGTGAAAATGAGAAATTTGGGGCTAAAGAGACATTTTACTGGAAAGAGTAATTTTTCCTTTTCATGTCCCAATGGTAGTAAATACCCGTGAAACAGCTGTGGGGTCAAACTGCTCACTATACCCCTTGATAAATTCCTTGAGGGGAGTATTTTCTTAAATGGGGTAATTTAATGGGGGGTTTTATTGTTCTGGTACCTCATTTGCTCTGCAAATGCGACATGGCACCTGAAAATTATTTAAGTAAAATCTGCCCTCCGAAAGATCAATGTCGCTCCTTCCCTTTCTGCATCCTGTCGTGTGCCCAAAGAGCAGGTTACATCAACACATGTGGTGTTTTTGTGCTTGAATGAAATTGTACAACAAACTATGGGATGCATTTTCTCCTTTGACCCTTTGTGAATGTCCAAATTTTAGGGTTAAATGAACATAGTATTGAAAAAAATTGAAATGTATATTTTTCGCCTTTATTTTGTTTTAATTCCTGTGAAGCGCCTAAAGGGTTAACAAACTTCTCAAATACTGGCTTGAATTGTTTTAGTGGTTCAGTTTTGAAAACTGAGTGTTTTATGGGGGTTTCTAATACAAAGACCTTTCAAAGCCCCTTTGGAACTGAATTAGTACCTTAAAAAATGTGTTTTGTAAATTCTCTTGAAAATTCCTGTTAGACTGTAAGCCTTATAACGTCCAAAAAAATTAAATAAACGTTTAAAATTTGATGTCAACATAAAGCAGAGATATGTTAGATTATGTTTATTAACTAATTTTAGTGGTATGACTCTCTATATGAAAAGAGGATAATTTCAAACTTTGAAAATTGCATATTTTTCAAAATGTTCACCAAATTTCCTATTTTTTCTTAAATAAACACAAAACAGATTGAACCAAATTTACATCAAAGACGAAGTACAATTTCTCACGAAAAAAACATAAAAAAATCACCTGGAAAAGTTAAAGCGTTCCAAAGTTATCACCACATAAAGTGACACATGTTATATTTGAAAAATGTGGCTGTGTCATAAAGTCCAAAAGTGGCTGCGACTGTTAATAGTGCTATATAAATAAACAATAATAATAATAAGAGATCCGTCAGACAGTGCAACTGGTGAGTGCGAGACAATAGGAAGGAGTCATGGGTAGAAAGCTGGGTAGACAGTGAAGCGGAAGAGGCCTCCAGGGTATCCACCCTCCCCTTCAATAGTTGCACAGTAGAACGAACAGCAGATAGTTCAGATGTGTAAGACTGTTCTAGGCGTGCCACATACTCCTCCATGTTAGACTTTGTAGGAATAGCACGGAGATGAACGCTCAGTCGACGGAGCTTGTCCAGAGTGTCGGAGGAGGTAGCAGAATAGGATGGAGTTCAGGATAGTGAGGTCACAGACCCAGCCGAGTCCCCAACGGCCCGGCCGGTAGAAGCAGAATCCGTGACAGGAGGAGTTTTCATTGGGACGTGAGGGATCCGGGTCAAATAGTGAGCCGCAGTGGCAGAGAGCGAGCTCATTGGTGATGCAGTAGTTGCCAGACAGAGGTCACTGGTGGGGGGGGTGCCAGGGATGAGTGAGTCCAGTTGTGCCTTGAGTAGCTAGCGGAGGAACAGGCACTAGGGCCGTAGTGAGGGCGGTGGAGGAAACTGGCCAGGACAGGGTAGAGCTGATGGAGGCAGGGAGGGAGGTCTTCTTACCTCCTGATGGCACCTGAGGAGAGGACTGCCAGGCATCGCTGGTCTCCAGAGAGCACTGTTGTACAGAGGAGCCGGGAGACAACGGCAGCGACGGCCATTCACTCTCAGACGCTGCCCCCGTCACAGAAGCAGGAGCTGAGTGATACCCAGTCTCCCGCGCAGTCCAGTGCTCCGAAGGGCTGGGTGAGGAGAAGATGTCAGCCGGCGGGGATTGGAGCATTTCAGCGCCAGGGAGGGAAATGGCTGCCGGTCGTATGCCGGCAGGAGAGCCGCATGGCAGGGTAGCAACGTCGGATGCCATCTTGGGAGGTGCTGGTCACGTGTCTGAGGCGCATGGGCCCCAAAGAAATTTCTCAGTGGAGGGCCCCGGAGCGACCCCTGGAGGGGTAGACGAGGATCTAAGAGGATGCTTTCTCGACTTACCCATGGTCAGGAGGGTAGAAGAGGGTCAGGTTTGCAGGAGCAGGCGTGGACCCAGGTAAGTCGGGGAAGGAGCTGAGAGAAATACGTCCTCACTCCTTCATAGCCAGGTCACGCCCCCACTTTTTACCTTTTAAATATTATTTAGTGCAGCGCACAGCATAAGTAACATCTTACGTTTATTCTGCGGGTTTGTACGATTAGGCGATACCTAATTTATATTTTTTTTTATGCGTTACTAATTTTGCAGAACAAAATCCCATTTGGGGACATAAATCAATTATTTTTGCATTGCTATCTACTGAGATGCGTAACCTTTTTATTTTTCGGTTGACAGGGTTGGTTGAGGGCTTATATTTTGCGGGACAACCTATGCTTTATATTGTTACTGTTTTGGGGTACATATGAGTTTTTGATCAGCATATATATACTTTTTATAGCATATTTTGAATTCAGCGCGCTGTCAGCTTTCTAGCGGTATGTAAAACCGCATATACATGAGGACATGAAAAGTCCTCTTTAATGCACGTAGCAAGTTGATTAGGATCGTCTAACTGGTCTGTAGGAGCCAGAACTCTTAATGGTTGGTAGGGGATCAAATACTTATTTCTCTCTGCAAAATGCAAATAAATTTATAAAATTTATACAATGTGACTTTCTGGATTTTATTTTTGATATTCTGTCTCTCACTGTTAAAATTAACCTACCCTTAAAATTATAGATTGTTCATGTCTTTGTCAGTGGGCAAACTTACATAATCAGCAAGGGATCAAATACTTATTTCCTTCACTGTAGCTTTATTGTTTTTACTTTCTACTTTCCAAAAGCCATATTTTTTTTATTTTTAAATTCACAGAGCCACATGACGGCTTTATTTTGGTGGAACAAATTGTACTTCATGTTGGTACCATTTATTATTCTGAATGATGTACTAGGTCACTGGAATAATATTCAGGCCCATTGTCGCAGGAATTAACAGTATAACACAAAATATCTCACTGTATGTGGATGCTATTTTAAGACTTTTTGTCTCTGCTTTACCATCCTTTGTTAGGGAAACAACTGATGTCCTTAATCAAATAGACGATCTGGTGGTGCCACCTGGAGGTTATTTGGCTAGCCTTGATGTGGAGGCCCTTTACAGCTCCATACCCCATGATGCGGGGTGTGGAGCTGTGGGGGACTTTCTTAAGGCAAGGTGGAGTCATATGGGGATCCATAACAAATTTGTCTTGAGGTTGTTGAGATTTGTTTTGGAGTGTAACACTTTCTTGTTTGACTTCCACTTCTTCCACCAGCTCAGGAGGGTGGCTATGGGGAGTCCATGTGCCCCAACTTTTGGCAACCTTTACCTGGGCTGGTGGGAGAAGGAGGTGGTCTTTGCAGACCCAATGGAGGCCTGGTCCTCATTGATTTTGCTTTGGGTCCGTTATATTGATGATGTGTTGTTGATCTGGGGGGGAACTAAAGAGGACTTTGGAGAATTTGTTGCAGCTCTGAATATTAATACGATGGGCCTCTTCTTTACCTCCGAAATTCAGGAGAATTCTATCACTTTTTTGGACTTAACTATATTAAAATCAGAAACGGGACAATTAACTACGACCATTTATAGAAAAGAGACGGCTACCAACTGTCTCTTGAAATGGGACAGTTGACATCCTAACCCCTTGAGAAAGGGTATTCCCAAAGGGCAGTTCCTGCGACTTCGCAGGAACTGTACATCAATATCGGACTATCATGTAGCAGCACAGGATCTGCGTGATAGATTCCATAGACGGGGATACCCCGATGGGGTCTTACGGGCAGCATACCAACATGCTTTAGCAGCGGAACGTAGCCATTTATTACAGCTGAAGCAAAAAGATGGTGGACAGGAATTAAGGATTATAGCAATTTATGACAATGCCTATTTGGAAGTTAAACAGATTTTACAGGAGTCCTGGGACATTCTTTTGTCTGATCCTGATATTGGCCCATTGTTGGGGGATTCCCCATCAGTAACATATAGACGTGGTACTAATTTCAAAGATACGTTAGTTCATAGCCATTTGCTATCTACTAACTCTGATACCTGGTTGAATAGGCAAGGGAGGAAAGTTGTGGGTACCCATCCGTGTGGATCCTGCAGGGCCTGTTCTTTTATAAAAGCCAGCAAATATTTTTTTAGTACAACAACAAAAAAACGGTATGAAAATAATAATTTTATCAATTGTAAAACGGCTGGTGTAGTGTACCTCATCACATGCTCCTGCGGGATTCAATATGTCGGTAAAACGATGAGGGAATTCCGCAGGAGGGTGAGGGAACATGTAAACAATATAATCCGCCAGGATGATACCACGGTAGCGCGCCATGTATGGGCCCATCATGAAGGTGATCCCGTCCATATTAAATTCCAGGGCATTGAACAAATTATTCCTTCTCCTAGAGGGGGCAATCTTGATCAAAAGCTCCTTCAATGCGAGGCCCGTTGGACTTTTATATTGAAAACAGTTAAACCATGGGGCTTAAATGATGCAATTTCATATGCATCATTTATTTGAGATGTTAGCTGCTGTATTTTAAAACTATGCTGGCATTGTATTGGCAATGTCTGATATTAATGTAGGGAGTGGTACCATTTGTTCTAATGATTATATATATCTCTGAATGGAAGTCTCTAATGTTCATTTTTACCATTTTGTATTGGATCCAGGAGTTTCTAGCTTGCTAAAATGATTCCTCTTAATTTTAATCTCCTATATGTAGTAAGGGGAGATGTATTTTCTCTCCGTTCAGATGGGCGGGGTTTGTAAAGGCAGGGTCTGTATTGGAGGACCTCCGTGATTGTTCTTTTGTCACGCATGCGCTCTGGGGTTGTCGCGGTCGAGGGGAGTTCCCCATGGATCAGCTGCGAGCGGAAACTGCCCTTATTGGCTGGGTTGATATAGGTGGGCGTGACAGAATGTATTTGAGACCGCCAACTCTGGTGCTTCGTGCGGCCAAACATTAGTGCCGATGGGGGAGCGGGATTGTATGTTGGGAAAGGGTGATATGTCTACAAAATAATACTATAACATACTTACCTTAGTGGCTGTTTGAAAATTAGACACATACCTCTGATGAATGTGTCGGTATCGATGTATATCCGACATAGGAAACGCGTTAGATGGGTCAGTAGGATATCACGGTTAAAGTCACTTGCTGTGATATGGTTGTTCTAGTGAGATACGATAGTGAAAAATAGCTATTGGGCGAGAAAGTATGCTGGTAGGACATTATAATATACGTTTATCACCTAATAGAAGACTTTTTAGTAAACACTAATTGTTTTTGACAAAGCTAATTCTAGAGGTAGCTTAAAAGTGTTGGAAATCATAACACTGTGGACGCTAGGCAATACTTATTTAAGCTAAAGGAACCTTATGCCTTAGCAGTCCATTTTCTACTTCCTATAAATATATGGGGTGGAAAGGGTTATCCAGATAGCTGTACACTGTGTTTTTAACACTTATCAGGAGTGAGATATTGTGAAACTTTAATACGGATCTCTAACAATTAGGTTTGGTTTCATAGTGAAATATTTCCCTTCCATCCTAGCCTTCATTAAATATGTTGTCGTTTTTCTGAGTTTAGTATTTTAAATAATATTTAATAAAGTAATAATATTTTAATGCGTCCAGATATTAGAGGGTGACTCTCCTAGTTTAAAAACTAATATTCAGAATGGGGTGGAATTAGAGAAAAACTGCATTTGCAAAACATTCTTATGGGCTTAGTTTTTACAGCATTCACTGTGCAGCCTAAAATAACATGTTACCTGTATTCTGTGGGTCGGTGTGATTACAGCGATACCAAATTGATATAGTTTTTCTTACATTTTGACACCCTAAAAAAAAAAAAAAAGACTTGAAGTTTAAAATTCTCACACCTGCAACTTTTTTTATATTTCTGTTAATCGGTCTGCATAATGCATATTTTTTTGCGGAGCCAGATGATATACTTTTTATTTATACCATTTTGGGGAATGTCAGATGTTTTGATCACTAATTATTCAGCAAAAGAAAATTGTGTTTGTTGTTTTTTTTTTTTTAACCTTTTTACCGCTAGGAAGGGGAAAAAATCTTTTTATTTTTGTTCGTAGCTTGGGCATTTTTGGATGTAAAGATGCAAATTTGTTTATGTTTGTTTTTGTTTGTTTATTTTATTTTAAATTTAGGGAAAGGGGGTGATTTGAGCTTTTAGGTTTGTTTTTTTCCTTTTATATTTTTATTTAAAAAAAAAAATGTTTTATTAGTGATCTTAACAAAAGATATTTCCTAAAATGGTATAAATAAAAAGTACATCTGGCCCTGCATAAAAAAAGCCTTATGCAGCCCCATATTCAAAACTGTAAAAATTAGCTCCATAAAAACAAAACCCATTAGAAAGTGGCCACAGTTTTTCTTTATTTTCACTCCTTTTCTTTAATTCCATTTTTTTTTCCAGCTTCTCAGTACACAGCAGGGGAACAAAAGTGTTAGTCTAAGGCCCCATGTAGTGAGCCGCAGCCAAAAAGCGCTGAGGAAAAAGCTGCGGTGGAAATGCACTGAGGTTTTTCCCGCATCGCTTTTCACAGAAAGTCCGTCAAGTTTTCCTCTGTGGACTCCCTGCTTCAATTATACCTATACAAAAAACGCCAGCTTTTCTGTTGGTTCAATTGACATGCTGCGATATACAAAAATGTTGCGGTTTTTGAAAGTGCAGCATATGTGCCACAGATTTTTTTCTGCAATGTGTGGATGGGATTAGCCAGAATCTATTTTTCAGTTAATGTAAAATGCCGTGAGTTTTGCTGCAGCGTTAACGCTATGTGGGGCCCCAGCCTTACAGCAAGAAATACCCTATTCACTGATATCTGTAGTTTAGAGCAGTTTAAGAGTCTGTTTAAACATTGACTAAATAATTTCTACTATAAACAAGTATATATATAACACACACGTGGACAAAATTGTTGGTACCCTTCGTTTAATGAAAGAAAAACCCACAATGGTCACAGAAATAACTTGAATCTGACAGACTGGAATTTGCCAAACTACTTGTTGACAAGCCACAAAGCTTCTGGGAGAATGTCCTATGGACAGATGAGACAAAAATCTAAATTTTTGGCAAGGCACATCAGCTCTATGTTCACAGACGGAAAAATGAAGCATATCTTGAAAAGAACACTGTCCCTACTGTGAAACATGGAGGAGGCTCTGTTATGTTCTGGGGCTGCTTTGCTGCATCTGGCACAGGGTGTCTTGATCTGTGCAGGGTGCAATGAAAACTCAAAACTATCAAGGGATTCTAGAGAAAAATGAGTTGCCCAGTGTCAGAAAGCTTGGTCTCAGTCACAGTTCATGGGTCTTGGAACACGATAATGACCCAAAACACACAGCTAAAAACACCCAAGAATGGCTAAGAGGAAAACATCGGTCTATTCTGAAGTGGCCTTCTATGAGCCCTGACCTAAATCCTATTGAGCATCTTTGGAAGGAGCTGAAACATGCCGTCTGGTAAAGGCACCCTTCAAACCCGAGACAGCTGGAGCAGTTTGCTCATGAGGAGTGGACCAAAATATCTGTTGAGTGGTGCAGAAGTCTCATTGATATGTGTGTGTGTGTGTGTGTGTGTGTGTAAATGATAGGACTAACTTGTTTTATAAGCTTTATTTCTTTTACCTGCAAACTATGTTTACTGTCCCCTAAAGACAAGTCAACTGCACCTAACAGTAAATATGCATTTTAAATGTTATGATATTATTTTCTAGTTCCAGACACCATCTGATGAAAAGTTGGAAGAGTTCTGGATTGATTTCAATGTTGGAACGCAAAGCATTTCCTTCTATGTTTCTACAGATGACAATGAGGTATCATATTAACTATTAGCTTACAAAAATTGCCTTGTAGGTGTCCTACAAATTACTAATATTGTGTACTTCACAGAGTCACCAGTGGGAGACAGTCTGCATTACCGAAAGTGAAGTGGATATTTACAATGTAGAAGGCAAGTTATTGGCTTTTTAGTGTAAAGAGGTTTTTCTGCACCCAAAAATTAAGTTTTATGGAGCAAATTTACTAACACTGTCTTAAAGAGGACGTATTATCAGGTTTGAAAATCCCAATGTTTTGTTTATCCAAATCTGTTCAGCCATTCCAAAGATATAAGCCCTTTTAGTGTTGATGCAAATTCGGGTTTACTAGCCAAGTGGTTGATAACACTGCATGGCATATAGCACATAGAGATTCCGCCCCGAGAGAAAAGACAGTGTTACCGCCCACTTGGCTAATAGTCCCTAATTGGTATCAACAGGATGAGGCCAAAACATGTTTTTTTTTTTCATGCAACGTTGTCGATAGTATAACAAGAATGGTGCAACCAAGGAAAGACATTAAGTGAAAGAGGATCCTGTGGACATAAAAAACTCATCAACGAAAGCAGTCAGAGGAAGATGTCAAGCATCATGGCAATGCAAGTGTCCAATTGCTCAACTCATTGTTTCTTAGCACAAGTGGGCTATAATGATCATCAGATTGAGTGCAATTTCTGTCTAAGAGAAACAGGAGTCAATACTCTAACAGACAAAAGAGAACAAAAATGGATCTTTCACAGTGGAAAATATTGCCTAGGCAGATTAATCTAGATTTCTGCTTCAGCATTATGACTGGAGGGTCAGAATTTGGCGCAAGCTGCTTGATTCAATCAACTCTTCTTGTCAGGTGTCAACTTTTCACTCTGGTCATGGTGGAATAAGAGTGTGATTACATGGTGTGGTCTTGAAGTGGCTCTGATGCAGTCATGGTGTGGCCACAAACAGACAAACAGTATTCTAATAAAATTAATTGTTGACTAAGTGCTCCAAGTTAATTATGGAGTGGTTTTGCAGATTACCACACAGCCCTTTAACTTAAAACACACAAAAGTTACAGTATAGTCAAGGATTGGGTCCAGGAACATGAGAGCAGGTTTTGCTTGCTTTTCTGGCCTTTACAGTCTCTAGATCTTGTAGAGCATATGGTGGGACAAGGTAGAACAGGCTGTTCAGAACATGAAACCTCCATGTAATTTGTGGCAATTGCGAGAAGCTATCCTGTCTGCATAATATTCCTGCTGAACATTTTCAGTACCTAGTAGCATCTATGTTATGACAGATTGCGGTTTCAAAAGCCATAGGAGGTTCAACTTCTGGATGTGTGTTTCTAAAATGGTCTTTCAGTGCATATGCATGTATATATCAGAAGGGTCACTAAAGTTGAACCTTGACTATAAACTTCAATTCCCATTAATATTATAGAGGGACACATCACCATGGTTATAGGCCATGCTACTAGGAGGCTGACACTAGCAATAAAAGAAAATTGTTGGCTCTGTCTAGGTAAACTGGACTCTCTTGACAGACACAATGCTAGTTTTGCCCTAGTTTCCGTAGAAGACAGACTCAACACTTTTCCAAGTCAGGTTTATGTATTTACAGTGGGGAAAAAAAAGTATTTAGTCAGCCACCAATTGTGCAAGTTCTTCCACTTAAAAAGATGAGAGAGGCCTGTAATTGACATCATAGGTAGACCTCAACTATGAGAGACAAAATGAGAAAACATATCTAGAAAATCACATTGTCTGATTTTTTTAAGAATTTATTTGCAAATTATGGTGGAAAATAAGTATTTGGTCACCTACAAACAAGCAAGATTTCTGCCTCTCACAGACCTGTAACTTCTTCTTTAAGAGGCTCCTCTGTCCTCCAATCATTACCTGTAGTAATGGCACCTGTTTGAAATTGTTATCAGAATAAAAGACACCTGTCCACAACCTCAAACAGTCACACTCCAAACTCCACTATGGTGAATACCAAAGAGCTTCGGAAGGCACCAGAACAAAATTGTAGCCCTGCACCAGGCTGGGAATACTAAATCTGCAATAGGCAAGCAGCTTGGTATGAAGAAATCAACTGTGGGAGCAATAATTAGAAAATGGAAGACATACAAGATCACTGATAATCTCCCTCGATCAGGGATTCCACGCAAGATCTCACCCCGTGGGGTCAAAATGATCACATAACGGTGAGCAAAAATCCCAGAACCACATGGGGGGACCTAGTGAATGACCTGCAGAAAGCTGGGACTAACGTAACAAAGGCTACCGTCAGTAACACACTACGCCGCCAGGGACTCAGATCCTGCAGTGCCAGACGTGTCCCCCTGCTTAAACCAGTACATATCCGGGCCCGTCTGAAGTTTGCTAGAGAGCATTTGAATGTTCCAGAAGAGTATTGGGAGAATGTCATATGGTCAGATGAAACCAAAGTAGAACTGTTTGGTAGAAACGCAACTCGTCGTGTTTGGAGGAGAGTGAATGCTGAGTTGTATCCAAAGACCACCATACCTACTGTGAAGCATGGGGGTGGCAACATCATGCATTGGGGCTGTTTCTCTGCAAAGGGACCAGGACGACTAATCCGTGTACATGAAAGAATGAATGGGGCCATATCGGGAGATTTTGAGTGCAAACCTGGGTCTAGGCCACGTGGCTGGGTCTTTCAGCATGAGAATGATCCCAAGCACACCGCCAGGGCAACGAAGGAGTGGCTTCATAAGAAGCATTTCAAGGTCCTGGAGTGGCCTAGCCAGTCTCCAGATCTCAACCCCAAAGAAAACCTTTGGAGGGAGTTGAAAGTCCGTGTTGCCCAGCGACAGCCCCAAAACATCACTGCTCTAGAGGAGATCTGCATGGAGGAATGGTCCAACATACCAGCAACAGTGTGTGCCAACCTTGTGAAGACTTACAGAAAATGTTTGACCTCTGTCATTGCCAACAAAGGATATATAACAAAGTATGGAGATGAACTTTTGTTATTGACCAAATACTTATTTTCCACCATAATTTGCAAATAAATTCTTTAAAAAATCAGACAATGTGATTTTCTAGATATGTTTTCTCATTTTCTCTCTCATAGTTGAGGTCTACCTATGATGACAATTACAGGCCTCTCTCATCTTTTTCAGTGGGAGAACTTGCACAATTGGTGGCTGACTAAATACTTTTTTCCCCACTGTAGATACAGAGTAAGGGCAGGGGAGTGAACTTTTACCCCAGGTGAAGGAAATCCTAACTACTGTTCTGTTCTAGCATTGATCACCTAGTACAACTTGGTACTATTGTCACAGCTGGAGAGGTGAGAAACCCATGATTAGCATGCACCTGTAGACAACAGTGAAGCAAGTATTTCCTTCTTAACTACTGGGAGACCTCTCTTTCTCCTCCAAGTCCCCCAAGCCCTGTGCCATCCCCTCCTCACCTGGTCTTTCCCCCCTCCCCCTGAGGTTATAGTATCTATAATGATGCTTACTTAAAGAATACCTTCCAAACATCTTTTGGTTTTCTTGCAGCATTTGGATCATTAATACATTTTGCAATATATTTTATTAACAAATGTTGGCTCCCTTCTGCGAAATTATGCATTTCTTTCCCTTGCTCCTTTATTTAGAGCTGCCCCCTGCTTCTCAATGTGTACAGAATTGTTTGTAATGCAGAGAAAATGAGTATGGGGGAGGGTCACTTTAAGTAGTTATATCGCAGGCATTATAAAACCTAGAAACATGCTTCTGATGTCTTATGAAAGAGGAGATTTTCATTGTAAATGACACTAAGATTGCAATCTATGTGTATTATTTCCAGAGATATGACCAGTTCAAAACATAGTCAGGATTGGAATATTTATATTCCAGTGCAGCTACTCCCAGTCCCTACTGTTTTTTCAACTCTTGATATCTTTGGAAATAATACAGATAGAACACATAATGCAGCCTTAGTGTGACACCAGAAAGATACCAAAAACTCATTTTATAATGTCTGCGATATAACCATTTGAAATTATGCTCCCCTGACCTCTTTTATAAAGCATTTAGAATTAGAAGCATGTTTCTACATTTTATAATGGCCGAGATATAATTGAAGTAATGCTTCCTCACTCTCTAGCCGAGCCACAGGGCCTATATCTCTCCACCCCACGTGGCTGCTTTATGATGTCCCATGGTTCTATGTCCTCCAATGATAATAATAGTAAGGCTAAAGCCCCACGTGGCGTAAACACCGCAATTCACCTGAGGCGGAAGCGCCGCGGAAAAAAATTGCGGCGTTTTACAGTCAGAGCAAAGTGTATGGGATTCTAGTGAATCCCATGCCCATTGTGCTGAAAAAACCGCGCTGCGATTTCCAAAATCGGCACAGTTTTGGAAATCGCAGCATGTCAATTATATTTACGGAAACACCGGCAGTTTCCCCATAGCTATAATTGAAACAGAAAGTCCGCAGAGGAAAACTCTGCAAACTTTCTGTCTAAAGCACTGTGGGAAGAACCGCGATGTGATCCCGCCCCGGTTTCTCCCGCAGTGCTTTTTTTGCTGAGTGACACCTTAGCCTAAAACTAGATTTTTGTTCTTGTCCTAAAATCTCTTTCTCGTTGAATTCATTGGGAATCACAGCTTCTATCCTCTTTGTCCTCTTCATACATGTTTTTTTCTGGTATTACCATTTGCCCTGTTGGGCTGTTTATTCCTCTTTTATTTTTTATTCTCTTCAACTCATCCCACTGTTTGTGGTACAAACTGATCAGTGAAGGGTCTGTGGAGAATGTATATCCAACCGGAGAGGAGCCAGGGAGCTAGCACCTTTTTTTATTATACCTAGCCTTCTAGTTACAGGGCAACAAAAAGGGATTTTACATTTGTTTGAAAACAACTATTTTCTGCCTTTGATTTTCTTATAGATATCAACAGCAAGAGATTGTTGACAGTCAGTTTAAATTCTCCAACCACAATTGGCCAAATTAAAGGGTGCCATATGCGTATATATTTTGATTCTGCGCTGGGTATATCTGATGTAGTCAGAAAAGTGTTTGGAGCAAGTAAATGTAAGGTATGGTGGTCTTCATATTTCTGTCTCTGTGTGTTGTAAAGTGAGAAAAGAAATGATCAGTTAAATGTTGATCAGAAATATCACACATACTAATTTGTTTTCTGCAGGGTTTTATAAAGAAGCAGTCTGTATCTGTAGCAAAAACAGCAGTCCATGTTGTTTTTGATGAAAGTGGATCCCAGGTAATATTAGTTGCATTGCATTTTTGCTATTTTTGTAGTTTGCTATGTTGCAATAAATTTAAGATATTTTAGTATTTTATAATACCTTCTGCATCTGAGCCTGCATGGTAAATTGAATGGTAAGGGGCTTTAGTTTAGCTCACATGTACAATTCATAGAACTTTATTCCTAACAATACTTGTTAGGCCTTTTTCTCTGCATCTGTGTATTTAAAGATCCATCAGCCTATGACTCCACCATGCCAGAAAATAATGGCTTTATATATTTTGCTCCCAGATAGTGGTCGCATTCTCTGACACAACGTAGACCTCATTGACCTTTGCTGAAGGATCCCAAAACCAGCCTATTCCCAGTCAAAAGTTTTCATATAAAAGTTCCTTCTAGCCATTCATGGGCAAATACAACCACAATATAAAATATTTTAATCTGTCAAAAAACATAATCTTTCAAAAAAAAAAAAAACTTTTCAGGTATTTGTGAATGTCATCGTAAAGTTTCCTCTACGTTGCCAAATGCTGTCATTGGATTGTGGATTCTGGAATGCAGTATGTGAAACTTCACAACTATCATCATTAGAGATGAGCAAAGTTTTCAAAAATTCGATTCGGTAACTTCGCCGAATTTTCCGATACGATTCTCTTTGATCTGAATTAATTTGTGACGAATAAACAGCTATTTCCTGTCTGCAGAGATCCCGGGTGGGCGGCAAAATGGCGGCAGCCCTTGGATTCTGCGGTCAGGTCTCTCTCTCTCTCTCTCTCTCCCAGCATGGACAACTTTTATGTGGAAGGATCTGCTAACAAGCAAAGACATGCCTATCCAATCACATCACTAGAGAATATCTTGTGACCGTCTGATGTCACAAAGGTCCTTACTAAATATTTGTTACCACAAAGCATCAGAAAATCCGGATTCCATGCGAATCGAAGACTTCCTGAAATTCGGATCAAATTCCACTTCAGCAGCTTCAATTCGCTCATCTCTAATCATCATGCCCAAACATGACTAATTTAAAACTGAATGTTGTATCCAGAGCAGCACAAGTTTCGACTGTCCAGTTGCCATACATTACATTACCAAACTGTGGACATAGCACCAACAAAATACAAATTCGCCAATAAGGTCTTTTTTTATTGTGATGCAGTGGATCAGTGGAAGCTAGATTTCTGAATGCAAGATTCTTTGTTGTGCCAGAGGAAATACTATACGTTGTAAGTGTCAGGCAGTGTTTCTTCTCCCTCTCTTAATTGAAATGAACATGCACATTTAGCCGAGTTTAACATACTTTACAGTACATGTATAAGGGTGTATAAGTGGATGCTGTGGCTGAATGATCAAATAAGTTGTAGGATACAGTGATGTAAATTTTACATTTTGGCTTCTTGCAGATACATTTAGGGGCCTTTAACATCACATTATAGACACGTGAGTGGTGAGAGGTGGGGGAGGGGCGACACTCGTTCAGGGGAGGAGAAGATAGGACTGGGGTGGTGCTGGAGATATTCGGGCGCCGGGAGCGAGTGGTGAGAGGAGAGTGAGGTGGGGGAGTGGTGGCAGCCATTTCTCTAATGGGGTCACAAATGGCAGTATCATTCATGCTGGGACCAGGGGTGAGGGGGGAAGGGGTAGCAGCCTTTAGGGTTAGCACATGTGCAGGGGGGGCAATCAATCCCTAATGGTTGCCCCCCCACCGCCTCCTCACGTGTGCTACCCTCTAATGTTATTAGGTGAAGCACAATTTTTTTGTTATTTGTTCTGTAACTTGGAGTGCATGAGGACAGCTCCTCTGCCACCCCCCACATGTGCTTTATCTAATACCATTAGGGATATCACACGTGTGAATGTAGCAGACGTGAGAGGTAGCACATGTGGGAGGGGGCCATCAATCCCTAATGGCTGCTGTCCCCTCCACGTGTGCTACCCTTGATGGTATTAGGTGAAGCATATGTGGGGGGTGGCAGAGGAGCTGTCCCCATGCACTCCAAGTTACAGCACAAATAACAAAAAAAATTGTGCTGTGACTTGTAGTGCTTGGGGGATAGCTCTTCTGCTACCCCCCACGTGTGCTTTACCTAATACCATCAGGGGTAGCACACATGCGGGTCAACTATTAGGGATTGATTGCACCCCCCTCACATGTGCTACCCATGATGGTATTAGGTAAAGCACATGTGGGGGGGGGGGTGGCAGAGGTAAACATAAAAAACGAATCCATTTTTTTTTTTAGCAAAAAACTGATGCAAACAGATGCACATCCGTTAACGGATCCGTTTTTTTGATGTATGAATTGACTTCAGTTTGCATCAGGTTTTTGATTAAAATAACGCATCCGTTAAACTGACTTGAAAAACATGATGTTGTATCATTAGACCATAGAATGAGGGACATAGTGAAATGATGTTCTCATCCTGACAACAGTGGTACAGTTGTGAGGGGCTATTAGTAGGCCAAACACTATTAGTAGGCCAAATAGCTGTCAACCAAATGCTGAGTCTGCCAACAGCTAATCCCCCCAACTCTCCATGCACATCAGGATCAGCTCAGCTAATTGTGCATTTGTTCTCAATAAGGAGAGGGGAATAAGTCGCTGCCAGACACCTCTGGGGGCGACATATGTCTCTTGAAAACAAAGAATTGGTGAGTTGAAATCCAATATACCTCGTCTCTTTTTTTCCTCCCCATCTACCCTTGAGGAAAAGTCAGGCAACACACATTGATGTATTTAGTTTGTTTTCATGTAATATTTATGCCCAGTTCTAGAGTATTACTACGTGGGTATTGTTTTTCTGGTCTTTAAGGGTGAACAAGCAAACACACTCTTTATTAATTTCTTGATAACAATTTGACTTGTTCTAGATTCTTATTCCTGAAAGCCAGGGGTCCTTCTCTTCTGCAAAGGAAGTAAAAGTGATTGATACCGGTGATGTTGGTATGAATAAACAGTCTCCTTTATGTACACCATCTCTTAACCAGCAAATTTGCAAGGAGAACAGTTCCAGAGACCCTGCAAAGGTAACATCTATGTGATTCAGTCTGTAATCATGAACTTGACAGATGGGGTGGGTGCATGCGTAACCAAAGGTGAAAATAGACACATGTTGTCACCACAGAGAATTACATTGCAGATTCAGGCTGGAATGTGACTTGGCTGTATTGCAATATATTAAAATGTGAACTGAGGTCAGCCAAAGTGTAGTGAGTTCTTTTAGAGGGGTTGTGTGGGACTTTGATATTTATTGTTGTAGCCTCTTCACTACTTACCAAGCACAGGGCCATACATTGTGCAGTGGATGTATTTGATGTTGGAGCTTGGCCCAGTTCATTTAAATGGGACAGAGCTTCAGCATGGCCATGTGAACAATATATATTATGCCATTGCCTGAGAAAAGGAAGTGGAGCTTAGCATCACAGTTCCAGACAACCATTTTAAGTTTAGTATACAGTACCAACAAATCTGCAGGACTCTGCTATTCTTTTAAATTTTTTTTAATTTCAAGGTTTTCATGCTTAACTATTCAATTTTTTGGTTAAGTAAGGCAAGACATAAAGTTTTTAAGTTGGAATAATTTTTCCGTAAATGCTCCTATCTTGTGAAAAGAAGGGTCTTCTAGTGTCCTGATACTTATAAGTTGACATGTGCGATAGCAAGAATCACTTCACTACCTGTGACGTAGGGCAGGGCTTTTTAAAGTTTTTTTTTTATTATTGGAGCCTCACTAATGAAAACAAGCAGGCACTATAACAAGTATGTAACAGCAATATCTAGACAAATGAACTTTTTAAAATAATTGAAAATTGACTGAAAACCTGTTGCCTTTTACATGATCTTACAGATTACCTATTTGTAAAACAATCCCTTTAAAGGGATTGTGCCATCAATATAAATACGTACAGTCAAAATGCATTTTAGAGCAAATTTGTAAAGAATTTTCATACACTTTGCTTCACTGTGCATGCACTTGAAATGCAGTGTATTGACCTTGGATTCACTTCACTCTGAGGGGTGTTATTTGTGAAGGGATGTGCATTGCATGCCTTGTAACCTGAAACACTGTATTAGCCCCCCTTCCTACCCCAGCACTTTATACAGCACATACACACTGGATTATCCACCTACTGCTCTGCAATGCTTAACGCATGGCCAGAAATACAATTACTAACCCCCTAACAGACTGTCAATGTCTGTAAAGCGCTGTGAAATATGATGGAGCTATATAAGAAAGCAAAATATAATAATAATAATAACAAGGAAACATTAATAAATAAAGTTATATCAGGACACAAGCAAATAATTGCAATATATCTTCTATATATATTTTTTATTTTTTTATAAATAACTACTTTTTTAATAACAATTCCTTTAACACTAAACGGCTACAATCACTACAAAATCTTAGTTTTCTAGAAGTCCTGTGTATTATAGATTAAAGGTAGAAATTTAGTATTAAATGATTTAATAAAAGACAATGGTGTAATTTTATAAGACAGTTGTTTGCTGACAGTTTTGTGCCTGTAAAAAATATGTTTTGTCAGACAATCGTTATAGTCAAAGAAGTCATTGAAGTATATCACTTAGAACAGTTGCTTGTCCACATAGACTCCACCTCCCTCAGCAAATTACAAGAGCTATAATCACTGTGCAGCCTATTGAGAGTATGGTATAAGATTGGTGTAAATACCTATGCCTAGAAACATGGCTTATAAAAGGTTAAGAATTTAGGACATAAAGCATTGCATACAAGGGCAGTAGTAACATGCAGCTAAACTGTCAGCAGTATAAAAAAACAAGTCGGTATATTGAATGAATATAATACATGTGTATCTGCTTAACTTCTACCACATTTTTCAAATGACCTACCTAGCTTTCATTGATACAAGTGGAGATTAATATGCAGTTTATTTTTTCTCACAAGATTGTGACTTTATATTGTTATTATATTGTTAATAACATTCACAAGTATATATATTGTATGAATGTATATATGATGTATTTGTGCTGCTGTATATTTAGTTAGTCACTCCAAGTCGAAGTAAAGTTTCCGAAGCATCAATAAATATTTCTGTGGCTTGTGGTGTGAAGAAAATTAATTCCTCATCAAAAACATGTGAGTCAAACTTCTTTCCTTATTTTTAAAGTTACTTGAAGTGATATACTAAGCTTGTATATGTGTACTCATGCACATGTTTCACCATACAATATTTTGCCTAAATTCTCATAATCAAAAGTAGGTAGTATATTTTCCTTATTTCAACTGACTGAAAAAATTCAGGTTATTCACTTTCTACCATAAACTGGCCCCATCATGTGCAGGATCAAGTAGTGACATTTCCATTAGTGCCCTTCTGTCGCCTGCATTGAAGTCTGTCAAGTGTACAGAAGCAACTATATATGTGGAAAATGGTACACTATCTGTAGAAAATGTTGTACAAAAAATAAAAATACTCCTTGGCCCATGCTCCAATTATATTTGCTAGTCTTTTTTTTCTGGAGAAATGATGCGCTGTTCATCTATGTGACCACTTCTGCAAATTACTGGCCTCATAGCATCACCTCCAATGTACAGATGTAAATCTTGATGAAACGTATGCCAGTAGGACAATACAAGCCTGTGGAAACATTACAGTAAACACCTTTTATTTATATATAGAAATACATTGGTTACAAACAAGGTGCGAGCTTATATTTTGTATACATTATAAAGTGCACGGATTGCCGTCAGATGTGACATATTGTACAGATAATTATACCAATTGAAGTGTAGGATATAGAAAATACAGTGAAACCTTCCCAGAAGACCACCTCTTTGAGAAGACCCCACTCTTAAAGACCAGTTTGTTCAGTGACCGAATTTTCTCCCTTAATACTATACGGAAGCTGCCTCTGTATAATAGACCACTAACTTATCTAACCAAAGACCACCATTTTGAGATAATTTTTCAGTGGAAACCGCTTCGAAAAGACCACAAATTAGATTTACGCTGTGAGACCAATATGGATGCAGCTCTATGATGTCCTGTATCAATGAAAAACAAGAGACTTGTAATGGCAGCGTGGACATCATGCAGATGCGACCCTATAGTCTGCTAATGGGCAGTGATGACACCTGCTCAGCTTTCTTCGAGGAACCACCATTCAAGTTCAAGCATACAATTAGTGACCTCAGCCTTTTTGTCAACTGCGTGCGATATTTGCCCGACTGCAACAGATTTGAAACCGCTTGTATGATGAAAAAACTGCAGACAATTTAGGCTCTTTAGGAGGTGGAAAAGCTCATGATGGATAAATTTAATAGTGGTACTATGTCTAATAAGGGAGGTGTCACTGGGATGTGTTCAGGGACTCTTTATACCATGTATGTGTTGCTAAGAATTCTGGGTAAGGAATATGCAAATAAGACCTCCTTGGTGAAAAAGAGGAACTTGCTCTAGTGCCACCTTTTGGAAGGTAGCTTCCTTCTCTTGCTTATTTTATTGGGGGATACAGCTCCATGGGTATAGACCTGGCCACTAGGATGCTGACAATAGGAAAAACAAAGGATGTCGTCTCCGCCTCTAGGCTATACCCTCTTCACAGACACTGTGCTAACCAGTTTTAACATAAATACACAATACATAACACTGAAAAGAGAGGTATGTGACTCTTATAGAGGTAAAAGTACCCCTAGAGTCTCCCTCTAAACAAATTGAGAAACCCCATATGTAACACATGTTCGCAGCAAAAAATACTGAAAGAGATATATGCACCAAAACACTAGAAAATATCCAAGATCTATATCAAAAATAGCCAATTTTATTAATTAAAAATATGTACACATAGAATATAGTACATAAAGACAGAAGCTGACAGTGTAAATTGATGCCAGGATACTCTCAATAAATGTATTTTCAAGTAGAAACCCATAGTACTCACTCACTAAGAGAGTATATCTGAAAATGGCCAAATGGTTATGTATAAAGGTGCCTAATTAAAGCGTCTATGTTGTAATTATGTGTGTGTGTGTATATATATATTTATATACATTATACTGTATATATATATAAACAACTCTGAAGTATAAACAGTACCAGGGATCTGTATATGTTTAATCAGTCTATACCAGAGTTGGTGTACAAAGTAAATGCACTAACAGCTTAATAAAGGCACAAAAACACATTAACTGAGCCAAAAGTACCAATAGTACACATACCCATATGGAGACATGTGTGTAGAAGTAAACCTGGACACCATCACCCAACGCGCTTTTCCGCTACGCCTTTGTCAAGGGTTGGTGTCACTAGAAGAAGTATAACCTTATATAGGAGCCATAGTAAAGAAATGAAAATTCCAAATAGACTGCACCTGGAAATGCTAAGAATCCAGTAGTATACCACGCCGATATACGGAGCATGCCGAAAAAAGATGGCCACATCCACGTCAAGAGACACACCTCCCACAACCTCTGCAGCTTTCAGGATGTGACCGGTTTTAACCCGTTTTAACCTACTATGTTTCTCCGAAAATATGACAGGGTCTTATATTATTTTTTGCTCTGAAATATAGGTTAGGGCTTATTTTCAGGGGATGTCTTATTTTTTTCCACGAACAACAATCCACTCACCAGAACCTCTTACACCCAAAACATTTTAGATTTGCCAAGTGCTAATGGTGGATGGTCTTGCACACACAGACTTCTGTCTCAGGCCCCTTGCCATTGCAGCAGCATTCCACTGCAGCCAAGTGTAGCAGTTGGCTCCACCTGGTGACCGGAGGCAGACACAAAATAGTCATGCCAGCTGGATTATGCTTCGTTCACACCTGCGCTTGAGTCCGTCCGCTGCCAATCCGAGTGAAAATCTCGGGGAATGGGATAGGCATCGGATAGCGACAGGTTAGCGACGCATTGGTTAAAAACCCATTCATTTGAATGGGTTTTTAAAGCAATGCGCGAGTGTGCGCTTACACCCTCTGCGCTGCGAAGCGTTTTTTTTTTCGTCGGACACGAAGTCCTGCATGTCCAACTTTGTTTCCGACGAAAAAAAAGGATTCACAGCGCAGAGGGTGTAAGCGCACACCCACGCATTGCTTTAAAAACCCATTCAAATGAATGGGTTTTTAACCAATGCGTCTCTAACCTGTCGGTATCCGATGCCGATCCCGTTCCCCGAGATTTTCACTCGGATTGGCAGCGGACGGACTCAAGCGCAGGTGTGAACCCACCCTTACCCGATCAGTGTTTGAGAAACAAGCACTACCAGTAGTCAACCCTTATTGTTGTGGAGAACTATTTCACTAGTGCCATCTTGTGCAGATAGCTCCCTTAACCCTTTCCCTGTCGCCCACGTATTTTTGCGTCCTCCCAGGGTAGCACTTTTCTAGCCGAGGACGTATCTAATACGTCCTTACTCCTAATGCCCATATCTCAGGATCCATTAGGGCTATGAAGATGATCTTAGATTCATTTTAAAGAAGAGAATCTCGTGATAGCCCTTACAGATTTGGAGTGATTTGCTGTTGAAAATGCTATTCGGCATTGAGCTCCCAGTGCTGATCTCAATTCCTGACAGCGTTTTTAACAGCAAATCGCTCCAAATCTGTAAGGACTATCATGATGTTCTTGGTATCATTTTAAAGATTCTCATCTTTAAAATGAATCCAAGCTCATCTTCATAGCCCTTACAGATCCTGAGTTATGGGACTCTAAAATGTCCTCCTGCCTCAGGCATCATGTAGAAGGAAGGAGGGGGGAAGAGGAGATCTGCAGACTGCACAGACATGATAAATCATCATCATCATTTGTGCATAACCTATATGTGACCCCAGGGGGAGTAGCATGAACTTCTATCTATGTTATCCCCTCTCCTATCAATCAGGGAGCATACTATACTTACTCTCTGATTGTCACATAGAGGTATAATGTATTGCCCCTCTGAGCCTAATCACAGGGGTATTCTTCTGTAATACCCCTCTGAACATGACATAACCAGGATGTTTATTGGCACTGCGACCCAGACGTTTACCATTGTCCAGATCGCAGCACCAAAAGAGTTGCACCAAACACTTACACAACACATACAGTGGGGAAAAAAAAGTATTTACTCAGCCACCAATTGTGCAAGTTCTCCCAAAAGATGAGGCCGGCCTGGAATTGACATCATAGGTAGACCTCAACTATGAGAGAGAAAATGAGAAAACAAATCCAGAAAATCACATTGTCTAATTTTTTAAGAATTTATTTGCAAATTATGGTGGAAAATAGGTATTTGGTCAATAACAAAAGTTCATCTCAATACTTTGTTATATATCCTTTGTTGGAAATGACAGAGGTCAAACGTTTCCTGTAAGTCTTCCCAAGGTTGGCACACACTGTTGCTGGTATGTTGGCCAATTCCTCCATGCAGATCTCCTCTACAGCAGTGATGTTTTGGGGCTGTCGCTGGGCAACACGGACTTTCAACTCCTTCCAAAGGTTTTCTATGGGGTTGAGATCTGGAGACTGGCTAGGCCACTCCAGGACCTTGAAATGCTTCTTATGAAGCCACTCCTTCGTTGCCCTGGCGGTGTGCTTGGGATCATTGTCATGCTGAAAGACACAGCCACGTTTCATTTTCAATGGCCTTGCTGATGGAAGGAGGTTTGCACTCAAAATCTCACGATACATGGCCCCATTCATTCTTTCATGTACATGGATCAGTTGTCCTGGTCTCTTTGCAGAGAAACAGCGACAAAGCATGATGATGCCACCCCCATGTTTCACAGTAGGTATGGTGTTCATTGGATGCAATTCAGCATTCACTCTCCTCCAAACACGACGAGTTGTGTTTCTGCTTTGGTTTCATCTGACCATCAGACATTCTCCCAATACTCTTCTGGAACATCCAAATGTTCTCTAGCAAACTTCAGACGGGCCCGGATATGTACTGGCTTAAGCAGGGGGACACGTCTAGCACTGCAGGATCTGAGTCCCTGGCGGCGTAGTGTGTTACTGACAGTAGCCTTTGTTAAGTTAGTCCCAGCTTTCTGCAGGTCATTCACTAGGTCCCCCCATGTGGTTCTAGGATTTTTGCTCACCGTTCTTGTGATCATTTTGACCTCACAGGGTGAGATCTTGCGTGGAGCCCCTGATCAAGGGAGATTATCAGTGGTCTTGTATGTCTTCCATTTTCTAATTATTGCTCCCACAGTTGATTTCTTCACACCAAACTGCTTGCCTATTGCAGATTCAGTCTTCCCAGCCTGGTGCAGGTCTACAATTTTGTTTCTGGTGTCCTTCCACAGCTCTTTGGTCTTCACCATAGTGGAGTTTGCAGTGTGACTGTTTAAGGTTGTGGACAGGTGTCTTTTATACTGATAACAATGTCAAACAGGTGCCATTACTACAGGTAATGAGTGGAGGACAGAGGAGCCTCTTAAAGAAGAAGTTACAGGTCTGTGAGAGCCAGAAATCTTGCTTGTTTGTAGGTGACCAAATACTTATTTTCCACCATAATTTGCAAATAAATTCTTAAAAAATCAGACAATGTGATTTTCTACATATGTTTTCTCATTTTGTCTCTCTTAGTTGAGGTCTACCTATGATGTCAATTACAGACCTCTCTCATCTTTTTAAGTGGGAGAACTTGCACAATTGGTGGCTGACTAAATACTTTTTTTTCCCCACTGTACACAAAGTCATCAATAAAATTTACATTTGACCTTGTTCATACCTGATCTTTCTAGAGTAAAATATGCCTCTCTAGTGATATCCGTAACACGCTAAAATAATAGCAATAACGATTATCATTAGAGATGAACGTATAAATTTCAACTATTTTTATAGGGGGATAGAAAATTATATTCTTATGTTAGGTCCTATTTAATTTGCATACATAAAATTGGTTGGTACATTTCTGTGATTTTGGCGTTTCTTTAACACCTGCACCTATATATATATATATATATATAATATATAAAAGTACAGACCAAAAGTTTGGACACACCTTCTCATTCCAAGAGTTTTCTGTATTTTCATGACTATAAAAATTGTAGATTCACACTGAAGGCATCAAAACTATGAATTAACACATGTGGAATTATATACTTAACAAAAAAGTGTGAAACAACTGAAAATATGTCTTATATTCTAGGTTCTTCAAAGTAGCCACCTTTTGCTTTGATTACTGCTTTGCACACTCTTGGCATTCTCTTGATGAGCTTCAAGAGGTAGTCACCTGAAATGGTTTTCACTTTACAGGTGTGCCCTGTCAGGTTTAATAAGTGGGATTTCTTGCCTTATAAATGGGGTTGGGACCATCAGTTGTGTTGTTCAGAAGTCAGGTGGATACACAGCTGATAGTCCTACTGAATGGAGTGTTAGAATTTGTATTATGGCAAGAAAAAAGCAGCTAAGTAAAGAAAAATGAGTGGCCATCATTACTTTAAGAAATGAAGGTCAGTCAGTCCGAAAAATTGGGAAAACTTTGAAAGTGTCCCCAAGTGCAGTGGGCAAAACCATCAAGCGCTACAAAGAAACTGGCTCACATGAGGACCGCCCCAGGAAAGGAAGACCAAGAGTCACCTCTGATGCGGAGGATAAGTTCATCCGAGTCACCAGCTTCAGAATTCGCAAGTTAACAGCAGCTCAGATTAGAGACCAGTTCAATGCCACACAAAGTTCTAGCAGCAGACACATCTCTACAACAACTGTTAAGAGGAGACTGTGTGCAGCAGGCCTTCATGGTAAAATAGCTGCTAGGAAACCACTGCTAAGGACAGGCAACAAGCAGAAGAGACCTGTTTGGGCTACAGAACACAAGGAATGGACATTAGACCTGTGGAAATCTGTGCTTTGGTCTGATGAGTCCAAATTTGAGATCTTTGGTTCTAACCACCGTGTCTTTGTGCGACGCAGAAAAGGTGAACGAATGGACTCTACATGCCTGGTTCCCACCGTGAAGCATGGAGGAGGAGGTGTGATGATGTGGGGGTGCTTTGCTGGTGACACTGTTGGGGATTTATTCAAAATTGAAGGAATACTGAATCAGCATGCTTACCACAGCATCTTGCAGCGGCATGCTATTCCATCCGGTTTGCGTTTAGTTGGACCATCATTTATTTTTCAACAGGACAATGACCGCAAACACACCTCCAGACTGTGTAAGGGCTATTTGACCAAGAAGGAGAGCGATGGGGTGCTATGCCAGATGACCTGGCCTCCACAGTCACCAGACCTGAACCCAATCGAGATGGTTTGGGGTGAGCTGGACCGCAGAGTGAAGGCAAAAGGGCCAACAAGTGCTAAGCATCTTTGGGAACTCCTTCAAGATTGTTGGAAGACCAATTCAGGTGACTACCTCTTGAAGCTCATCAAGAGAATGCCAAGAGTGTGCAAAGCAGTAATCAAAGCAAAAGGTGGCTACTTTGAAGAACCTAGAATATAAGACATATTTTCAGTTGTTTCACACTTTTTTGTTACGTATATAATTCCACATGTGTTAATTCATAGTTTTGATGCCTTCAGTGTGACTCTACAATTTTTATAGTCATGAAAATACAGAAAATTCTTGGAATGAGAAGGTGTGTCCAAACTTTTGGTCTGTACTGTATATATCTCTTATATATATAAAAATGAGTTTCTGTCTGTCTGTTCGTTATGCGCAACCAAACGACTGGACCGATCCTCACCAAATTTGGCACACATGTACATCAGGTGTCCGGGAATATTATAGACTGGGTCTCAGATCTCTTGGACGTACCGTTCCTGAGATACAGTATTCCCAAAAAATGACCAACATTAGGTAATACAAGCCTGCAAGTCTTTCACTCATATTCCAACTGCCATACACACGGTCACATGTCCCTTATCAGCCAATAAGATCTCGCAGGCGCTTACTCTCCTCAGTCACACAGGTTTCCATAGCAACCAAGCTATTTTTGACCTGTATTAGTCAATAGCAGTTCGCAGGTCCTTAAATATTCAGTCATATCACGTGTATCAGCCAATATAAGTTCACATTTAATTTACCAGGTTTCCATAACAACACAGCCATAAATAGACTGTACCTATACTGGGCTGCCGTACTGGATGTGAAGTGTAAAACTGGCCAATTCTTATGGGGTCACCACACAAACAAAAAATGTCTCAGGCCCCTTGCCATTGCAGCAGTATTCCACTGCAGCCAAGTGTAGCAGTTGGCTCAGCCTGGTGACTAGAGGCATCCACAACGTAGTCATGCCAGCTGGACTACCCGATCTGTGTGTAACAAACCAGCACTACCGGTAGTCAACCCATATTGTTGAGAACTATCTCACTAGTGCCATCTTGTGCAGCTAGCACCCTTGATGTCAATGTGCGACTCTCTTGGGAGTGCAATTCTTTTTTGGGTGTCTGCTTTCTTTTGGCGGTGTCTGCTTTCCTTGATAAAGGGTCTACTGTATATATTCTGCTGTATTCTATTTACTTTTTTACATGTATAGCTGTCTGGACACTTTTTTTTTTTTAATGAACTGTAGCTATGGCTTATTTTTGGATTAGGGTTTATATTTCAAACATACTCCAAAAATCCAGAAAAATCATGCTAGGGCTTATTTTCTGGGTAGGTCTTATTTTCGGAGAAACACGGTAGGTTTTATTAAATACCATGCACTCATCTATACAGAGCTAACTTCCAAAAGGTGGCGCTAGAGCGAGTTCCTCTTTTCCACTAAAGAGGTCTTATTTGCATATTTCTTATCCTGTAGAATTTAATAGACAGTTGTAGTAGGCTACTGTGTTCAAAAAAGGTGTTCTTGTTTATTGTATTGTGTAGAATGGTTGTTGCAGAAGTTATGGCTTCTTTATTTTGTACTATTTCATGTGGCATGATATGTTTTGCAGCAACATTAAGGAGAGGAAGAATAAAACTACCTCTAGAAATGATAAGCTGTGCTAAAAGAAACATGGCTCCCATTCCAAACATAAAGGAGTACACAAGGCACACAAAGCAAATTGCATCACTGAAGGTTTGTAAATATTACTGCGATTTTGTCCAAAATGATCTGTATATTTTCTTTTGGATCTTGGAATGTTTTCAGTCCAGCACATTTTAGTTAGAGCCATCCTCACCAACCATAAAAAATACCGGTAAGCTTGTCCTAGAAGTTACATTTAGTAACCAAAAGATTATGTATGCTTAGCAGAAATGTACCGCTTCTAACAAAGGAACAGTCCAGTCCAAAGAAGACGATGCAGAACTTTCCAAAGGAGGTAAAACTGTTTTTACATCTGCTTTATTATACACAACTGTTTTCTCAAGCAACTCTCATGAACAAATATAAATTGTTTTTATATTACTAAATCATGTGATAATGTTCTATTATTATTTTCAGATGACCAAGTGGAGGTTGTGCCTGACACACAGTTTACTGTTGGAAACAATTCTTTTCTGTATGTATCGGAATATTTTAAGCAATGTTAAGTTAAACATTTTAGTACTTTGCACTAGAATGATGAACTTTTTCTAGTGATACAAATAATTAGTGTGTGCAATATAGGTGGGAAATATGAAGTATAAAATATCACTAGTCTAACTATATGTGATGTTTTGAACAGTATACCACAGTAAAGATGAATACACACTAATATATTTGCATACTATATTTGATTTCGTGGATATAGAATTGCATAGTTAATGTATTTTCTTCTGCACCAAGTGATCATTGCATTCTCCATCAGTGTTTGAAAAAATAGTAAAGGAAAAGCATGTTTTTGGGACACATGTTTGTTCCTACATTTTTTTCATATTGAGGTCAGTAGAAAATGAATTTGACACCTCATGCTTCCTTGGTCCTTTCTGTGGACACCTTTTATAAATCATAATAGAGAGATGCTGCAAATATCAGCTCTCTCTGTCTAGTGGGAAAGTCCAAGTTATACATATGGTAAGGAGAAATTTAGTATTAAATACTGGCCATTCAAATAACGGTTAGCATGCAGTACTACGTTTTTTCTGTAAGCACTGCTTTCTGATCACCAGACCAGCATTAGTATAAAAGTGGCTGGTGATAATGAGATAATGCCGTTAAGCTATGGAATTTAGTATTTATTTCTTGCCTAATTCACTGGGGGACACAGAACCATGGGTATTAGCCCGGCCGATAGGAGACTGACACTAAGAGAAGAAAAAACCTGTTGGCTCTGCCTCCAGTCTATACCCCTCTCAGACACTGTGCTTAATCAGTTTAAACCTAGTGTCCGTAGGAGGCAGACATGACCTGACTCAGATATTTCTGTCTTACATCATTTTTAATTTTTCTTTTTCTTTCAGGTGCAGGGGGTCTTCAATGTGTATGTCACACTAGTTGTACCCCCTTGCGGGACGCAGCTCTCAGTTAGAGCATATCGCTGGTCACTTGTTCCCACTTGTCACGTCTGCGGCCGGATCGCCGGTGACCCCACTTCCATGTGCGAGGTCCACCGAAGAGGAGACCCTGCGGTGCCTGAAGTTTGGCCTTTGGCACGCCTGGGTCTATGCTATTGGTCAGGTGGCTGCACTGGCAATTATCCAGCCTGAGGCTTTCTGCGGGCCAGTTCTTAGGGGGAGGGGCCTTATTCTCCTCAAAGTCATGCTGGGACAGTTCCTCACAGTTGCAGTGTTCATCCATTTTTCCTCACAGTTTTTTCTCTGCTCCCTGGGAGGCACAGCTCCTGTGGTCCCCTCAGCTCCAGACAAACTTCTGTGCACCAGTTGGCAAGCAGCCATCTTCCAGCGGACTGGTAGGCTAACCCCTTGAGTTATCCCTAATTTCCCTGGGTCCCCTCCGCTATGTCCTCCAGTGAAGAGCCAACTCGCCCCTCGGGGCCCTCTGGTTCCACCACATTTTATAGGTGCACCTGGTAAAAAACATCAGGTAGGCATCAGCTAGGCACATATATATATATCTGCTGCTATGCGGAAGATCATCTGTGCGGTCAGATACTCTTCAGATCTCTGAGGACCCTTACATTGCCTCTAAAGAAGACATCTCTTTCCGTCGCAGTCACCTCCCTACTCTGGTCTTTCCCAACCATGGGGCGTTTGACCACATCTTGAAGGAACAGTAGCTTCACCCGGACCTTCCGCTGTCTTCTACCAGGAAATCGGACGTTCCCTTTCCCTTCTCAGACCAGTGTGTTTCCAAGTGATCAGAGCCTCCCACGGTGGATCCCACGATAGCTAGGCTCTCCAAGGCTACCATCCTGCCTTTAGTGGACTCCACCTCTCTCAGTGATCCCTTGGACAAGAAGGTGAATTCCCTTGCCAAGGTGGCTTTCATAGCGACTGGCTCCTCCCTGCGGCCGTCCTTTGCTGCCTCTTGGATCAGCAAGGCCTGCATTTCCTGGGCCAAACAGATCCAGACAAATCTCCAGGATAACCCGCTGCTCGTCTCTCAAATTCTGAACACTTCCATGTATTTTTTTCGATGCCTCACTGGAAGCAGCTCGCTGATCTGCCAAGGCAGCCGCCAACGCAGGAGCTATCTGCCGTACAGTTTGGATTCGTTAATGGAATGCTGAGTCCGCCTCCAAGTAGGCGGTAGTGGCCCTTACCTTTTCCTGAGACAAACAGGGACGCCTTTTTGGAAAAAGCCTAAAATCTTATCTCTGAGGCTACAGGAGGAGAGGGTTTGAGAGGTGGTGTTGACCGGCTACTCCATAGAGTTCTCCTCCCTCCCAAGCGGAAGATTTTTTTTCATCCAATTTGCCTTCTTCCACCCGCTCGAGCGTTTCCGGGACTGCTTTTCCAAACAGTTTACTGTTCCCAAGAAAGACGGCTCCCTTCGTTCCATCCTGGACTTGAAGGCGCTCAACAGTTTCGTACTTGTCCGCAGGTTCTGCATGGAGTCCCTGCAGTCAGTCGTGGCACCCCTGGAGACGGGCAAATTCGGATCGACATCCAAGACGATTATCTTCACATCCCCATCGCTCTGTGCCATCAGCGCTTTCTTCATTTGCGGTAGGTTCGCAACATTTCCAGTTTGTCGCTCTCTCCTTCAGGCTGACCTCTTCCCCCCGGGTATTTACCAGGTTGATGGCAGCTCTCATGGCCATCTTCAACTCCAGAGGTGTCGCCGTGATTCCATACTTGGACGACCTCCTGGTGAAAGCCTCCTCCAAGTCGGACAATCTGGCCAGCTTGCGGATTACCTTGGACCTTCTTCGCCAGTTCGGCTGGCTCATCAACGAGGAAGAGTCTTGTCCCGTGCCTTCTCAACGCAAGGAATTCCTGGGCATGATTCTCGACACGCAACAGGGCAATATTCTCCTCTCGGAGTCCAAGATTCTGTCTCTTCTGTCCAGTGTGTCCCGCCTTCGGAGGAACTCTCCTTGCACTCTTTGGTTCTGCATGCAGGTCTTGGGCACAATGGTCTCGACCTTCGAGGCCGTCCCTTTCACTCAGGGTGCGTTCACATATGTCCGGCGCAGCTATCCGTTTCCCTCCGGCTTGGTTCACACAAGCCGGAGGGAAACTGATGCCAGGATGGATCCAATAGTTGTCTATGGGATCGGTTCTGGTACAAGAGGCATCAGTTGTGGCGCTGTATGTCGCCGGATCTGTGCCTCAGCCAGATGGAAAAACGCTACCTGCAGCGTTTTCCCATCCGGCTTCCTTAAAATTTAATTAGCGCCGGATGCCACCGGATGCTGCCTGAAGATGGATGCGGCAGCACCCGGCTTCTGCACAGTCTATGTACAGTAGTGAAGCCAGTAATTGCCGGCTTCACTACTGTACCTAAGTGAATTGCTCAGGATTGGTTAAAGCTATAAAGAAACACATGGATTCATTTTAAAGATGAGAATCTCATCTTTAAAATGATACCAAGATCACCATGATCGTCCTTAAACATCCGGAGCGATTTGCTGGTGAAAACGATGTTCGGCATTGAAATCCCAATGCAGATCTCAATTCCCGACATTGAATCGCTCTGAATCTGTAATGTCTATCATGGCGATCTTGGTATCTTTTTAAAGATGAGATTCTCATCTTTAAAATGAATCCAGTTGTATTTTTGTGGCCCAAACAGATCCTTAGAAATGAGGCTCTAAAAGTGTCCCCCCCTCCTGCCTCAGGCAGCATCTTAGAGCTTAGGAAGGAGAGGGGAGGAGGAATGGAGCTGCAGACTGCAGAGACAATGATAACTCATCATTGTCTGTGCAAAGCTGTGTGCCCTGGGGGGGGGGGTAGCATGGACTTCTGTCCATGTTATCCCCACTCCTATCAATCAGAGAGCATACTTTACTTTTGCTCTTTGATTGTCACATAGAGGGATAATGTAATACCCCTCTGAGCCTAATCACAGGGTTATTCTTCTGTAATACCCATCTGAGCCTAATCACATAACCAGGAAGTTTATTGGCGCTGTGACCCAGATGTTTACCATCGTCCAGGTCGCAGCGCCAAAAGTGTCGCACCAAACACTTACACAACACATACACAAAGTCACCAATAAAGTTTACATTTTTTCACTGTCTCTGTCTCTGTCCATACCTGATCTTTATAGAGTAAAATACGCCGCCCGCCTCTCTAGTGATATCTGTTACACGCTAAAATAATAGCAATAACGATTATCATTAGCGATGAACATATAAAACATTTCTGACAATCGGCAGTTCCGTCAGTCAGATAATACATTTTTACCCATTAAATGTCACCATATAAAATCCTAATTTTTGGCAGTTTTCAGGTGGTGCTTTTTTTTTTTTTTTTTTTTTGCACCCACAGTTAGGTAAAGGGATTATAATTATTCATTAGAGTTACAATTTTTATAGGGGGATAGATAATTATATTCTTATGTAAGCTCCTATTTAATTTGCATGCACAGGGTTAAACTGGGGACAGATGGATGGGGACATTAACTGTGGGGATAGCTGGAGGGGGACATTATAGTGTAAGGCACCACTAGGGAGGCATTATACTGTGTTAGGGCCTCTAATGGTACATTATAATTTGTGCAAGTCGGGTATTCCTAAGTGGTGGCGATGGGGGCACCACTTATGAAACCATTGCACTGAACCGACCAATGAGTCAAAACAGCCCTGCTAAGGAGCATACTGAGGAGAAACAATAATGGGAGCACTAATGTCAGTACCCACAATATAATGTTCCTTAATGCCCCCCTACAGTATAATGCCACATTAGTTGCCCCCAACACCATGTAATGTCATGTTAGTGCTCCCTACACAGTATAATGCCACGTTAGTGCCCCTTGCACAGTATAATGCTATGTTAGTCACCCCACACAGTGTAATGCCACGTTAGTCACCCCCGATCTACTCCTTATTTTCTTGTTTAATCCTGGGGTGCGTCTTATAGTCAGACGTGTCTTTTTGTCTGAAAAATACCGTAAATAGTGGACGTGTTCAGCTTGGACCTTTACTTGATGGCGGATCCCGGTCAATGGAAATTTACTAAAAGTAGTTGAGTACCCCTATTCTATTGGCCTTGGCAGCCCATCATGCCTTGTGGACCATCTTGGTAAAAACTGATAGTAAAAACTGATGACAATTTATGACAACTGATGGTTTTGGAGTAGAAATTTATAAAAAAAAAGCCTGATGACAACTGATGCATTTTCACATTAGTTTTGGCATCAGTTGTAATGACTAAGGGACAAAAAACTGATGCTGATGCAACTGACATATGTGAACCTACCCTTACGTTCACGTCCTCTGCAGTTGGTGATTCTGGCCCACTGAGACAGATCTCCGACCTGCCTCAATCGCCTGATTCTCCTGCCTACTCAGGTTCGTCGAGAGCTTCTTTGGTTGCTCTCCTCCCCAGGAATATCTCAGGAAAAGTCCTTCCTTCCCCTCCGTTGGTAGGTGATTTCCACCGATGCCAGTCTCTCAGGCTGGGGAGTGGTCTTCGGTGCCTTGACTGTTCAGGCCTGTGGTCCAAGGCGGAGTCCTCCCTCCAGATCCACTTGCTAGAACTGAGGGTCATCTTTCTAGTCCTGTCTCATTGGACCTCTCTCCCTCAAGGACGACCGGTCAAAGTCCAGACCGACAACTCCACCACAGTTGCCTACTTAAACCATAAAGGGAGCACCAGGAGCCATGCAGCCCTTCTAGAAGCCTCCCGTTCTCTTCTTTTGGTGGAACGCCACATTCCGGCTTTTTCGATGGTCTACATTCCAGGCGTGGACAATTGGGCAGCAGACTACCTAAGTCGAGATAAACTCAACCCAGGCGAGTAGTCGCTTCATCAGCAAAACTTCCTTCAGCTGTGCTCCCACTGGGGTACGCCCGACCCGCCTGAACCACAAGGTCCCTCACAATGTGGCCAGGTCTCTGGATCCTTGAGCCATCACCGCCGACACTTTCGTGATTCCTTGGTCTGATTTTCGTCTTCTGTACCTGTTCCTGTCTCTTCCTCTTCTCCCTTGTATCCTCAAGACCGAGGGGGTTCCAGCCATCGTGGTGGCGCAGGATTGGCCTTGTCGGCCTGGTACGCAGATCACATGTTCCTGATGACAGACGCTCCCTGGCCTCTTCTCTGCAGGTCGACCTTGTGTCTCAAGGGCCGCTGTTTCACCCCACTTTACCTCAGCTGCATTTAACGGCATGGCTGTTGAAGCCGAGGTTTTGAGGCGTCTTAGTTTTTCGGAGTCGGTTATCCAAATGATGATTAAGGCCCGAAGATTGCAGTCAGCTAAGATCTACCATCGCATGTGGAAGGCTTACGTCCACTGGTGCAAGAGCAACAAATTTCATCTGCACTCTTTTTCTCTTCATAGGATCCTGGCTTTCCTCCAGTCTGGTCTGGATAATGGTCTGGGTCTTTCTTCCCTTAAGGGACAGGTTTCAGCTATCTCTATTCTTTTTTAGAAGACCCTGGCCTTCCAGCCTCAGGTGAAGACTTTCCTACAAGTAGTGGCGTACTTTGCGGGATATCCCTCTTTGCCTCCTGTCCTGGAAGGTCACTTTTATGGTGGCCATCATCTCCATCCGCAGGGTCTCCGAGTTGGCTGCCCTTTCTCGGCAACCTCCCTTTCTGGTTATCCACAGGGATAAGATTGTCCTCTGTCTGCCACCGTCCTTTCTGCCTAAGGTGATCTCCTCCTTCCACATTAACGAGTACATTGTTTTGCCATCCTTCAGTCCAGACCCCAAGCATCCAGGTTCTCTTCGCTGCCTGGATGTTGTCCGGGCAATTCAGGTCTATTTGTCTCGCACTGACCCTTTCTGACATTCGGACACTTTGTTCGTCCTTCCTGATGGCCCTCGGAAGGGCTTGCCTGCTTCCATCTCACAATGGATCTGTGCTGCGATCAAGGAAGCCTATCGGCTTAAGGGTAAGGCTCTGCTCTTCCACGTGATGGCTTATTGCACGAGAGCTGTTGGAGCTTCCTGGGCTGTTTGGCATCAGGCTTCTACTGCCCACGTCTGCAAGGCTGCAACCCGGGCCACCATCAATACTTTCACAAAATTTTACAAGATCCATCCTGTGGCCTCTGCCGATGCCAGTTTGGGTCGCAAGGTTTTTCAAGCGGCTGTGCACTAGGTGTTTTGCATGGCCGTGTAATTCCTACCATCTGGGACAGCTTTAGGACATCCCATGGTGCTGCGTCCACCCAGTGAATTAGATGAAAAAGTTTTCACTGGGGGACACAGATCCCACCCTTATTTTTTACTGTTGTTTCTGCCCGAGCAGCTTTGGTTCTTTTCGGGTTCAGGACATGTTGGTGGCTGTTGGTTCCATGTTATTTTTCCTTTTTTTGTGTCTCTCTCCTGCTGCTTTACAACTGATTAAACAAAGTGTCTGTGAGAGGGATATAGACAGGAGGCGGAGCCAACAGGTTTTTTCTTCTCCTAGTGTGAGTCTCCTAGCGGTCGGGCTAATATCCATGGTGCTGTGTCCTCCAGTGAAAACGTTGAGAAAAGGATTTTACGGTGAGTACAAAAATCGCTCTTTTGTGCAAAAGCAGATTTTTCTGTTAGGGCATATAGGCTTCAAAGAGGTAACACCCTACTTGGAACCTCCTTGGACCAGGGCTCTATCTACATGTTGCTTATTAGTTTGCTTTGGGGCCATGATTTTCTTATTGTACCTGGGTTACACTACATATATCAGAAGATTTCCCGGCCACAATAAGGAAGTCCTAGCTGATTTTCTGACCTTAGAAAGGTTCTGCATTCATGGTCGTATCCACTGGCAACCGACCAAGACAACAACTTGTGACCACAAGATATTTAGAGAAAATCTTTAAAACTCTGCAAAATATTTAATTTCTTATACTGCATTTGCAAAAATGTTTAACTTTTAATTATCTACAAATTTAAAAGTGGTTATGTTCATGGGAATACCCCTTTAAGGAAGCCAGGCCTGCTATGGTTAGTTTTTTTTCCCCATCATTTGTTTTTTTATGGTCATGGCAGTCCAATATAGCAAAATCCCTGAACATTATTTTACCACCCAGTATTTTGCCCTGTCATATGAATGTGTTTTTACACATCTGAATAAAAAATGAGTTCAGCAAAACATACTGTTGATATCCAGTCATTTTTCCCCACTTACTCTGCATTATTGGTTATAGGTTGCCCGGACTCACAGAGAAATATCTGAGTTTAAACAAAAAGCATCCAATGTCTACGCGTCAGAGAGAGAAAATAAGTCTGTCTGGTGACTGTACAAGTAATAAAGGTAAATGCACAAGCCAGTTCCCTTTAAACAATACCTTTTGCATAAAAACACAAGATACTCTGTTTTATTTTGTACCATATAAACAGAAATACAACTTGAGGATCCTTGTCCTACTTTACAACAATGCACTCCACACTCTTCTAATTCAGCCCCTTTATATACAACAACCGCACAGCCCCACTGATGGTTGGACCACTTCAAAATCCTTGACAGCTGTTCTTTCCAACCCCTCATACACAGGCACACTCTTCAGTGTGGAAAGGGGAATAGGCCATTGCCAAACACACCAGTCTGTGGTTTATCTCCCTTCAGAACTGTTGGCTTTCCTGTTATGTGCCCCGGGGCTGGAGATAATGGTGCCATTAATTTCAGCACCGATATCTCCCCACTATCAGAAGGGCATGTACTCCCCCCCCCCCCGAAGTACTCGTCCATAGACTTCCTCACAGCTCAGTGTCAATGCTGGGCTCTGACAGTACAGGGCTATGGACGAGTACTATGGGGGGGGGCGTTCCCTCACAGCCCAGAGATGACGCTGATGATGTGAGGAACCGCCTTCTGACAGATAATGGTGCCATTAATTTCAGCACCGATATCTACCCACTATCAGAAGGGCATGTACTCCCTTCCCGGAAGTACTCGTCCATAGACTTCCTCACAGCTCAGTGTCAATGCTGGGCTCTGACAGTACAGGGCTATGGACGAGTACTATGGGGGGGGGCGTTCCTCACAGCCCAGCGATGACGCTGATGATGTGAGGAACTGCCTTCTGACAGTGGAGAGGTATCTGTGCTGAAATTAATGGTATTGATATCTCCACCACCAGGGCACATACCGGGAAGGCCGACAGTGCGCCGAAATCAACACAATGTCGGCTTTTTAGTTGTATATAAAACCGCATATGAATAAGGACATGAAAGGTCCTCTTTAAGTTTACCATATTTTATTATGCTTATACAGTGCCTTGCGAAAGTATTCGGCCCCTTGAACTTTTCAACCTTTTGCCACATTTCAGGCTGCAAACATAAGGATATAAAGTTTTAATTTTTTTGGTGAAGAATCAACAACAAGTTGGACACAATCGTGAAGTGGAACGAAATTTATTTTAATATTTTAAACTTTTGTAAAAAATAAAAAACTGAAAAATGGGGCGTGCCAAATTTTTCGTCCCCCTTAAGTTAATACTTTGTAGCACCACCTTTTGCTGCAATTACAGCTGCAAGTCACTTGGGGTATGTCTCTATCATTTTTGCACATCGAGAGAATGAAATTCTTGCCCATTCTTCCTTGGAAAACAGCTCTAGCTCAGTGAGGTTGGATGGAGAGCGTTTGTGAACAGCAGTTTTCAGCTCTTTCCACAGATTCTCGATTGGATTCAGGTCTGGACTTTGACTTGACCATTCTAACACCTGGATACATTTATTTGTGAATCATTCCATTGTAGATTTTGCTTTATGTTTGGGGTCATTGCCTTGTTGGAAGATAAATCTCCGTACCAGGCTCAGGTCTTTTGCAGACTCCAACAGGTTTTCTTCCAGAATGGTCCTGTATTTGGCTCCATCCATCTTCCCATCAATTTTAACCATCTTCCCTGTCTCTGCTGAAGAAAAGCAGGCCCAAACCATGATGCTGCCACCACCATGTTTGACAGTGGGAATGATGTGTTCAGGGTGATGAGCTGTGTTGCTTTTACGCCAAACATATCGTTTTGCATTGTGGCCAAAAAGTTCGATTTTGGTTTCATCTGACCAGAGCACCTTCTTCCACATGTTTGGTGTGTCTCCCAGGTGGCTTGTGGCAAACTTTAAACAAGACTTTTTATGGATATCTTTGAGAAATGGCTTTCTTCTTGCCACTCTTCCATAAAGGCCAGATTTGTGCAGTGTACGACTGATTGTTGTCCTATGGACAGACTCTCCCGCCTCAGCTGTAGATCTCTGCAGTTCATCCAGAGTGATCATGAGCCTCTTGGCTGCATCTCTGATCAGTCTTCTCCTTGTTTGAGATGAAAGTTTAGAGGGACGGCTGGGTCTTGGTAGATTTGCAGTGGTCTGATACTCCTTCCATTTCAATATGATCACTTGCACAGTGCTCCTTGAGATGTATAAAGTTTGGGAAATCTTTTTGTATCCAAATCTGGCTTTAAACTTCTCCACAACAGTATCACGGACCTGCCTGGTGTGTTCCTTGGTCTTCATGATGCTGTCTGCGCTTTAAACAGAACCCTGAGACTATCACAGAGCAAGTGCATTTATACGGAGACTTGATTACACACAGGTGGATTATATTTATCATCATCAGTCATTTAGGACAACATTGGATCATTCAGAAATCCTCACTGAACTTCTGGAGTGAGTTTGCTGCACTGAAAGTAAAGGGGCCGAATATTATTGCATGCCCCACTTTTCAGTTTTTTATTTTTTACAAAAGTTTAAAATAACCAATAAATTTTGTTCCACTTCACAATTGTGTCCCACTTGTTGATTCTTCACCAAAAAAAAATTAAAATTTTATATCCTTATGTTTGAAGCCTGAAATGTGGCAAAAAGTTGAAAAGTTCAAGAGGGCCGAATACTTTCGCAAGGCACTGTAGGTACTTCATCTACCTTCTTGAGATTTGAACAAAGTAATCATGATTGATATGACAATTATTTAAGAATAGACAAAATTAAAATCATATAGAAAAAAACATATACAAAGTTTACTGAAGATTTTCTAATTGATTAGATGGCTATTATTGTATTAAGCTTTTCTGTAAATATTGGCAAGCATTTTTTACACTTTGATATAACTAGAATAAAAAATAAATAAATCAATTTTTAGGAGTAACTAGCCTTTGTGGTGGTGTAACATTATTAATTTAATAAACAATTGTTGGGATTTATTTCATACTTAACCCCTTGCTTGCATTCTCCATACTTTTACTGACACCATGGACTTGTGGACAGACACTTTACATTTATGTTGATGTAAGAAGCTAAACCCATGCCATATGAAGAAGGAGCTTGCTGCAACAGACAGGATTAAAGATAACCACAATCCCGACCATTTAATCCCTTACATTCCACATTTAAGTGGCAGTTAAGTGTTTTACTAAGGGTAAAGGCTCCATCTCTTACCTTATCAGCTCCTGATTTGGTGAGTACCTATATGTTGCTTTGGCAACTGTCTTACTACACATATTAGGCCTTACCAGAAGCAGGGCCTAATAGGATTCATGTAAGCATTATGTTGACAAGCATAGACTGTATAGTACTGCAGTATATTATATAAGCAATCAGAAAATCACATGTTTAAATTGCCTAGATGAACTATAAAAGGACTGTTAAAAAACTTAGCAAAATGTAAAAAAGATATATAAATAAAATAATAAAACACACTTTAAAATCTTTTTTATGATTAAAAGATAAAAACACAAATAAGCCCCTGCACATAATTGGTATTGTTTTGTCAACATAACAACTTGTACTATAAAGTTATTATGTTGTTTAAGTTACAATGTCAGAATTGCCCATTTTGCATATCCTGTCCCTCACAAAATGAAATAAAAAGCAATCAAAAGGTTGTATACTCCACAAAACATAAAAAAGTCTTGGGTAAAAATGGAAACTATTGCTCCACATGCAGAATAAAGTTTGCATATTTCTCAATTTTTTCACTGGGGGACATGGCACCATGGTGCTTCAGGCTTCCCCTTGTGAGCCTTTGTGCGATATCATTCTTCGTTTTCTGGATGGTTTCCTTCCTGGTGTTCATCTCTTCCATCCGCAGGGTCTTCCCTGTCCCGGAACCTTCCTTTTCTGGTTCTCCACAAGGACATAGTTGTCCTTCGTCGCCACCTTCTTTCCTCCTCAGGTAGTTTCTTCCTTCCACATCATCGAGGATATCATCTTACTGTTTTTTTGCCTGGACCCCAAGCTCCCACGTGAGCGATCTCTTCCTTGTCCGGATTGGGTAATACAGGTCTATTTCTCTCTCTTTCTCTGACCCCTTCCGTCATTCAGATGCCTTATCATTCTCTCTGAGAGCACTCGCTAGGACATGGCTGTTTCCAAGGTTTTCATCTCTTCATAGATTCGGTCTGCTATCAGAGAGGCCTATCGTCTACAGGATAGGCCACTGCCTCTCCGTGTTACGGCTCTAAATCAAGAGCTGTAGGCTCCTCCTGGGCTGTTCAGCATCATTTCTTCAAGGCTGCCACCTGGGCTTCTGTTCACACCTTCTCCAGGTTCTCCCAGATCCATTCTGTGGCCTCTGCCGATGCCAACTTTGGTTGTAAGGTTCTGCAAGCGACTGTGCACTAGGATGCTCTCATGGCTCTGTAATTCCTACCCTCTGGGACTGCTTTAGGACATTCCATGATGGTGTTTCCCCCAATGAAATAAGTGTGAAAAATGGATTTTTGTACTCGCCGTAAAATACTTTTCCCGTTGTATTCATTGGGGAACACAGATCTCACCCTTGTTTTCTTGTTGTTCCTGCCCCTGGCTGTTTTGATTCGTTTTCAAGTTTAGGACATGTTGGTGGTTGTTGGTTCCAGGTTTTGGTTATTTGTGTCTCTCGCCTACTGCTGCTGTACAAACTGACTAGCACAGTGTCTGTGGAGAGGTTATAGCCTGGAGGCGGAGCCGACATCTTTTGATATTCCTAGTGGCCATGTCTATTCCCATATTGCTGTGTCTCCCAATGAATATAATGTATGTGTACCCTAAAATGGTGCCATTAAAAAATATAAGTTCTGCCAAAAAAGAAAAAAGCCTCCCTAAAGCTACATCAATGGAAAAATATAAAAGTTATGGCTTTAGGAGGATGTAGGGAACTAAAAAATTGCTACTTCACAAAGGCCAAAACTGACTGCAATACTAAGGAGTTAATGTATTTCTGGAGTATAAATCAAATTATAAATCATACTGTATATACTCATTGTTTATCTTTAGTGTGGTAAGAAGTTCATAAATATAACTATGTCTGCTTTATTTTCTCTGCTTGTTATGTTGTAGATAAACAACAAACTTTATGTTCTATACCTGAGGGTAAAAAAGCTGCACAAAACCAAATTACAAGAGTTGTCAGCAATCAGAAGACAAGAACACAGGCACCTGATCCATGTCAAAGCACCAGGAAAGAGAATCGCAAAAGGACAGAGCTCAAGGATAGGAATATTGACCAAAAAATGTGTAATAACAGCTTCTCAATCGCAGAAACATCATTTGGCAAAAGTTTTCAAAACTCAGATATTCATTTACACCCTAAGAAAGAAAGAACCAAGAATGAGATCTCAGATATAGCAAAGTCCAAGAACTCCCGAACTGTAACTAAGGAAAAAGATAAACAGAAAAATGTGGTAAGGTTTAGATTTATGTTAGGCTTTCTTCACATCAACTCTTAAGTTGTTGCAGGATGTAGTGTACATGTGGGGAGTATTGCCTAATGTATACCGTCATATGTGAAATAATCTGTCATATAACCATTGAATCCCGTTGTGTAAAGAAAAAGTACACTGTGTCGTATATATTTCATTTCTGATTATGCCTCTTTGCATAGAAAATCATACATATTGATCTATTCCAGCCTGACAGAGGCCAAAAGCACACTCTTTTTGACACTTGTCAGGTAAGTGGATCCCTATGGATATGTTTCAGCTTTGCCAATATATATGGCAAATATAGGACTTATCCTTAAAGAGGACCTTTCACCACCTTCACCAATTCAAATTCCTAGCATCGGTTAATAGTTGCTGCTCCACTGATTCCAACACAGATTAAATTTTCTCTCTAACTCCCACTGTTCCCGAGTAACAAGCTCCAGTTCGTTTTAGTGCCTGATGTGCTATTTATACTCTAATGTCAAAGGGCAGTGTCAGGCAGGGGTGTGTGATTCAGAACTCCAATCAGAGGCAGCCAGTGTCAGAGCTCAGAATCACACCCCTTGCCTGCTCGTGTCTGACATTGCCCTCCTGACATTACAGAGACTAAATAGCATATCAGACAGCAAAACTAACAGCATTGATCGCTCGGGAACGGTGGGAAAAATTTCAACTGTGCCCAAATCAGTGGAGCAAATCCTATTAATTGATGTAAAGAACTGGACATGTTGGAGGTGGTGAAAGGTCGTCTTTAATTTGAACATAGTCTATAGTAACAAACAAAAGGAATCTTAATCATTTTAATTCATCTGTATACATGTGAAAGAGAATCTGTACATTATAGATTGAAACCTGTTTAGAACACGTTAGTGTTCATTTTAAATCTGTATACATGTGTGTGAGCTTAAGAATTATAGACATGTATATAGTCAGAAGATGGATTACTGGATGTATCCAGTGACAGCAGTGCCCAAACAGTGTTAGGGAAAGGGAGATATCATTGGGCTTATACAATTTCACTTATTACTTTCAGTGGGAATGATATTTTATGAAGTACCTTATATGAAATATGTCAGAATACCCCGTTAAACAAATCTCATCTACTTTTCAAAGAAATTATTTTCTTCCACTTTAAAGTATATTAAATATTCAATATTTAATATTATGGGGTCTGTGTTTTACAGAATGAAAAAATCAACATTAAAGATGTTACCAAAACATTGGTAAGTAAAATAGGAAATAAGTACTCAAAGGAAGCTGTGAAAAGCAAACCAGAGGATGTATCTTTCAGGTGAGTCCATGTTTGTTTTTTAATTTTTTTTTTTCAAATGATATTCTTGCATATAGGAAGTGTACAAAGATTGCTCATGGCTTTATGTGAGAGATTTCTGCTTAAAATTAGGATGTATATTTGAACTCTGAATTTTAGTTTTTAAAAAAATTTCAAGTAATAAAAAAGAAAAATAATAATTAATAAATGTTGTAATATACTTTATTAATAAATGTTTGCTCCTTTCTGTGAAATCCTGCGCTGAAATCCAATATCTTTTCCCGTTTCTCTGTTGCTAACTGAAAACTGTATACTGCTGGTACATACTGGAGTATGTGCAAATGGGTTCATGTATAATGCAGGGAAGTTGAGGATGCAGGGCGTCACTTCAAACGGATATATCTAGGGCATTTTGGTGTCATATGAAAGATGAGATTCTCAGCACTCAATCTCAAAAACATTTCTAGCAGTTGAAAACAAAGTCGAGATTGGCATATTTATTGGCAGCTGCTCTCACTCCCGACTGTGTTTATCTCTCGTAATGATACAGGTAGAACTGTCATCTTGGTGCCATATAAAAGCTAAAAATCTCATCTCTCTCAGCCTCAGCTTCCCTGAAGTATGCATGATCCTGCCTATGCCCATGCACATTGAGAAACATGTACAGATTTCTGCTACCAATAGATAAACATGGAAAGAATATAGAATGGGCAGAAAGTAGATTTCAGTGCAGGTTAAGGGGTTGTCTGGCATAAATTGAAAATCAAACCCTAAATTAAACCCCCTCCCCCCACTTAACTTCTAATTGACTTCATTAAAAAAAAAATGTATAGTTACCTATATACCTGGGGCGGTCACGTGACATTTTCTGATGATCCGATGACATTCTGTTTCCACATTTCCGGAAGCATCAAAAATACTCCCTTCCCCCCTCCCCCGTCCCCGTCATACTTACCCATCTTCAGTCTTCTGGCGTGAAGTGTCACTTCCTCTGCTTCTGCCTGCGCAATAAAGCCTTATTGTACAGCCGCCGGCAGAAGCAAAGAGCGCATACCACGCATGCGCAAGAAGTCCACAGAAGAAGATGCCAGCGGGGCCAAAGAAAATGAACTCCAGGACACAGAAGACAGATAAGTATGATTGGGGGGGGCTGAGGTAGGTAGGTAGATAGAGCTAGTAGTCCGTGGGCTAGCTAGGAAAACAGGGAGGGGGGTGTGAGAGAGGGAGTTGTAGGCTAGGGAAGCAGGAAGCTAGCCATGTAAACATATGTGTTTTTTTATTTGTTTTTTTTTTTTTAAACCACAAAGGGGTTTTGCATTTTTGATCATTATTGGTCATTTTCATTGGTGTAGAAAAAAACAGCATATTCATTAACACAAGTTAGGCTACTTTCACATCTGCTTCAGAGTCTGTGTTTGGAGCCAACGGCACAGAGTTTGTTTAAAATTACGGACAAGTCCATAGTCCTGCAAAACCAACCTTTTTGTCTGGTGATGTCAGGGAGAATAAAGCAGACTGATCCGTATTTATTGTTTATTCCATTCTTCTGATCCTACTTTTTATTTTATTTATTTTTATGTAAACAATCTTCTTGAATATCGTGTTTCAGGCATAGTCTAAAGAAGAACAACATGCAAATCAACAAGGTAATGTTATTTTTTTGCTTAGGCAGTATATTAACTACAATTACATTTGTAATTTACATTTTCTCATTGTTTTTATGCATCCATTCCATTATCACCAGTTTCCATCCTAGGGCTTCAGGTGTTCCCCAAGATGAAAATCTAGTTCCATCCTGATAGTTTCTTACCCAAAAAGATCCATTACTACAGTTAGCCAACTTCTTCACAGTTACTACTCTACTTCTACTGCTCAAGCTATATTCACATCTGTGTCAGAGTCTATCCAGGGTAGAGTCTGTCTGAAATCCTGGACGAAAAGTCTGGCAATCTCAATATTTTTTTTGTCCACCAAGGTCAAAGACAAAATAGCAGATACCCAACACACCCCATTATCCCCTAGGGGCACCACGACATAACTGTAAGTCCTGGAGAGAGCTTTATTAGCGCACCAGGGCGTACAGTTACGTCCCAGCTCCCGGGGCTTTTCTCTAGCAGGAAGTATGGCTAGGTATTGGGAGCTCAGCTGTTGCCGGCAGCTGAGACTACCCTGTGACCGAAGAGGGACCACTACAAGCCTCCCCTCTCCAGCGATCACTGTGATTGGTGGGTCTGTACAGACCCACCATTCACAGTGCAGCTATGCGCAGTACTGATCCCGGGGCTTACTGTCATAACTGACAGTGCCCCGGAACAGGGAGATTGGAGCCTCAGCTGTATGAAACAGCTGATACTCCAATCTGACCAGCGAGGGACCTGTCGCAGCCTCCACTAGCCAGCGATCACCATTCACAGAGGGCAGCAAGACAGCAGGGGAGAGGAGAGGTGAGTATTTTTTTTTTTTATTCTCTCAGGATCCATTATGGATATAAAGAGGACCTTGCTAAAATAATAGCAATAGTGATTATTACTAGAGATGAACGTATAAAACACCAAACAGGCAGAAAGTTCCATCAGTCAGGTAACACATTTTCACCCATTTAATGTCACAATATATAATCCCAGTTTTTGGCAGTTTTCAGATGGTTATAATAGCGGGTGTTTTTTTTTTTTTTTTAACCCACAGTACAAACGAAACACCTGGACTTTCAGTAGTCTGGGTTTAAAACAACATTTTAACGGAAAAAAATGTCATCTTCTATTTTCATAGCCCAATTCTGTGAAACATCTGTAGGGTCAAAATACTCACTATACCCCTTGATAAATTTCTTGATGGGTCTAGTTTCCAAAATGGGGTCATATTTCAGGCGTTTCCACTGTTCTGGCACCACAGGGGCTCTGCAAATGCGACATGGTACCTGAAAACAATTCCATCAAAATCTACCCTCCAACAGTCAAATAGCGTTGTCTGTGTTCCAAGCTCTGCCATGTATCCATACAGCAGTTTACGATCACATATGGGATATTGCTATGTTCAGAAGAAATTGTGTAATGAATTGTGGGGTGCTTTTTCTCTCTTAACCCCTTGTAAAAATGAGAAATTTGGGGCTAAAGAGACATTTTACCGGAGAGAGTAATTTTTCCTTTTCATCTCCCAATGGTAGTAAATACTGTGAAAAAACCGCTGTGGCATCAAAGTGCTCACTATCCCTCTTGATAATTTCCTTGAGGGGTGTATTTTCTTAAATGGGGTAATTTAATGGGGGTTTTATTGTTCTGGTACCTCATGTGCTCTGCAAATGCACATGAGGTTTTTGTTCTGCAGAATTAGTAACGCATAAAAAAACAGTATAAATGAGGTATCACCGTAATCGTACCAACCTGCAGAATAAAGGTAACATGTTACTTATGCTGTATGCTGCAAGGCAAAAAAATTAAAAGGTAAAAACCAATTCCAGAATTGATGTTTTTTTTTTAATCCACCCAGAAAGAGTTAATATAATTTAAGCAATAAGTTATAGAAACCCAAAAAAAATGGTGTCATTAAAAAATGCATATCATACCGCAAAAAATCAGCCCTTATATGGCTACATCATCAGAAAAATAAAGAAAATATAGCTTGTACAATGTGAAGACAAAAACCCTAAAAATCACCAAATCGTTAGAACACAACTGGCTGCGGCAGGAAGGGAATGTATAAGCGGTGCGAGCATATATCAGGGGACTCTCCAGATTTAGAGCTTACGAGGGATAATAAACCAGAAGTGATTCCCAGAGTGACCTAGGGGATACTGGGGATATAGTAGGGAATTTAGTGTTCCCCATGTACTCTGCACAGCTTACATATTCACACTTCACCATGCGCTGTGCAGTCACATCTGGGATACTAATGCTTATTACACCCCCTGATAAACTATTTGAGGGGTGCAGTTTTCAAAATGAGGTCACTCCCTAGGAGATTCCACTTTTCTGGCACCTTAGAGACTCTGCAAACATGACATGGCGTCCATATACCAAACATCTAAATCTGCGCTCCAAAAGCCACATAGCGCTCCTTCCCTTCTGCGCCCTGCTGTGTGCCCAAACTGCAGTTTATGCCCACATGTATGACACTGGTGTACCTGGGATAACGTACTTAATGCCATATGTGGGTATAAACTGCTGTTTGGGCACAGAAGGGAAGGAGCGCTATTTAGTTTTTGGCGCACAGATTTAGACAGTTTAGCTTTTGGACGTCATGATATTTTTGCAGAGCTCCTGAAATGCCAGTAAAGTGGAATCCAGGGGTACAGTGAGCATTTTTAACCTCCATGTGTTGCTATAATTTATTATCCATAAATGAATACGCAGCTAATTGTGAAAGGTGAAAATGGCAATTTTTCCAGGAATATGTAATTTCAATGCATAATACGTTGTGCCCGGCTTGTATCAGACATGAACGCTCCAAAAGATGTTGTGCTCGGGATACCCACTTAACAGTTTTTAGAGTGTTTGTGCCTGCTGACATAAGCTGAGCACAAAATATTGGGCACTGAAATGGTGTATCTCTGGAAAAATTGCAATTTTCCCCTTTTCATTATCAGCTGCACATTCATTTATTGAAATTAAATGAATGCAACACTTAAGGGTGAAGAATGCTCGCTACACCACTTGATAAATCCCTTCAGGGATGTAGTTCCCAAAATGGGGTCACAAGTCTGCGGATTCCATTTTACTGGCAATCCAGGGGCTCTGCAAAAGTGGCATGGTGTCCAAAAAAAACAAACTGTGCTTCAAAACCAAAATAGCGCTTCGTCCCTTCTGTGCCCGGCTGTGCCCAAACAGCAGTTTATACCAAGTACGTTATCCTGGGTACACCAGTGTCATACATGTGGGCGTAAACTGCAGTTTGGATACACAGCAGGGGGCATATGTGAAGGAGCGCTATGTGGTTTTTGGAGCATAGATTTAGATTGTTGGATTTTGGACACCATCTCAAATTGGCAAAGACTCTAAAAATTGCCCCTACAAAATGGGGTCACTTCTTGGGGAATTCCAATTTACTGGCACCTCTGCAAAAACAACATGGCGTCCAGAAAGTCCCTGTAGATCTGTTCTGCAAAAGCTAAAAAGCAGTTTACACCCACATATATCATTTTTTGTACCCGGGATAGCTCACTTAATAGTTTTAGGAGTGCATGTCTCTGATGGCACAAAGTGGGTACAAGGTATTGGGCACCAAAATGGCATATTTATATAAAATTGTCAATTTTCACTTTGTACATTAATTTTTGGGAAGCATTTTTAGGCTCAAAATGATAATACCCCTTGATACATTCCTTGAGGGGTGTAGTTTCTAAAAAGGGGTCACTTTTGTGGGGTTTACATCGTATTGGTACTTTAGGGGCTCTGCAAATGCGACATGGCACTTCAAAACTATTCCAGCAAAATCTGCCCTCCAAAAGCCAAATAGCGCTCTTTCCATTCTGAGCCCCACCATGTTCCCATACAGCAGTTTACGACGACATATGGGGCATTTCTGTGTTCAGGAGAAATTGTGTAACAAACTGTGGTGTTTTTTTCTTCTTTATCGCCTTGTAAAAATTAAAAATATGTCGCTAAATGGACGGTTTATTGGGGAAAAAAAAAGTAATTTTTAATTTTTAAGTCCCAATGTTAATAAAATCTGTGAAACGGCTGTGGGGTCAAAATGCTCACTATACCCCTTGATATGTTCTGTGAGGGGTGTAGTTTCCAAAATGGGGTCACTTTTGGGGGTTTCCATTATATTGGTACTCTATGGGCTCTGCAAATGGGACATGGCACCTGAAAACTATTCCAGCAAAATCTGCCCTTCAAAAGCCAAATAGCGCTCTTTCCATTCCGAGCCCCGCCATGTACCCATACAGCAGATTACGATCGCATATGGGGTATTGCTGTGTTCAGGAGCAATTGTGTAACAAACTGTGGCCAGCTTTTTCTCCTTTAACCCCTTGTGAAAATGAAAACTGGGATAAAGTGATGTTTTTGTAATTTTTCATTTACACATCTCAATGTTAATAAAATCTGAAACGGCTGTGGGGTCAAAATGCTCACTATACCCCTTGATAAATTCTGTCAGGGGTGTAGTTTCCAAAATGGGGTCACATTTGTGTGGTTTCCAATGTACTGGTACTCTAGGGACACTGCAAATGAGACATGGTACCTGAAAACTTTTCCAGCAAAATCTGCTTTTCAAATGCCAAGTGTCGCTCTCTCTTTTCCATGCGCTACCGTGTGCCCAAAAATAATTTTACACCTACATGTGGGGTATTTCTGTGCTCTGGAGAAATTGTATAATAAACTGTGAAATGTATTTTCTCCTTCAACCCTTTGTGAATGTGTTAATTTTAGGGATAAATGAATGTATTATTGGATAAAAATGAAATGTCTAAATTTCACCTCCATATTGTTTTAATTCTTGTGAAATGCTTAAAGGGTTAACAAACTTCCTAAATGCTGTTTTGAATTATTTGAGGGGTGCAGTTTTGAAAATGGGGTGATTTATGGGGGTTTCTAATATATAGGCCTTTATAATCCCCTTCAGAACTGAAGTGATCCCTAAAAAATTAGTTTGGGAAATTTTCTTGTACAGTCATGGCCAAAAGTTTTGAGAATGACACAAATATTATATTTTCACATGATCTGCTGCCCTCTGGTTTTTATGTGTGTTTGTCAGATGTTTTTATCACATACAGAAATATAATTGCAGTCATATTATGAGTAACAGAAGCTTATATTGACAGTTAGAATGAGTTAATGCAGCAAGTCAATATTTGCAGTGTTGACCCTTCTTCTTCAGGACCTCTGCAATTCTCCCTGGCATGCTGTCAATCAACTTCTGGACCAAATCCTGACTGATAGCAGTCCATTCTTGCAGAATCAATGCTTTAATTTTGTCTGAATTTGTTGGTTTTTGTTTGTCCACCCGTCTCTTGATGATTGACCACAAGTTCTCAATGGGATTAAGATCTGGGGAGTTTCCAGGCCATGGACCCAAAATCTCTATGTTTTGTTCCCTGAGCCATTTAGTTATCACCTTTGCTTTATGGCAAGGTGCTCCATCATGCTGGAAAAGGCATTGTTGAGCGCCAAACTGCTCTTGGACGGTTGGGAGAAGTTGCTCTTGGAGGACATTCTGGTACCATTCTTTATTCATGGCTGTGTTTTTAGGCAAGACTGTGAGAGAGCCGATTCCCTTGGCTGAGAAGCAACCCCACACATGAATGGTTTCAGGATGCTTTACAGTTGGCATGAGACAAGACTGGTGGTAGCGCTCACCTCTTCTTCTCCGAATAAGCTGTTTTCCAGATGTTCCAAACAATCGAAAAGGGGATTCATCAGAGAAAATGACTTTACCCCAGTCCTCAGCAGTCCACTCCCTGTACCTTTTGCAGAATATCAGTCTGTCCCTGATGTTTTTTCTGGAGAGAAGTGGCTTCTTTGCTGCCCTCCTTGAGACCAGGCCTTGCTCCAAGAGTCTCCGCCTCACAGTGCGTGCAGATGCACTCACACCTGCCTGCTGCCATTCCTCAGCAAGCTCTGCACTGCTGGTAGCCCGATCCCGCAGCTGAAACACTTTTAAGAGACGGTCCTGCCGCTTGCTGGTCTTTCTTGGGCGCCCTGGAGCCTTTTTGGCACCAATGGAACCTCTCTCCTTGAAGTTCTTGATGATGCGATAGATTGTTGACTGAGGTGCAATCTTTCTAGCTGCAATACTCTTCCCAGTTAGGCCATTTTTGTGCAGTGCAATGATGACTGCACGTGTTTCTTTAGAGATAACCATGGTTAACAGAAGTGAAACAATGATGGCAAGCACCAGCCTCCTTTTAAAGTGTCCAGTGGTGTCATTCTTACTTAATCATGACAGATTGATCTCCAGCACTGTCCTCATCAACACCCACACCTGTGTTAATGGAGCAATCACTGAAACAATGTTAGATGGTCCTTTTAAGGCAGGGCTGCAATGATGTTGAAATGTGTTTTGGGGGGATAAAGTTCATTTTCTAGGCAAATATTGACTTTGCAAGTAATTGCTGTTAAGCTGATCACTCTTTATAACATTCTGGAGTATATGCAAATTGCCATTAGAAAAACTGAAGCAGTAGACTTTGTAAAAATTAATATTTGTATCATTCTCAAAACTTTTGGCCATGACTGTAAATCTGGAAAATCGCTGTTACACTTGTAAGCCTTCTAACATCCAAAATTAAATTAAAGGATGATTAAAAGATGATGCCGATATAAAGCAGAGATATGGTAGATAATATTTATTCATGTATTTTGATGGTATGACTATCTGTCTGAAAAGCAGAGCATTTCACATTTTGAAAATTGCAATTTTTTTCCAAATTTCCCTCAAATTTCCTAATTTTTTTATAAATAAATACAAAATTATTGATCAATGTTTATCACTAACATGAAGTACAATGTGTCATGAAAAAGCAATCTCAAAATCACTTGTGTAAGTTATAGCATCTCAAAGTTATTCCCATGTTAGTGACACATGTCAGTTTTGAAAAATGAGGCCTGGTCCATAAGCCACTTTTAGGCCTGGTCCTTAACAGGTTAAAGGCAGATCCCTGAGATACTGAAATGCAAAGTTGGAACTGAATAAATACTTCACCAGGACAGCCTGCACTGACAACCATTTCACAGACCGGGATTCCTCAGTAGATTTTATTTTCAGGGTTTTAGAAGCAATGTCCTAGAGGATAATTGCAGCGGCAATCTTACCGCCATTACTATGGCCATGATTTCTTAAAACTACTGATATGTGATCAAGATGATTTCTGGCAGGGCAATCCTCACAGCTTTTCTATACAAAATTGCAGCATTGGTCTAGATCAGAAATAAACGATAGGTTTATTATTAATCTAATCCTTAATTTAAACTGTGCAGTTATTTCCATGATCACTTGGAAATAAGCAAATAATAATGTTAGTTGGCCTTTGTAGATAGACTCTAACACAGTTTGTATCCATATTGTGGCCTGTAGTTTACAGAGCTGTTTGAAAGCGTATTTAGTTCTAAGGCATAACTTCCTCGACCTCTGACCTTATTACATTTCACACTGTGCAGGGGAATGTTGGCTGCACTCCAGAGTAAAAGGGAAACTATGGAGCTATGTATAAAATACTCAGGAGTCAGCTCAGCCACTAAAGATTGTCTTTCTATATGACCTGTGTCTCTGAGGTTTATTCTGGTCAAGCCGCATATTGACTTGGACTTTTAGGCAAGCGTTGAAGGGATCGCCAGCAATGTCACTGCAGTGCAAATGATAAAATTCTTGCACAGCAGGGCCATATACTGAACATTCATGCATTGTAAGCAGATTTATGGTTACCACATTAACCACTTCAGTACCGGGCCAATTTCTGGCCCAGGACCAGACACATTTTCAGGTTTTTTTGTATGTGTGGTTTTGAGGGCTGTAACATTTTTATCATATACGTTATTCAACTTATTTCTGCGTCTTTTTTCGGTAACACATAGGGCTTTATTTTTATGTTGTTTTTATTTTTACATGTGTTTTCAATTTTTTTTTATATCCGCGAAAATATCAACAAAAGAGGAAGAAAAACGTGTCTGTTTTTCACTTTTCATTTTTTTTTTTATTTAATAACACAAAGTGCTACTAAAAAACGTTATAAAATAGTTTTTCCTCTCCGTTAAGGGAATTTTTATTTTTTATGGTGTCGTCGGGGGTGGGGCTTTTTTTTTTCTTTTCTATTATAGACCTTTGGGGACATCTGATTACTTTTTTTTTTTTTGGGGAGGCTGATTTTCCCTGTAACTGCGGCTGGTACGTTTAGCCCCAGTTGCAGAAGGAATGCAGTCTCCTGCACGTTACTTACACAATACTATAGAGCTGATCTGGGTCTGTATGGAAATGGTTAAAGGGCTGCCCACCTGTAAACACAGGTGATAAAGCACTTTTACTTATATTACTGTCTGATAAATACACGACCATCATTTCTCGTTTATATCATTGGGGGACACAGTAACATAGTTAGAGGCCCAGTCTCTTGGACTCTGTTGTGACTCTGACCTAGCACCTTAGCCTACCTAGCTCCTCTCTTAGGGCAGTATTGTTGCTCATTCCCAGGCACAGTGGCATGTAGCAATGCTGTCCTAGCAGTTATCATTTGCATGAAGCTGGGGGCTACTTCTCTGGCATCCCCTCTCTCAGAATAGCTTTTTATGTGCTGCAGCCCCATTTGGCCCCTGCTGCTGGCTGGTGCTCTTATTAACACTCCTTGTTTGGGACCCTGTTAAGCTTCCTATCTGTGAAGGGGTAACACCTAGACAGTCCCGTCCTGAGGATGGAGCTGATTTAATTTGGGTGCTGCACTTTTTAAGAATTCCCATGTTTTTTGTGCCTTTCACGCCTATATGTATCTTTCACAGGCTGCATGACTGTATGTTCCTTTAACAGTTTCTTTACAGTGAACTGTGCCAATGTAACATTCTGAAAGACCTTGTGGACTATATTAATCCATGCCTGAGCTGGCTGAATGTCTATCTTCCAACCTCCAGACAGTCCTGGTCTGACACTTGGAGCCAAGTTTGAACAAGACGCAAAAGAGGAGAAAAACAACAAGAATAAGTAAAATGGTGAAAGGGCCCTCCTTTACTCTTCTTGCTCAGTAATGCTGTATATTCATCTGGCTGCCTGTTAGAAGTGGCCATCGGTTCCTGACACCTCCAGGCTGTCTAGGCTACCCTGGGCAGCTTTCCAATACCTTGTTGTCACATGTTTTTCTCTATGCAGATCTTAGTAACCTACTACAGCCTGACCATAGCTCAGAGATTAGACCACTGGTCTTGTGAACCAGGGGTTGTGAGTTCAGAGATTGGTGGGAAATTGCAGCAGTACTTCATCTGAATTGACCTGCCTTGTTTAGTCATCTTCTTATTGTGTCTCTTCCCCTGAACCAGTCGGGGCTCTCCGAACCATCCTGGCATCCCCTCTTGTGGGGATGGATCTAATGAGTTCTTTAAATGACCTTGGTTCAGTTATGCTGCTGTCTGGTTCAGATTTCAGGTTTTATCCAGCTGTCCGCTCCTCATATGCCTTTCCGGAGGCAGTCATCCGGGGCCTTAACCACCCTCCATTCCCAGTCTTAATTGTTCTGAGAGCCTCTTTCTCTCTTGTCTTCCTTTAATCCTAGGATTGGACCATCAGAGTTCCCCAGCATCCTGCTGTGTTATTGTGGAATGATCCACTTGCTTGTGGCCTCCTGGTAGTCTTCAGCTATGATTCTTGCAGTTTTGGAGCTCATCATGAACTTGATCTAGCCTCGCTTTCGTTACACTTCCTCTTTGCTGGTGTGTAGTTCTCCCCTGGGGGATGGGGAGGATGTCTTGTTTTTCACAGTCAGGATTCTTCCTTTGCCTCTTCCGATTAAAGGTCCTCTGCTTCCCTGGAGCAGTCTTGCTTTTCCCACCTGGCTTGCATCATGTCACTTCCTGGTTGGTCTGTCTACTCTCTTAGTGGGACCACTTCTAGACCGGCTTTCTCGTGAACTCTGCCCTTCTGTTATTGAATAGGCATTTTGCCTATTCTGAAGGAGATTCCCTTTGCCCCCAGTTTGCCTGCTCTTTTCATGGATACAAGCCTCCTGACGGGAATCTTTGCTTTGCAACCTTTGCTCTGTATCCCCACTTAGGGGTCTTCTACCACATAACTTCGAGATCTCTCTACTTGCTATCTTAGACTCCAAGGGTCATTGGTACCTTATGGCTGCACTTGGGGCTCCCTGATTCATTCATTCAATCTTCTTTCTGGCAGGATGCCTAGTCCCGCTTTCCTGCTGAGCTGCAGTCTCTTTATTCTCTGCTGACTGCCCTCCCAAGCTACATGGTTCTTCTGAACTCTGAGCTGCTAAATGCCCCTCCTCGAGCTCTTGCTGTGGGTAAGTTTTATGGCCACCTTGCAGTATTTTCCTTCCCTACCTACCTCCTCTTGCTGGATCGAGACTGTGCCCCCTCAGCTCTTTGTGGCCAGGCCCGAGCCTTCAAGACTCCCTATGCTATGTGCCTTTCTGAGCTTCTCTGCATCGATGGGATAGTGTTGGTGGTTGCCCACTCCCAAGTATATGTTGCATATGCCTCCCTCATCTTAGATTATTTTACCTCTGCCCTATTTGGGGCCATCTTGGCTACCTTAAGAGCCTACTCCTGGCCCTCTCCACCCTTCGGGATGTCTTGCCCCTCCTTCCACAGAGTTGATCTTTCGCAATAGATCTCCTATTGCTGACCTGTGTAGAGCTTGCAATCTGATTTACAGTAACTATTTAACCCGAGGGTTCCCTCTCCACTGGGCGACTTGGATGTCTAGCTATTGGATTGAGCTCACTCTCTCTCTCTCTGCCCCTTTTCCATGCTAGGGGCTCTCCAGCCCCTTTCCCCTTCTCTGAAAGTTGGACAATATGAAACCTTAGCTGCTTGCCTTTTATTTTTGGAGTTTCTTTAGTTTCTTTAGATTTTCTTTTCTTCTACTCAACTTGTTCTTTTCCACAACATGCTTAAAATCGCTTGCTTTTTGTTTCCTTCTTCTTTCCTTCCTTCCTTCCTTCCTTCCTTCCTTCCTTCCTTCCTTCCTTCCTTCCTTCCTTCCCCCCTTTTTCTTGTGCAGTATCTGCTGCAGGCAGTTTAGTTCCTCCGGGTTGCATCTCAAACTTCTCGCTTCTACAGCTTCTTTTTCCTTGAGGGTCCAAAGAAGGGTTCGACAAGCTTTTGGGCATCCATCTACTGAGGGTCCTGGTTTAGTTTCTTAGGACATTTGCAGATCCTAGGTGGTTCTCCATTTTATTCTGTGAATCCTAGGTTCCCAGTTAGGCCCCTCATTCTTCTGCAGGCATGATTGCCGCTGGCGGCTATATACTGTTCCTGACTTCCTAGCTGGCATCGGTAACCTTGCCAGGCTCTGCTGGTCCAGAACAGACCTCCTCCTCCTTGTCTGAGGTTTAGGCCGGTCCACCTCGCGTTTTCTTTTCCCACTTTGTTACTGCTTTACTGTCTCCCCCTATGATATAAAGGGAGAAAATTGGATTTTTGTACATACCGTAAAATCCCTTTCTCATTGTATTCATTGGGGGACACAGATCCTCCCTCTGCTTTTTCTTTTCTTTGGGCTCTCTTGGGCTGTGGACATATTGATGCTTGCTCATGCTTTGTGTTCTGCTACTGCTGTTGGTACAAAACTGATTAACTTCCTGTCTGTGGAGATTGTATAACCCACATGGGCAGAGCCAACACTTTATTTCCTAGAGTCAGCCTTTTAGTGGCTAGGCCTATACTGTGTCCCTCAATGAATACAACAAGAAATGGATTTTACAGTAAGTACAACAATCCAATTTTCTCAAATTATTGCATGCAGATGTAGTATATTGGTTGTTGCTAACTCCTGATTGATTAACTCCTACGCATACCTGGACTTACAGATACGTTCTGGTGCACATGACTAACTATGGTGTACACTCTGAAACAGAGCAGGAGCACTAGCCGCTGGTTCTGTGCTGTTTCACACAGCAGGGACCTGGCAGCATTGCTATAACAGCATCTTTTACTTTTTGACCATGATCGTACTGACCCGGAGAATAAAGAAAAAATGTCATTTCTATGGAAGCTGTACAAACAAAAAGAAAATAGTAGTACTTCATTTTTTTTTTTCAGTTCCACCCCATTCTGAATTTTTTTTTCAGCTTCCCAGTACATTGTACAGAATAATAAATGGTATCAGCGAAACTGTGAAAAAATGGAGGTTTGGCACTTTTGATTTTTTTTTCCCGCTATGGCGTTACCGTATGGGAAAAATATTTTTATAGATTTGTAGACCGGGCGTTTTCAGACACAGGGATATCTAATGTGTATGAGTTTCACAGTATTTAAGTACTTTTATATGTGTTCTAGGGAAAGGGGGGTGATTTAAACTTTTAATTTTTTTTTTTTTCGCATTTATTAGCCCCCTAGGGTCTAATGTATTGCAATGCATTTCAAAAAATGGCGCTTCTATTGCAGGCTCCATAGAGCAGCATTATCGCAGGCATTAGCACCGGGTGTCTGCTGTATAAAACAGCACAGACCCGTTGGTTATGGCGACCGCTTGGCTCCCGAGCGGCCACCATATTTAAACACCCGACATCCACCGTACTGTTATGGCGGATGTCGGGAAGGGGTTAAGTACAACTTGTATCGCAAAAATCAAGCCCTTGTAGTACTACGTAAATGGAAAAAATAGAAATTTAAGTCTTTTGGATTGCAGGGAGTAAGAAAAGATAAAACAAAAATTAAGTGTCTGCACCCCGTAAGGGTTAAAGCAGTATACAGCATGACGATTTATTCATCATCATCCCTGGTCAAGTGTAAGGTCCGGTTCACATCAGCGTTCGGGTTTCAGCACGGTTTCCTCTCCTCTTGCTCGTGCGGAAACCGAGCGGAAACCACACGGACCCCGTTATAGTCTATGGGGTCCGTGTGGTTTCCCAGGTAAACCGCTTTTTATGAGTATAGGTTTCCGTTCAGGGGGGTCCCCAAGCGGACTCCCCGAACAGAAACCCGAACGCAGATGTGAACCGGGCCTAATTCCCATTATATTTTCATTATTGTGTCGGGTGGTGTTTGGTGACCATTTTTGTAATATACTTTATTAACATACAGTACAGACCAAAAGTTTGGACACACCTCATTCCAAGAGTTTTCAGTATTTTCATGACTATAAAAATTGTAGATTCACACTGAAGGCATCAAAACTATGAATTAACACATGTGGAATTATATACTTAACAAAAAAGTGTGAAACAACTGAAAATATGTCTTATATTCTAGGTTCTTCAAAGTAGCCACCTTTTGCTTTGATTACCGCTTTGCACACTCTTGGCATTCTCTTGATGAGCTTCAAGAGGTAGTCACCTGAATTGGTCTTCCAACAGTCTTGAAGGAGTTCCCAAAGATGCTTAGCACTTGTTGGCCCTTTTGCCTTCACTCTGCGGTCCAGCTCACACCAAACCATCTTGATTGGGTTCAGGTCTGGTGATTGTGGAGGCCAGGTCATCTGGCATAGCACCCCATCACTCTCCTTCTTGGTCAAATAGCCCTTACACAGTCTGGAGATGTGTTTGCAGTCATTGTCCTGTTGAAAGATAAATGATGGTCCAACTAAACGCAAACCGGATGGAATAGCATGCCGCTGCAAGATGCTGTGGTAACCATGCTGGTTCAGTATTCCTTTTAATAATAATTTTGAATAAATCCCCAACAGTGTCACCAGCAAAGCACCCCCACACCATCACACCTCCTCCCTGCTTCACGATGGGAACCAGGCATGTAGAGTCCATTCGTTCACCTTTTCTGCGTTGCACAAAGACACGGTGGTTGGAACCAAAGATCTCAAATTTGGACTCATCAGACCAAAGCACAGATTTCCACAGGTCTAATGTCCATTCCTTGTGTTCTTTAGCCCAAACAAGTCTCTTCTGCTTTTTGCCTGTCCTTAGCATTAGTTTCCTAGCAGCTATTTTACCATGAAGGCCTGCTGCACACAGTCTCCTCTTAACAGTTGTTGTAGAGATGTGTCTGCTGCTAGAACTCTGTGTGGCATTGACCTGGTCTCTAATCTGAGCTGCTGTTAACCTGCGATTTCTGAGGCTGGTGACACGGATGAACTTATCCTCCGCAGCAGAGGTGACTCTTGGTCTTCCTTTCCTGGGGCGGTCCTCATGTGAGCCAGTTTCTTTGTAGCGCTTGATGGTTTTGGCCACTGCACTTGGGGACACTTTCAAAGTTTTACCAATTTTTCGGACTGACTGACCTTCATTTCTTAAAATAATGATGGCCACTCATTTTTCTTTACTTAGCTGCTTTTTTCTTGCCATAATACAAATTCTAACACTCCATTCAGTAGGACTATCAGCTGTGTATCCACCTGACTTCTGAACAACACAACTGATGGTCCCAACCCCATTTATAAGGCAAGAAATCCCACTTATTAAACCTGACAGGGCACACCTGTGAAGTGAAAACCATTTCAGGTGACTACCTCTTGAAGCTCATCAAGAGAATGCCAAGAGTGTGCAAAGCAGTAATCAAAGCAAAAGGTGGCTACTTTGAAGAACCTAGAATATAAGACATATTTTCAGTTGTTTCACACTTTTTTGTTAAGTATATAATTCCACATGTGTTAATTCATAGTTTTGATGCCTTCAGTGTGAATCTACAATTTTTATAATCATGAAAATACAGAAAACTCTTGGAATGAGAAGGTGTGTCCAAACTTTTGGTCTGTACTGTATCTAACTTATTTTTTTTATCATAAAACAGGCTGTAATATTCTCATTGCAACCCTCTAACCGAGCTGTTACTGGTGAAAGTGCATACACAGTTGTATTGTGAATATGCAGAGCTGAAGCATTTACCAAAGGGCAGGATAGTGAATTTAAATGGCTGTATCTTCGGTTTTAAAATGCCAGAAAATGCTTCTGGCATAAGAAAGCTGAGATTCTTAGCTTTCATATGATGCCAAGATTGAACTACTAGCTATAACAGAACATAAGATTTCACTAGTTAAAAACACAGTTGGGTATTTGAACTTAAAGGGGTTGTCCGGGATGAAATAAAAATTAACCCCTGAACTAAACCCCCTCCCCTCGTCTATCTTCTAATTTACTTATATTTTTAAAAAAAAATCTATAATTACCTATATCCCTGGGGTGGTTTCTGAAACGGAATGTCACCAGTACTCCCGCCCCCCCCGCCCCCCCATCATACTTACGTGTCGTCCTCTGTGGGAACGGCTCTAACTCTCTTCCTCTCTGCTAGCGCTTGCACAGTCTGAAGGTGCCTGTGACACATGCTCAGTAGAGATGGCACTCCATCTCCACTGCGCAGGCGTTAGAGGCATTTCCTGTCTCTGCACGCGCTAGCAGAGAGGCGTCACAGCCAAGCACCGTGAAAGAAAAGGAGGAGCCGTCCCAGAAGGGAAGTCTAAAGAGGAAGACAGGTCAGTATGATGCGGTGGGGGGTGGGCTGAGTTAGTTAGTTGGAAAGGGTTAGTAGTGGGCGAGATAGCTAGGGAGACAGGGAGGGGGTGTGTAACGGAGTGAGAGGGAGGTAGTGTTGAAGCTACACAGCAGGAAGCTACACCATGTAAACAAGTGCAGAAGATGCCAGGAGCTCCCAGAGAAACCCAGAAATTACTCAAAACACTGCTAAATGTATATGGGTGTGGTTATTAACCCTTTAATAGCACTAACAGACCTTTTTTTTAAAAAAAAGATTTTTTGCCTGGAAAACTACTTTATACAACAGTTCATGCTGGATATAAAATCACATTGCAGACTGTGTTCTAGCTAGCGATATCTCTAAATTGTTTACAGCTAGTACTTGAATCTTGGCAGCATATGAAAGCTGAGAATCTCATCTTTCACATTTTTTGTAGGTGGCATAAAATCATATGTACAGCCATTTAAAGCAACTATTACCCCTTTGGTAAATGTTTCAGCTCTACATGTTGCATTAAGTACAGGTATATGGACAGAGTCTCCCTGGCAATGCTTAGTTAGATCATTGTCAATGGGAACTTTACAGCCTGTTTTCTATTAAAAGGAAGTTTGATAGATTAATAAAAATATATATTACAAAAATGTTCACCCCCTCCAATTTATTAGCAAAAAAAAAATATAACAACATGGGAGTTAAACTTTAACCCCTAGGCAACGAGCGCTATACTGTTACGGCGCAGCCGCCTGGGTCTTAAGGCAAACCGCCGTACTATTACATATGCATAGTCTGACTTCCTCTATAGAGTGCAATACAGGTGAATTGCAGTGTATAGTACTGAACCAGTGATCAGAGTATCGCTAGCTCAAGTCCTCTAGTGGGAGATCATGAATATGGAAAAAAAAAGGTTTAAAAAAAAAAATGGAAAAATAAAAACATAATAAATGAATAAAGCCCCAAAATGCCCCTTTCCTATATAAAATTATATATATATATATATATATATATATATATATATATATAAAACTTAAAAATTAATAACAAAAACAACGCATATTTGGTATCATCACATCCATAACAACCTGTACAATAAATCTGAAACATTATTTAACCTGTACGGTGAACAGCGGGAAAAAACATGCTGGAAACAATTATTTTTCGCCATCTCTCTATAAAAAGGGATCAAAAAGTCAAATGTACCCCAAAACATTACTAACACAAAATCACAAGGTGTCCCGCAAAAAAATATAAGCCATCAACCAACTCTATCAACAGTAAAATAAAAATGTTACTCACTTTAGATAGCAATGCAAAAATAATTGATTTATGTCCCCAAATGGGTTTAAATTCTGCAACATTAGTATTATACCGACCCACAGAATAAAGGTAACATGTTACTTATGCTGTACGCTACATGGCAAAAAATTTAAAAGGTAAAACGCAATGCCAGAATTTATTTATTTTTTTAAATCCACCAAATAAAGAGTTGATAAAATGTATTCAATAAGTTTTACGCACCCCAAAATGGTGTAATTACAAAATGCATCTCATACCACAAAAAAACAGCCCTCAACATGGCTACATTACCAGAAAAATAAAATAATATAGCTTGCACAATGTAAAGACAAAAATTGTCAAAACATTAGGACATAACTGGCTGAGGCAGGAAGGGAATGTATAATCTGTGCGAGCGTATCAGGGTACACCACAGATATAGAGCTTACGAGGGAAAAGAAACCAGAAGTGACCCACCCCCCAATCATAGGAGCTACTGGGGAAATAGTAGGGAATTTGGTGTTTCCAATGTACTCCGCACAGCTTACATATTCACTTTTCACCGTTTGCTGTGCATTCACGTTTGGGAAACTAATGCTCCCTACACTCATTGATAAATTCTTTAAGGTGTACAATTTTCAAAATGGGGTCACTTCTTAGGGGATTCCATTTTATTGGCACCTCAGGGACTCTGCAAACGTGACATGTCGTTCAGATACCAAACATTTAAATCTGCACTCCAAAAGCCAATAGCGCTCCTTCAGATCTGCACCCTCCTGTGTACCCAAACTGCAGTTTATGCCCACATGTATGACAATGTTGTACCCAGGATAACATACAGTGGGGGAAAAAAGTATTTAGTCAGCCACCAATTGTGCAAGTTCTCCCACTTAAAAAGATAAGGCCGGCCTGTAATTGTCATCATAGGTAGACCTCAACTATGAGAGAAAAAAATGAAAAAACAAATCCAGAAAATCACATTGTCTGATTTTTAAAGAATTTATTTGCAAATTATGGTGGAAAATAAGTATTTGGTCATTAACAAAAGTTCATCTCAATACTTTCTTATTTATCCTTTGTTGGCAATGACAGAGGTCAAACGTTTTCTGTAAGTCTTCACAAGGTTGGCACACACTGTTTCTGGTATGTTGGCCCATTCCTCCATGCAGATCTCCTCTAGAGCAGTGACGTTTTGGGGCTGTCGCTGGGCAACACGGACTTTCATTTCCCTCCAAAGGTTTTCTATGGGGTTGAGATCTGGAGACTGGCTAGGCCACTCCAGGACCTTGAAATGCTTTTTATGAAGCCACTCCTTTGTTGCCCACATTTCATCTTCAGTGTCCTTGCTGATGGAAGGAGGTTTGCACTCAAAATCTCATGATACATGGCCCCATTCATTCTTTTATGTACATGGATGTCGTCCTGGTCCCTTTGCAGAGAAACAGCCCCAAAGCATAATATTGCCACCCCCATGCTTCACAGTAGATATGGTGTTCTTTGGATGCAACTCAGCATTCACTCTTCTCCAAACATGACGATTTGTGTTTCTACCAAACAGTTCTACTTTGGTTTCATCTGACCATATGACATTCTCCCAATACTCTTCTGGAACATCTAAATGCTCTTTAGCAAACTTCAGATGGGCCCGGATATGTACTGGCTTAAGCAGGGGGACACGTCTGGCACTGCAGGATCTGAGTCCCTGGCGGCATAGTGTGTTACTGACGGTAGCCTTTGTTACGTTAGTCCCAGCTTTCTGCAGGTCATTCACTAGGTCCCCCCGTGTGGTTCTGGGATTTTTGCTCACTGTTCTTATGATCATTTTGACCCCACAGGGTGAGATCTTGCGTGGAACCCCTGATGGAGGGAGATTATCAGTGGTCTTGTATGTCTTCCATTTTCTAATTATTGCTCCCAAGCTGCTTGCTTATTGCAGATTCAGTCTTCCCAGCCTGGTACAGGTCTATAATTTTGTTTCTGGTGTCCTTCCACAGCTCTTTGGTCTTCACCATAGTGGAGTTTGGAGTGTTTCTGTTTGAGGTTGTGGACAGGTGTCTTTTATACTGATAACAATTGCAAACTGGAGCCATTACTACAGGTAATGAGTGGAGGACAGAGGAGCCTCTTAAAGAAGAAGTTACAGGTCTGTGAGAGCCATAAATCTTGCTTGTTTGTAGGTGACCAAATACTTATTTTCTACCATAATTTGCAAATAAATTCTTAAAAAATCAGACAATGTGATTTTCTAGATATGTTTTTCTCATTTTGTCTCTCATAGTTGAGGTCTACCTATGATGACAATTACAGGCTTCTCTCATCTTTTTAAATGGGAGAACTTGCACAATTGGTGGCTGACTTTTTTTCCCCACTGTACTTAATGTCATATTTGGGTATAAACTGCTATTTGGGCACACAGCCAGGTACAGAAGGTAATGAGTGCCATGTGGTTTTTGGAGCTTAGATTTAGATGGTTTAGTTTTTGGATGTCATGCCACTTTTGTTGACCCCTGAAATTCCAGTTAAAGGGGTTTTCCTATCTCCCTGTTTCAGCAGATTTGCCTGCTGTCTCTTCTTCTTACTTATCAAACAGTCAAAGCCACCTCCCTTCCAGCTTGCTGAACAGGACACTATGAAGTATCACTATACTTTTGATTACTAGAAATCTAATATAAATGCTGATCAAATAGTATGCACATGCTTCTAGAGAAGGGACTCAGTGTTATCTGTGTGTTTATTTAGAGAGATAGCAGACATGACTATCAGCAAACTGCAATTAGCTGTAGATAACAGTTAGAGCAGTGAGTGATGTCATGTGTCCTGTCTTATCACACAGGTCTGGCGCTATGGAAACGCTGTGTAAAGAATGGGAGGAATAATTTCACATAGCAGGAAAACAAAGCAGCATTGCTAAAGCAATATATTTAGGAAACCTCTTCAATTTACATAAGCTAGCAGTATAGATAGGATCCTTGAGATTGGAATATCCCTTTAAGTGGAATACCTTGCCAAGTGACCCCAGTTTGGAAACTACACCCCTGATGAAATTCTTCAGGGGTACACTAAGCGTTTTTAACCCCCAGGTGTTGCTATAATTTATTTCTTGCTTATTTCACTGGGGGACACAGCACCATGGGTATAGACCCGGCCACTAGGAGGCTGACACTAGGAGTATCAAAGAATGTTGGCCCCGCCTCTGGGCTATACCCTCTCGCAGACATTGTGCTAGTCAGTTTTAACCTAGTGTCTGTATGAGGCAGACTCGACCTGACTCAGATCTTTCTGTATTGCATCGTTTTTATTTTATCTTTCTTTTTCAGGTGCAGAGGGGTCTTCAGCGTGTATGCCACACTAGTCACTCCCCCCTGCATGGGCATCGCTCTGCAAAGAGCGCCTTGTCGGTCACCATGTCCCCAGTTTCCACATCGGCAGCCGGATTGCCCGTGACCCCACTACTATGTGCAAGGTCCACAGAGGGGGTGACCCTGTGGCACCTGAAAACACCAGACAGGTGCATATAAGAAGATAGGTCTTGGTCTTTTTTTCTCTTAAAGGACAGGTTTTGGCTCTTTTCATTCTTTTTCAGAAGATCCTAGCCTTCCGGCCTCAGGTGAAGGAGGAACTCCCTTCCTACTATCCTCCCGTGGGACTTTAATCTTATCCTTGATGTTCTTCAGGCTCCCCCCTTCGAGTCTTTGCAGGATTTCTCTCTTCTTCTTTCCTGGAAGGACGCCTTCTTGGTGGCCATTACCTCTATACGGAGGGTCTCCAAACTTGCTGCCCTGTCCCAGAAGCCTTCTTTTTTTGTTCTACACAAGGACAAGGTTGTCCATCTTTTCTACTTAAGGTGGTGTTTTCCTTCCACATCAATGAGGACATCGTCTTACCATCTTTCTGCCCCGACCCCAAGCACCCATGTGAGCGTTCTCTTCACTGCCTGGATGTTGTCCCGGTGATCCGGGTCTATTTGACTCTCACTGTCCCTCTTCATTGTTCGAACGCCTTGTTCGCTCTCCCTGAGGGCCCACACAAGGGCCTGGCTGCTTCCAAGGCTTCCATCTCCCGACATCCTTTGATACTGATAGTGGCCAGTTGTATACCTATAGTGCTGTGTCCCCCAGAGAATACAACAAGAAATAGGATTTTACTGTGAGTACAAAAAATCTTTTTTTTCCAGAAATGAATACGCAACTGATAGTGAAAGGTGAAAATAGTAATCTTTACAGGAATAGGTAATTTCGGTGCGTAATATGTTGTGCCCAGCTTGTGTCAGAGGTGAACGCTCCAAAAACTGTTTTGCCCGGAATAACCACTAAATAGTTTTTAAAGTGTGTGTCTCTGCTGACACAAGCTGGGCACAATATGTCAGTTACAGAAATGGCATATCTGTGGAAAAATTGCAATTTTCACTTTTTCTTATCATTCATTCATTCTGGAATTCATTCATTTCTGGAAATTAAAGTAATGCATCCATCACTCAAGGGTTAAAAATGTTCGCTATCACTTGATAAGTCCTTTCAGTGGTGTAGTTTCCAAAATGGGGTCACGTGTCTGCGGATTCCACTTTGCAGGCAATTCAGGAGCTCTGCAAAAGTGGCATAATGTCCAAAAGTCAAATAGTGCTCTTTCCATTCTGAGTCCCCCCCCCCCCCCATGTACCCATACAGCAGATTAAGCCCACATATGGGGTATTGCGGTGTTCAGGAGCAATTGTTTAATAAACTGTGGGGTCCTTTTTCTCCTTGTAACCCCTTGTGAAAATGGAAACTATGAAAAGTATTTTTGGCCATTGCAGAAACGTGGCAGAAAAAAATGCTGTGTTTTACAGTCCCTTCAAAGTGAATGAGATTTCATTGATATCATTTAAAGGGAGTCTATCATCTCCCCCAACCGTGCTTAACTGTCAACACCATCTTACAGAGCACATTACAGGGATTAATAATATACCTGTGGTGTGTATGTCACATTTGTAGATTTGGAGAAAAACTAGTTTGATGCAAAGAGGCAGTTTGGTGCATTGGCGGTGGGCCTTCAACTCCTGGAGCACTGTTCTTGATGATTAGGTAGGATGGGTAATGACATGGCAGTGGACGTATTATTCCCACTGCCAGGGGAATGTGCAGGCAGGAGGCTGTAGGATCGGTGCTCCAAGAGCTGTAGGCCCTCTCTCAGTGCACCAACTGCCTCATTTGCATAAGACTTCAAACTTGTTTTCTCCAAATTTACAAGCGTAACATACACAACACAAGTATATTATTTATCACTGTAATGTGTTCCATGTTGGTGTTGACAGTTGAGTATGGTTGGGGAGATGATAGACTCCCTTTAATCTCATCCACACATAACAGAAAAAAACACTGCAGTACATGTTTGAAAAGGGCAGTATTTTAAATTTCTCCTTATAGGTAAAAATGCAAACTGCACAAGAAAAGCAGTACATTTTTCCACAGTTTTTTTTATCCATGTTTCACTTTTTGTGGCTTTAACCTTAGACAGTATTGTCATATCCACCAGATACCACATCAGGAAGATTGTAGCTCCCAGTTTAGCTAGGCAAGGCACCCTCACCATCCTGGTGGAGAATCACTGGAGAGGTGACTGTACATGAACAAGGCTAAAAGATCAAGATTACTTGTATTGGTGGTTAAGCGGGTTGAGTCACCAGAGACACTTATCTCCTATCCACATGGTAGGGGATAAATGAGAGATTGCTAGGAAACAAGAAAACGGAAGACCAAATGTTACCCTGTATGATCCATGTGAATGAATTGCAATGGCTCTTATGTGACCAGTATAACTGTAGGTTCAGACATTTCTGGCAAGAGATCTGATTAAATAATAATTACTAAAAACATAAATAAGTCTTCCGCCATAAAAGTTAACATCAATGTTGTTGTATCTTAGGAGGAAAATCATAAAAAAATGAAAGGAAGTAAACAGTTAAATAAGGACAAAGCAGGGGAAACCTGGTAAGTGTTTACTTTTATCACTGTGCGAACTGCAGAAAAAAAATCTTATTAAGGCTCCACGTAGCAATAATGCATTACATTTTCCCACAACGTTTTTGCTGCGTTTTTCTTCACAATGTGTGGATGAAACTAATTAAATCTCATTCACTTTGCTGGTACTGTTAAACACACAGTTTTTTTCTCGCTGCATTTGTGCAGAAGCCAAAAACACTGTGTTTCGGTAAACGTGGGACCTTACCCTAAGGCTCCATGCACAACGCCATGTGCTTTGTCAGCATATTATCTATATTTTTAATGGCTAGAAAACTGACCCATTCTTTCCTATTTCCCATAATCACAACTGTATATTATTACATTGTGCGTAGGGGACTGTGAACCCGGGGACAAAACTCAGGATATTCATGTCCATTTTGCCTCCCAGGTTCATTAATGGGTCCTTGGAGGGCACAGGTGGCTACAGGAATAAGAGTTCCTAGTAGGTCTGTAATTCTAGATGTAGACTTAAGGCACTGACTGACAATCATACGGCATCTGTGGGTGAGTAATCACTGTGTTTTATCACTGTAAATGTACTAAAGTATTTGCTCCTGTTTCATATATTTATGGTGCTAGAAAGAGTAAAAATCATTGATTATGTAGATAATCTGTTTTCCCTTAGTCCGAACAGCAGCACAATATGGGGATATCTCTGCCCCTGTGTGCTGGTAGGACAGGCGGAATTTTTAATTTACATAATTAATTAAATGATACTCCCCTATAAGAGGCCAAGGAGACCTCCCCTCAATGTGTTAGTTATAAAGAATAAAAGAAAAAAACAACAATCCTTTCTAAAGGGGGGAAAGCTTGTGCAGCTGTTCGGACTAAGGGAAAACAGATTATCTACATAATCAACTATTCCCCTTACGTCCAACAGCAGCACAATATGGGGACATAGCAAGTAGATCCCCTATAGAGGGTTCTCACTACACTACCGTATGAATGTCCAAAGGCAGTAGCCTCTGAACTCTACCCTTGGTATCATGGAAAGTGGAGGGAAGATGTATGCCAGCCTGAACCTCCAAGGGATGGACAGGGCATCCACTGCCAAGGGATAGTCCTCCTGATGTAGTGAGCAGAACGTCTCTACCTTGGCATTGAGTCTGGTCACCATAAGGTCTACTTCTGGAAGACCCCACTTCAGGGTGATCTGGTGGAACACTCTTGATTGAGAGACCATTCTTCTGATACGGTAAGACCCCGACTCAACTGATCCGCTACTATGTTCATGGAGCCCTTGATGTAAACTGCGGAGAGATGGGTCAGATCTTTCTCTGCCCAGGTGAAAATTAGACCTGCCTCCCTGAGGAGGGAGAATTATCTGATGCCTTCCTGTTTATTACAGTCACCAAGTTGACGGACCGGATCTTGACAGCTCTTCCTCTGAGAAGAGGAGAAGAATGGAGGAGTGCCAGGTGAACTGCTCTGAGTTCGCTCCAGATGGATGATGTCATCTTTTCTAGCCTGCTCCAGACTCCTTGTACGGTTTTCTCGTACAGATGGGCTCCTCATCCTGAAAAGGATGCATTGGTCAACAGGGTCCAAAGAGGTTGAACCGTGGACTTCCGACTTTCAGGTGTATCACCAATTGAGAGAAAGACGGATTCTGGGAGAAAGTCTGATCCTCTTATCAAGACTCAGAGGGCTATGATTTCAAACCCCTAGTACTACCGACTGGAAGGGACGCATATGCCATAAAGTCCAAGGAACTGAATTGGCTAGTGATGACATGAGGCCAGGACTCTCATAATTGTTCTGATGAACATCCGACGCATCTTGAGAAGATATGATAACCTGTATAGCGCCATCATATTCCGCAGCGCCCTCATGGACATTGACAGATATAGAGCACTGTCCCATATAGGACTTACAATTCACATTCCCTATCAGTATGTCTTAGGAGTGTGGGAGGAATCCGGAGACCCCGGAGGAAACCCACGCAAACATGGGGAAAAAATACAGTCTCCTTACAGATTTTTGAATCACCTCTGACTTTTCCCGGTTATTAGCCTGGATGCTGAAAAAAAAGACACAGTTGTCTGCAGGTGCTGGAGCAGGTTGGTTTCTGACTAGGCTTTTATTAGCCTGTCGTCCAGTATGGCACTATTAACAGACCTAGAGGTCTGAGTGCAGTTGTTTCTGGAGCCATGACCTAGGTAAAGGTGTGGGGAGCCAAGGAAATGCCGAAGGGCAGGGCCGCAAACTGGAAATGTCACCTGTGGGCGCAGTGGCGTAACTAGGAATGGCTGGGCCCCAAGGCGTACATTTGACATGGGGCCCCCCCGAACCCCCCCCGAACAAACCGCCGCCCCAACACCCCCTGCGCATAAACCGCATTCCTGCACACACTATTATGCGCCATAGTGGCCCCTGCACACAGTATTAAGCCCATAGTAGCCCCTGCACACAGTATTATGCCTCATAGCGGCCCCTGCACACGGTATTATGTCCCATAGCGGCCCCTGCGAACTGTATTATGCCCCATAGTGATTCCTGCACACAGTATTATGCCCCATAGTGGCCCCTGCACACAGAATTATGCCCCATAGTGGCCCCTGCACACAGTATTATGCCCCATAGTGGACCACGCATGAACGATTATTATACTCTGGGGTCTTTTCAGACCCCAGAGTATAATGATCGGAGACCCAGGGGAGGATACAAACATAAAAAACAATGCCACTTACCTCTTCCTGGCTCCAGTGCACTCCCGTGCGCTACTTCAGCCATCTTCAGATCTCGCGTGAGTGAGGCCGATGTCGCGACGCATAATGACGTCAGCTGACGTCTGAGACGTCACCAAAAAGGCCCGAAGCCTGCGGAGCGTACGAGAGGTGAGTTACAGTGTTTTTTATGTTCCCTCCCTCCCCTGGGCCCCCAATCGTTATACTCAGGGGTCTCAAAAGACCGGGCCCTGTGTTCCGGGCCCTGTGGCAGCCGCTACCGCGGCTACCCCGATATTTACGCCCCTGTGTGGGCGGCAATAGAAACAGCAATTCTCAGATACCCTCTGTGAGGAAGATAACTGGAACTTGTAAGTACGCATCCTTTAGGTCGAGAGTGACAAGAACATTGCTTTGGAGCAAGGATGTAACCAACTTCCCAGTGTCCTTTTGGAAACGCTCTTCCTTATGAAGAGACGTAGATATTAGGACTATAACATATATTGGTAGCGGGAAGTCTGGAGAGAAGACCCCAAACCTTCTTCTAAGGGGGGACCTTCCCAAGGTCCCCCTGCCCAGGTATTCCAGAATGCAATTTTCCAGTATAACCTGCTCCAGTGCAGGAGAGAACAGGTTGTGAGAATCTGTCTTGTGGTGGGCGAAGAATTCGTCTGCATAACCCCACTGTACTTATCTGCAAAACCAAAATTCTTGGATCTTCTCCTGCAGCAGGAGACAAAAAATGGGAGAGACATCCCCCAACAGGATTACTTGCCACCACAGGAGGCGAAAAGTTGGCATCAAAGCCAGGCTTCTTTCTGTCCCCTTCCTTGGGGAACTTACGTCCAGCCCCTCTGGGCTGATATCTAGCACGCCTCTGATACTGTATTAGAACGTAGATTGAGGGGGCTGCACTGCTAACTTCTGCCCTGGCCAGAAGGTCCTGCTTTCCCTTTAAAGGACTGCGGAAGGCACTTAACCTTTTAATCACAAGACCTTCTGTGATGATTCCACTTAAATATGGCTATAACTCAAACATGTATTTTGATCTCTGGGTAGCGTATCTCTTTCTTACTTCCATTTACTCATAATGTGCGTAGCTCTAATCCTAGGTGTATGTTTTAAGTAGTGGCAACAATGTAACAATAGGGCTTTGTACTCATCCCAGAATGGCTCCATTGAATTCCTACATAGCCCTGGGTGATCAAATACACATGTATTGTTTGGCCTGGGCTGTTGATCAGACATGGTTGATAACATATAGAAGGCATTGTGTCATTCCACTTGGTCCCATCTCCTTACAAAGAATCTTGACTTGAGTGCGTTAATCAATCAGACTTGCCGTCGCCGGTGACCTCATTCTGGGTGGTGTAATCAAGGGTATAAAAGATGAGGTAAGAGGTCAGTGAGAGAGACTACTGAGAGACTACTGAGAATACTGTGATGAGCATGCAGGCTGGAATGCTGTGATGCTGCTGCTAGAAGCCTCCACTGGTTATCCCCACATGCCATGTGTGAGGGTTGGATTATAGAGCCACATCAAGGATATGTGTGGTAAAATAATTATTTCACTTTTATTCCCTTTTTATTTTATGTACTGTATATTGTAACTAGTAACTGTTAATGCTTGTATACATCTGCATATATGTTCTGAACTGCATGTGTTAGATGTTAATACCAACCCATCTAGGGGTTAATAAATATATAAAATTTAGAAAGCTTGTCTTGTATTTATCTTGTGAACCCAGCACTCACTGGCGGTGAGTGTGGTTTTTATGAAAGAAGTCTCAGGTGTGGGCCAAAGCGGTGTTGGCGCATTGAGGATCTTTCACACCTTCCATGATGTCGTCCAGGCCTCTGCTAAAATGTTTACCCAGCTCAAAGGTAAGGAGCATACGTTATACTTGGACGCATTGTCCGCTCCCCGAGGTTTCAACCATAATGGCCTTCTAGCAGTTGTAGAGAAGCCCCTATATCTGGCAGGCATCTTGACCTGGTATACGGAAACTTCTGCTAGATACTCTCTTATTCGCTACCTCATTGGAGGCGATGTCCACAGAAGCCTGAGCATGTCAAAGCTTTATCCAGTGTCGCATCCACTTGGAAGGCCCTTGACCCCCTATAGGTGGAACTAGAGCCTTCCCCAAGTTCAACATCACGGTCGCCTGACCAGATGGACTTCAGCAGCCTAGGCATCCTTACCAAGAGGCCTACTGGAATTTAGCACAGTGTCAACATCACAGTCGCCTGACCAGATGGACTTCAGCAGCCTAGGCATCCTTACCAAGAGGCCTGCTGGAATTTAGCGCAGTGTCAACGTCACAGTCGCCTGACCAGATGAACTTCAGCAGTCTAGGCATCCTTACCAAGAGGCCTGCTGGGATTTAGCGCAGTGTCAACATCACAGTCGCCCGACCAGATGGACTTCAGCAGCCTAGGCATCCTTACCAAGAGGCCTGCTGGGATTTAGCGAAGTGTCTTCATCACACGAGTACATCACATTGAGTATGTGAAATTCCTCTTCTGATGGAACTGACTGAGGATGTCTCTCAGTACGAAGCTTCTTGAGAAATCAAGTTCCGGATTTCTTATCCTGCTCTTTGACCCACACAATTACATCACGAATGGACGAATCCTCAGATGAGGTCCCATGGCATTGCCAAAAGCGAATTTCATTGTACCATCAGGCAGAGGGATGTCGCACTCTATATAAGCGAAATGTTTCATTTTAGAGTACCTTTCCCTCATTAAGTCGCCACTGCCACTGAAAGCAGTCAGAACAGTATCAAACAAAAATGTACAGCCTATCAGAAAAAGGTTTAAATAAGTAGGGAGAAGATCATACTTACCAACAGTGTCTTTAATACCACTACAGCGGTATAGAGAATGGCCTAAACTAGTCCGGCAGCACGATCCAGCGCTACTGGGAAAAGGCTACAGAAGTGTAACAGAAAAAAGATATCCAGGAAACAGGACCTGCAAAAAAGGTTCCGTAACCTGAAGTGACAAAATCACTTCCCCCGGATTAAAAAACCTTTCTCTTCCTCTTCGCTTTAATTCCACTGCTATAGGAAGTGCGGTGTTTCTTTGTGGAAGACTGGAATAGAACCATAACTGCAACAGAAGGGCAGTGTGGGGAATTTGTGTCTGAGACGCTGTCATCAGTTTAAACTGAGCACAAACACCTGAAGCATAAGCTCTGCTGAAGAGCTCAGCCAGGCAGGAGATGCATAGAGGTTTATATTAACCCTGCAATACAGCCTCCAAGTTCAGAAACTGACACATACTGAATGCACAGCCCAGAATGGCCACAGACAGAGAGCGCAGCAGGGAGAAACAAGAAAGCCTTAGGAGTAAAAAAAACTCCCAAGGAAAAGAGGAACAACTGAAAGAGGAGAAAAAAACTTACAAAAATGTAGTTAACCCCCCAAATCCTTAGGAAAAAATGGGAGGACAAAGAGCCTCCCTCCACCTGTCCAACATACAGGACAGAAAAAAACAGTGAGGGGAGGTCTCCTTGGCCTCTTTTAGGGGAGTATCATTTAATTAATTATGTAAATTAAAAATTCCGCCTGTTCTACCAGCACACAGGGGCAGAGATACCCCCATGTTGTGCTGCTGTTGGACGTAAGGGGAAAGGATTTTCCCAAACTGGTATCTTATGAAATATCAATAAGAGATAAATAAGGATCATTGGGACTACATTCAATCTTGAAACTGAGTAGGTTTAAACCCTAGTTGGCATTGGAAAGGAGGCCACAGGTGCACAGTTACGGTATTCTCTATTAAAAGTAACAGGTGTTATAGGGGTTGTGCCATCAATACAGATGACAATAAGTAAACTGAATATGCATCTAGAGCAGGCCTCACAAGTCATTCTGTTGTGATGTGGGGCCTCACCAGCAAATATATACTTCCATGGAGTGTCATACAAATACCACTGTACTGTATTTATAATACCCTCAGCAATGGCATCCCATAGCAAAACGAAATACCAACAGAGCTAAATACCAGGGCCAAGCAAAAAATACCTCCCAGCAGAGCCAAACACCACAGTGCAACACAAAATAGTTCGCTAAATGTGCCAGCAGCACTCTGCAGCACAAAATACTTCACTAAATGTGCCAGCACCACTGTGCAGCACAAAATACTTAAGCAGAAGTTCCAAAGGTTACAATGCAGCATTAATGGTAGTAGCATTGCCCCGAACCTTTTCTTCTTCCGTGGCAGGTACATTCTCCTCATTTCCACCTCTAGCCCATTGGCATTCTCTCAAAAGAAAATCTTCCAAACTTTGAGCAAATCATTCCCCAATTCCACGCCCCCACACTGTCAAGAACATTCCCACAACAGAAAAAAGGAGATAAGATTGTCCTAGCTACAGTATCTGTCTGATACCCCTGCCTCCAGTTTAGAGAGTTCAGCCTGCAGACTCCAGCTGTACTGCTTGCTGGTGAAGGGCCTGTGGATTCTTGGTCACAATGTCATCACAGATCCTTCAGCTTTCCTAGCCACTGAGAATGCACTGATAATGCAAGGCTGACATTTGCTTTTGAGTCCCTGATTTGTGTTGAAGCTAACACTGGAAGGGACCTGCAACTCACCAGCCAGTGAGGCCTACCTCATAGATTTAGAAGCACTGATTTAAGGTAACTTTGTAAAGTATTGTTATTATTAAAAAAAATGTTTTCTTACAGAAAAATCACAATTATCTTGTTGTACTAGCACCCCATGGTCTTCAAAAGGTCTGTCAATGTCATTCTAGTGAGGCATTCACACTCTTGCATGCCCAGTAGAATACAGTATAGCTTCTGTTGTATCCTCAGTGAAAGAAGCAGGGATATCATTTAGGCCGGGGCCCCCATGTGGCAGAAACGCCGTGGGAAAAAAAAACGCAGCGTTTTACAGTCACTGCAAGGTGGCTGGGATTCTAGCGAATCCCATCCACACATTGTGAAAAAAAAAAGCACACCATGTCCATTATACCTACGGAAATGCCGGCGGTTTCCCTATAAGTATAATGGAAGAAGAAAGTCCGTAGTGGAAACCTCTGTGGACTTTTAGGTGAAAAGTACTACGGGAAAAACCGCAATGTGTTGCCGCCGCAGTTTTTTCCTGCAGCACTTTTTTGCTGCAGCCCACTACGTGGAGCCTTAGCCTTAGACTGGACATAGGATTTGCTCCTGCTTGTCATAGAGAAAGCCCAGCAAGAGCATTCTTAACAGTTACTAAAGGTGGACACAATATTTCTGCAATAAAGCATCTTATAATAACAATACTTTACAGAGTTACTCTAAAATTCATATTCTGTCTACTTATTGCCATTTTTATTGGTGGCAAAGCCCCTTTAATAAAAATGATACAGTTAAATGGTATGAACCTAAGTTTTAACATGTAATATTATTTTCACAGCATGGATGATGTTTACAGCTTTCATTCCAAGGGAAGTGATGAGCCTACAATAGAGCTTGGGGTATGTTAATAAATGTCATGGGAAAAATTATATATGTAATACATTTTTAGATAAAGATGTTATCTGGGCATAAAAAATAATGACAAGTTTATCTACAAAGTATATCTTGTTGAATTATGGTAAAAAAGACCCTTCTACCTTTGCTATCTTTTTCCAGGCTGTGTAAAACATACTTATAAAATCTGTATTACTTGCTTTAGGTCTCATCAATAGTCATATCTAAACAAATGGTCAACATTGCAGTTACCAATGGCAGGTAAATCTACAATTTTTTTTCTCCCAAGCTCATAATTGAATTGTGTTCTCAAATAAATATATTTTTAGGAAAATGTGGTTGATACAGCAGTATGAGACAAATAAAGTGGTCTTAAACAAACTTTGCATAAATTGATAAGGGGTCTATTTGTCTCTCACTGACCCCTTCAGTCGTTCGGACGCCTTGTTCGTTCTCTCTTAAGACCCTCACAAGGGCCTGTCTGCTTCCAAGGCTTCCATCTCCCAGTAGCTTCAGTCTGCGATCAAGGAGGCTTATCGGCTCTCATTTCACAAAAGCTGTCTGAGCCTCCTGGCTTCAGGCTTCTGCTGCCCAGGTCTGCAAAGCTGCCACCTGGACCTCTGTCCACAGTTTCACAAGTTTTACCAGATCCATTCTGTGATCTCTGCCAATGCCAGTTTGGGTTGTAAGGTTCTACAAGCAGCTGTGTGCTAGGTTGCTCGCATGGCCGTGTCATTCCCAAATAAATAATAAGCACTGATGCGAACAATAATAAAACTTAGCATTTATTAATAAATTTAAAATGCAGAAGTCCCCAAATCTGAATCAACCATCATACATTTGCCACTCTATAGAGTATCATGTAATAGCAGGTACATATAAAATCACCACCATAGAAAGTTGTATATTATGGCAGCTATATAAATAAATAATGAAATGATCTTACCCATATCTGAAGACGGGAGTAAAACAACAGGTGAGGGCGCATCACAGGAGGAAGAACCACAGTCCCTATTCCTCCCCCTAAAACACTTACCCTTACACCCAAAATGACTCCTGCCCTAACAAGGGCAGTACCAAGCTGACCCTAAAATTGACCCTAGTTATCCCTATCCCTACGTGTTTCCTGGTACAGTAACGCACCAATCATCAGGGGACTTTTTACACTACTCATAAACTCCAATATTCTTGGTCATAGAAAATGTATAAATGCTGCCTACAGTGATAAAGCAAAACCAATCAAATAAAACCCCACAATGGAGGAAAAGAGCTATCTGACTCCATGTAGTGACAATGGTAGCAAGATTTTTATATCTTAGGACATGTTATATAGTAAAGGGCTCCACCCCCTAACTCAGGTGTGCCCAAACTCACATGGATGATGTTCAAGATTCGCGCAAAAACCAGCGCACAATGATGACGTCATCTCTATTATACTGAAATCAATACATCCATTTCATCACTGTGTGCACGCGCGAAATAAAGATATCGCGCATGCGCACATTCTACCAGTCTCGGACCAATCATAACACACTGGAAACGAGCATGCGCAATGAGGTGATCTTTTGGCCACACCACTCATGTACGCGTCGGCCAGGAGGATTGTTCAATTACCTTCTCCTAACACTGACACATACCTAAATCCAAAGACACATCCTACAGTCACCCGGCAGCAACCCGGTTGCTTGGTAACAAAACGCTTAAGGATAATACACCGAAAACACCTGGAGAGGCCCGATCAGCCTACCATCCTGATCAGTAAGCTCCAGAACATTAAAAGCTCGACTCCCTTCATGTTCAAGGTTAGCTAATAATCTAACATCAGGGAGAAGATCTATTGGAATACCCAGCTCTGAACTCACTCTTTCATCTTCTTTTTTAAAGAACTTATGCCATCTCAGTTTACGAGTGAAAAGATGTGAATCCTTCACCCAGTTAAATAAATCAAAATCAGAGCTGAGAACAAAGGAGAGTCACATATTCAAAACACTCATCTCCGCCAATCTTTTTTTCTATTTTATATAAAGAGAGATCCTTTGGTAATATGTAATATGCCTCATGGTATTTTGTCAGTTTTGCGATTTCGAATTTAGTGGTATATTTCATCTCGATGCATATGCTTTCTCATTTTGCTTGTTAGGCATTTTTGAACCTCAAAGAATGCTTATTATATATTATTCTGGGCTGTCATTTTTCTGATAAAGTCGAGCTTTTAATGTTCTGGAGCTTACTGATCTGGATGGTAGACTGATTGGGCCTCTCCAGGTGTTTTTGGTGTATTATCCTTAAGCGTTTTGTTACCTAGCAACCGGTTTGCTGCCGGGTGACTGTAGGACGCCTCTTTGGATTTAGATATGTGTCAGTGCTAGGAGAAGGTAATTGAACAATCCTCCTGGCCGACGTGCATATGAGGGGCATCTTGCAGTAATTTTGCCAATTTCTGGGCTGCACCTGTACTTGTAAGTTTAACCCCATCTAGTATAGTTGCAACCCGGCAATATAATTAGCACAGCCAGACACACTGTGTATGGACACTTTCCTAGAGAGTGCGAGTGACATCACAACAAGATTTACTCATGTAATGTGTCACATGACAATAATAGCTTGAACTGGTATATTGTGGAGCGATTTAAAGCGAGTCTGTCAGCTCAAAATTGCATATAAAGATAAACACAGTTCATTGCAGAGCTTGTGATAAGATTTCCAAACTGACTTTTTTTTTATTCTAGACCACCTCTCCATTGCAGAGATATTTGGACTTTTAGAAATATGTAAATTAACTTAAAAGGGTTTTAAAGGCGTGTAATCTGCTGTTTAGACTTTGGTCAGCACTGCAGATTATCGCCCCTAATTTCCTCTGAGGTCTGCCCACCAGTGGATGAAGGACAGCCTTCTGTCTTCTCTTGTCTTTCTGTGCGCACTGTGACATCAACGGGCCTGCGCATTAGCGTGCACTGCAACTGCTGAAGACCTTCGGAAAGATATCAAGGACAGAGTGCTGTCATTCATTCAGTGGTGGGCGGACCTTGGGGAGGAATTAGAGACTGTAATCTGCAGCTCTAATTGAAGCCCAAACTGCAGATTACACGCCCCTAAATCAATAAAAAAAGGCAGTTTGGAAAACCTTATCACAAGCCCTTCAAGGTACTGTGTTTATCTTTATATGCAATTTTGAGCTGACTCCCTTTAAATAATGAACAATGAGGAAGAAAGAACCACCAGATTTGGCACATTCTAAAAAAGTCAGTTATATTGATTGCCTTATTTTTCTTAATATACTAGATAAATAATAAATGTATAATGTTTATGTTTTTATGTAAGACCGTTGTTTATGAAGAATACCAAAAGTAAAAAAGAGAGTGAACAGAAGGTAAATACATTGTCACAGAAATCCTCTGCTGCTACTATCCACTATACTGTATATTCTATAATAAAATCTCTCACTGTAATTCACACTCTAGACTTGAGTACATTCCCCTAGTACTCTTACACTATAAGCTATCTTAATTTCACCTGTAAAGGTTCATAGCATCACATGCCTATACACATATTGTGCATTTTTTTTTCCATTAAACCTGTGCAGCATAAAAGCTCCCATAAGCATCTGTTTAGTGACACTGATACTGACAGAGGAGGTGATGACAGCAAAACTGATGTTAGTTGGTTACAAGATCCTGGCAGCAAAAGGAAAGCGAACGTTGGCTACAGCAGACAAAGGCAAGGCAATCCGCCAAAAGAGAAGACTGTATCAAGTAAGTTCTGTTGCCATCTGATAACCATGTAGCCTGCCAGTGTAGCTTATCACACACTTCTTGTCACTCAATATGTGCTACTGACAGCCTCGTCCCTGCTTTTATTATCTGTGCAGGATTGGTTCAGAATAGAAAGGATTCTAGAATGTATTTCTTTGCTATTCACAAATGTACTGTCCTCCCTTTTAGGGTAAGGTCACATCTGTGGTGAATTTTTGTTTAACTAGTTCCGTCATAGAAACAGAAAAAGAAATCCCGACATGAATGGTTCCGTTAAGCGACGGACACAAAAAAAATCTAAAATGGAATCAATTAGGTATCTGTTATGGTACCTGTCATTTTGCCAGAACTAGGCCATCAATATTAGAAAGGTGAATAGCCCCTTTAATGTCTGCTATGACCACAGGCTTTCCCTAATATATCACAAAACCTTGGCATTCAGACAAACTCAGTTTTACCACCTCACCTTCCTCTTACTGACAGTCAAGAAGTAAAGAAGTCAATTTTGTTATTAACAAACAACACTAGCATTTTACAAGATAACCATGACAAGTTCCTTAAAATTTGGCAATCTTGAATTGACTATGCTGATCCTCATGTGTCATCTTTACATGTTGCCCTGACTTAGAAGATTAGTTATATACGTATTTCTCTATTAAAGGAGTTGTCACACTAAGTGAAGACTGCTGTTTTTTTTTCCAACTCCACATTGAATCAGAGCGCAGCCAGGCTTCATGTCGGCCAGACTGATGGCGGTCGGCACTCTCATTCACTTCAATGAGAGTGTCTGAAATAGCCGAGTGGCATTCCTATTGAAGTGAATGAAAGCACTGACTACCACCGGTCCCACCCACATTCAGCCTGGCTGTGCTCAGGTTGAATGTGGAGTGGGAGAAAGGTCCTGCAGTCCTCACTTTGAAAGAAAACCCTTATAAGGAACAGAGATGCAGCACAGGAGGAATCCATAAAACTGACTTCTTACCAAAACATTATTAAGTCCCTATCACATCATGTATGTAACCCATGCAGCTGGCCTACATGTTTTAGAACTGCATCTTCTGTCATGACTTACGACTACAAACCCTTAAAAAGATATGGATAGTCACATTATCACAGATCACATGCCTACAGGTCATGCTACGTTCACATTTGCGTCTGTACTCGATCGCAGATTCCACCAAAAATCTGCACAGAGTACTTTTCTCTCTGCCAGTTTCAGTATAAAAACGGTGGAAACCCGGCGGACTCCTTTATAGTTTATGGGGTCTGTGGGTGTCCAAGGTAACCGCTGTTTTAGCGGATGGGCGCTCCGTCATTTAGGTCCCCTGGCAGATTCAACAGACAACAAGGAGACCCTGGCCCAAGTGTGAACCTACCCTCACATGAGCAATCCAAATAAAATTCTAATAAAATAATGATCAACTGGAAAAATGAAAGCGATAGAGTATAGTATAGGTCAGGTGTTCCAAAGTGGCACTATACAGAAGGCTAGTACAATTCAAAAGTATTAAAATGACCATTTAGGAATTGTTAGCCATGTACTTTTCCCATTAAAGAATTATACTTTAAGCAATTATGGACACTAAGGAAATTTTTGGATAAACTAAAATTTTCATTCATCAATTAGTACTAGATAATAATTCTGTTGTTACATACTGAATATGGTATGTAAAAATTCTCATAGTGTTATTAGTTAAATCTTTATACAAAAAGTTAATCTAATTATGAATACATTTCTAAGTGACTGTTAACTTACCTTGATCCATAATCTCTTCATATACTATATACACACGTGAACAAAATTGTTGGTATCCCTCGTTTAATGAAAGAAAAACCCACAATGGTCACAGAAATAGCTTGAATCTGACAAAAGTAATTTGCCAAACTACATGTTGACAAGCCAAAAAGCTTCTGGGAGAATGTCCTATGGACAGATGAGACAAAAATCGAAATTTTTGGCAAGGCACATCAGCTCTACCTTCACAGACGGAAAAATGAGGTATATCATGAAAAGAATACTGTCCCTACTGTGAAACATGGAGGAGGCTCTGTTATGTTGTGGGGCTGCTTTGCTGCATCTAGCACAGGGTGTCTTGAATCTGTGCAGGGTACAATGAAATCTCAAGACTATGAAGGGATTCTAGAGATAAATGTGCTGCCCAGTGTCAGAAAACTTAGTCTCAGTCGCAGGTCATGGGTCTTGCAACAGGATAATTACCCAAAACACACAGCTAAAAACACCCTAGAATGGCTCAGAGGAAAACATTGGACTATTCTGAAGTGGCCTTCTATGAGCCCTGACCTAAATCCTATTGAGCAGCTTTGGAAGGAGCTGAAACATGCCGTCTGGAAAAGGCACCCTTCAAACCCGAGACAACTGGAGAAGTTTGCTCATGAGGAGTGGGCCAAAATACCTATTGAGAGGTGCAAAAGTCTCATTGACAGTTACAGGAATCGTTTGATTGCAGTGATTGCCTCAAAAGGTTGTGCAACAAAATATTAAGTTAAGGGTACCATCATTTCTGTCCAGGCATGTTTCATGAGTTTTCTTTTTTATAAAATTCTGTTGTAGCATGGTTGAAAAGCAATGTCTGACTTTCATTTGTTCATTTTCATAGAATTTTTATACATTATTACTTTTGTCAGATTCAAGTTATTTCTGTGACCATTGTGGGTTTTTCTTTCATTAAACGAGGGGTACCAACAATTTTGTCCACGTGTGTATAAGGTCTGGTTAACTACAAGAAGGTATTTGAAAGTCAATGGCGATTTATCACATCCAGGCGTATGTTTAATTTATCTGGTTGCCTAATTTGCAGAATAAACATCCAGTAAGTTTCTCTATTGAGAAATGTGCACCTGTGGTCAACACCACAGTAAAGTATTCAAACCCTCTCAATGCCATGTAATAAAAACTTAATTCCCTGCCTGGACATTGCTAAACTTATTAGATATGTCCAACACATTATTGGTTAAGGCATGCTTTCTGATCCATCATTTCAAAGCTCCAGTGGTATGGCCTACATATTGAAGCTTATACTGCTGACAGCAGGCCACATAAATAATATTCAAGGTATTACAGTTAGAATGTGTATGGATCCTGTACTACTTCTGTGTAAGATATGACATAAATTTGTTACTGACTAAGCATACAGACTTTAAATTTCGTATGTCCACATTTATATAATCCATGACATGAGAACCATGTAGGAGAATGATTCTTTTGTTCCAAAAATAGAATGCATGACAAGAGTTAGGTCAGGTTGCAGGCCATTCTGGAAACAAATTTGACCTCTGTTGTAAAAATATCTCTATGTGTCATCTAGTGTTTTCTAGTAATACTTATACTTGGATTATATTGTTTGCTATAGGTAGTTACAAATATGGGGCACTTTCCTTTTCCCTGGTGAAAGTGGAAATTAGTCAGATGTTCTACTAGTAAATCACCTTTAGATGAGTAAATACCCTTTGTACCCTTAGTATACCCCCTAACTCAGGTATCGGCAACCTCCGGCTTATTTCACTGGCACGGGCAGCGGAGTCCTTGCCCAGCTGTTTCGATTGAACCAAACACGGCCGAAACTAAACTACTGTTATTATACTCTGGGGTCTCTTCAGACCTCAGAGTATAATAAGTGGAGGTCCAAGAGAGGTGACAAACATAAAAAAACAATGTTACTTACCTTCCTTGCGCACCGTGGCGGCTCTGTGCGCTGCAGGCACTTCTGCCTGAAGTAAGAGACTGCTGATAGGACCTCAGGGGTCACGCCCGGCGTCATTACGCATAATGACGTGACGTGACCCCTGAGACCCAATCAGCGGTCGCTGACTACAGGCAGAAGCACCGAAGAGAACAGAGCCTCCCGCGAAGCGCAGGGAAGGTGAGTAACATTGTTTTTTATGTTTGTCACCTCTCTTGGCCCTCCACTTATTATACTCTGGGGTCTGAAGAGACCCCACAGTATAATAATAGCTAGTGAGTGGCAAAAATTGTAATATTATAAAAGTTGGAATATTATACTGTGTGCAGGGACCACTATGGGACATAATACCATGTGCAGGGGCCGCTGTGAGACATAATACCTTATGCAGGGACCGCTAAGGGACTTAATACCGTGTGCAGGGGCTGCTGTGAGACAAAATATCGTGTGCAGGAACCGCTATGGGACATATACCATGTGCGGGGGCCTCTATGGGACATAATATCGTGTGCAAGGGCCGCTATCAGACATAATACTGTGTGCAGGGGCCACTATGAGACATAATACCGTGTGCAGGGGCGCCGCTATGGTTGTGGGATATAATACCGTGTACAGAGGCCGCTATGGGATATAATACTGTGTGCAGAGGCCACTATGAGACATTATTCTGTATAACGGTGTGTTTTTGCACAGAAAACACAGGCATTTTTTTTTTTGTGCAAAAATGCACCATGTGAATGCAGTTTTACCTCGAAGTAAAAGTTCCAGTGGCCTAAGAATATAGCTGAATCCAGATACATAATGTGTTTTCACATGTATGCTGCCATACGGTGCTCCTGGACACATACATTTACCACTAATTGGAAAGTATAGGTGCTTCTAATTGGAAAGTATAGGTGCGTCCCAGGAAACGCATGCGTCCTAAATCATCTGGTGGCAGCACTTCTGTGTTAAGGTTTGTGGTATATGACTTTAGTTTTGGGGTCGTCAGACTTACAATTATTGACTGGCTTCCGAGTACCTCATCATTGATTTTTTAATTAAAATCGGCACGCCGAACAAAAAAGGTTGCCTACCCCTGCCCTAGCTCATACACTGCGTTCCAAATTATTATGCTAATTATATTTTTCTCTGATTTTCCTAAATGGTCGATGTAAATGACAGTCAGTATAATGTTCAAATTGTCAGCTGTTAAAAGTAGTTTAAAATTTTTAAAAAAATTTATTGGGCAAACCTCCCAATGATAAAAATTTTTTTTTTACACAAATCAAAGCAATCAAAATACTTCTTAACAGACCAAGTTACATGTTAACATAGGACCCCTTCTTTGATATCGCCTTCACAATTCTTGCATCCATAGCCTCCCAGACCTGCTGTTTTGATTTGAACTGACTTCCACCCTCATAGATCTTTTGGTTGATGATACTCCAAATATTCTCAATAGGGTTAAGGTCAGGGGAGGATTTTGGCCAAACCATGAGTTTCTCTCTTTTTATGCCAATAGCAGCCAATTATTCAGAGGCATGTCTGCTGCATGAGATGGTGCATTGTCATGCATGAACATGTCATGCATGAACATGATTTTGCTACAAAAGGAACGGTGGTTCTTTTTGTACTATGGAAGAAATTTGTCAGGCAGAAACTCTATATACTCTGCAGAGGTCATTTTCACACCTTCAGGGACTGTGAATAGGGCCTGTCAGCTCGCTTCTCCTTGCTGACGTCGCAGCTTTGTTGGGACATGGTAGACATCTAAAAAAATCACCCACTACTCCATCCATCTGGACCATCCAGGGTTGCACGCCACTCATCAGTAAACAAGACTGTTTCAAAATTAGCCTTTATGTATGTCTGAGCTCACTGCAACCATTGTTGCTTGTGAGCACTGTTTAGGGGTGGCCGAATAGTAGGTTTATGCACACCTGCAAGCTTCTAGAGGATCCTAAACCTTAATGTTCGTGGAACTCCAGAGGCACCAACAGATTCAAATACCGTTTACTGCTTTGTAATGGTATTTTAGCAGCTGCTCTTTTAATCTGATGAATTTGTTTAAAGAAACCTTCCTCATTATGCCTTTATCTGCACAAACTGATTTGTGCTCTGAATCAGCTACAGATCTCTTCACAGTACGATGATCTTTTTAATGAAATATCTAATGTTTCATTGGGAGACACAGTACCATGGGTATAGGACCGGCCACTAGGAGGCTGACACTAGGAATATAAGAAAGTGTTGGCTCCGCCCAAGTGAGCTATACCTTCTCCACAGACAGGAAGTTACATGGTGGTTCTTGATACGATACAATATAAAAAAAATTATGGGTCTTTTGTCAGACAATACATTCTATGGCAAATTAGACAGAAACCCCACATTGACTTTTCAACAAGAATTAAAAAACATTTTATCAAGGGCATTAGAGGCAGAGATTATTAACAAAACAGAATATGATTTTTTTGTTTCCAACTTACCCTGTGATTGCCATTTTCTACTCCTTACCAAAGATACATAAGGGACTACATCCACCTAAGGGTAGGCCCATAGTATCTGGGGTGGGGAGTTTGACTAGAAATCTAGGCATATACAGTACAGACCAAAAGTTTGGACACACCTTCTCATTCCAAGAGTTTTCTGTATTTTCATGACTATAAAAATTGTAGATTCACACTGAAGGCATCAAAACTATGAATTAACACATGTGGAATTATATACTTAACAAAAAAGTGTGAAACAACTGAAAATATGTCTTATATTCTAGGTTCTTCAAAGTAGCCACCTTTTGCTTTGATTACTGCTTTTTCACACTCTTGGCATTCTCTTGATGAGCTTCAAGAGGTAGTCACCTGAAATGGTTTTCACTTCACAGGTGTGCCCTGTCAGGTTTTCTTGCCTTATAAATGGGGTTGGGACCATCAGTTGTGTTGTTCAGAAGTCAGGTGGATACTCAGCTGATAGTCCTACTGAATGGAGTGTTAGAATTTGTATTATGGCAAGAAAAAAGCAGCTAAGTAAAGAAAAAGGAGTGGCCATCATTACTTTAAGAAATGAAGGTCAGTCATTCCGAAAAATTGGGAAAACTTTGAAAGTGTCCCCAATTGCAGTGGCCAAAACCATCAATTGCTACAAAGAAACTGGCTCACATGAGGACCACCCCAGGAAAGGAAGACTAAGAGTCACCTCTGCTGCGGAGGATAAGTTCATCCGAGTCACCAGCCTCAGAAATCGCAGGTTAACAGCAGCTCAGGTCAATGCCACACAGAGTTCTAGCAGCAGACACATCTCTACAACAACTGTTAAGAGGAGACTGTGTGCAGCAGGTCTTCATGGTAAAATAGTTGCTAGGAAACCACTGCTAAGGACAGGCAACAAGCAGAAGAGACTTGTTTGGGCTAAAGAACACAAGGAATGGACATTAGACCTGTGGAAATCTGTGCTTTGGTCTGATGAGTCCAAATTTGAGATCTTTGGTTCCAACCACCGTGTCTTTGTGCGACGCAGAAAAGGTGAACGAATGGACTCTATATGCATGGTTCCCACCGTGAAGCATGGAGGAGGAGGTGTGATGGTGTGGGGGTGCTTTGCTGGTGACACTGTTGGGGATTTATTCAAAATTGAAGGAATACTGAACCAGCATGGTTACCACAGCATCTTGCAGCGGCATGCTATTCCATCCGGTTTGCGTTTAGTTGGACCATTATTTATTTTTCAACAGGACAGTGACCCCAAACACACCTCCAGACTGTGTAAGGGCTATTTGACCAAGAAGGAGAGTGATGGGGTGCTACGCCAGATGACCTGGCCTCCACAGTCACCAGACCTGAACCCAGTCGAGATGGTTTGGGGTGAGCTGGACCGCAGAGTGAAGGCAAAAGGGCCAACAAGTGCTAAGCATCTCTGGGAACTCCTTCAAGACTGTTGGAAGACCATTTCAGGTGACTACCTCTTGAAGCTCATCAAGAGAATGCCAAAAGTGTGCAAAGCAGTAATCAAGGCAAAAGGTGGCTACTTTGAAGAACCTAGAAAATAAGACATATTTTCAGTTGCTTCACACTTTTTTGTTAAGTATATAATTCCGCATGTGTTAATTCATAGTTTTCATGCCTTCAGTGTGAATCTACAATTTTTATAGTCATGAAAATACAGAAAACTCTTGGAATGAGAAGGTGTGTCCAAACTTTTGGTCTGTACTGTATATAGATCGTATCTTACAACCCCATTACCATCATATACAAGGGATGCTTCTGATTTACTTAGATGACTGGAGAGCCTCAGTATGGAAGATGATATGATTTTGGCCTCCATAGATGTGGAGGCTCTATACATTTCCATTCACCATCATCTTGATCTTCGTGCAGTACAGTATTATCTCAGAATGAGGGACATCTGAATGAAACGACACAATTCTTTTGTTTTGGAGATTCTGCGTTTTTCCCTAACCAGGAATTATTTTGTCTTTAATGGGCAGTTCTTCCACAAGCTCAGGGGCACAGCTATGGGGAAGCCCCTGTGCCTCTAGTTATGCTAATTAGCTCCTGGGCTGGTGGAAGGGTAATGTCGTCTGATGATCTCAGCCAGTGGCAGGATAATATCTGCCTCTGGCTGAGGTACATAGACGATATTTTTATTCTCTGGCAGGGGACAGGTGAAGCCTTCACAGAGTTTGTGGATGCTTTGAATAACAATAATCTTGATTTACATTTCACACCTGAGTGGAGCTATAATAATCTTCTTTTTCTGGATGTCCTGATTACAAGGGGTAAGGGTAGTATGATACAAACACAGGTTTTAGGAAAAAAACCTCAACCAACAATTTATTGAGGTGGGAAAGTGCCCATGAGGAACCCCTGAAGCGAGGTATACCCAAGGGGCAGTATCTTCGATTAAGAAGAAACTGTTCGGGGATAGCTATTTTTAAAAAACAAGCGGATGATCTACGTACTCGCTTCATCAATAGGGGATATCATGATCCCCCTCTAAAAAGGGCATTTCAAACGGCCATTGAAAGTGATTGCAGGACTCTTTTACAACCAAAAAGAGAGAGAATAATATCAGATATGGATACAAAATTTTGAATTGTTGGAACATTCGATATGGAATATTTGAGAGTAAAGAATATCTTTCAAAGTATTGGTGAGTGCTTCAGCAGGATCAAGATTTAAAAAAAGTGATCCCTCCAGTCCCAAGCATTACATATAGGAGGGGTCACAACCTAAAGGATCGACTAGTGAACAGCCATTTTGTTGATATACCGAAGGAACCGACTTGGTTGGACCATAAAGCTATAGGAAATTTTCGATACGGCACATGTGTCGCTTGTGATCAGATGAATAAGACAAAAATGATGACATGTTCCGCGACTGGGGTAGTTTTTCCATTGAAAGAATTCATCAACTGTAAAACTAAAGGAGTAGTATATGTTGCCCAATGTAGTTGCCCCCTTGACTACATAGGAAAAACTAAGCGTGAATTCAGAAGACGTATAAGGGATCTGTTAGGGTCTTGCCAAACGTAGCAATACTCTGACTCTACTGCAGGGGTTCGAGAGGAAGGACAGAGACAAGTGAGCCCTAATCTCAACCCAGCCACTGTCCCTTCCTATTGCCTCAGTTACCCTAAACGGTAAAAGGACAACCAGAAGACGAGCCCTATACTGAGTAAGTGACACACAGAACAGGACAAGACAAAAACAACACAGAAGCAGAGTGAGCAAGCCAAGGGGTCGCTAACAAACGAGCAATGCAGTACAGAATCAAAATCCAAGAGAATAGTCAAAAGGCAAGCCAAAGGGACAGAGGATCAGGTATCAAAGCAGCAAGCGATATAACTAAGAGAGCAGATAAAGACAGTGCAATAACCGGCCACTTGCTGAGAAAGTGACATCCTGTATATAGAAAGTCTGGGCCCAGCCCCAGACCTGATAGGTACACAGGCTGTCAATCACACAGGCCAGGAAGAGATTAACTCTATGCAGTCCAAAGAGAAACAATGCTCAGAACACGGGTGTGGCTTTACACACCAAGGGAACTAGGACCATGTTCAGACTGAGCAACAAGAAACCTACGCAAGGAATCAAACCGAACACGCCTCCTTCGCCACAGCGTGCGAGCGGAGAGTGGCGCCGAGACCCGAACAGGCAGAGACGTTACAGGATCATTATAATGATATTTCCAATCAATGTGATACATCTTTGGGGAGGCAAGCTTTGAGAAGCAGGACAATGATCCCACATGCTTTAAGTTTTGTTGTATTCAAACAGTACAACCACCTAAAAGAGTGTGTAACTGGGATAGATTAATACTTCAAAAAGAATGTAAGTGGATATACACTTTCAAATCAATCCAACCCCTTGGACTTAATAAAAATATATTCTTTGGCTGCTTTTTATAGGTTTACCCCTTGGTTCTATTTCCTAAATTTAACTCTCTTTAATTTGTATAGCAGGGTTAAAAAACCAATTGGGTTTAGTAGTCCAATATTTTATACATTTTTCTTAGAACATCTATTTTGTTTTCCTTGAAAAATACCGCTCTTTATTTATGGTGACATTTTGATAGATGTAAATTTTGCGATCATGGTTACATTTATTTCCTCTTTATACAGTCGTTATGAGTGGTGTTCCTTCGTGAGCTTTGATGGAGAGAATTTGAGGCATTGTCTGCCAGTATTTTTCATTTTTATGTTTAGAGTTGGTTATGGATAGTTATGCCATTCTATTTAACTGTGCATTTGGCGTTTGATGGCATATACAGATGTACTCTGTAATATATTTTTCTGTTGTGGAGTAGCTGTCAGTATTTTTTGTGATCATGTTACATACCGTACACACGTGGACAAAATTGTTGGTACCCCTCGTTTAATGAAAGAAAAACCCAGAATGGTCAAAGAAATAACTTGAATCTGACAGACTGGAATTTGCCAAACTACTTGTTGACAAGCAACAAAGCTTTTGGGAGAATGTCCTATGGACAAATGAGACAAAATCAAAATTTTTGGTTGGCAAAGCACATCAACTCTATGTACACAGACGGAAAAATGAAGCATATCTTGAAAAGAACACTATCCCTACTGTGAAACATGGAGGAGGCTCTGTTATGTTGTGGGGCTGCTTTGCTGCATCTGGCAGAGGGTGTCTTGAATTTGTGCAGGGCACAATGAAATCTCAAGATTATCAAGGGATTCTATAGAGAAATGTGCTGCCCATTGTCAAAATTCTGTTGAAGCATGGTTGAAAAGCAATGTCTGATTTTCATTTGATCATTTTCATAGAATTTTTATACATTATTACTTTTGTCAGATTCAAGTTATTTCTGTGACCATTGTGGGTTTTTCTTTCATTAACCCCTTCACGCATTCTCACGTACATGTACGTGGGAGAATGTGGTTAGTTACCGCATCCCCACGTACAGGTACGTGATGGTGATCAAGCGGGAGCCCGTGCGATCACTGCGGGAGCCCAGCTGTATTTGACAGCCAGGCTCCCGCTGAAACAGCGGGGACCAGTGATAACACCGATCCCTGCTATTTAACACTGACTGCCGCGGACGGCATCGGGAGAGGGTGTCAGCTGTAACTGACAGCTAACACCCTGCTCCTTAACCTCCGATCTGAGCGCTGATCGGGGTTTTTAACCTCTTGGATGCCGCGGTCAAACATGACCGCGGCATCCAAGGGGTTCGCCATGTTGCCGCCCCCGGCACCCCCTGCGGCGAGATCGGGGGTGCCGATATCTATAATATGCAGCCCGGGGTCTGGCCAGTGACCCCAGGCTGCCTGAAGCCCCCACTACTTGGTTGATCCTGCCGGGACCTCTGGAAATCAGCCTATGTCTACATAGGCTGAATTCCTGTATAGACTGCAATACACGTGTATTGCAGTCTATAGTGCTGAATCAGCGATTCAGGTGTCCTAGTGGGACATATAAAAAAAAAGATAATATTTATTAACTTATTTGGGTGGTATGACTATCTGTTTGAAAAGCAGAGCATTTCACATTTTGAAAATTGCGATTTTTTTTTTTCAAAATTTCCATCAAATTTCCTATTTTTTTATAAATAAATACAAAAATATTGATTAATGTTTACCACTAACATGAAGTACAATGTCTCACGAAAAAACTGTCTCAAAATCACTTGTGCAAGTTAAAGCGTCTTAAAGTTATTGCCATATAAAGTGACATGTCAGTTTTGAAAAATGAGGCCTGGTCTTTAACGCACTTTTGGGCTCAGACCTGAAGGGGTTAAATGAGGGGTACCAACAATTTTGTCCACGTGTGTATATATTCTCCCCATATAGTCATTTTGTTTAGCATAGCATTTTTTAATATCCTTGTTGGTGCATATTTGATATTTAATGCATTTTCTAGGTTGATAGTTCCCTTTGCGGTTTTCGATGGAGGGAATTTGATGCATTATTTGTTAACGTCTTCTAGGTTTAAAGTTAACGGTGGATAATTATGTCTTTCTATTCCACCTGGTGTTCGGCGCTTGATGGTATAAAGAAATACGCTCTGTAATTTAATAAATATATATTTTTGTTTAGGAGCAGCAGTTATAGCACTATGTATCGATGAGGCGCTTGTGATTGTTATAATTCAGATGATCATAAGAAATATACATACTTTTCCACGCTCCGATGTTTATATCCGGCATCCTGTCAAAACTAAAGGGGGACACGCTTTAGATCCCTATTACAACGAACTGAAACTCCTCCCGTATCCTCCCCCTTAGGTTTGGTCTAAGGGAACACGTCACGAGGGGTGTTGCCTTGTGACTTCATCCCTCTTAGTTCCTGATTGGCTGATGGGTGGGATTACTTGGTATTGGGAGTGGTTTTGGGCCTTTATAAGACCGAACACTCCGGGCACACGCTGCCATTGCTGTTCTGACCCTCTATCAGAACACAACTCTGTTTGTTGCTTTGTTTTAACTATCTGTCCCCTGACGAACCTATTATGTGGAAATATGTTGGAATTTTTGTCCAATAACTTGTGGGCTTCACAGCTGCTAAATGCTACCCTTATAGAACTTTGAATACTTTTTCTAAAAAATCGCTGTATACATTCTCCCTCGAGCACAACGGAATACCGTTCTTATTAGAATGCATACTGTTTATATGGGTTGAAGTATTCTATATTGTTAGCTCTTGGTTTTTTGTACATTTCCCATTTCCTGCAATTTTTGGGAAAGAGGGAGAGGAGAGAGGGGAAATTTATTAAATTTTAAATCTAAAAATATAAAAAGGCGGATCATATCTAAAGAACGTCTCAGAGCTTTGATCTGTGTCTATATAAATGGGGCTCCCCATTACACTCCCTCCCCTTCTCCCTTACTTCTGAATAAAGAGAAATACACTGGCACACAGCAACAAGTTCACTTTTTAAGAGGAGTAATTCTGTCTACAAGAAATAATCCTGACGGTTTTGGGTCTATCATTATACCCCTCCTTATAGAACAAAAGAAAGAGTACACATTCAGTATTAATAGGGGATTGCATTTATATTTCGTTTACTGGTAATCTACATCTGTTTGGATACAATTTCCCAAATTTGGGACAAATCTGATGATGGACAATATTTTCTTAAACAAAATAAAAAAAGAAATCAATAGCAGCTGGTAATTAAATATATCAGTATATACCCGCTTAAAGTATACAGTCAACAACAAAAGATTCTTTTTAATTCATCTTTGGGGTGTTTGTGTATTCACATATATTTTATTTTTTATTTATTAAAAGTTATGTTTTATTTATAAAAGACTCTCTAACTTCTCTAGCCATTACAGACAAAAAGTTAATACGTTTTAGGCTAGTGTCCATAGGAGGCAAACATGTCCTGCTAGCAGGTCTTTTACTTTAGTTTTCTTTCTTTCTTTTCTCTTTCAGTTTACAGGTGGGTCCTCACTGTGTGCTCCACATTAGTTGCACCCCCCTGTGGGTGGTAGGAGCCTGGCAGCCACAGGAATCCCTGCACAGGCCTGTGTCTCTCCTCACCACTGGTCATCCAGTCCCCCTACTTGTCTGCAGCCGCAGCTGGCATTCGGATGATTCCTCTTTTAGTGCGAATTTACCGAATGGGTGACCCTGCGAGCACCCGAAGAAATCGGATCTGTGAATATGCTTCACTCCCTGGAACCCCTTCTTTGCTAGACCCTATCTTCAGTGGCCCCCATCTGCCCACTGCTTGTCACCTAATGTTCCTCCACGTACTCAGCAGTACTGTGCCCCTCCAAGCTCCTACATGCTGCAGCACAGCATGCATTCATGTTAGTCCGAGCCATGCTTCCCCAGTAGGTGCCCTTAGTGTTTCACTTCTGGAGTGTCCCTGGGCTTCTCTTCAATGCTGGTAAAGCTCCCAGGACCTTCCTCTTTCTCCAGTACCCTCTGCACCAGGGTCATCCCTGCTGTGGCATGACTGAAATAATTTAGTCCCTGGCATCTGCTGGGCCTAGGCTGCATTTAGCCCTGCCTCCCTTTACAGTAGTGAGGTGCCACTTTTTCTTTGCAGTTCAGACTTTTTTTCCTGCCTCTAGTGGGAGTTTTTCTCTCTCCCCTCTCTCAGAGCAGGAGTGGGCTTTTGCAAGGGTGGGAGCGTCCTTCCTTTCCTGCTCATAACAAGTTTTTAGTGGACTTTTTAGGGTGTTGAGGGGATTTCCACTTACCGCTCTGACTTGTGCACATCGGGCATTTCAGGGACCCTCCTCCTCCTGCTACGGGCTGCCCTCTTGAGGGAATGGTGTTCCTCCCGTCCGCACTACCAGTACAGCCCTTTCCTTGCTACAGTGGCACCTCTTCCCTGCTCATCTCTGCCACAGGCTCATGTTGGCTGAAGTCTCTCACTCCAGATCTGTTACATCAGGCCTGTCTCCCAAACTCACCTTGTTTCCTCCTTCAGGAACATTTAGTTACTGGACCTTGGCCCTTGGCTCTGCAATAGATTGACCATCTCTTCATCGGCTCCCAGAACTGGTGAGCAGCCCACTGAGATAATTGCCTAACTCTTAATTCAGGGATTCTGGGCCCTTTACTACTCTTGCATTAGCTTAGTCGCAGGTGGAGTTAGTCTAGCCTAAAATGCTTCCTCCACTACAGGTGTGACTCTGGCCAATCATCTTGGTCTACCTAGCCCCTCTCTCAGGGCAATAATGTTGCTCATTGCCAGGCACAGTGGCATGCAGCGATGGGGTCCTAGCGGATCAGCCTGATGTAATCTTTTACATGAATCTGGGGGGCTGCTTCTCTGGCATCCCCTCCTCTCAGAATAACTTCTTGTCTGCTGCAGCCCCCTTTGGCCCCTGCTACAAGGTTGGAGCTCTGATTAACGCTCTTTCTGTTTCCTCCTACTTTGTTTTTAGTGCAAGGTGCAGTTCTGTGGAGGGGCTGGATATGGCTCTCTATTAGAGTTACATTTCCCTCCCTCTTGGCCACTTTTTCTTAAGACTTATTCTGGCAAAGACAAGCTAGCCTGCTTCCCTGGGGGACCCCTCCGACTTAGGTCCTGAGTCCAAGCGAACTACCTACTGGACATGCAGGATTCCATGCAGGCTGCAGGGGACCCCCATTGCATAAGACCTACCCTTACAACAGCTGCTGACCTTGTTTGGGACCCTGTTAAGCTCCCCTCCTGTGGAACAGTAAAACTTAAACAGTCCCCTCTTCTGTCTCTCACGATGCCTGTATGTGTCTTTCACAGGCTGCATGGCTGTGTGCCCCCTGTGGCAGTGTAACATTCTGAGAGACCTTATGGATTATACTAATCCATGCATGAGCTGGTATGGAATGCTAACTTGGTGTACGGATAAATGTCTAACTTCCAACCTCCAGACACTCCTGATCTGACACTTGGAGCCACATTTGAACAAGACACAACAGAGAAGAGAAACAACAAATAAGCTAAATGGTGAAAGGGCCCTCCTTTATTCTTCTTGCTCAGTAATGCTCTATATTCATTAGGCCGACTGTTATAAGCGGGCATCGGTTCCTGACACCTCCTGGCTGTCTAGGGTACCCTGGGGAGATTTCCAGTTCCTTGTTATCACAGGTTTTTCGCTATGCATACCTTAAGTGACCTACTAATGCCTGACCATAGCTCAGGGTTTAGACTACTGGTCTTGTGAACCAGGGTTCGCATGTTCAGAAATTGCAGAGTTTTCCATCCCTGCAACTGGCTCCTTCACGTTTAAGTGGTCTGGACAGGCACTTGTTGCAATACTTTATCTGAATTGACCTGCCTTATTTAGTCATCTTCTTCCTGCACCTCTTCCCCTGAGCCAGTCGGGCCTCTCTGAACCATCCTGGAATCTCTTCCTGAGGGGTTAGATCTAATGAGCTCTTTACATGACCTTGGTTCAGTTATTCTCTTGTCTGGTTCAGATCTCAGGTTCTGTTCAGCTGTCCTCTTCTCACATGCCTTGCCGGAGGTAGTCATCCAGGCCCTTAGCTGCCCTCCATTCCCAGTCTTACTTGTTATGAGAGCCTCTGTCTCTCTTGTCTTCCTTTAATCCTAGGATTGGACCATCAGAGTTCCCCAGCATCCTGCTGTGTTATTGTGGAATGATCCGCTTGCTTTTGGCCTCTTGCTAGCCTCCGGCTAGGACCCTTGCAGTTTGTGGGCTTGTCATGGTCTCATGACCTGGTCTAGTCCTCCTTATACTACACTTCCCCTTTGCCGGTGTGTAGTGCTTCTATTCTGGTCAGACCCCAGCAGGGTGTCCCGTTTTCTGTAGACCTTGGTCTGCCAATCCAATGCCGGTCTCATGGTTCAGCAGTTACCTCCTCAGTTGCTGCCAGGTCCAGGTGCCTCTTAGCCCTTTCCCTGCATCATGGGGTTGGCGGTAGCTGTGTCTACCCCTCTTCTGGCCCGTCTCCATGGAAGAAGACCTCCCATGTCTTATCAGTTCCTGCTGGTCCAAGCTTGTTCTGACTTGTGGTTCCTAGGAAGGATGTTTCTCCCAGCACATCAAGACTCCCCTAGGGGGAGTGCTTGTTTTTCACAGTCAGGATTCTCCCCTTACCTCTTCCGATTATGGGGCCTTTGCTTCCCTGGAACAGTCTTGTTCTTCCCACTTGGCTTGCAGCAGTTTTTGGACATTTCCTTGTCCATCTTGACATGTCACTTCTTGGGTGGGCTCTCTCCCATCTTAGTGGGACCAGTTCCAGGCTGCCTTTCCCGGGCATGACTGCCTTCTGCTATTGAATAGGCATTCTACCTATTCTGAAGGATGTTCCCTTTGTCCCCAGTTTGTCTGCTGGATGGATACAAACTTCCTGATGGGAATCTTTGCTTTCCCATCCCTTGATGGTGATCTGTGTGGGGCATCCTTTGTGTATCCCTTCTCAGGGGTCTTCTGCCAGATAAGTTCCTCAAGATCTCACGACTTGCTATCTTATTCTCCAAAGGGCATTGGTCCCTTACGGCTGCATTTGGGGCTTCCTGATTAATTCATTCTTTCTGGCAGGATGCCTCATCCCAGCTCTTGTGATCCATTCTGGACATTCCTGGACATCGGACCTTCCCACACAATCAGCTGTGGTTGGTTGGTCCCAGGGGCCTGGCCTCTCCTCCTTTTCAACTATGGAATTTATTCTGTTCTGTGGCGGGTCTTACAGACTAGTCCTGCTTTCCTGCTGGGCCCCATTCTCTTTATTCAGTTTACTGTCCTCCCAAGCTACATGGTTCTTCTGAACTCTGAGTTGCTGATTGTCCCTCGAGCTCTTGCATCCCTTATGGCTTACTTGCAGTGTTCTGCTTCCTTACCTACCTCCTCTTGCTGGGTCGACTTGCGGACCTCCCTATGCCGTGTGCCTTCTTTCTGGTTTAGGTCTGTTCCTTGGTCCTCTTCCTCGGGAATACATTTCAGTCCTCTGTCCCCATCTTCAAGTTTCTTTGCCTCTGGGCTTCTCTGCATCCGGAGGGTTAGTGTTGGTTTTTGCCTAATGCCCCAGTGTATTCTGAGCATGCCTCCCCAAGTGTGCCCAATCTTAGATTCTTTTCTCTCTGTCCTATTTGGGGTCAACTTATCGGTCTGCTCTTGGCCCTCTCCACCCTTCAAGATCATTTGCCCCTGCTCCCACAGAGCTTATCTTTTGCTAAAGATCTCCTATTGTGCACCTCTTTGGAGCTTGCAACCTAATTTAGTCCGGAGGGCCTTGCTAACTACTTAACCTACTCGGGTTTCCTCTGAAATTATCACTCTCCACTGGCCGACTAGGTTGTCTCGCTATTGGATAGAGCTCTCTCTGCCCCTTCTCAGGGCTAGGGGACTTAAATTCGCTTCATCCTTCTTTCTTCCTTCTTCTCGGGCAGTATCTGCCAAAGGCAGTTTACCTCCTCCGGGTTGCATTTCGGCCCTCTCACTGCTCCATCTTCAAGTTCCTCTATTGAGGGTCCATGCTTGGGTGCAGCAACCTTCGAGGCATTCATCTCCTGACAGGCTTGGCTTAGTATTTTAGGACGTTTACAAGTCCTAGCTGTTTCTCCATTTTATTCTATAAATTCTAGGGTAGCAGTTAGGCCCCTCATTCTTCGGGCTATCATGATTGGTGTTGGTGACAATCTAGCTTTGCTGACCTCTGGGCTGGCGTCTGTATCCTCGCTAGAATGAGGTCATCGGCGGCAGCAAGTCTGATGGATTAATCCACTCAAGTCCAGATTCTTTGCAAAGAGCTGAGACCAAGTGAAATGATACAATGTTATCAGCCATATCTGATCAACCAGTGCAGACTGCACCATGCATGTTTCTTTGATCACTCAGGACTGTATAGGAATACAGTCCTGAGTGATCAAGGACTGTATAGGAATACAATGGAGCCCTGCTGTGATGGATAAAAAGCCCTATTGTTCCAGCCTGGCCACTATTGCCAATATACACCTGGGATTATGGCTGCGCACCTTATGAGTAAATGGAACTACAGAGAAATACGCTACCCAGAGACCAAAATACATCTCTGAATTATAGCCATATTTAAGCAGAATCATCACACTAGGCCCTACCGGATCAGAACAGGCTTCCTACTCCTTGTCTGAGCTCTCTCTCGCTTCCCCTTCTCAGGGTTAGGGGGCTCTACAGCCCTCCCTTCTCCGAAAGATGGGTAACATGGAACCTTAGCAGCTTGATGACAGTAAAATTCCACTTGGTCTGTTTAGTCTGCCTTTATTTTTGGCTTTTCTTTCTTAGGATCAACTTGTTATTCACCTTTTCCTTATCCCCAGCATTCTTAAATTTTCTCGCTTTTCACTTCCCCCTTCTTCCTTCTTTTTCCTTGGCAGTTTCTGCTGCAGGCAGTTAGTTCCTCTGGGTTACATCTGAGCTCTCTTGCTGCTCCAGCTTTCATCTTCCATCTCCATTTTATTCTGTAACTCCTAGGGTCCTCGTGGTCTCCTTATTCTTCAGTTAATCATGATTGCCGCTGGCTATCCAACGTTGCTGTCTTCTGGGCTGTCGTCTGTATCCTCGCCAGATCCTGTCGGCTCCAGACCACCTCTTGTGCTGTTGGTCAGCTGCAGGGCGTTCTCTCTTCCCACCCTCTGGGACTGCTTGAGGATGTCCCATGGTACTGTGTCCCCCAGTGATATTAAGGAGAAAATTGGATTTTTGTACTTACTTTAAAATTCCTTTCTCATTGTATTCATTGGTGGGCTCAGATCCTGCTGTCTGCTTTTTCTGTTCTTGACTGTTGTCCTTGGGTTCTTTTCTTGGGCTCAAGACATATTGGTGTTTGCTCTGTGCTTTGTGCTCTGCTGCTGTTAGTACAAAACTGATTGACTTACTGTCTATGGAGAGGGTATAGCCCTTTTGGGCAGAGCCAAAGCTTTCTGATATTCCTAGTGTCAGCCTCCCAGTGATCGGGCCTATACCCATGGTACTGTGAATACAATAAATACCATGAGATAGGGATTTTACGGTAAGTACAAAAATATAATTTTTTATATCTTGTCCAAGGCATTGCACTATTTGACACTTTTCGACAGCAAAGAGATTCTTTCTCTTTCCCATATTGCTTGAAACTTGTGGCCTGCTTCATAATGTGGAACATCCTTCTTAAGTAGGTTTTCTTTAATTGGGATCACCTTGTAAACTAATTTTAACAGGTGTTTTCAGTGATACATAGAACCCTGAAACACAATACCATCCATGAGTTTAATTGAAAAACAAAAAAATTTAATTATTTTGACACTTAAATCCGATTTGCATAATAATTCGGAATGTGGTGTAGTCTGTCACAGAGTTTATTTGCATCTATGTAAAAATCTGTATCATCTTTTAACAGTTCTTTCTCTATTAACTACTGTAAACAGGGTTTGCAGAAGTAAAATATTTATGACCTTTCCTTAGGATAAATCATCAATATCTGAGTGGTGGGGGTGCAACACCCTGGACCCCCACAGATTAGCAGCTCAGGTGCCCAGGTGGTGTATTAGTTCTAGGCAAGTCCTGACTCCTCTGAAGAATTGTACATATATATACAGTGCCTTGCGAAAGTATTCGGCCCCCTTGAACTTTTCAACCTTTTGCCACATTTCAGGCTTCAAACATAAAGATATAAAATTTTAATTTTTTTGGTGAAGAATCAACAAGTGGGACACAATTGTGAAGTGGAACAAAATTTATTGGTTATTTTAAACTTTTGTAAAAAATAAAAAACTGAAAAGTGGGGCGTGCAATATTATTCGGCCCCTTTTTTTCAGTGCAGCAAACTTACTCCAGAAGTTCAGTGAGGATCTCTGAATGATCCATTGTTGTCCTAAATGACTGATGATGATAAATATAATCCACCTGTGTGTAATCAAGTCTCCATATAAATGCGCCTGCTCTGTGATAGTCTCAGGGTTCTGTTTAAAGCGCAGAGAGCATCACGAAGACCAAGGAACACATCAGGCAGGTCCGTGATATTATTGTGGAGAAGTCTTAAAGCCGGATTTGGATACAAAAAGATTTCCCAAACTTTAAACATCCCAAGGAGTACTGTGCAAGCGATCATATTGAAATGGAAGGAGTATCAGACCACTGCAAATCTACCAAGACCCAGCCGTCCCTCTAAACTTTCATCTCAAACAAGGAGAAGACTGATCAGAGATGCAGCCAAGAGGTCCATGATCACTCTGGATGAACTGCAGAGATCTACAGCTGAGGTGGGAGAGTCTGTCCATAGGACAACAATCAGTCGTACACTGCACAAATCTGGCCTTTATGGAAGAGTGGCAAGAAGAAAGCCATTTCTCAAAGATATCCATAAAAAGTCTAATTTAAAGTTTGCCACAAGCCACCTGGGAGACACACCAAACATGTGGAAGAAGGTGCTCTGGTCAGATGAAACCAAAATCAAACTTTTTGGCCACAATGCAAAACGATATGTTTGGTGTAAAAGCAACACAGCTCATCACCCTGAACACACCATCCCCACTGTCAAACATGGTGGTGGCAGCATCATGGTTTGGGCCTGCTTTTCTTCAGCAGGGACAGGGAAGATGGTTAAAATTGATGGGAAGATGGATGGAGCCAAATACAGGACCATTCTGGAAGAAAACCTGTTGGATTCTGCAAAAGACCTGAGACTGGGATGGAGATTTATCTTCCAACAAGACAATGATCCCAAACATAAAGCAAAATCTACAATGGAATGGTTCACAAATAAACGTATCCAGGTGTTAGAATGGCCAAGTCAGAGTCCAGACCTGAATCCAATCGAGAATCTGTGGAAAGAGCTGAAAACTGCTGTTCACAAAAGCTCTCCATCCAACCTCACTGAGCTTGAGCTGTTTTCCAAGGAAGAATGGGCAAGAATTTCAGTCTCTCGATGTGCAAAACTGAAAGAGACATACCCCAAGCAACTTGCAGCTGTAATCGCAGCAAAAGGTGGCGCTACAAAGTATTAACTTAAGGGGGCCGAATAATTTGGCACGCCCCACTTTTCAGTTTTTTATTTTTTTACAAAAGTTTAAAATATCCAATAAATTTCGTTCCACTTCACGACTGTGTCCCACTTGTTGTTGATTCTTCACCAAAAAATTTAAATTTTATATCTTTATGTTTGAAGCCTGAAATGTGGCAAAAGGTTGAAAAGTTCAAGGGGGCCGAATACTTTCGCAAGGCACTGTATATTAAAGGGGTATTCCCACGAACATAACCATTTTTCAATTTGTAGATAATTAAAAATTAAACATTTTTGCAAATATACAGTGGGGAAAAAAGTATTTAGTCAGCCACCAATTGTGCAAGTTCTCCCACTTAAAAAGATGAGGCCGGCCTGTAATTGACATCATAGGTAGACCTCAACTATGAGAGACAAAATGAGAAAACATATCTAGAAAATCACATTATCTGATTTTTTAGTAATTTATTTGCAAATTATGGTGGAAAATAAGTATTTGGTCACCTTCAAACAAGCAAGATTTCTGCCTCTCACAGACCTGTAACTTCTTCTTTAAGAGGCTCCTCTGACCTCCACTCATTACCTTTAGTAATGGCACCTGTTTGACATTGTTATCAGTATAAAAGACACCTTTGCACAACCTCAAACAGTCACACTCCAAACTCCACTATGGTGAAGACCAAAGAGCTGTGGAAGGACAGCAGAAACAAAATTGTAGACCTGCACCAGGCTGGGAAGACTGAATCTGCAATAGGCAAGCATCTTGGTGTGAAGAAATCAACTGTGGGAGCAATAATTAGAAAATGGAAGACATACAAGACCACTGATAATCTCTCTCGATCAGGGGCTCCACACAAGATCTCATCCCGTGGGGTCAAAATGATCAAAAGAACGATGAGCAAAAATCCCAGAACCACAAAGGGGACCTAGTGAATGACCTGCAGAAAGCTGGGACTAACGTAACAAAGGCTACCGTCAGTAACACACTACGCCGCCAGGTATTCAGATTCTGCAATGCCAGACGTGTCCCACTGCTTAAGCCAGTACATATCGGGCCCATCTGAAGTTTGCTAGAGAACATTTGGATGTTCCAGAAGAGTACTGGGAGAATGTCATATGGTCAGATGAAACCAAAGTAGAACTGTTGGGTAGAAAAACAACTCGTCGTGTTTGGAGGAGAGTGAATGCTGAGTTGCATCCAAAGAACACCATACCTACTGTGAAGCATGGGGGTGGCAACATCATGCTTTGGGGCTGTTTCTCTGCAAAGGGACCAGGACGACTGATCCGTGTATATGAAAGAATGAATGGGGCCATGTATCGTGAGATTTTGAGTGCAAACCTCCTTCCATCAGCAAGGGCATTGAAGATGAAACATGGCTGGGTCTTTCAGCATGACAATGATCCCAAGCACACCACCAGGGCAATGAAGGAGTGGCTTCGTAAGAAGCATTTCAAGGTCCTGGAGTGGCCTAGCCAGACTCCAGATCTCAACCCCATAGAAAACCTTTGGAGGGAGTTGAAAGTCCGTGTTGCCCAGCGACAACCCCAAAACATCACTGCTGTAGAGGAGATCTGCATGGAGGAATGGGCCAACATACCAGCAACAGTGTGTTCCAACCTTGTGAAGACTTACAGAAAACGTTTGACCAACAAAGGATATATAACAAAGTATTGAAATGAACTTTTGTTATTGACCAAATACTTATTTTGCACCATAATTTGCAAATAAATTCTTTAAAAATCAGACAATGTGATTTTCTGGATATGTTTTCTCATTTTGTCTCTCATAGTTGAGGTCTACCTATGATGTCAATTACAGGCCTCTCTCATCTTTTTAAGTGGGAGAACTTGCACAATTGGTGGCTGACTAAATACTTTTTTTTCCCCACTGTAAGTAACTAGTAGAATACCCGCGGCTTCGCTCGTGGAAAATATGTTAAATTGTTGGTTATGCTAGCTAAAGTAAAATTTTCAGTGTCACACTGAAATTGACATTTTCAGAGTGCTATAGTAAATCTTTTTTTTCCACTTGAAATTGTTCTTATTATTTTTGCATTTTACTTATTTGTCATATCATTGTCGTATTATTTTTATTTCAACATTTTTATTGATTTTACATATTAAATACATATTATGTAGTATAAACTATTACAACTATTTTTTGAACTATTTTTTATCAAAAATTAAAATTTATGCACCGTACGCAAACATATAAAACATTTACACCCAATTAACAACATAGTGCAACCCTTCCCCCCCTCCCTCCAGTGTAATCTATAAGTAGTTCACGGACAAAAGAGTAAAATTGGTTTACAGTTAAAGAACTATCTATTGTAGTGCTTTTTGGTAAACGATGTTTCTGGTTTTACCTTCAGGTGCATATATGAAAATATTTTTGGGGTTACCCACTCTAGAGCAAGCAGCGTACAACTGTCCATGTGAAAAACACGGGCTCTCCAAATTAATGCTGGCTATTTTAAGTGATTGACCTTATGCTTTGTTTATAGTCATAGCAAATGCAAGTCGGATTGGGAACTGCGGACGCTTAAAATTGAAGGGCATGTCGCTTGGGAGCAAAGGAATACGCGTAATGAAAACATTTCCTCCCTTAGAGTTTCCCATAAGAATAGTGGCTTCAATAACATTGGGCATGAGATTGTAAATGCACAATCTTGTGCCGTTACACATTTTTGGTGGGTCAAGGTTCCGAAGCAAAATTATTGTGGCTCCTATTTTTAAAGTGAGCTTATACAGTGGCATTCCAGGAAGCTGCAAAGAATTCCGGAACTCCAATGTATACATTACGGCTTGTTCATTCTCCATGACTGAATCAATGGACATGTATGTGGTCGCTAGACCAGGCAGCCTTCCCTGAATTAGTAGATTTATTTTGCTTACACTATCATTTTTAGGTGCTAGGATTGCACGTTCACAAAGCCACTGATGGTTGTTAAAAGTGTTACAAATATCAGGGAAAACTTGGTCAATAAGTTCCATTACCGAAGATGTCATTTAACAAAATTCTTCCGGAAAGGAAATGAGACCAGTAGTGGAATCAGTAGGGAACCTGTCATTTCCAAGTCATAGTAGCTGGTGTGTAAATATGTCCGCAGTTGTATTTCCCATCAAATGAACCCGCATATTAGTAGTAAGAGTTTGCTTCTGAACATGTATCCACAGATAAGAAGATTTTAGACAGGCATTCAGCTCATCCGCTGGTGTTGCTCCCTTAAGAACAGGTAATGTCTGACAGAAGTCACTTGCAAAAATTACAACAATTCCCCCCCATTAAAAAATCGGTTCCCCGCAGATCTTTCAAGGTGCGATCAAGGGCCTCGACCACTTTCTTGTGTGCCATGGTACATTGATCCCAAACAATTACTTTGCAAGTTTGTAATACCTTAGCTTTCCCAGAGCCTTTAGTGATATTACAGACAGGAGTTTCTGACAGCGCTATATTAAAGGGTAATCCTAGTGCTGAATGAGGCGTGCGCCCTCCATCTTTTTAGTACATTTTCCTTCCTTCATACATGGCGATCTTGGGTTAAGTGGCCCACATGGCCCATGGATCATATTTTTAGAAATAGTTTCAAAAAGTACCGGATCCTCTTCTGGATTTGGAAGCTCAGCAGAAATAAAACTGTCAATTTGATCAGGGCATATCTTATCCTTTAGCCATATCAGTAAATGAGCATGTGGAAGACCTCTTTTTTGCCACTCAATTGAATACATCCAACACTGACTTTCACCAAAAATGTAACACTTTGTAATTACGTCCATGAGCTTGATCAGTTTTTGTTTAAAAACCCTTGCTTTTAAATAATGTCGATCAGAGGGGCCCTGACCATTCAGAAGCTCTTTCTTTATCTCTGGCCAAGTTGGATTACATGTAACTGTAATAAACAAATCAGGACGACCATATATCTGAACATATGTCATGGCGTCCTGAGCATACTAATGCATATGTCTGGGACTTCCAGTAAATGTAGCCGGTAAAATAAACATATGCCCAATGTCAGCCACGTTGCCATAATTAGCAACAGCATCCCTTAAATGAATGTATTCATCCACTCTTTTGTTGTTTCAGTCGTATGCACAAGAGACGCTCACTTTCCACCTTGGCATACATATCAACTATAAATTGATGAAAAAGTTGCCTACATTGTAAAATGTGGTTAGAAGACCCATGTCTGATCATTATTTGGTAGGCATAAAACTCCATAGCTGATATTTTTTTATTGGTTGGCCTAGCAGTCTTGGTATCAGTATGTGTTAGATTAAAGTGATAGCCATCTTGGCCATTCCAAAATATCAGATATTGCAGAGCATCATATGATCTATGTGTTTCTGCAATACGTTGAAGATTGTCGTTTCGTCGCTGAATAATTATATCTCGGCTTTGAAAGTTCTGTCCACCCAGTACAATAGCTACTTCGTTAACAGTGGGAGAATTAAATCGCCTTTCATGCTCACCAAACGGTGTCTTGTCTGCTCTTATTACAACTTGATATTCATCACGTGGCATTCTGTGTAAGGCTGTTTTAAAAAGGTTTACTAACTGATTGTGCTGATGGAAAAATCTTTGCAAATTCAACACAATATCTTTTTTTGTCTCAAGTATAGCTTCACAACGTCTGTCAGCTTGCATTTGTTCGTCTCCCAAAAAATAAATTTGTAAAAACTTTGGATCTTCATTTGCTACAGGAAGCATTGAACCGATTTTGTGATATATTTGGCCCTGGACTTTAAAAGTTGGCATAAATCCTGCTTCCTGGAGTCCAGCTGTCGTACCAAAGGATGTCATCTGGAAAGATGAATTGTATCTCCTAATATTTTGCAGAAAATGCTTTGACTCAGGAGTTGTTCCTGACATGTATGAAAGAAGTGGTTCAGGAGGTAGATCTAAAGGTGGCAAACTGACTTTGCCATTTGAGCAGCACATACCAGGAGATTCCTAGTTAAACTTCTTTGCTTGACAATGTTTGCATATTATGTCCATTTTGCCAATTATGACTTTCTGATGTGACCTATGGTCTTGAATTGGGTTGTAGTGAAATGCTTCCAAACACAAATCAGCCTGCCTACATCTTTGCACACGTTGCATATGTCGTATGCGGTCATTTTCAGAACGTTCATCCTTTTGTTCAGATGTTTCCATATTCCTTACTTCAGCCTGCCTTATCCGATTCTTGTGAAGACGACATTCCAGTTTCTCTGATGTCTCAGCTGCCTTACATTTAGCCTGTCTCATCCGTTTCTTGTTCACTTGTCTCAGCTCTTTGACACAATTTTGCGTTCTTAGCTTTTGGATGAACTTGTCCAATAGATGGTCGTTTTTTGGGCGGCATTTTAAAAAACAGTCCTTAGTATTATGACCCTTTAGTCTTCACTTGACACTGATAAAACATGTAATAGGATGAATAGTAAATACAGAGCAGCCCTCACACAGTATTACTATGACCTGAAGGAGCTCACATCTCAGTAATGAAAACTGCCTCACAGGCAGACTCGTGCAGTTGCCCATAGCAACCAATCAGAGCTCAGCTTTCACTTTACCTCAGCAGCTTCAGTGATGAAAGCTCCCTGTATAGTAAGCAATAATGACAATCTTACTATGAGGCAGTTTTCACCTGACCAATATTGCTGCTCAGTAAGGCTGCACACTACAGTATTTTTCACGGGTCTCCGGGCCGTGGATTCTACAGCTCCATAAACATTCTATGGAGCCTGCAAAATTCACAGCTTTGTGCACAAAGAAGTCTATGGAACCGCCAAATCCATGGCCCGGAGACCCGTGAAAAATTCTGTAGTGTGCAAGCAGCCAGTAAGGATCCCATATGTGTTTTGTCAGTGCGTGCGTGTATGTGTGTGTGTGTGTGTGCACGTGTGTGATCCATGTGTATGTATGCATGTGTGCATGCATGTGTGTGGTCCGTGTGTATGTATGCGTGTGTGTGCGCATGTGATCCATGTGTTTGTGCATGCACAGTGCAAGTGTCCATGCGTGCGGTAGGTGTGTGTGAGTACGCATGTGCTCTGTTCGTCCGTGTGCGTAGGGTGAATCCATCTCAGTGTGTTTGCGTGCATGTCTGGTCCTTGCGTTCATGTGTGTGTGTGTGTGGTGTGCATGTGGTATTTATGGAGTGGTGTTGTGGTATTTGTGGGGTGATGTTTGTGTTGTGTGTGTCTATCGTGGTCTGGTGTTTGTGTGGTGTGTTGTGGCATTTGTGTGGTGTTGTGCTTGTGGGTTGTTGTATGTGTGCTGTCTATGTGATGTTAGTATGGTGTTTGTGAAATGTTTATGTGGTGGTGTGGCTCCTTTAGCAGCGACTTTTTGGCGCCATCGCTATAATCCATCCCTGTCAGTCACAACTGTTTTCCCCTCAGCACTGTCACTTTCACCTTCATATTTCCATATTATATGTGTAGGGCCTAACTTCGGGGGCCCCAATATGGTGACTGGGGGACGCTAGCAAGATTTAACGTGCGCAGTATTCTGCTCCAGTGGGTGGAGAGGGGGCGTGCCAAATTTCACCCAAATTGGGCGAGAACTGTGGATTTGTATAGTGCGGGCTACTACAGATTTTGAGTTTTATATACAGTACAGACCAAAAGTTTGGACACACCTTATTCCAAGAGTTTTCTGTATTTTAATGACTATAAAAATTGTAGATTCACACTGAAGGCATCAAAACTATGAATTAACACATGTGGAATTATATACTTAACAAAAAAGTGTGAAACAACTGAAAATATGTCTTATATTCTAGGTTCTTCAAAGTAGCCACTTTTTGCTTTGATTACTGCTTTTGCACACTCTTGGCATTCTCTTGATGAGCTTCAAGAGGTAGTCACCTGAAATGGTATTGCAACAGTCTTGAAGGAGTTCCCAGAGATGCTTAGCACTTGTTGGCCCTTTTGCCTTCACTCTGCGGTCCAGCTCACCCCAAACCATCTCGATTGGGTTCAGGTCTGGTGACTGTGGAGGCCAGGCATCTGGCGTAGCACCCATCACTCTCCTTCTTGGTCAAATAGCCCTTACACAGTCTGGAGGTGTGTTTGGGGCATGTCCTGTTGAAAAATAAATGATGGTCCAACTAAACGCAAACCGGATGGAAAGCTGCCGCTGCAAGATGCTGTGGTAACCTGCTGGTTCAGTATTCCTTCAATTTTGAATAAATCCCCAACAGTGTCATCAGCAAGCACCCCCACACCTCCTCCTCCATGCTTCACAGTGGGAACCAGGCATGTAGAGTCCATTCATTCACCTTTTCTACGTCGCACAAAGACACGGTGGTTGGAACCAAAGATCTCAATTTGGACTCATCAGGCAAAGCACAGATTTCCACAGGTCTAATGTCCATTCCTTGTGTTCTTTAGCCCAAACAAGTCTCTTCTGCTTGTTGCCTGTCCTTAGCAGTGGTTTCTTAGCAGCTATTTTACCATGAAGGCCTGCTGCACACGGTCTCCTCTTAACAGTTGTTGTAGAGATGTGTCTGCTGCTAGAACTCTGTGTGGCATTGACCTGGTCTCTAATCTGAGCTGCTGTTAACCTGCGATTTCTGAGGCTGGTGACTCGGATGAACTTATCCTCCGCAGCAGAGGTGACTCTTGGTCTTCCTTTCCTGGGGCGGTCCTCATGTGAGCCAGTTTCTTTGTAGCGCTTGATGGTTTTGGCCACTGCACTTGGGGACACTTTAAAAGTTTTCCCAATTTTTCGGACTGACTGACCTTCATTTCTTAAAGTAATGATAGCCACTCGTTTTTCTTTACTTAGCTGCTTTTTTCTTGCCATAACACAAATTCTAACACTCCATTCAGTAGGACTATCAGCTATGTATCCACCTGACTTCTGAACAACACAATTGATGGTCCCAACCCCATTTATAAGGCAAGAAATCCCACTTATTAAACCTGACATGGCACACCTGTGAAGTGAAAACCATTTCAGGTGACTACCTCTTGAAGCTCATCAAGAGAATGCCAAGAGAGTGCAAAGCAGTAATCAAAGCAGAAGGTGGCTACTTTGAAGAACCTAGAATATAAGACATATTTTCAGTTGTTTTACACTTTTTTGTTAAATATATAATTCCACATGTGTTAATTCATAGTTTTGATGCCTTCAGTGTGAATCTACAATTTTTATAGTCATGAAAATACAGAAAACTCTTGGAATGAGAAGGTGTGTCCAAACTTTTGGTCTGTACTGTATATAGATTAAACATTTTGCAGAATTTTAAAGATTTTCTCTAAATATCTTGTGGTCAGCCTTGATTTCCTTATTGTGGCCGGGATATCTTCTGATACATGTAGTGTCCCTGCCTGATAACCTGGCTACAAACAAGACATTATGGCTGGGTTTCTGCCAAGCCCCAGACCATAGAAAGTTTCTGCGTTTGTGGTCGTTTCCATTGGCAACCGATCAACACAAGAGATGTCACCACTAAGATGGTTAGAGAAAATCTTTAAAACTCTGCAGAATTTTTAACTACTTATATTTGCAAAAATGTTTAACTTTTCATTATCTACAAATGTAGATATGATTAAGTTCATGGGAATACCCTTTTAAGAAGAGTTTTGTATTGATACATCCTGCTATTTGGCTTAAATTTTTTAAAAACTGGATAACCCCTTTAATCTAGACTTGAGTTACATATTTATTTAGGCAGCAGTGTTCATCATTAAAAGGATGCAAATACATTCCTCCTGAATATGAAAGCCACATTCTATCACTATTTACTTTTCATAGGTAAAGCTGCTAAACCCAGCCGGAAGGCAAAAGAAAAAGAGCACAAGGTAAAATCCAATAAGGTATATGGTTACGCTAAAAAAGATAATAGAAAAGTAGAGTTACATAGTTGTGCGCTTAAAGTGATGAGGTATGCTATATTTGCTATATAGTAAGGATAATTGTACATTACTATTTCTTGTAATAAAATATTTTCTTTGTAGTGTAAGACAAAATAGCGTAGCTTGCCTTTTAGCTCACATAAGATGATTAGGTAGTTTTTTTTATTTTATCAGCATAGATGACTGCTCTTTTCTGTCTGGCACAGAACACTGATGGAAAACAGGACAAAGTTGAACCCTTTAGACTCTGATCTGCCCAGTTACAGTGATTAAGTCGCAGGGTTTGTTTGAATACTGTTTTCGGGCATTCAGACATATATACCCAACAGAAAACCCATGAAGAGGTAAAACAACGTGAACAAACCCTAATAAATATTTAGCAACAACATATGTTTTTTTTACTCTATTAAAGGAATTGTGTGACCTCAAGTTAGGCAAAAAGGATGCTGAACAAACATCAAAGCAGAGCAAGTGCAAACGCCCACAGAGAGGACTTGGTAAGAGGAAAAAATCTACGAAGAGCTCCAACTCTGAAGCCGAGTCTGAGGAGGAGCCCAAGCCACCAAGCAGAAAACAAATCCTTAAACATCACTTCGTAAGTAGTCAAAGAGTAGGTTCTTCTGTTCTCTATATTTGTTGCCTGTTTTAGAATCTTGCATTGATGTAGCAGACCTGAATTTATCAAGGTAACATACAGTAGTTGAGTATTTGATTTGCCACAATTAACCTGTGATACCTCATGGAGGGTAATCTGTTACATGTAGTTTTTAAAAAGATATTAATCATATACAATAAATATATAACTTTATATAACTGCAAGTAAGTGGTTTGAGACAGCTGAATCTTCTGCTTCTGCTTCTCCCCTTCCCCTATCCTGTGTTACGATCATGGGAGCACCAATGCATTTTCATGGCATCCAGGAGCCTGGAGGCAGAACTAATAGCATGGCTGTCAACCTGTATACTGACGGCAATCATACATTAGTGCTGCAGTGTATTACATAAGCAACCAAAAGACCACACAGTTAATAAAAAAAAAAAAAAAAAAAATCCCTTCCCCATTTTAACCCCTGGGGGGGGGACACAGCTCAAAAGTACCTTAAGGACCAGGCCTAATTTTTCGAAACTGACATGTGACATTTTGAGACGCTTTAACTTACACATGTGATTTTGAGATTGTTTTTTCATGACACATTATACTTCATGTTAGTGATAAATATTGTTCAATATTTTTGTATTTATTTATAAAAAAAAAAAAATAAGAAATTTGATGGAAATTTGGAAGAAAAAAAAAAATCACAATTTTCAAAATGTGAAATGCTTTGCTTTTCAGACAGCTAGTCATACCACTCAAATACATTAATAAGTAGTATCTGCCATATCTCTGCTTTATATTGGCATCATCTTTTAATCGTCCTTTAATTTATTTTAGACGTTAGATGTCTTACAAGTGTAACAGCAATTTTCCAGATTTACAACAATATTTCCCAAAAGAATTTCTTAGGGACCACTTCAGTTCTGAAGGGGATTATAAAGGCCTATATAATAGAAACCCCCATAACTTACCCCATTTTCAAATCTGCACCCCTCAAATAATTCAAAACCGCATTTGGGGAGTGTGTTAACCCTTTAAGCATTTCACTGGAATTAAAACCATATGGAGGTGAAATTTAGACATTTCATTTTTTTCAATTATACATTCATTTGACCCTAAAATTAACACATTCACAAAGGATTAAAGGAGAAAATGCACCTCACAGTTTCTTACGCAATTTCTCCCGAGCATAGAAATACCCCACATGTGGGTGTAAACTGATGTTTGGGCACACGGCAGCACATGGAAGGGAAGGAGCGACACTATGCATTTGAAAAGCAGATTTTGCTGGAATAGTTTTCAGGTGCCATGTCGCATTTGCAGAGCCCCTAAAGCACGAGTACAATGGAAACCCCTCAAAAATGACCCCATTTTAGAAACTACACCCCTCAAGGAATTTCTAAAGGGGTATTATCATTTTGAGCTTGAAAGTGCTTCCCAAACACTGTACAAAGTTAATATTGAAATTTTTAAAGAAATATGCAATTTCAGTGCCCAATATGTTGTGACAACTCTGCGTGTCATCAGAGACACGCACTACTAAAACTATTAAGTGGGCTATCCAGGGTATGAAAAAGTTGTATATGTGGATGCAAACTCTTTTTTGAGCACACAGCAGGGCTCAGAAGGGAAGGAGCACTGCGCTTTTTAGCTTTTGGAGTATAGATTTAGATGGATTTTCTGGACGCAGTGTCACTTTTGCAGAGCCCCTGAATTGCCAGTAAAGTGGAATCCACAGACACATGACCCCATGTTGGAAACTAGACCACTGAAGGGATTTATCAAGTGGCATTGCAAGCATTTTTAACCCTTGAGCATTGCATTAATTGAATTTCCAGAAAACTGAAAATTGCAAGTTTTCCAGAGATACGCCATTACAGTGCCTGATGTGTTGTGCCCAGCTTCTGTCAGCAGAGACACAACACTCCAAAAACTGTTAAGTGAGTATCCCGGGAACAACAGCTTTTGGAGCATTCATCTCTGATACAAGCTGGGCACAACATATTAAACACCGAAATGACGTATTCCTGGGAAAATTGCCAGTTTCACCTATAACGATCAGCTGCATGTTCACTTATAGAAAATAAATTATAGCCACATTTGGGCATTAAAACTGCTCACTGTACCACTGGATAACTTCCTTCAGTAGTGTAGTTTACAAAATGGGGTCACATGTCAGGGGATTCCACTTTACTGGCATTTCAGGGCTTTGCAAAAGTGTCATGACATCCAAAAACCAAACCATCTAAATCTGTGCTCCAAAAACCACACGGTGCTCCTTCCCTTCTGTGCCCGGCTGTGTGCCCAAACAGTAGTTTATACCCACATATGACATTAAGTATGTTATCCTGAGTACACCAGTGTCATACATGTGGGCATAAACTTCAGTTTGGGCACACAGCAGGGCACAAAAGGGAAAGAGCGCTATGTGGCTTTTGGAGTGCAAATTTAGATTTTTGGTATCTGGACGCCATGACATATTTGCAGAGCCCCTGAGGTGCCAGTAAAGTAGAATCCCCTAGGCAGTGCCCCCATTTTTAAAACTGCACCCCTCAAAGATTTTATCAAGGGGTGTAGTGAGCAGTAGTATCCCAGACATGAATGCACAGCGGATGGTGAAAAGTAAATATGTAAGCTGTGAAGAGTACATTGAGAACACCAAATTACCTACTATTTCCCCAGTAGCTCCTATGATTGGCGGTGGGGGTCACTCTTGGGGTCACTACTAGTTTCTTTTCACTCGTATGCTCTAAATCTTGGGTGTACCCTGATATACAGTCATGGCCAAAAGTTTTGAAAATGATACAAATATTAATTTTTACAAAGTCTACTGCTTCAGTTTTTCTAATGGCAATTTGCATATACTCCAGAATGTTATAAAGAGTGATCAGCTTAACAGCTATTACTTGCAAAGTCAATATTTGCCTAGAAAATGAACTTTATCCCCCAAAACACATTTCAACATCATTGCAGCCCTGCCTTAAAAGGACCACCTAACATCGTTTCAGTGATTGCTCCATTAACACAGGTGTGGGTGTTGATGAGGACAGGGCTGGAGATCAATCTGTCATGATTAAGTAAGAATGACACCACTGGACACTTTAAAAGGAGGCTGGTGCTTGCCATCATTGTTTCTCTTCTGTTAACCATGGTTATCTTTAAAGAAACACGTGCAGTCATCATTGCACTGCACAAAAATGGCCTAACTGGGAAGAGTATTGCAGCTAGAAAGATTGCACCTCAGTCAACAATCTATCGCATCATCAAGAACTTCAAGGAGAGAGGTTCCATTGGTGCCAAAAAGGCTCCAGGGCGCCCAAGAAAGACCAGCAAGCGGCAGGACCGTCTCTTAAAAGTGTTTCAGCTGCGGGATCGGGCTACCAGCAGTGCAGAGCTTGCTGAGGAATGGCAGCAGGCAGGTGTGAGTGCATCTGCACGCACTGTGAGGCGGAGACTCTTGGAGCAAGGCCTGGTCTCAAGGAGGGCAGCAAAGAAGCCACTTCTCTCCAGAAAAAACATCAGGGACAGACTGATATTCTGCAAAAGGTACAGGGAGTGGACTGCTGAGGACTGGGGTAAAGTCATTTTCTCTGATGAATCCCCTTTTCGATTGTTTGTAACATCTGAAAAACAGCTTATTCGGAGAAGAAGAGGTGAGCGCTACCACCAGTCTTGTCTCATGCCAACTGTAAAGCATCCTGAAACCATTCATGTGTGGGGTTGCTTCTCAGCCAAGGGAATCGGCTCTCTCACAGTCTTGCCTAAAAACACAGCCATGAATAAAGAATGGTACCAGAATGTCCTCCAAGAGCAACTTCTCCCAACCGTCCAAGAGCAGTTTGGCGCTCAACAATGCCTTTTCCAGCATGATGGAGCACCTTGCCATAAAGCAAAGGTGATAACTAAATGGCTCAGGGAACAAAACATAGAGATTTTGGGTCCATGGCCTGGAAACTCCCCAGATCTTAATCCCATTGAGAACTTGTGGTCAATCATCAAGAGACGGGTGGACAAACAAAAACCAACAAATTCAGACAAAATTAAAGCATTGATTCTGCAAGAATGGACTGCTATCAGTCAGGATTTGGTCCAGAAGTTGATTGAGAGCATACCAGGGAGAATTGCAGAGGTCCTGAAGAAGAAGGGTCAACACTGCAAATATTGACTTGCTGCATTAACTCATTCTAACTGTCAATATAAGCTTCTGTTACTCATAATATGAATGCAATTATATTTCTGTATGTGATAAAAACATCTGACAAACACACATAAAAACCAGAGGGCAGCAGATCATGTGAAAATATAATATTTGTGTCATTCTCAAAACTTTTGGCCATGACTGTACGTGCGCACAACTTATACATTCCCTTACTGCCGCAGCCAGTGTTGTCCTAATGATTTGGCGATTTTGGGGGTTTTTGTCTTCCCATTGTGCAAGTTATATTTTTTTTTACTTTTCTGGTGATGTAGCCATATGAGGACTTGTTTTTTATGAGATGCATTTTGTAATGACACCATTTTTTGGTGCCTATAACTTATTGACTAAATTTTATTAACTCTTTTTTGGTGGATTAAAAAAAACAAAAAACCATCAATTCTGCATAGCTTTTTACCTTTTAAGTTTTTTGCCATGCAGCGTTACATGTTACCTTTATTCTGCGGGTTGGTATGATTACGGTGATACCTACCAAATTTGGGAGGAAAATGGGGAGGGGGGTGTCTTATAGTCCAAATGCATCGTCCCACTCCTGCCGCCGCCGGCTTCCTGCAGCGGGGCTTCCTGCAGTGGCAGGAGTGGGGGCGATGCTGCGGGCCCTAGACACAAGGACAGGGTGTCTCGGCGGCGCGAACCCTCCCTGGCATGCGCCATGCTATTACAGCGGATGCCGGGTCTGTAAAGGCAATGGCAGAAACCCGTAGCTAATGCCCGCAATCAGAGTCCACTCTGATCGCGGGCATTACTACCTGTAAGACCCCCCAAACTGCCCCCAGGCCGGTGGCTACCTTGTTTGTTGCAGGCCTGCTCCTGCGTGGCGAGATCGCAGGAGCCGACCTGTTCCTGTGACAGCCGGGAGCCTAATGAAGTTTTCCCAGGCCTGTCATAGTAATATTAGTACTGAGGCTGGTCTATGACCAGCCTCAATAGTAATGTACAGAATATCCCATAGACTGCAATACTGTTGTATTGCAGTCTATGCGACTTGCAATCAAATGATTGCAGGTTCAAGCCCCCTAGGAGGGGCTAATAAAATAGTTAAAAAAAAAAAAGTTTAAAAAAAATATGTATAAAAAAAAAAAAAAAAAAAGTTCTAAATCACCCCCTTTCCCTAGAATACATATAAAAGTAGAACATTAATGTGAAACACATACACCTTAGGTATCCCTGTGTCTGAAAATACCCGGTCTACAAACTTAAATACAATGCCCAGTCTGCAAAATATTTTTCCAGTAGGGTGAACGTCGTAGTGGGAAAAAGAATCAAAAGTGCCGAACTGCCGTTTTTTTTTTTACTGTTTCGCCTCTAATTTGAATAAAAAGTGATCAAAGCAATAGACATTTCCCAAAATGGTATAACTTAAAAGTACACCTGACCCCGCAAAAAAAGATGCCCTATGCATCTCCGTACAGCTGCCTGGCCACCTGTCAATGTGGCCTTGCAGCTGTTGCAAAACTACAACTCCCATATATTAAATATTTTACCACAATTTTTGCTTAAACATTTTTTTCCCCTATTTTCCTCCTCTAAAACCTAGGTGCATCTTATGGTCCAGTGCATCTTATAGTCTGAAAAATATGGTAATCCTTATTGCTTTTTTATACGTTACTAGTTTTGCAGAACAAAGACCCATTTGGGGACATAAATCAACTACTTTTGCATCGCCATCTTCTGAGATGCGTAACATTTTTATTTTTCGGTTGACAGAGTTGGTTGAGTACTTACACACGTGGACAAAATTGTTGGTACCCCTCGTTTAATGAAAGAAAAACCCACAATGGTCACAGAAATAACTTGAATCTGACAAAAGTAATAATATATAAAAATTCTATAAAAATGAAAAAAAATGAAAGTCAGACATTGCTTTTCAACCATGCTTCAACAGAATTTTTAAAAAAAGAAAACTCATGAAAAAGGCCTGGACAGAAATGATGGTTCCCTTAACTTAATATTTTGTTGCACAACCTTTTGAGGCAATCACTGCAATCAAACGATTCCTGTAACTGTCAATGAGACCTCTCAACAGGTATTTTGGCCCACTCCTCATGAGCAAACTGCTCCAGTTGTCTCGGGTTTGAAGGGTGCCTTTTCCAGATGGCATGTTTCAGCTCCTTCCAAAGATGCTCAATAGGATTTAGGGCAGGGCTCATAGAAGGCCACTTCAGAATAGTCCAATGTTTTCCACTTAGCCATTCTTGGGTGTTTTTAGCTGTGTGTTTTGGGTCATTATCCTGTTGCAAGACCCATGACCTGTGACTGAGACCAAGCTTTCTGACACTGGGCAGCACATTTCTCTTTAGAATCCTTGATAGTCTTGAGATTTCATTGTATCCTGCACAGATTCAAGACACCCTGGGCCAGATGCAGCAAAGCAGCCCCAGAAAATAACAGAGCCTCCTCCATGTTTCACAGTAGGGACAGTGTTCTTTTCTAAATATGCTTCATTTTTCCATCTGTGAACATAGAGATGATGTGTCTTGCCAAAAATTTAGATTTTTGTCTCCTCTGTCCATAGGACATTCTCCCAGAAGCTTTGTGGCTTGTCAACATGTAGTTTGGCAAATTCCAGTCTGGCTTTTTTAAGTTATTTCTTTGACCATTGTGGGTTTTTCTTTCATTAAACGAGGGGTACCAACAATTTTGTCCACGTGTGTATTTTTTGCGGGATGACCCATACTTTTTATTGGTACTTTTGATTACATATGACTTTTTAATCACTTTTTATAGCATTTTTTGTAAGGTGAGGGTCAAAAATTTATTATTTCCAACGTGTTTTTTTTTTATTTTTATTTTTTTTTCCAAACGTTCACCATGCAGGTTAAATAATGTTTCTGTTTTATTGTACGGATTGTTACAAACGCGGTGATACCAAATATGTATTTTTTTAATTAATTTTTAGGATTTTCTTTTATATAATTAATTTTATATAGAAAAGGGGCATTTTGAGGCTTTAATCATTTATTATGTTTTTTTGTTTTGTTTTTTTAATATACTTTACTTTTTTTTTTTTTTAAACTTTTTTTTTTTACATATTCATAATGTCCCACTAGGGGACCTGAACCAGCGATGTTCTGATCACTGGTTCAGTACTATACACTGCAATGCACTTGTATACATGTGTATTGCTTTATATAAAGGAAGTCAGCCTATGCAGGCATCTCGGCAGGATCAACCAGGTACTGGGGGCTCCTAGCAGCCTGGAGTCACTGGCCAGACCTCGGGCTGCAGAAAATACATATCGGCACACCCCGATCTCGTCGCTTTGACCCCCGTTGGGGGTCAATTTGTTGCACAGCCCCTTGGATGCCGCAGTCATATTTTACTGTGGCATCTAAGGGGTTAAAACCTCCGATCAGAGCTGAGCTGTGACTGGGGGTGCTGGAGCAGGGTGTTAGCTGTAACTTAGTGGCTTCCACATTAATAGTATGGCGGTTTTCCACAAGACACGATCGGCTACGCTGTAATAGTATGGCGCTCGCCTCCTAGGGGTTAAAACCCTTTATTTATGTAAACAAAATGACAAACATTTTTAAAAATATATATATTTGGTGTTGCCACTGGATAACAACCTATATTATAAAACAAATGCATTATATTTTCTGTTCTGTGAATGCCATAAAAAAGATAAAACAACTGTGCCAGAAATGTTGTTGAGAACAGCTCATTTTGCAAAAAAATATGCCTTTAACTAACTCTATATAGCGTCAACATATTTTGCAGCACTTTACAAATATTGTCAGTCACTGTCCCATATAAGGCTCACAGTCTAAACTCCCTATCAGTATACGTTTTGGGGCTTTCACTACAATAACATTGGAAGACACTAACGACAACGTCTGTCCAGTCCATATTGGTTACTCCAGTGCCACAATATATGCCACTAAATCATACAACAAACCGATAATAATAAATGAAGGTTAAGCAAACCTTTCAGGCAATGGCTATAATAAAACTTATCCAAATAAGCAGAGATACAGGGATATGTAAAAATTCTATAAAACAACATCACTCACTGTCCCCAAGTAGGGTCACAATCTAAATTCTCTCTTCATATGTCTTTGGAGTCTGGGAGAACATATAAACTCCATGCAGATGTTGTCTTTGGCTGGATCCAAACTTAAGAATCCAGCACTGCAAGGCAACAGTGCTAACCACTAGTAGTGGAAAAGTAAAAAAAATAATTGGCTTTTAGAAGATAGCAATGCAAATGCAATTTTTTTCAAAATTTTATGTGTCACAACCTGTATTTTCTAATGCATTATTAATCCCAGATGGTGAACACCATAAAGAAAAGCTAAAGAAAACTCCAGAAACCTGTTTTTTTTTGTCATCTTGCTTCCAAAAAATTAAATAAAAGGTGATCAAAAAGTTCTATGTACCACAGAAAGGTAGTAATGAAAATCACAAGTTGTCTTGCAAATAAAAGCACTCAACTAGCTCCGTAGATGTTGAAATCAAAAAGTTATGGCTATAAGAAAATGGAGATGAAAGAAACAAATGATTTGGTTACTGCTGTAACTGTACTGATCTGCAGAATGAAGGTAACTTTATTCAAAATAATACGGAATGAATGGGAGTGAAGAAGGTGTCCCGTGTGATACAAGAGGTTATCCAGGTACAGAAGGAATTCGCACTTCCCTCCACTGAGTTTTACAAGTACTTCCAGATACGATATGCGTATCAGAGATGGGGTCCCAAGGAAATGAATGTGGTTGTCTCCAGTAAGGTAATGAAGCTGATTTATACACTGGAGTCGGCTATATTCAGGTTGTATGTATTTTTACTGGACCCAGCTCTCAATAACTTCCTGGAGTGCAATAAGGAGAGATGGGAGGGTGATTTGGATCCCTAGAGGATGGTCACTGCAAACATATCCTGGAGATGGTAACTCAAATGTGAAGCACGCAGACTTTAATCTGTGCCTGTTACATTGTATGTATATAGACCACCTAAATTCTTTTTGATATAGGTGTATGGAAGGTCTCCTCTTCTCCCCATTGTCAGTCCCAACCAGCTGATTTGCTTCATATGATGTGGGCTTGCCCAGTGCTGGAACGATTTTGAAATTATGTGGTTACCACAGTCAATAGGGTCTATGCTGTTGATGTTGTCCCTTACCCACTGGTGGGTGTTTTGGTCTATGTAGATGAATAGTCTTTGTCAGTGAACCTGATAACCTGTAGACAGATTACTCTATATGACCCATAAACCCTTTGCCCATCATTGTCTCAGAGCCCTAGGGAATTTGTAGATAAAGCCATCTGGTTGCTGGTCCTGGAAACAAATGTTTATTTAATATGGGGCTATTAGTGAGTTTGATAAGCTGGGGGGGACCCTCGATAGATTACTCAGGCTTTGAAAGAATTAAAAGTGGAACTTTCACTATATCCGAGAACTCTTTACATCATTTAGTAGATGCTGCCCCACTATTTCTAGCACTGTTGGATTTTTTTTATTTAGCCCCAATAATCAATACTGTTAGTTTTAGTGCCTGATATGCTATTCAGGCTCTGTAATGTCAAGAAGGTGGTGTCAGGCAAGAGCAGGCAAGGGGTGTGATTCTGAGCTTTGACACTAGTGGTCTCTGATTGGAGCTCTGAATCACGCCCTCCCACCTGGCACTACCCTTCTGACATTACGGAGCTAAAATAGCACATCAGGCACCAAAGCTAACTCTACTTGTGCTTGAGAATGGTGGAGGCTAGAGAAAAAATTCTAGCTGCACTGGAATGAGTAGAGCAGTGCCTATTCACAGAGGCTAAGAATTTGAATTGTTGTAAGTGGTGAAAGATCCTCTTTAACTGGTTAAGGACCGGGCCTAAAAGTGCCTTATGGACCTGGTCTCATTTTTCAAAACTGACATGTGTCACTTTATATGGCAATAACTTTGAGATGCTATAACTTACACAAGTGATTTTGAGATTGTTTTTTCATGAGACATTGTACTTCATGTGAGTGGTAAACATTGATCAATATTTTTGTATTTATTTATAAAAAAATTAGGAAATTTCATGGAAATTTGGAAAAAAATTGCAATTTTCAAAATGTGAAATGCTCTGCTTTTCAGACAGATAGTCATACCACCAAAATACATGAATAAATATTATCTACCATATCTCTGCTTTATATTGGCATCATCTTTTAATCGACCTGTAATTTATTTTGGATGTTAGAAGGTTTACAAGTGTAACAGCGATTTTCCAGATTTACAAGAAAATTTCCCAAACTCATTTTTTAGGGACCACTTCAGTTCTGAAGGGGATTATAAAGACGTATATATTAGAAACTCCATAAATCACCCCATTTTCAAAACTGCAACCCTCAAATAATTCAAAACAGCATTTGGGAAGTTTGTTAACCCTTATGGAGGTGAAATTTAGACATTTCATTTTTATCCAATAATATATTCATTTATCCCTAAAGTTAACACATTCACAAAGAGTTAAAGGAGAAAATACATCTCACAGTTTGTTTGTTTTTTTTTTTGTTTGTTTTTTCTAATAATATTTTAATTTTATTGTTAATTCTCATATAACAAATGAGAATACATGCAAACATTTTGCAGCAGTGCACAAAGTCATATAAAGTACATCCAACATAGTACATTTGTATCAGTGCAGGCTGTATAATATCAATAAACTCAATTTATGGAATAATCAATCCTAAATATTACTGAGCCATATGGAGCGCAGCCTAGGCTTGTAAAACAAAAAGGAAGAACATTGAATGAAAAGAGGTGGTAGGTAAGGGACAGAGAGGACTGACATAGATAAGAAAAGAAGAGAGGGAGAGCAACGAGAGGATGGGGAAGGGGGGGGGTAACAAGGGAGGGAAAATAGGGTATACATTAATGACTTCAAGTAGGGTAGCGGGATGATATAGGGTAGATAATATAGACCCATGTGTGGAGGGAGGCGGAGGTGAAGGAGGGGATAGGTGGAGAGAGGGGGAGGGAGGTCAGGAACTAGGAAGGAGGAGGAGGGAGGGGGAGGGGGGGGGGGGGGGGGGGACTCACAGTCTCAGCTCCTTCCACTTTGCCCAGGTCTTAAGGAAACGGGCATGTGTCCTGGATTTCCAGCTTGACAATTCTTCGAAGCGTGAGATCTGATTAACTTTTTCCACCCATTCCATTTTTGATGGGGGATCAGTACTTAGCCATTTGCGAGGAATAAGTGAATTGGCAGCTGATAAAAGGAGTGAGATAAGGTTATTTCTCGATGGGGTATAGTATGTCGATTGTAGTGAGAGCAGGACCATAGTTGGGCTGAGCTTAAAAGTCGGAGAAGAAAGTCGTCTAATCACTGATTGAATATCATTCCAAAACGGACTAATTACTGGGCACTGCCACCATATGTGCAACAAGGACCCACTCTGAGTCTTACATCTCCAGCAGGTGTCAGAATCTGATAGATTCATTTTATGGAGCCATTGTGGAGTATGATACCATCTGGTTAGCAACTCATAGTGAGTCTCCTGTAGGCGCACACAGGTGGAAAAGCCATGAGAATTTCGTAATACCTGTTTGACTTGCTCCTCTGAGAGGACCACACCCAACTCCATTTCCCAAGAAGTTAGGAAAGCCGGTTTGTGTATCCGAACAGGACTGACATAAGTGGACAGGACATATGATGTCTTGGACAAAAATTTATTTCGAGCTATGAGGCTGCGTTCGAAGGGAGTGAGATCAACTCGTATTGTGTTAGCTGTCAGCCAGTCCCGCATATATTTGTGCAGGTGGTGTTTATGTAGAAAGGACAGCGGTTTGTCAGAGACCAGCGATTCCAGTTTTGCGAAATTCACCTCTGCTTTCTCACCAACAGCCTCCAGCAGTCGGTGTGAAGTCAGGCGATGCCACATGTCTGAACAGGATACCTTCGACCTTCCCAGCCAATCCGGTACAATGCCTATAGGGCTTAGAGGCGAAGAGGAAGGTGCCAGTGTTAATTTCAACTCCCGCCATGTTTCACAGGCGCCTAACAGGATTTGATCAATTGATTGGGAGCTGCGGCTTGGGGAGCCATACAGCCACAGGTCTACTTGGCAGACCGGCCCAAATGTGCAGACAGAAAGTTTATGGAATAGTGAGGGTGGTTCCGAGGAAGTGAGCTCAGTCCAACGCTTCAATTGTATTGCTTTGTAATAACCTAAGACATCTGGCATGCCCATGCCACCCGCCACCTTCTTCTTCATCAAGAGACTTATAGAGAGCCGTGGACGTTTGCCACGCCAGAGGAAAGTGGAGAAAAGACTTCTTAATGACTTGAAAAAATACGGGGGGAGGCGTATGGGCAACATATGGAGTCGGTATAGGATCTTGGGAAGCACATAAGTCTGCAATAGATTTCGTCTACCAAACCAAGAAAACAGCATTCCTTGATAAGAAGCTAACATGGTGCGAATTTCCGTTAGTAGTGGCTGAAAATTCTCTGTGTAGATGTGAGACGGATCCGCTGTTAGTTGGACACCTAAATATTTAATGGATTTTGAGGTCCACTTAAAGGGCGTGAAGGCGGATACTTGTAGTGATTGTTTAGGGGGGAGAGAGACATTTAATACCTCCGATTTATCTAGATTGGCTTTATATCCGGAGACTGAGCCATAGCGAGAGAGGAGTTCTACAATGGCAGGGAGCCCTTTCTCGGGGTTGGACACCATAAACAGAACATCGTCTGCAAAGGCGGCGGAGTGCATAGTTTGTGTTCCTATTTTAAATCCTGATATGTCTGGGTGAGCACGAACCGCCTGTAATAGGGATTCCAATACTAAAATGAACAGGGAGGGGGAAAGAGGGCAACCCTGTCTGGTCCCATTCGTAATATTGAAGCTGGGGGAAAGTGTGTCATTAATCTTTAAGCGAGCGTATGGGGAACCATAGAGAGTGAAGATCGCTTCTATATATTGACGGGGGAAGTTAAATTTTTTTAGCGTAGCTTTCATAAATATCCAGTCCACTCTATCAAACGCTTTTTCAGCGTCTACTCCCAGCAAAACCAGGCTCGAGCGTGTTTTCCTAGCATGGGTGATAACGTGGAGTAAGCGATGGGAGTTATCCTTTCCCTCTCTGCCCAGAACAAAACCAGCTTGATCAGGGTGTAGTAAGGAGGGTAGAAGATGTTTCATTCTGGTGGCCAATATTTTCGCCCACAATTTAAGATCGAGATTAAGGAGGGAGATAGGCCTATAGCTACCACAGGAGAGGGGGTCTTTCCCTTCTTTAGGAAGCAACGTAATATGTGCTTCTTGTGCTTGGCGGGGGAGTTTTTTCCCAGAGAGCAGGGCATTACAGGATCGAGAGAGATGCGGTAGTAATTCAGATTGGAATACTTTATAGTATTGTAAGGGGAAGCCATCTGGACCTGGGCTTTTCCCTTTAGGGAAGCTATTTAAGACACATTTAATTTCTTCCAAAGAAATTGAGGACGTGAGTGTCGCAGCGTCTTCCGCCGACAGGGATGGCAGAGAGAGGGAGTTAAGGAATTCTTCTATCCTATTTACTTTGCTTGTTGTAGCGGTCTCAGGATCATTGGTGTTTAGGTTGTATAGCCCAGTGTAAAATGAGAGGAAAGCCGAGGTTATGTCTTTGGTGGATTTGTGTGTGTTGCCTGCTTGATCTTTTATAACCGAAATGAAGCACTTGGCCTTTCGTTTCTTAATCAGCGAAGTCATAAGCTTACCCCCCTTATCCCCATGTGCATAGAGCCTGTGTTGGTAGTGAAGAAAATGTTTAGCCGTTCGGACGTTAATGGCATCTTTTAACTTTTCTTGCAAAGTTTGGAGTTCAGTGCTTCTATTCAACTGTCTACTTGCCTTGTGTGTGCGTTCAATTGCCGCTATGTCTGAGAGAATTTTGTCTAGTTCCGCCTGAGTTTCCCTCTTGACTCTGGAGGCCAGGGATATGAAAATTCCCCTAATTACCGCCTTATGTGCCTCCCAAGTAATGGTGGGACAAGTGTCTGCATTAGCATTTATAGCAAAGTACGACTCCACCTGCTGCCTGACGGTCCCAACTAGATCTGGGCGATCCATCAAAGCTTCATTTAATCTCCAGCACCAATCCTTTTGAAGCAGTTGGCGCAGTGTTAACCTAGCCCATACTGGTGCATGATCGGACACCGATATAGAGTCAATGCGGGATTGCAGAGAATACGGGGCTAGATCTCTAGTGACAAAGATATAATCCAATCTCTGATAGGATTGCCGTGGATTGGAAAAAAAGGAATAGTCCTTCACGGATGGGTTGTGCAGGCGCCAAAGATCGACCAAATGTAGGTCATTTAGGTCTTGCAGGAGTCTACCCAGTGCTTTCTGGGGAATAGAAGATGTCCCTCTAGAGGCATCAAGAGCAGGGTTGAGAGTGAGGTTAAAATCGCCAGCTAGGATTATAGAACCTTCTGCAAAGAGTTCCAGAGTGCGCAGAGCCTCAACAAGCCAAGCCACTTGGCCTTGATTGGGAGCGTAGAAATTGGCAAAGGTGTATTTATAAGTAGCGATAGTGCCTTTTAGCAGCAGAATTCTGCCCTCGGAGTCCTCATAAGTTTGAGAACACTGGAAAGGCACTGAGGAATGAAATAGAATAGAAACACCCCTAGAGGAAGCAGTGGGATTCGTGGAGTGGAAACAAGTAGTGAACATTTTTGTGGGGAGGCGAGGGATTTTCCCTGTTTTGAAATGAGTTTCTTGAAGGAACGCCACATTTGTGTGCAGCTTACAGAGTATGGTAAAAATTTGAGAGCTCTTATTCGGGGAGTTTAGGCCATGGGTGTTAAAGGAGGTAAAAACTAATTCGGACATGGTGATTCTGAGACAATGTGAGTCCAATGGGTAAGAAGGGTGAGGGAGTATTTGAACAAACAGAGGTTAGGTGGGAAGGTTTGGGTATAGACACAACCAGTCGGGGGAAGGGGAGGGGTAGAAAGGAGAGAGGGGTGAAGAAAGCTTAGATAGAGATAGAGAAGAGAAAGAGTACAAGAGCTAGGTTGGGCCCAAGATAATGCGCCCGTCAATAGATCAAATATTTAGCGGCAACGCCTGACAGCCGCTAAGCTTGAAACACTTACTCTGTCAATAGACAGAATATAAAAAGGATAGGGGAAACGGAGATGGTCCCAATCGTGACAGCCGACTACCATACCTTACAGGAGTGGATACGCATAGAGGCGTGTAACAATGGGGACTACATACAGGCAACAGTGTGTAAAAGATGTAGAGGTACACAAGAGATGTGAGAGTTAGAGATATCCCACGGACATGTCTGGGCGGGCGGGAGGCGGACAGTATGAGAGTGCAAGTAGGCTCAGGGATAGTTGCCATAATTGCGCCGAAATGAGCCCATGTCATATTATACAACATTAACAACAGAATCAATACAATCCGAGATTACATAAACATCTCCAATGTGGTTATACCGAAATCCCTTATGGGGGTCTATCCCAGCAATATGGTTAGGGTGGTTAGTGCACACACCCCTATGTATTAGGGCGGCATAACTTCCCGGGGCATCGGGAATCCCGGCACGACACCCTGCTATCCAGAGAACCCACAAACCCGTGTGAGAGCAAACAACCCGCCCCCCCGATATTCCGCTGGTAGTAGTTAGTTAGTAATAGTTAGCTGTTAGTAATGGTTTTTGTGGTAACCCCTGATAGTTAGCTATAGGTACTGATTAGTAACAGTGAGTAATGATTAGTAATTGGCAGTTAGTAGCAAGTAGGCGTACTTAGCAAGTTCCCTGACGTGCCTAGTGTACACAGTGCAACGTGAAAATTTTGGTTCACTGAATGAATATACTCCATACTAAAGTAATGAACCTCTTCCCCAACCTGGGCTCCCCCCGCCATCCGAGACCACGGGGCCCCACGTGCCTGCACTCCTCCTCCAAAGCACCATAAACGCATCACCGGCCCCGAAATCCCGGACGGGGGGGCGGAAGGCCCCACAAATACAATTGTTAGTCAGAAAACCCACCCACAGACATGTATATCAAACAACTCAAACAGTTGGACATCTCAGTGAACTGGGGGGGGGGGGGGGAATATGGTAGAGAGTGACAGAGCTCCAACCTCCAGTTTTCCGGTATAGGGTGCCAGTCACTCTTACTGTGGGTGCTGCAAGGCCCATCGGGCACAAAGCAAGCTCCTGGGATAGGTCATGAGGGAGTGGAGGTTGTGGAAAGTATGAGGGGGTGTGGGAGGATAGGTCCAGGGTAGAAGGTACCTTCAACTGCCAGCAGTCCTGGATATGAGTGTAGGATATAGGTACTTCACGTCTGGGCCAGTCCAGTGGGAGGGAATGGTTCCACAGTGAATTTGCAAGAGGTACCTTTCACACACAAGTCAGCTCCACACAGAGGAACAGCTCAGTGATAAGATTACCGACATCAAGTGGATTCTTGTATGTGTCTCTTCAAGGAGGGTTTCCTAGGTCTTGGCGACCTGAGACGCTGTTGCAGGCCTTCCTGTTCAAAGCTGGGCAGTGACGGCCAGGAGTGTAAGTCCTCCGGGAGGGACAACCATGAGGGAATCTCCATAGGGGGTATGTCGAGCAAGGCCCAGGCTTTGCAGAGATCTTCTGGTGAACGTATGACTATCCTGCGGCCTTGCTTAAGAACAGACAACCCGAAGGGAAAAAGCCATGCATACTGAAGGCCTCTTTCCCGTAGTGCCTCCAGCAGTGGACGTAACATCCGACGCTTTGCCAGGGTAGATGGCACCAGGTCTTGGTATAGGTGGATCTCTGTTTGGGCATGCATAAGTGGCCTTTTTTCCCTTGCAGCAGCTAGTATAGCAGATGTGTCCGCGGAGGACAGCAGCCCGCAGATTACATCCCTCGGTGGGTCAGCAGGGGAGGGTTTAGGTCTGACCGCTCGGTGGACCCTTTCGATTTGGACCGAGGCTGCCTTTTCCGCACCCACGAGGGATACAAAGATGGCCGACATCACCTCTCTCAGATCCTCAGAAGCGGGAGTTTCCGGAAGGCCCTTTAGGCGCAGGTTCCTCCTGCAGTTCCGATTCTCCAGATCCTCCAGAACATCGTATGTTCTATTCAGGTGGGTATGATGATCTGCGATACGTTGTGCCAGCAAAGAGGAGTGAAGAGTAATCTTTGAGCACGCCGACTCAAGGGAGTCTACTCTTTTGCCCACGGAGTGTATGTCGGCCCGTATGTCAGAGAGCTCCGCGAGCACTGGGGCGATTGCTTGTGCCAGAGCCTTGCGAAGGAAGGACTTGGTAATCACCCCGGAGATAGCGTCTGTCCGGTCAGTACCCGACGCGCTGTCCAGATCTGAGTCCTCTGCCGCGTCTCCCGAGTGGGGCCTCTTCCAGCGCCATCTTGCGCGCCACTGCAGGAGAACGCTGGACTTTTTTGCTAAAGAATTTATGCACCTCCGCTGCGTTATTCTTGCCCGTGGGGGTACCTGGTAGTTCCCCGCTTCTTTCTCTCAGTGTCTTGCCCATTCTAGTCCTCAATTGAGCGTTTTAAGGCAGGGTGGCTTAGTGTCTGACGGAGCTGCAGGCTCAGACGTCCATCAGCATCGACGGTTAGGCTCCGCCCCCATCTCACAGTTTGTTGTGCAATCTCTCCCGAGCACAGAAATACCCCACATGTGAGTGTAAACTGATTTTTGGGCACACAGCAGTGGACGGAAAAGAAAGAGCGACACTTGGCATTTGAAAAGCAGATTTAGCTGGAATAGTTTTCAGGTGCCTTCTCTCATTTGCAGAGCCCCTAGAGTACCAGTACATTGGAAACCACCCAAAAGTGACCCCATTTTGGAAACTACACCTCTGACAGAATTTATCAAGGGGTATAGTGAGCATTTTGACCCCACAGCCATTTCACAGATTTTATTAACATTGGGATGTGCAAATGAAAAATTACTAAAACATCACTTTATCCCCAAAGTTTTCATTTTCACAAGGGGTTAAAGGAGAAAAAGCACCCCACAGGTTGTTAAATAATTACTCCTGAACACGGCAATACCCATATGTGATGATAATCTTCTGTATGGGTACATGGTGGCGCTCGGAATGGAAGGAGTGCTATTTGGCTTTTGAAGGGCAGATTTTGCTGGAATAGTTTTCAGGTGCCATGTCACATCTGCAGAGCCCTTAAAGTACCAGTACAATGTAAACCCCTCAAAAGTGACCCCATTTTAGAAACTACACCCCTCAAGGAATGTATCAAGGGGTATTATCATTTTGAGCCTAAAAATACTTCCCAAAAATTAATGTACAAAGTGAAAATTGAAATTTTTAAAAAATATGCCATTTTGGTGCCCAATACGTTGTACCCACTTTTAGTCATCTGAGACATGCACTCCTAAAACTATTAAGTGGGCTATCCTGGGTACAAAAAAAAAATTATATATGTGGGTGTAAACTGCTGCTTGGGCAGACAGCAGGACTCAGAAGGGAAGGAGTAGTGCGCTTTTTAGCTTTTGGAGTACAGATTTAGAGGGACTTTCTGGACGCCATGTTGTTTTTGCAGAGCCCCAGAGGTGCCTGTAAATTGGAATTCCCCAAGAAGTAACCCCATTTTGTAGGGGCAATTTTAGGGCCTTTGCCAATATGACATGGTGTCCAAAATCCAACAAACAATCTAAATCTATGCTCCAAAAGCTACACGGGGTTCCTTCACATCTGCCCCCTGCTCTGCACCCAAACTGCAGTTTATGCCCACATGTATGACACTGGTGTACCCAGTATAACGTACTGAATGTCATATGTGGGTATAAACTGCTGTTTGGGCACAGCCTGGCACAGAAGGGAAGGAGCGCAATTTCATTTTTGAAGCACGGTTTGGTTTTTGGACACCATGCCACTTTTGCAGAGCCCCTGAATGGCCAGTAAAGTGAAATCCGCAGAATTGTGACCCCATTTTGGGAACTACACCCCTGAAAGGATTTATCAAGTGGGGTAGTGAGCATTCTTAACCCCTAAGTGTTGCATTCATTTAATTTCAATAAATGAATGAGCAGCTGATAATGAAAAGGGAAAATTGCAATTTTTCCAGAGATACGCCATTTCAGTGCCCGATATTTTGTGCCCAGCTTATGTCAGCACACCCAAACACTCTAAAAACTTTTAAGTGGTTATCCCGGGCACAACAGCTTTTGGAGCGTTCATATCTGATACAAGTCGGGCACAACGTATTATGCATTGAAATTTCATATTCCTGGAAAAATTGCCATTTTCACCTTTCACCATCAGCGGTGTATTCATTTCTGAAGAATAAATTATAGCAACACTTGGAGGTTAAAAATGCTCACTGTACCCCTGGATAAATTCCTTCAGGGGTGCAGTTTCCAAAATGGGGTCATATGTCAGGGGATTCCACTTTCCTGGCAGGAGCTCTGCAAAAGTGTCATGACATCCAAAAGCTAAACTGTCTAAATCTGTGCTCCAAAACCAAATATCACTCATTCCATTCTGTGCCCGGCTATGCCCAAACAGCAGTTTATACCCATATATGATATTTAGTACGTTATCTTGGGTACACCAGTGTCATACATGTGGGTATAAACTGCAGTTTGGGCACCCACCAGGGCACAGAAGGGAAGGAGCGCTATGTGGCTTTTGGAGTGCAGATTCTGATGTTTGGTATCTGGACACCATGTCATGTTTGCAGAGTCTCTAAGGTACCAGAAAAGTGGAATCTCCTAGGGTGTGACCCCATTTTGAAAACTGCACCCCTCAAAGAATTTTTCAGGGGGTATAATAAGCATTAGTATCCCAGATGTGACTGCACAGCACATGGTGAAGAGTGAATATGTAAGTTGTGCGGAGTACATGGGGAACACTAAATTCCCTACTATATCCCCAGTATCTCCTATGGTTGGGGGGGGGGTCACTCTGAGGGTCACTTTTAGTTTATTTTCCCTTGTAAGCTCTAAATCTGGCATTTTTTTGAGTGTCTATAACTTATTGAATAAATTATATTAACTCTTTCTGGGTGGATTAAAAAAAACATCAATTCTGGCATTGGTTTTTACCTTTTAATTTTTTTTCGTGCAGCGTACAGCATAAGTAACATGTTACCTTTATTCTGTGGGTAGGTACGATTACGGCGATACCTCATTTATATTGTTTTTTTATGCGTTACTAATTCTGCAGAATAAAAACCCATTTGTGGGCATAAATCAATTGTTTTTGCATCACCATTTCCTGAGAGGCGTAACATTTTTATTTTTTGGTTGACAGACTTGGTTTAGGGCTTATATTTTGCAGGAGGACATGTGTTTTTTATTGGTATTGTTTTGAGGTACATATGAGTTTTTGATCACTTTTTATAGCATTTTTTTGTAAGCGAGATAGCCAAAAATCATTACTTCCGTCGTTTTTTTTTTTCGATGTTCACCGTGTACGTTAAATATTGTTTCAGTTTTATTTTACAGGTTGTTACAGACGCAACGATACCAAATATGTGTTGTTTTTATTAATTTTTAGTTTTTTTTTTATATAATTCATTTTATATAGGAAAAGGGATTTTTGGGGGCTTATTAATTATTTTTTTTTTTTTTTACACACTTTATTTTTTTGAAACTTTTTTTTACATTTTTTACTTGTCCTATAAAGTACACCTGAGCCAGCGATGCTCTGATCCTGGCTCAGTATTATAAACTGCAATACACGAGTATACAAGTGTATTGCAGTCTATACAGGAAGTCACTGGGTAGACCCCGGGCTGCAGAAAATAAATATCGGCACCCCCCGATCTCGCCTCGGGGGGTGCTGGGGATGGGGGGCGGCGGCAACATGGTGCGGCATCCAAGGGGTTAAAACCTCCGATCGGAACTCAGTTCCGACCGGGAGTTATTGAGCAGGGTGTTAGCTGTCAGTTACAGCTAACACCCAATCCCGCTTATTGTGTCTCTGAAGTGCCGGCCGTAAATTTACAATTAGGTGGACTTCAGAGACCGGTTAATTAGATATAGTCTGGGGCTGCTGTAATCTTATAACAGAGCAAAGCGGGTGGTGTCACTTGTACTGCACAATATTTCTCCTGTCTACACTACAAGATATATGGGTCTACTGGTGAATACTTTTCTTACCTGTATAACCTAACCCCTTTGCCTTGTAGATGTTTCCAGAATGTAACACAGGGTAACTGTGTTATATATGGATGTTAAGGGCTTTGTTTCATATCAGTGCACTATGTTTACCTGGGGTTGGGGTTGGGGTTTGGGTGGTGGGTCTGTATATGGACGATAAGGGATTTGCTTCATATCAGTGCACTATGTTTACCTGGGGTTTGTGTTTGGGTGGAGCACTGTATGTGGACCTTAAGGGCTTTGCTTCGTATCAGTGCACTATGATTAACTGGGTTTTGATGGATCTGGGACTTGTTGGGAATTTATTGTTTGTAAGAAAAAAAAAAAAAACTTAATGAAATCCTTTTCAATAAAAACATCTAAATTAAAAAATATAATATTCTGTTGATGTTTTTTACATCTATTCAGAGAAAAGCTGATACAATATAGCCAATAAGTTATAGTCACTCTGAAATGATGCCATGAATTTATAGAAGTCATCTCACAAAAATATAGTTCCAAAAACAGCTATACAACTGGAAAAATAAAAAGGCTATGGCTTTCAGAATATGCCAATGAAAGAAACAAAAAAGTCAATGGGTTCTCAAGGCCCAAACTTTTTTTATTTAACATTTTATTTGCATTCTAGTGTTCATCACTATAAGTGACAATGAGTTATCGCTTAACCAACTTTATAGCTCTACATATAAAATACTGTACATGCTATTTAAGTGTTTTGTAAGCGTTTACAGCAAAATTGCATTTATTTTGATTTAGTATTCTTATAAAAGATCACCAAAATCGTAAAGTTTGCCATCATAAACGCTTTGTTTATATTTAATGATTTTTTTATGTTTTGCAATGCATGTGTTTGTGAATGATCCATCTTGCTAATGAGCATCGTCAGCAGCTAGTGGATGACAGACATCTAAATATACTGTATATCAGCACAAAATGTTATGGATTCTTATTGTGATAAGACCGCCACCTAGTGGATTTCTTCAAGCCATATAGAGAAAAACTTCGCAAGCCTGGGATATTATACTGCAAAGCAGTGTTTTCCTCGCCTAGGATATGTTGAACCCTAGAGTTCCCTGGTTGCAGCTAATCTTCATCTGAGTCACAGATCCTTCACATATGGTTGAACAAATTATTCAACAAGTCTCAGCATTACAGTACTATTTTAGTTTATACACTTGCTGTATCTGATGGTGTTGAGATAAGTGCAGTGAACATTGTGCTATGTTTGTCCCACTGTTACATTATAAAACATAGAACAGAATATGTAAAGTATACATTGGGGAAAAAAAAGTATTTAGTCAGCCACCAATTGTGCAAGTTCTCCCACTTAAAAAGATGAGAGAGGCCTGTATTTGACATCATAGGTAGACCTCAACTATGAGAGACAAAATGAGAAAATAAATCCAGAAAATCACATTGTCTGATTTTTAAAGAATTTATTTGCAAATTATGGTGGAAAATAAGTATTTGGTCACCTACAAACAAGCAAGATTTCTGGCTCTCACAGACCTGTAACTTCTTCTTTAAGAGGCTCCTCTGTCCTCCAGTCATTCGTGTAGTAATGGCACCTGTTTGAAATTGTTATCAGTATAAAAGACACCTGTCCACAACCTCAAACAGTCACACTCCAAACTCCACTATGGTGAAGACCAAAGAGCTGTGGAAGGACACCAGAAACAAAATTGTAGACCTGCATCAGGTTGGGAAGACTGAATCTGCAAAAGGCAAGCAGCTTGGTGTGAAGAAATCAACTGTGGGAGCAATAATTAGAAAATGGAAGACATACAAGACCACTGATAATCTCCCTCGATCAGGGGCTCCACTCAAGATCTCACCCCATGGGGTCAAAATGATCACAAGAACGGTGAGCAAAAATCCCAGAACTACACGGGGTGACCTAGTGAATGACCTGCAGAAAGCTGGGACTAACGTAACAAAAGCTACCGTCAGGAACACACTACGCCGCCAGGGACTCAGATCCTGCAGTGCCAGACGTGTCGCCCTGCTAAAGCCAGTACATTTCCAGGCCCGTCTGGAGTTTGCTAGAGATCATTTGGATGTTCCAGAAGAGTATTGGGAGAATGTCATAAGGTCAGATGAAACCAAAGTAGTACTGTTTGGTAGAAACACAACTCATCGTGTTTGGAGGAGAGTGAATGCTGAGTTGCATCCAAAGAACACCATACCTGGGTGGCAACATCATGCTTTGGGGCTGTTTCTCTGCAAAGGGACCAGGACGACTGATCCGTGTACATAAAAGAATGAATGGGGCCATGTATCGTGAGATTTTGAGTGCAAACCTCCTTCCATCAGCAAGGGCATTGAAGATGAAATGTGGCTGGGTCTTTCAGCATGACAATGATCCCAAGCACACCACCAGGGCAACGAAGTAGTGGCTTCGTAAGAAGCATTTAGAGGTCCTGAAGTGGCCTAGCCAGTCTCCAGATCACAACCCCATAGAAAACCTTTGGAGGGAGTTGAAAGTCCGGGTTGCCCAGCGACAGCCCCAAAACATCACTGCTCTAGAGGAGATCTGCATGGAGGAATTGGCCAACATACCAGCAACAGTGTGTGCAAACCTTGTGAAGACTTACAGAAAACGTTTGACCTCTGTCATTGCCAACAAAGGATATATAACAAAGTATTGAGATGACCAAATACTTATTTTCCACCATAATTTGCAAATAAATTCTTAAAAAATTAGACAATGTGATTTTTTGGATTTGTTTTCTCATTTTGTCTCTCATAGTTGAGGTCTACCTATGATGTCAATTACAGGCCTCTCTCATCTTTTTAGGTGGGAGAACTTGCACAATTGGTGGCTGACTAAATACCTTTTTTCCCCACTGTATATGATGTCCATATAATGGGATTCTTAATGAATTTCAGCAGTATGAGTGATGTGAACAATCCATTATATTTTGGATTCTGTTGGATTGGAAAAAGGTTTACAGTGGTTTCCTCATTTTATATGAGAGCATGTGCAATAATGATTTTGTATTTTGGAACATGAAAAGATTTATGCCCTTCTTTTTTCTAGAGGGCTCTGGGAGCAACTTTACAAGTTACTAATTCAGTGTCTGGGGAGCTACATTGGGAAAGCTAGGGTGGAAAAATGGAGGAAGGTATGGTAGAGAAGCCCTTCTTTCAAACATGAAGGTGATCGGAGTATTGGTAAAAACATTAGTAAGGAAATATATTCTACACTGCAAATTTAGTAGGGTTTTCCCATCCAACGCTAAGGCCCTGTGAAGCGAATTACAGCTAAAAAAAAAACGCAGCGAAAACTGCATTTTTTTCTGCTGAGTTTTTCTCTGTTTTGTTCTCAAATGTACTTGCTGTGTTTTTCAAAAATGTATGCATCTTTGAAAATGCAGCTTTCCTGTAGCTTTTCTTTTTTTTTTTTTTTTACTGCAATGTGTCAGTGACATTACCGAAATCTCATTCACTTTGCTGTTAGTAGATCTTCCACTTATTGCTAGTATCTGCTAGTGATCAAACAGGAACCCCTATCCACCACTGACTCCTTCTTTTCGAACTAGGAATTTACTACCAATAAGTCCCAGTAGGTTATAGGTCCCCTCAGGATTGGCCTAACCAGCCATGAAACGTAGGGACAGAAAGGGACATTTTCTTGAGCGATAGTTTCTTTGGTACTGCTCTTATAAGGGCGGGAGTCTTTTTGAAGGATCAGGCAGGGCATAATAAAAGGGTGAGCAAGGGATTGAGATACGTGGAGCGGCCACCAGGACCTGACCTCTTGAGAAGATCAACTAACTGGTGACATTGAACCAATATATTCACCTCTTTGTTTTTTCTCTTGTTATTGGATGTATATGGCACTGTATACATATTTTGAAAATTAGTTCCTGCATATAATATCTTTTTGATGAACTTAGCAAGATATTTGCAAATATACAGGAGTTTTCCCACTTTGGGATTCATGGTTGATATTTTGTAATTAATTGTTTTATTCGGTCTATTAAAAGTTATGTCTTATGTTATTTTTGTAAGGATTGACACTTTTGCTGGTTTCGTTGAGGTACACTACTGTTCAAAACTTTAGAGTCACTTAGAAATTTCCTTATTTTTGAAAGAAAAGCACAGTTTTTTTCAATGAAGATAACATTAAATGAATCAGAAATACACTCTATACATTGTTAATGTGGTAAATGACTATTCTAGCTGCAAACGTCTGGTTTTTAATGCAATATCTACATAGGTGTATAGAGGCCCATTTCCAGCAACCATCACTCCAGTGTTCTAATGGTACATTGTGTTTGCTAACTGTGTAAGAAGGCTAATGGATGTTTAGAAAACCCTTGTGCAAGTATGTTAGAACAGCTGAAAACGGTTTTTCTGGTTAGAGAAGCTATAAAACTGACCTTCCTTTGAGCTAGTTGAGAATCTGGAGCATTACATTTGTTGGTTCGATTAAACTCTCAAAATGGCCAGAAAAGAGAACTTTCATGTGAAACTCGACAGTCTATTCTTGTTCTTAGAAATGAAGGCTATTCCATGAGAGAAATTGCCAAGAAAGTGAAGATGTCCTACAACAGTGTGTACTACTCCCTTCAGAGGACAGCACAAACAGGCTCTAACCAGAGTAGAAAGAGAAGTGGGAGGCCCGCTGCACAACTGAGCATCAAGACAAGTACATTAGAGTCTCTAGTTTGAGAAATCGACGCCTGACAGGGCCTCAACTGACAGCTTCATCAAATAGTACCAGCAAAACGCCAGCGTCAACGTCTACAGTGAAGAGACGACTCAGGGATGCTGGCCTTCAGGGCAGAGTGGCCAAGAAAATGCCATATCTGAGACTGGCTAATTAAAGGAAAAGATTAATATGGGCAAAAGAACACAGACATTGGACAGAGGAAGATTGGAAAAAAGTGTTATGGACAGACAAATCAAACTTTGAGGTGTTTGGATCAGACAGAAGAACATTTGTAAGACGCAGAACAACTGAAAAGATGCTGGAAGAGTGCCTGACGCCATCTGTCAAGCATGGTGGAGGTAATGTGATGGTCTAGGGTTGCTTTGGTGCTGGTAAAGTGGGAGATTTGTAGAAGGTAAAAAGGATTTTGAATAAGGAAGGCTATCACTCCATTTTGCAACGCCATGCCATACCCTGTGGACAGCGCTTGATTGGAGCCAATTTCATCCTACAACAGGACAATGACCCAAAGCACACCTCCAAATTATGCAAGAACTATTTAGGGAAGAAGCGGGAAGCTGGTATTCTATCTGTAATGGAGTGGCCAGCGCAGTCAGCAGATCTCAACCCCATTGAGCTTGACCGTATGGTACGCAAAAAGTGCCCATCAAGCTAATCCAACTTGGGGGAGGGGCTTCTGGAAGCATGGGGTGAAATTTCTCCAGATTACCTCAGCAAATTAACAGCTAGAATGCCAAAGGTCTGCAATGCTGTAATTGCTGCAAATGGAACATTCTTTGACGAAAACAAAGTTTGAAGGAGAAAATTATCATTTCAAATAAAAATCATTATTTCTAACCTTGTCAATGTTTTGACTATACTTTCTATTCATTTTGCAACTCATTTGCTAAATAAAAGTGTGAGTTTTCATGGAAAACACAAAATTGTCTGGGTGACCCCAAACTTTTTAACAGTAGTGTATATGTACCCCAAATTTGTGCTATTAAACACACATGCTCAGTAAAGACAGAACAAAGAAAGTGAGACTGAAACCAAGCAGCATTTAGTAGGGACGTGCAAGCAAAGGGGTGGATAAAGTGTGTCCACCATCTGACAGCTGCTGGTGGTCATTACCGTCAGGCATACTTCTTTTCATGGAAGCACCCCTTTAATACGTGATGTTTCTTCAGTATTCATTATGAATGGCACAGGCTTCCTGTTTACACAAACAATAATACCCTGTCTTTTGTATATTATTTATGCATCCTGACATTGTCTATTCTTTTTCTACTTTACTTTTCTGCATTTAGCATGAATTTCTGACAACTAACAAAGAACAGAAGAATTTGAAACATCCCAGCCATACAAAAATGTATAAAGATCCACCTAAAATGGAAGAGGATACAGTCAAAACCAATAAAATAACAGCTCCTGTGTGTAAGAAAGCTGCATCGCCAGCTGATTCAAGTCTAGGGTCAGTGGAGCAAATGAGATGTGAGTAAAACAGATTCATAGAATATAAAAAAATACATAGTCGGATTTTGATGATCCACATATATAATTTTTTTCATGTTTCCCTAATTAATATTAGTTCCCTAATATACCCTTAAGATAGGCTATCAATATAAAATCTGCATGGGTATAACACCCAGCAAGAGCTGATCCATCCCCAGCATTAGTCATGGGGGCCTGTTTGCAGTGAGTGGAACTGAGCTTCAATAACAAGCAAATCTGATATACGATGTATGACACTGTACTTAGTAAGCAGTGATAAAGATGCAGTGTTTGTCTCTACGCTGTTGCCTCTTCAAACCTTTGATTGGGGGGGAGACCTGGTATCAGACCCTCATCAATCTGACAGCACAGGATCACTGATAACATCACAAGACACCCCCCACCCCCACAAACTGTCTACACTGATGTATAATCCCTTCCTACGTACAATTCTACAACCCTACGTGTTTCTGAAAAATATTCTCATCAAGGGTCAATTTTAAAATAAAAAACAAAGGCCAACAATGTAGCCAGTTCAAGACACATAGTATCACATGTCTGTATTGATGCCAGCAATGCATGAGGGGTTGAAACATGAAGCCTCTTGGTCTGCACTGCAAAATAAGTCCTCCAAGTTTCCCAGTATCTGTATAATATACAGTATTTTTCGGACTATAACACGCACCTAGGTTATAGAAGGGGTTGTCCAGGCAAAAAAGGACAACCCTTTTAAAGTTTAAATAAGCTGGGGGCAGTGAAAAAAAAAAAAAAAAGGTATACTCACCTGTCTCTGTTGCGCCGGTGTCCTCCCGTGCCTCCCCGTTCATCTGCTCCTGCGGCATCTTCCGGTGTTGTGCTGAAGCCGCTGATTGGCCTTAGCGGTCACATGACCGCTGAGGCCAATCAGCGAAGGGCCTGAATGTCACTACCTGTGACATCACGGGTCCTCTTCCTGAGGCCGCTTATTGGGCAGAAGAACCGGGAGGTGCAGGAGGACAACGGAGCAACGGGGACAGGTGAGTATACTTTTTTTTTTTTTTTTTTTTTCACTGCCCCCAGCAGATTTAAACTTTAAAAGTTTTGCCTGGACAACCCCTTTAATAAAATATGGGAGTTTTAGTTTTGCAACAGCTGCAAGCCCACATTGACAGGTAGCACTGCAGTGGAATTTCCCTACAGGAAAAATATTTTTGGGTACCGGACCGGACACCGCATTTTTGGACAGAGAGATACCTAATATATAGGAGTTTCACAGTAATTTTCTTCTTTTATATGTATTCTAGGGAGAGGGGGGTGATTAGAACTTTTAGTTTTTTATAGCTTTTTTTTATTATTTTTTTTTTTACTACTTTATTAGCCCCCCCTCCTAGGGGGCTTGAACCAGCAATCATTTGATTGCAAGTGCCATAGACTACAATACAACTGTATAGTGTACTGGAGATTCACTACATTACTATTAGTAATATTTCTATGGCTCCCAGCTGTCAGAGGAACAGGTTGGCTCCCAGGATCTGACAGTGTGGGAGCCGATCTGCAATATGAAAGGTATGGGGCAGTTTTAATACTTTGGGAGGGAGGCTCACAGGTAGTAATGTCCGCAATCAGAGTAGACTCTGATCACAGACATTACCTCCGGGTCTCTGCTGTACATTACATCGGAGACCCAGTAGCTACGGTGGCCGCTCTGCAGCAGTGCGGTTGCCATAATCTTCAAACTCCCACATCCGCCGTAATAGTACAGTGGATGTCGGGAAAGGGTTTACACCTCCAGAACACCCTCCCATCCAATTCCAGTGCCCGCAGCATCGCCCCACTCCTGCTGCCGCCAACTTCCTGCAGCGACGACCCCGCAACTACGCCCCCACCCCACCATTTAGACTATAAGACACATCCCCCATTTTCCTCCCAAATTTAGGGGGGAAAAAAGTGTGTCTTATAGTTTGAAAAATACGGGACATTGTCCCACCTGCCTTTGGCAACTGGAGGGGTAATTTTTTAATGGACACATGGGTGGATGGTTTACACAGGATGTAACAATTACTATTATGGTGTTTGAAAAATTGTTTATTGAGACACAAATAAATTTTGGTTTTAGCTCCCAATACAGTCTTTACTCAAAGAAACAGAAATTATTTGAGTGCCTTTTCTATCCCACCTTCATAGACCAATATGTAGAAAGCAACTCTGCCTGGAAAAGAAAACATATTTCTCGCTTATTTCATTGGGGGACACAGCATGATGAACCTGGCCAATAGGAGGCTGGCACTGGGAATACCAAAAGATGTCAGCTCTGCTTCTGGGCTGTACCCTCTCCAAAGACAGTATGCTAACCGGTTTTATTTTTCTTTCAGGTGCAGGGGGGTCTTCAGCATGTACACTATACTATTCATAACCCCCTGCAGGTGCAGCTCTTTGCAAATAGTGCCTTGCTGGTCACCCATTCCCCACACGCCGCATCTGCGCCCAGAATGCCGGTGAACCCACTACAGTGTGAGGTCCACTGAAGGGGTGACCTGAAGATGGTGAATAATGTGAGTCTTCCCCAAAGACCACCCTCCCTCTGGTCACCCCAGGGCCAGAGCTCCCAGATCTACAGCTTCCCCTCTCTGTTCCTTGGGGTCACACTTGGGCATCCTACAACGGGGGTCGCCTTTTTAGAGGATGACCCCCACTTACTATGGGCACTTCTGGCCCTTCTTTACCGCTCCTCCGAGCAGCACTCGTTGGGGGGGAACCCAGTTTTTAGTGGAGACCCCTGTTCCTGGCCCCTGGTACCTTTTATTAGACCTCCGGTGGCCTTTTGGAGCCCGTGGCCAGCACCCACGCCAGGAGTTTCCCCAACACAGCTTCTTCTTTAGTCCCCGGTCTCAGTCGGGAACTAGGCTGTAACTAGGCCCCCCTCTCCGTGGGTTTCCTGGGCCACCTTACCCCGTTTTCTTCATTTCGTAATGGGTTCACATCATTTTCAGTTTGTCATACTTCCCTTCGGGCTGGCCTCTGTACCCTGTGTATTTACCAAGTTGATGGCATCCCTCATGGCCATCCTCCGTTCCCGGAGAGTTGCCGTGATTCCATACTTGGATGACCTCCTGGAGAAAGCACCCTCTAAAATGGACAATCTGACCAGCTTGCGGATCACCTTGGACCTCCTTTGCCAGTTCGGCTCGCTCATCAGGCTGGCCTTCTTAGCACATGGAATTCCTGGGCATGATCCTCGACATGCACCAGGACAAGAGTCCTCTGAGAGTGCAAGATCCGGATCCTCCGATCAAGTGTTTCCCACCTTCGGAGGAATTCCCGTGCTTTCTTTGGTTCTGCATGCAGGTCCTGGGCACGATGGTCTCGACCTTCAAGGCCATCCCTTTTGCTTAGTTCCACTCGTGCCCTTGGCGATTCTGGCCTGCTGGGAAAAGTCTTTGTCAAGCCTCAACCGTCTGATTCTCCTGCCTCCCCGGGTTCGTCGAGAGCTCCTTTGGTGGCTCTCCTCCCCAGGAATCTCACAGGAATCCACAGTAGTCATCTATTTGAATCATCAGAGATGCACCAGGAGCCATGCGGCCTTGCAAGAAACTTCCTGGGCTGTTCGCATCAGGCTTCCGCCGCCCAGGTCTGCAAAGCTGCCACCTGGGCCTCTGTCCACACTTTCATCAATTTTTGTCAGATCCATTCTGTGGTCTCTGCCGAAGCCAGCTTGGGTCATAAAGTTCTACAAGCAGCTGTGCGCTAGTTTGCTCGCATGGCTGTGTAATTCTCACTCTCTGGGACTGCTTTAGAACATCCCATAGTGCTGTGTCCCCCAATGAAATAAGCAAGAAAAATGGATTTTTGTACTCACTGTAAAATCCTTTTCTCGTTGTATTCATTGGAGGACACAGATCCCACTCTTATTTTCTTGTTGTTTCTTACCCGGGCTGTGTTGGTTCTTTTTTGAGTTTAGGACATGGTGGTGTTGGTTCCGTTTTTTTTTTTTTTTTTTTTTTTTTGGGGGGGGGGGGTTTGCCTCTCTCTCCTACTGATACGATACAAACTAGTTAGCATAGTGTACGTGGAGAGGGTATAACCCAGAGGCAGAGCCAACATCTTTTCTGTTCCTAGTGTGAGCCCCCTTATGGGCCTGGTCTATACCCATGGTGCTTTGTTCCCCAATGAATACAACTAGAAAAGGATTTTATGTTGAGTACAAAAATCCATTTTCCTTTAATAAGATATATTACATAGTTTCTTATATTAACCTGTACTATTCAGTTATGAAAAGCTGTAGAATTATGAAATATTGATGAAATATGATTTGAATGTTCAGGCATGTTGAAATCCACCATGCCTGATCCTGCATACTTGGGGTACCTCTGGAAAAAAATTTGCTCGGGGAACCCCTGCCAAATAATTTTTGCTTAAAGAATCTGCTGTTTTGATAGTTTTTAGTGCAGTTTACAGCCGAAACATGTTAAATTTGTTTCACATACAAATTGGAAAACCTCACCATTTGGGTCCATGAGTTTCAAATTACATCTCTGCTGACCTTCAGGATGAACCCCCAGGTTGTGAAAATCACAGCATATCAATTATAACTGCGAAATTATAACTGCATTTTCCCTATAGGTAGAACAAGGGCCGAAAGTCTGCAGAGAAAAATTCAGCGAAAGCGCAATGAAAAAACGTGTTTTTTTTTTCGCTGCGTTTTGCTACATGGGGCCTTAGCCTCCTATTGTATCATGCTCCCCTGATACGGTATATATGGTATATATCGCTCCCCAGTGGCCCCCAGGCACCTAATGATGCTTCCCTGTAGCTCCCGGACACCAAATAGTGCTCTCCAGGAGCTCCCAAGCAAATGAAAGGATAGGTGTCAATGTGATATGCTGAATGTATTCAAAAGCTTTAACCTTATGTTACTATCTTTGCAAAAGTTTTCCACTGACGTCAGGTTAATGAATTTAGGTCATTTGTGTTATCTAAACATATTCATTTTGCAGCTGAACAATATGAGTCAGATACAGAATTACGAACCAGGCATCCAACTATGACATATTCATCCCCCTCACTATCTGCCTCACCTCCAGAGCAAAATATCCTGGAGAAATCTATGAATATTTCAATAGACTTAAAAAAGGTCAACAAGGAGTGGACAGAGTTAAATGAGAAGTCTGCATCAAAGTGGGTTCAGACAACACACAGGACTGGAAAGAATCTTGATATAGACAAGACTGTTCAGGGACTATTATCTCCAGCTTGTAGCCATTTTTCACAGGTAAACACATTCCATTCCATCTAATTTACTAGTGGCTAGTAAAGGCTTCATAGGAGGGCTAGTCGATTTTCCCTAAAAATAAAATTAGATTTTTTTTCACATCTTTTGACCCCGTTCAGACTGCAATATTCTGTATTCCCCATCAGTATCCATAAGCGAAAACCAGGAGTGAAACATAAACAGAGAAACTGTAATGGAAAGCTTTGCTGCTCTTCCAAGTTTAGGTTCTAATCTCAGTTTTGGCTTACAAATAGTGATGGAAAATACTGACCAGCCTACTGCAGTCTGGCACCTATGGGCAATTTTTGGTTTGAATCTTAATTTCTCTTGTTTTCACAAAGAGAAGCTAAATAAAAAGTTCCACTTTAACCAGGAAAATTAATGAATATACTTAGAATTAGCTGTGCATGCCACAGTCATATGAAAAATGGGGTTCAGTAAAGTAATATACACATTCTGTATCTACTTGGGCACTGTGGCTTTCATTGTAATGGGGGCTTTGTGGCTTTTACTGTTGAAGTTTTTGAAATAATAGGTACCGCATTTTTCGGACTATAAGATGCACTTTTTTTTTCCCTACTGAAGGCTCCTAGGTTTGTCATAGTAATGTACAGAATCTCCCATAGACTGCAATACAGTTGTAGGGTCACCGTACAGCTGCAGCGTCACCTGTCAATGTGACCTTGCAGCTGTTGCAAAACTACAACTCACCTATATTAAATATTTTACCACATTTTTTGCTTAAAATTATTTTTCCCTATTTTCCTCCTCTAAAACCTAGGTGTGTCTTATGGTCCGGTGTGTCTTATAGTCCGAAAAATACAGTATACTGTGTCATAGTTATAGGGGCACAATGGTTATCATAATCATAAGGGACACTGTAGGTACCACATATGTCATAGATGTACTGTGGCTGTCAAGGTTATTGGGGAAGTGTGGTTGCATAAGTATAGCAACATTTGGGTTGAGACTGACATTATGTTTAATTTAGGGTGCACTAGGGTTGGTACTGTTATTGGGGTACTGCAGATGCTATTTAAGCAATAGTCTCCTTGACACATAGACCTCTTATGACAAGCTGACACCCTTAATGAAATTAGTTAGCCCAAGAATATGTTTGAAAATATTTTCTGCAGCCTCTTAAGCAGCAGGCCAACTGTGACGGGCCAAATTTTGTGTTGTTGCTAAAAATCCAGGACTGTTGGCAACTATCATATAGCCTCCTATTCATATTGCCAACCAGTTGCCTGCACCAAGTCATACAAGCACCTGGCACATTTATCCCAGTTACATATAGCAGCATGGAACTCCATGCATCCCCACCCAACATGTGATACCATCATCTACAGTGCCTTGCGAAAGTATTCGGCCCCCCTTGAACTTTTCAACCTTTTGCCACATTTCAGGCTTCAAACATATAAGGATATAAAATTTTAATTTTTTGGTGAAGAATCAACAACAAGTGGGACACAATCGTGAAGTGGAACGAAATTTATTGGATATTTTAATCTTTTGTAAAAAATAAAAAACTGAAAAGTGGGGCGTGCAATATTATTCGGCCCTTTTACTTTCAGTTGCAGCAAACTCACTCCAGAAGTTCAGTGAGGATCTCTGAATGATCCATTGTTGTCCTAAATGACTGATGATGATACATATAATCCACCTGTGTGTAATCAAGTGGAAGAGTGAAGAAATCAGGCGATACCTTTTAGAGGCTAACTGAGTATATTTATAAGTAAGCTTTCAGGAGTACTAGCTAGCTCCCTTCATCAGACATGGTGTGATACAAGAACTGAAAATTCACAGATTTTTATACACATGGTTTTCAAAGGATTTTAGAGTCCTTAAAAAAACCAAAACAAAATGCAATCTAAGTAGAGAAGTTATTTACAACAGGTCAAAAAAAACAATCTGGAAGGTTGTGGTGCGTGACAGAGGGATCTGTTATCTGTTTGCTATCAGGAGGTGATTTGTGACCCTCACAGTTCATACATAGTGTGACATGAAGCTGGCATGAATATTGAGTTCAGTTCATGGTTCATACATAGTGTGACATGAAGCTGGCATGAATATTAAGTCCAAATTGCAGAGTTTGAAATTTTTGCATAAATTTGTACTCCCATTGTTTCCTCGCCTTAAAATGTCCCATTAAAACCACAACCCGCAAATCTTCAAAAGAGTGGTTTTCTCCGGAGAAATGTGCGGCCACTGGGAGATCGGTTCTGCTGTTATTAATACTGGATCTGTGTGAGTTCATTCGTTGACTGAGTCTCTGCCCTGTTTCCCCCACATAGAGGCCTGTGGTGGGACATTGCGTACACATTATGAGGTACACCACATTGGAAGACCTGCAGGAGAATGTCCCCCTAATTCTGTGCATCTGTTGTGACTGTGGGATAGGTACACTGTCAGCGGTGTGGATTTGCTTGCAGGTCATGCACCTTTTATGTAGGCAAGGTGAGGTGCCATTTTCAGTTGGGGCCTTCAGGGCACTGCGGACAATAATACGCCTCAGGTTTGGTGGTTGTCGAAAGGAAAGGAGAGGGGGGACTGGAAATATGTCCTTGAGTCTGTTGTCCCTATGTAGCACAGGTTGGAGCTCCTTGGCAATCCTTCGTAGGATCTCCAGCTGTGGGTTGTAGGTGACGACTAGGGGCACTCGGGCTTCTTTCTGGGTCTTTTTATATGTGAGCAGACTGTCTCTGTTAATGGCTGCTGCTTTGTTTAATTGGTTGTCTGTTACTTTTGGTTTGTATCCCAGTCTGAGAAATTTCATCCTCAGATCCAGGAGGTGCTTGTCCAGGTCTGTTTTGTCGGAGCAAATACGATTGTATCGTATAGCCTGGCTGTAGATGATAGATTGTCTTGTGTGCTTGGGGTGGAAGCTGTCATTTCTCAGGTAGGCCGTTCTGTCTGTGGGTTTGTGGTATATTGATGTGAGTAACCGGTGGTCTTTGATGTATATTGTGGTATCCAGAAAGTGAATTTCACTCCCTGAATAGCTAAGTTTAAGGTTGATGGTAGGGTGAAAGTCATTGAAGTCATTATGGAATTGAAGTAGGGCCTCCTCACCTGCAGTCCAGATGACAAGGATATCATCGATATAACGAAGGTAAATCATAGGTTTGGTGGTGCATGTTGATAAATATGCTCCTTCCAGTTCTGCCATAAAGAGATTTGCATATTGGGGTGCACATCTGGTCCCCATTGAAGTTCCCATTCTCTGTAGATATAGATCCTCTCCAAAGGTAAAATGGTTGTGGCTGAGGATGAATTGTATGAGCTGTGTTACTGGTTCTGTTGGAAGGTTTTGTTTTGCCAGGTGTACCCGACATGCTGCAACTCCATCCTTGTGGGGAATGTTGGTATACAGGGATTCCACATCCATGGTGGCCAAAATGGTACCCTCAGGTAGAGGGTCCAGGGCATTCAGATTGTTAAGAAGGTCAGTGGTGTCCTGGATATAGCTTGGAGTATCCCTGACAAGGGGTTTTAGGAGATTTTCCACCCAACCTGAGATGTTTTCTGTCAGTGTCCCAATGCCAGAAATGATAGGCCTCCCAGGGTTGCCATCTTTGTGTATCTTTGGGAGCATATAGAAGCAGCTGGCCTGGGATCTTGTGGGATAAGTCCTTTTACCTGATTCTGGATCTGGATTGGAAACTTCTTGATCATACTCTTTAGTTCTTTCATATAGGCTTCTGTGGGATCACTTCCAAGTTTGGAGTAATGGATGGGATTTGACAGTTGCCTGTTTGCTTCCTGGATATAGTCTGAGGTGTTCATTATGACTATTGCGCCCCCTTTGTCAGCTGGTTTTATTATTATATCCTGATTTTCTTTCAGTGAAGTAATAGCCTTCTGTTCCTGCAGGGTTAGGTTATGCGTCTGTTTCTTTTGTTTCTCCAGGATTTCTGATTTTACTTTGCTTCTGAAACAGTCAATATATTTATCCAGTGCTGCATTAGTTCCAGGGCGTGGGGTCCAGGTAGATTTTTTGGTAGGATTCCTTATGGGCTGTTCCATCTCAGAGTCGCTGCTGTATGGAGGGTCTTTGTCATAAAAATATTCCCTTAATCTGTGTGTAATCAAGTGTCCGTATAAATGCACCTGCTCTGTGATAGTCTCAGGGTTCTGTTTAAAGCGCAGAGAGCATCATGAATTCTAAGGAACACACCAGTCAGGTCCGTGATACTGTTGTGGAGAAGTTTAAAGCTGGATATGGATACAAAAAGATTTCCCAAACTTTAAACATCCCAAGGAGCACTGTGCAAGCGATCATATTGAAATGGAAGGAGTATCAGACCACTGCAAATCTACCAAGACCCGGCCGTCCCTCTAAACTTTCATCTCAAACAAGGAGAAGACTGATCAGAGATGCAGCCAAGAGGCCCATGATCACTCTGGATGAACTGCAGAGATCTACAGCTGAGTTGGGAGAGTCTGTCCATAGGACAACAATCAGTCGTACACTGAACAAATCTGGCCTTTATGGAAGAGTGGCAAGAAGAAAGCCATTTCTCAAACATATCCATAAAAAGTCTCGTTTAAAGTTTGCCACAAGCCACCTGGGAGACACACCAAACATGTGGAAGAAGGTGCTCTGGTCAGATGAAACCAAAATCAAACTTTTTGGCCACAATGCAAAACGATATGTTTGGCGTAAAAGCAACAGCTCATCATCCTGAACACACCATCCCCACTTTCAAACATGGTGGTGGCAGCATCATGGTTTGGGCCTGCTTTTCTTCAGCAGGGACAGGGAAGATGGTTAAAATTGATGGGAAGATAGATGGAGCCAAATACAGGACCATTCTGGAAGAAAACCTGTTGGAGTCTGCAAAAGACCTGAGACTGGGACAGAGATTTATCTTCCAACAAGACAATGATCCCAAACATAAAGCAAAATCTACAATAGAATGGCTCACAAATAAACGTATCCAGGTGTTAGAATGGCCAAGTCAAAGTTCAGACCTGAATCCAATCGAGAATCTGTGGAAAGAGCTGAAAACTGCTGTTCACAAACGCTCTCCATCCAACCTCACTGAGCTCGAGCTGTTTTCCAAGGAAGAATGGACAAGAATCTCAGTCTCTCGATGTGCAAAACTGATAGAGACATACCCCAAGCGACTTGCAGCTGTAATCGCAGCAAAAGGTGGCGCTACAAAGTATTAACTTAAGGGGGCCGAATAATTTGGTACGCCCCACTTTTCAGTTTTTTATTTTTTACAAAAGTGTAAAATATCCAATAAATTTCGTTCCACTTCACGATTGTGTCCCGCTTGTTGTTGATTCTTCACCAAAAAATTTAAATTTTATATCCTTATGTTTGAAGCCTGAAATGTGGCAAAAGGTTGAAAAGTTCAAGGGGGCCAAATACTTTCGCAAGGCACTGTACCTCTGAGAAACATAGGCAGGGAGCAGGCAGCACTAACTCGGAATACACACACATGAAGGTACTAGGACCAGGTGGGGGTTAACTTAGTAGAGAGGGAACTGAGCTGATACTCCCACATATGATGAGCAGTTGGTGCTGTGGGGGCAGGGCTAAAATCCGTTTTGCTAACCTGATAATAATAACTGAACTGGCAAATTAGTCAAATTATGCCAAGGCCTATTTCATACCATATTGTATGTTTGTCGCAAATAGTAACTGAACCTTATGCACACTACATATTTCATGAAGAAGTAAAATATTGATGTTAATTACTCTTGTAGAGCACATTAACTTTGGATCACTCTGCTGTAAGTGGAGTAAATGTTCTAGAGGTAACAGTACATGAGTACAATGAGCCACAAGTGAAGTTTTGCTCACCTGTCACAAACACAAGTAAAATAGGGGCACATACTCTCAAAAAGAAAACAAAGGTAAGTGCTTTCCCTCAGGACTCGTACAATTTTTCCATGTATTTTTTACCTAACCTTTAAGCAAACTTTGCATAGATCAATAATACAGTGTGTGCACTTGAGGAGCATCACCATATTTGGCCATTAGGTAACTTATATTTTTAAGTTTTTAGCTGTTTTCCTCTTTGCAGGCTGTATATGTAGTTTGCATTTCTCTCTGAGCTGGTGAGTGAAGACTACTGTAGATGCCATACACTGCACACAAAACAGAGAGGCGAATCTGCTTTATACAGTGCCTTGCGAAAGTATTCGGCCCCCTTGAACTTTTCAACATTTTGCCACATTTCAGGCTTCAAACATATAGGGATATAAAATTTTAATTTTTTTTGGTGAAGAATCAACAACAAGTGGGACACAGTTGTGAAGTAGAACGAAATTTATTTGATATTTTAAACTTTTGTAAAAAATAAAAAACTGAAAAGTGGGGCGTGCCAAATTATTCGGCCCCCATAAGTTAATACTTTGTATCGCCACCTTTTGCTGCGATTACAGCTGCAAGTCGCATGGGGTATTTCTCTTATCAGTTTTGCACATCAGGAGACTTAAATTCTTGCCCATTCTTCCTTGATAAAACACACCGTTTAATTCATTGGATTAAAGACTACATTTATTCTGGACCAGCGCTCATCTGCCTCCTCTTTTCTACCTGCATCTGAACCAGTCAGCTATATATCCTCTATCTTCCTTAGGAATGTATATGTATGTTTTTTTTTATATTCACTTTCACTATTCATTTATGAATATTTGTTTCATAAAGGTAAACTTTAATATTTGATAGCATTTTTAGCTAATTGTTTATCCACTAAACTACTACTGTCAAAATGCTCCTTTCTCACTTATTTTATTGAGGGATACAGCACCATGGGTATAGACCTGGCCATAGGCTGACCCTAGCAATAGCAAAAGATGTCAGCTCCGCTTCTGGGCTATACCATCTCCACACACTAAGGTAACCAGCTTTAGCCTAGTGTCCACATGAGGCAGTCAAGATCGTAGGTGTTTCTGTCTTACATAACAAAATAAAAACGTTTTTAGTTTTCTTTCAGGTACAGGGGGTCTTCAGCGTCTACGCCACATTAGTCATACCCCGCTAGTTAGTCAGCCCTTTGCAAAGAGCACCTCTCCGATCACCCAGTCCCTACTCACCGTGTCTTGTCGGCCCAAATGCTGGTGACCCCACTTCCTAGTGCAAGGCTCTCTTCGAAGGGATGACCCTGCAGAATCCGAAGACTGCGTATATGGGGAGTATGAGAATTTTCACCCACCCCAGAACCCACTCCATCCCGCGGTCTCCCCAGGGCCTCCAGAGCTACAGTTTCTCCACTTGTGGGCCATGCTTGGGCTGCCAGCTACAAGGACATAATTTTAGTGGATGATCCCTTATTTCTATGGGTGTTTCTGGCCCTTCTTTACTGCTCCTCTGAGTGGCACTCAACATGGGGAGGAGGCACCCGGTTTTTAGTGGGGACCCCCGTTCCTGTCCCCCGACACCTTTTTTAAGCCTCTATCGAGCCTTACGAAGCCCCCAACCAACCTTCTATTTTAGTCCCTAATCTCAGCCTGGGACTAGGCCACATCTAGGCCTGCCTTCTCCCTGATTTTTCATTCCTGAGCCTCTAGACTCCTCCTAGGCCTTCTTTTGGTCAGGAGGTCTCTCTCTGTCTCCCTATCCTGTGCACGCAGGAAACTCTGGGGGAGGACCTTTGGTTCTCTTCAGAAAATTATTTTCCTTTTTTTCTGCCTTGACCATCAGCTCCTGCTGCATTCCTCAAGGTTTTTCAGCCTTTTTGGAGGACACAGCACCTGGGGAATCTCCTCTGTGCAGCCTCTCTGCAGCAGTTGTCGATCAGACATTCTTTCCACTGGTCCCCTCCACCATGTCCTCCCATGAAGAGCCAACCCACCAGTTGACACCCCCCTTCTCCAGCAGATCTCCCCGACCCAAGCCCCACCCCCCGCCTCAGTCTCCGGACTGGGCGACTTCCCTTACCCGTACCATAGGCGACCTTGCCAGACTTAACCAGTCTGTGGTGGAAACTTTGGAACGGCTGACTTCCCAGATCGCCAATGAGAGCATCGTCTTACCATCTTTCTGCCCGGATTCCAAGCACCTGTGTGAACAATCTATTCACTGCCTGGATGTGGTCTGGGCTATCCGGGTCTATTTGTCTCTCACTGACCCCTTACGTCGATCAGATCCCTTGTTCGTTCTCTTTGAGGGCCCTTGCAAGGATCTGGTTGTTTCCAAGGCTTCCATCTCCAGATGGATTCAGTCTGCTGTCAGGGAGGCCTATCTGTTCAAGGATCGGCCGCCCCCTCTCAATATGACAGCTCATGCCACGAGAGTTATCGAAGCTTCCTCGGCTGTTTGGCATCAGGCTTCCACCGCTCAGTTGTGCAAAGTTGCAATCTGAGCCTCTATCCACACTTTCACCAAGTTTTACCAGATTGATTCTGTGGCCTCTGCCAATGTCAGTCTGCATCATAAGGTTCTGCAAGCAGCTGTGCGTTAGGTTTCTTGCTTGGCTGTGTAATTCCCACGCTCTGGGACTGTTTAAGACATCCCATGGTACTGTGTTCCCCAGTGAAATAAGAGAAAATGGATTTTTGTACTCAACATAAAGTCCTTTTCTCGTTGTATTCATAGATCCCACCCTTGTTTCTTGTTGATCCTGTCCCATGCTGTTTTGGTTTGTTTTCGGGTTCAGGACATGTTGGTGGTTGTTGGTTCCGTGTTTTTTTTTGTTTGTTTATTTGTGTCTGTCTCCTACTGCTGTGGTACAAACTGGTTAGCATAGTGTCTGTGAAGAGGGTATAGCCCATAGGAGGAGCTGACATTTTTGCTATTCCTAGTGTCAGCCTCATAGTGGCCAGGTCTATACCCATATTGCTGTGTCCTCCAATGAATACATTGAGAAAAGGATTTTACGGTGAATATAAAAATCCATATTTGTGCTATGTGAATATATTGGGCTGTAACTGTATGACACTTCTTTTCAGGACAATGATTGCCCTTCCTTCCATTCTGGTTCAAGTGTAAGAAGAACATTGAACTGTGAAATGACTTGTGGAAACATCCATGAATCTGGCAAGTTTTGATTATAAGAAGTTTTAGGTTTATTAAGAGGTATTCCCATGAAGTTGACTATATATAAATTCATAGACAATGAAAAGTTTTAAAGATTTTCTCTAATAATTTTAGTTGTGACAGTCTGTTGTCTTGATTGGTTGCCAATGGATACCACCACGAATGCAGGAATTTTCTATGGTCTGATACTTATCAGAATCCTTATCAATAAGGATTTCCTTATTGTGGCCAGGTTATAAAGGAGAGATACTACATGCAAAAGAAGATAATTCAGCTACAATAAGGAAATTATGGCAGGATTTCAGACCATAGAAAGTTCCTCTATTCATGGTCGTATCCATTGGCAACCGATAAAGACAAAAGACTGTCACCAAAATTTTTAATTACATGTATTTGCAAAAATGTTTAACTTTTTATGATCTTCAAATTTAAATATGGTTATGTTTGTGTGAATACCCCTTTAACTTTACTAATAATGGATAAAGTTCCACCTGCGCAGTATTAATCAGATATATGTTACAGGTCCCACATTAAATGATACTATATCGTACATCAAACATATAAACAAAGAGCGAAGCCAGCATGCTGGCATCAGTATAGAAGGAAGTGACCGTGAAATCACACTCAAGAAAATCAAATTGTGCCCACGTAAACTGTTTCCTTCTCCAGATGTGCAGGAGGTACCCCCAGGTAAGTAAAATCTTGATGCAGTATAGAGCCAGTACTGATACAGCTGTATAATCACAAAATAAGTATTTACCCAAGTTGTATGAGAGTGGTGTCATCATCAGCATTCTCCCGGAAGTTTTTTTGAAAGCTCACCTCAAATTTCCTTGAAGCAATCTGCCACACTCTTCCTTCCTAAGGCTTATTTCGCTTACTAAGGGTGATTAGTATATGTTCAGGAATAACCTGATGTTCAAAATATATGTATTATAATACAAATAAACTCTAAGCACTGACTCTAGTGAGGTTGTTATACACGTGAGTTATACACAGCAGATATTATGAGGAGCAAGAGCCTCCTGGGGAGGGCTAGAAGAGTAGCCTGAACCTACTATAAAACAGGAGGTGTGTCTTAGACTACCTCACATTCGCTTCAGCCAGTGCAGTTAAGCTTTTGTCACATATCAAAGTCCTGCCCTAGAGGAGCTAAAAAGCAGCCATAGAGGGAAATAAATGCAAGTGAGCATCCCCTGTCCAGTAGTTATTGACTTACATTTCACTTTAGACATGACTGACAGTCTCTTATATATAAGTACAGTGGGGGAAAAAAGTATTTAGTCATCCACCAATTGTGCAAGTTCTCCCACTTAAAAAGATGAGTGAATGCTGAGTTGCATCCAAAGAACACCATATCTACTGTGAAGCATGGGGGTGGCAACATCATGCTTTGGGGCTGTTTCTCTGCAAAGGGACCAGGACGACTGATCCGTGTACATGAAAGAATGAATGGGGCCATGTATCGTGAAATTTTGAGTGCAAACCTCCTTCTATCAGCAAGGGCATTGAAGATGAAATGTGGCTGGGTCTTTAAGCATGACAATGATCCCAAGCACACCACCAGGGCAACGAAGGAGTGGCTTCGTAAGAAGCATTTCAAGGTCCTGGAGTGGCCTAGCCAGTTTCCAGATCTCAACCCCATAGAAAACCTTTCGAGGGAGTTGAAAGTCCGTGTTGCCCAGCGACAGCCCCAAAACATCACTGCTCTAGAGGAGATCTGCATGGAGGAAAGGGTCAACATACCAGCAACAGTGTGTGCCAATCAGACAATGTGATTTTCTGGATTTGTTTTCTCATTTTGTCTCTCATAGTTGAGGTCTACCTATGATGTCAATTACAGGCCTCTCTCATCTTTTTAAGTGGGAGAACTTGCACAATTGGTGGCTGACTAAATACTTTTTTCCCCACTGTACTTGCATATAAGTTTGTTTTAATGAGTACTTATATTACTTAAAGAGTACCTTTCATGTTCTCATGCACATGCGGTTTTATATACCGCTAGAAAGCCGACAGTGGGCTGAATTCAGCGCACTGTCGGCTTTCCCGTTATGTGCCCTGGTGCTGGAGATATTGGTGCCGTTAGTTTCAGCCCCGATCTCTGCCCACTGTCAGAAGGGCATTCCTGACAGTCTAACTGGGCTGTGAGGAACGCTCCCTGACAGCACTCCTCCATAGCCCTGTACTGTCAGAGGGGGTGTTCCTTACCGCAACTGCAAGTCTATGGATGAGTACTGTGAGGGGGGGGGGGCGTTCCTCACAGCCCAGATAGACTGTCAGGAATGCCCTTCTGACAGTGGGCAGAGATTGGTGCCAAAACTAACGGCACTGATATCTCCAGCACCGGGACACATAACGGGAAAGCCGACAGTGTGCTGAATTCAGCGCACTGTCAGCTTTCTAGCGGTATATAAAACCACATGTGCATGAGGACATGAAAGGTCCTCTTTAAAGTGAGTCTCTCATCACAAAATTGAGATATAAACTTGATGTAGTAAATTGTAGGGCTGTCAGCACAATTTACAGTGATGTATTTCTTATTCAGGACCACTGCTCCATTCTTGTAAAAATCGTTCTTTTATCCATATGCAAATGAGCAGAAAAGGGCTTTAGGGGCTTTCCATCAGTTGGTGGGGAGTTGCTTTTCAACAATGGGCTTTACTATCTCCTGTTGCTAACTGCTGCTCAGCTCCTCCCACTAAGTGTACTGTGCTGTGCATGTCTGATGAAGACACACTGCACCCGGAAGTGAAGGAAGCTGGTTTCAGATGAGGGCAGGTGAAGACACTTTCTTTCACTTCCGGGGGTAGTGTGACATCATTAGATATGCACAGGGTGAAGCTGAGCAGCAGTTAGCAGCTGCAGATAGTAAAGCCCATTGATGTAAAGCCACACCTCTAAAGTCCTTTTCTGTTCATTTGCAAAGGGATAAAAGGAGGATTTTTGCAAGAGTGGAGCAGCTACCTGAATAAGAAATTCATCATTGTAAACTGTGCTAACAGCCCTACAAGGTACTGTGATTATTTTATATCTCAATTTTCTGCTGACAGACTCCCTTTAAGTATCACCCAGATGTTTGTGACATGCATTCCATTGATAGTGCTGTGTAGGGGCCTTTAGTAGGAACAGAAACAAACTTTGGAGGCCAGGGGACTGATAAGGCAATGCAGAGGCAATCGTCTTTTTATAAATATGAAAATTTGCCAGCGACCGGCCAGATTTGCCTATATACAGCTGCAATGCTTTAAACATCATTCAGTCATTCAGTGCGACATCTAAGAACCCAGCAAAATTCAGATTAGCCATCTTCGGGTGGCCTCTACACTGATAACCAAGCACAGTGCTATACATTGTACAGTGGTTCGGCTTGGTCTTGCAGCTTATCCCTATTCACTTGAATGGTACTGAGCTGCAATCAGGTCCATGAGACTGTTTAATGTGACATCACATGGACTGTAAAGCAGAAGCAGGGCTCACCGAGTGCCGCTGTCATTTCAAGCCGCTGATCAGCAGGGAACAGTGGTATTGGATCCTTCCATTTTTTCTCAGCATAGAAAACACCTTTAATTTCATGCCATCGCAGTGAAACATTACTCATGATCTTAATGGAATACACAGACAAATCAGGTTCTACAGAAAAAGAAAGATTACAGGGCACTTGTTTACATAAGAAGATCTAATGTCACTGTAATATATTACAGAATTCCAACATTTTATCTTTTAATTGTCTTAGAGCATCTGTCCAGTGTGTCCGGAAATAATGCATCTACAGCTGGCACAGACACCTGGGATGGGAGTGGTTCTGATGTTGGCATGATGTGCAAGCAAATCAGCAAAGAGTTTGCCAGGAAAATTCAGGTACTGTTGCTTGTTTCCAAGTAAATTGTGAACAACTTTTTACTGTATGGTGAGAAATATAAACCATTCAACCTTAGACCTATCTAAGTATGGTTTCAGGAGAATGGATTCAATCTAAATATATTTTTTCATTTTCTATGTCGCTATCTGTATTTTTATTTTTTTTTTGAAGTACTATATCCTGCATTTGTCACTTTTCCCACTAAGCTTAATAATAGATTGCCACCAATCACCTCATTTACATCACAGACAAGACAGATAACATAACAAGTGTAAAGGAATTGCTAGAGGAGCGATTCCCCAGTAGCTGCTGCAGAACCCTGGGGGGAGGGGCACAACAAGACAGTGAACCCTAAGCTGAACCCCCCCACTGTCCCTGGCTAACTTGCCTGATCTGTCCTAGGCAACAGCCAGCAACTGGTCGATAATCCCTTCTTAATATAAGTGACAACACAGAACGGAGACAGGACAAAACAACAAGAAAGGGAGGTCAGCTAGCCAAGGGGTCGGTAACAGTCGAGCAATGCAGTACAGAATCAAAATCCAAGAGAATTGTCAAAGCCAGAGGTCAGGAATAATAATACAGGTAACAAAACAGCAAGGAGTAATAGTCAGTACGCACGAGGCAATAGCAAGCACCAATGTGAATGTGAGCAAACTATAAATAGGAAGGAAGAACTCGCCCCAGACTTGATAGGATGAAAGGCTGTCAATCACACAGGTTAGGCTAAGATTAACTATTAGTGGAGCAGAGGAAAACCAAGGTGAAGGAGATGGGTGTGGTGGAAAATTAATTAAGGAGGTGAGGGAATAGGACAGTGTTCAGACAATACAAGAAAAACCCAAAAGAAAGAATCAGCCAGACCCGCCTCCTGCGCCGCAGCATGCGGCCGGATGGCGCAGAAGTTCGAACGGGTGTGGATGTAACAAGAAGATTACATCTCTAGAAGCATTGCAATACATGCTCAATTCTCTATAGATAACAGCTCATAAAACCCACTATCGCTTCCACTACTGACAATAGATGTTCCCACAGCTTTCCCTGCACAGAGCATGTATACTAAACTCTCCCATAGACCTCTGTGAGGAAGTATATGTGTGTGTCATACTGTACAAAGAATGTATTTTTATTGTTGGGTTCAATTTCGCTGAGGAGTTTGTTTCAATTGGTTAGCGCAGTCTGTATATTTGGTCTGCGCAATCCAGGAAGCTTAGTGTAATTTGTTCAGTAATTATAATATGCATGCTAAAGAGGAAGAACCAGTCCCAGGTCCTAATTCAATGAGCAAGTCAGGGGTACTGACCAACGCAACGCAGACATTGCAACAGTGGACCTGGCTGATTAAAAAGTCTATATGTGGATGAAAGAAATATTATGACATCTCAGGTGGGACGTTGCATGAAGTAGCTTTGGGGGGGGGTCAGGAATCCATAAAAAGCTGTGTGGCAGAGGACCCTGGGGTCAGATTCCTTGGAGCAAATGTAAACTCTGTCCCAACTTAACCCTTAGGAGACGCAGACATTTTTCATTTTTGTGTTTTCATTTTTTACTCCTTTCATTCCAAATACCATAACTTTCTCATTTTTCTGTTTACATAGTCATATGAGGGCTTGATTTTTGCGTGACAAGTACTTCAAAATTGTACCATTTATTATTCTGTACAATGTACTGGGAAGCGGGAAAAAAAATTCAGAATGAGATGGAATTGAGAAAAAAACGCAGTACCACCATTTTCTTATGTCTTTCTTTTTACGGCTTCCACTCTATGGTAAAAATGCTATGTTAGCTTTATTCTGCAGGTCAGTACGATTGCGGGGATACCAAATTTATAGTTTTCTTCATGTTTTAATAACTTTAAAAAAATTCTAAATTTTGAAGAAAAAAATTTTTTTTGAATTGCCATATTCTGACCCCTGAAACTTTTTTATATTTCAGTGCTCCCGTAAAGTGTCTTTTTTTTTTTTTTTTGTGGGACAATATGTAGTTTTTATTGATACCATGGCGTAACTAGGAATGGCTGGGCCCCAAGGCAAACATTTCACATGGGGGCCCCCCCTGAACCGCCGCCCCCAGCCCCCCCCCCCCCCGCACAAACCGCATTCCTGCGCACACTATTATGCTCCATAGTGGCCCCTGCACACCGTATTATGCCCAATAGTGGCCCCTGCACACAGTATTATGCAGCATAGTGGCCCCTGCACACGGTATTATGCCCCTTAGTGGCCCCTGCACACGGTATTATGCCCCTTAGTGGCCCCTGCACACAGTATTATGCACCATAGTGGCCCCTGTATACAGTATCATCCCTATTGTGGTCCACCCATGAACAATTATTATACTCTGGGGTCTTTTCAGGTCCGAAGCCTGCCGGAGTGTAGGTTAGGTGAGTTAGTGTTTTTTATGTTCCCTCACCTCCCCTGGGTCCCCGATCGTTATACTCCGGGGTATTCAGACCTCGGAGTATAATGATAGCAATGTTCCGGGCCCTGTGGCAGCCGCTACCCCGGTATTTACGCCACTGCATGTTGGGGAATGTATGATGTTTTAATCACTTTTTATTCATTTTTTTAGGGAGGCAATTTGTCGAAAAAATCAGCCATTTTGATTTTTTTTTTCCTGCTACAGCATTTACCGTATGGGACAAATATTTTTATATTTTAATAGTTTGGGCATTTTCGGACTTTGGGATACCTAATGTGTTTATGTTTATTTTTATTTATTTATATTTATATGTGATTTAGATCGCCTAAGGGTTAAACAGGTCTGTATTTTTATTCTCCTTTTACATGGTTTGCATGTATTTGTCTTTGTGTTATTCCATCTTTTTATTTTAAAACACTGTACCTTTTTTATGTATATTAAATTTAATAAGAATGTATTTTGGCTCTAATGTTCCCCCACTTCCGATGAGTGAATATCACTAAGCAGGTTACCTGTTGTGTGCTAGTTGTGCATGGTGTAGACATACGGGTGTCTCGTCATACTGTCAGTGGTGAGTGGTGGCAGCCTTGTGTTAATGCATGACTGTAAAAGGACGCTTCACTCCTGTGTAGTCTCATATGACAGGTGAGCTGGAAGTGGAGTACCCCTTTTTATGATTGCATCTTAGTCAGATGTGTGTGTGTGTCTGGTGAGTAAGGTGAACAGATAGCCCTCAGAATTGGTATACAGTGAGTGGATATATCTGTGTATGACTCCGATCTCTGACAACCTCAGTGAGTCGGCTCCAGAATATTGCTCTTTATGGCCATGGCTATGTTGTAAAGCATAATACTAAATGCTGTTAACAGAACAGAGGAGAAGCTCAGGCAAGATGGCAGTCCACATAATCATTTGCAGAAACAGAATAAACAAAAAATTAGATCCCACTCTTGATTCATCGTGTGGCCACTCCTGTCACTCTCATGTGACCCTCAGGGGGATCAAGAGAGATCTTCATTTCCACCATCTTATTGACTCCTGGCGCCTACTGCACCCGTCGGATCGCGATTACTCCTATTACTCACTGGTCCACAACCTGCACTCCCGCATTGATTATCTCTTCGTCTGTCATCAACATCTCCACTCTTTACTCTCTGCGGGGATAGATAACATTACATTCTTGGTTCACACTTTGGTCACGCTGATGCTCACCCTGTCCCTTTCCAGCGCCAATAGAAGCTTAACACTTCCCTTTTGGGTGAAATGTGGTCCTCGTCCACATAAAACTCGATTATCTGAATATTTCACCAGAGACGACAGCAGGTCTAGAATCTGCTATTATGTAGGAGGAACTCTCCATGGCAATTAAATGTATGGCTATGGTCAAAGCACCTGACCCAGACGGCCTTCCCCTTGCATACTATAAGAAACTTAGCCCTGACCTCAACCCTCATCTCTTACAAATGTTTGTTTTGCCAAGAGGAAAAAGATTCTTTGGATTCCATGTAATAGAATAAAGTTATAGAATAAAACACTTGACTATCAACAATAGCTTAACATTTTATTAAGAAGAGTATAAGAAGATATCAAAAAGGTCTTACAACAAGGAAAAGTATAAAAGATATTAGAATGTAATTAAATCCACACTTTCAACACTTAAAGGTATATCAGAAGGTATATCAAGGTTAATCAACCTGTGATATGATCAAAACCTGCAATAAAGCAAGGTATAGCAAGATAATCAAAGTTAAGCAAACTATGATATAATCAAATCCACACTTAAAAGTATATTGAAAGGTATATTAAATCAACACTTACAACACTGCCAAGCTTCATTGATGAATTCTGATAAAGGTATCTGCAGGAAAATATCACCAAGCCATTGTGACAGGTCTCATCAAGCAGCACCAGGCGTCCCCAATCACTGCTGTGTAGATTGCAACATATGGCTGGGGGATATCATCCGTCTTTATATACCCTTTGTGTGTGTCATAGAATGGGCGGTTACAGAAGTGTATACACCTCTATAAGGCTTTACTCATCTCCAAGCTCACATTCTTGCGAAAGAGGCCAATTTTCACCAGAATATGTCTTCTGACACTTAGCTTCATACAGAGTTAATCTGTAAGCTGGCGTTTAAGTCTATGTAAGCATAAAGTCAAACAGAGTTGAACCTTCGAGCTGATTTTTATGTCTTATGTAGACATTAAGTCAAACAGAGCTGAACCTTCAAGCTGTCCATGTAAACATCACATAGAACAGATTTGAACTCTGATCTTGCTTTCTGTTTAACTAGACACTATCTCATACAGAGTTGAAATTAAGCTTACATGACTTGGCTTCTACTTGTCAGCCATTTTATCAAGGGTAGTCATTTTGGTTTTTAGCATTACAATGTTCAACTCTCTCTCTCACGGGCTCATCACTATGTCACGATTCACTTTGTGCCCACATCACCATACTCTCTAAACTAGGTAAGGACCCCACTCTCTGCCCTTGCTATCATCCAATTTCTCTCCTGAACTTTCACGTATGGGCCTTCCTAGCACGTGACGCGGTTGTAACTGTCAGGGGTTGACTCAACTGCGCTCACTCAATCTTGCACTCACCCTTCACTCAGGCTGCAAATTGAGCATAAGTCGCTCCCCAACACAGTCCACACATCCCAAATAAAGGCCACCGCTACCCCTGCTGCTTCAGGTCCAGCAGAAACCTTGTGCACATATACACTTCAAAAAGATAATGGGTTCATAGAGCTTACACAAAGTAGCCTTAACGTTAAAACTTTAATACCAAGGTGGTTCAGTGCTACATATATAGAGAGATAACAAATGACACACGATACAAACAGTTATAAAAATAAAAATGAATAAAATAGAATAATACTTAAAAGAGTATTTGGTTCTAGGAGCTTGGAGATCTTCTGTAGTGGAAATGGACACATCCATCTCTCTTAGCTGATTCTATAGTGACAAAGAATCTAAGTCTTCATCTCAGTTAAGGCCGGTGTCCAGCCACACCTCCATTCCAGGTAGCCACCTCCTTTTACTCCCCACTGCAGAATCCTGAGAAAGAAGGATGTTTTCCTGGCTGCTGGATAGCTGTGTCTGGGATTAAGCTCAGGGTCATTATCCCTCCCTCCTTTGATATCTGTTTGTCCAGGGGTAATAAAACTGTTTGGCTGGAGCCATAAAGGCCAATATCCCCTTGTATACAAATAAAACCACTGAAGGGAATTGACCAGCAATGTAAACACAACATAGGACTAACAGGATTAGGTAATTTGGATATAAAACACATATCAATGAAAAATACAAAACTGGGGTTCTCTCATCATATGAACGTCGACATTAAAATCCTAGTTAAAACACTTGTCTCCCGACTGACATCCCTGCTGGGTGATCTTATACACTTGGATCAAGCTGGCTTTATGCCCGGACAGGAGGCTTGAGACAACACCACCAAAGCTATTAATCTTATTTATGGTGCCAAAGTGTCTGGCAGACCTCTCATGCTCCTCTCCACTGACGGCTTTCGACAGGGTCAGTTGGCAGTTCATGCAGGAGACTCTGTTACATGTGAGCTTTCGCAAGAACATAATGAGGTGGATCCTTTCCCTTTACTCCCATCCTTCGGCCCAAGTTCAGGTCAATGGCCTGCTCTCCCAACCTTTCCCCATCGGTAATGGTACCAGGCAGGGTTGCCAACTGTCTCCCATTATTTTTATCCTGACTCTAGAGCCCTTCCTCCGACATGTTCGTGGACACCCCGATGACTCTGGTGTGGCTCATGCTTCTCGCTTTTCCAAGGTGGCAATGTTATGATCCTGGGATCACTGGCCAGAAAACTGGCACCTTACTGATAAATTCTCAGTCAGATAAAGAGAAAACCACCAAAAAAGAACTGAGAAAAGCAAAAGTAACAAAGCACTAACAGTATCATGAGCAGTTTGGAATAACTCATGAGTGATACTCCTAATTCCTGCTTTGCAGACTAGAAGTAGCCATGGGCACGGCTAACTATCTTGAGAGGGCACAGCTAGAGAAATAACTCGCCTACTAGAGAAACAGAAAACCTGACTTGTTTCACATTTGAATGGAGATGTTAGATATAGAGCAAGCCCCCCACAGGTGCCCAACTGGACTAACAGTGAATATGAGGAAACGCAAACTATAGAGTAGAGAATAAATGTGAAATATAGTAATACTGACACTTTGCAAAGCATAGAGTAAACAGATCTGAGCATCACACAAAAAAAACCCTACAAAAAATCCAAACTTTCAAGCAGTAAAAGACTAGGGCTCACTACGCCCGGAATAATCTATGCTTGGAAACAAAAGTGCTCAGATACTTATCAAATCTCCAACTGAGGTATCTTGTGGTGGAGAGGAGGTATAGGCAGCAAGATATTACTGAATGGCAAGGAACTCAGACTCAGGTGATAGCAGTAAATTCAAGCAGACAGATCACTTCTGGACAACACACGAAGCTAAAGTTTAAGACCAGCAACTGACAACATGCAAAGCGGAGTTATATAGCCAGGAGCAGGAAAACTCAGAAAGGTAATTGGACAGCAGCACTCTGAACTCTCCGCCCACAGCCTGTAATAAGTCCTCAGCACTGCAGAAAGACTTAACCCCTTCAGAGGGAAAGCAGACACACTAGAGCACTGACCAGCGACGCAACTTATCACGCGATCGCATGAGTGCAACCGCAGGAACCGCATGCTCAGTGTGAACACTCTCCTGCTGTGCATTAGACAATTCATGCGCCGAATGTCGTCCAGACACTCCGCGCATGAACCTAACAGTCTGAGACAGTAAAGACAGGCAACCTGTGCCGATGACTTACTGTTCCTCCTTTCCTCTCCCCATGTCTCTTTCCCCTGTCTAATGTCTTCAACAACTACTCCAACCTTTCCAATTTTAGGATTAATTTTTCCAAATCCGAGGCACTTAACGTGACTCTGGCAGACCATCACATATCTTCCCTGAGTCGGTCCTTCCCCTTCCATTGGTCATCCCAGGCCGTAAAGTACCTGGGTGTTCTCCTCACTCCTGACCCACGTGATCTCTTCCAGTTCAATTTCCACTCTATGTTAGCCTCGATCCTTGCAGACTGTACGAGTTGGACGAATCAGATGGTTAGGTAGATGCACTATCTTTAAAATGAATATTCTACTGTGTCTTGTTTATCTCATGCAGGCTCTACCCATCCATCTCCCGCCCTCTTTCTTCAGGACCCACTCATCCATTCAGACATCATTTATCTGGTCAGGTAACTCGGCGAGAGTCAGTAGATCCCTTCTCTACCGTCTGAAATGTAGTGGTGGACTATCCCTCCCTGACCTGAAATCGTACTATTTTGCTACTCATCTTGTCCATGTAATAGATTGGTGCAGACATAGCTCTTCCAAACGCTGGGTATACATTGTACAAGCGTTCTCTTCAGTTCCACTGCAGTCTGCCCCTTGGCTCGAACCACCCTTGCTGTCGTCTCTGCTCTCATCCTACCATCGGCCCCACGCTTCGAATATGCTCCCAACGCCCGATCCGCGAACATCTACTCCTACTGGATTCTTTACCCAGTTTTGGATAAACCTAGGTTCCCCTGGGATCTCGGACACAGTGTTTTGCAACTGGCGACGTCATGGCTTCTATCGTGTCTGCCACCTACGGGGTGTCTCAGGTTGGCGGTTGTCCCCAGAAGTATCCCAGTCGATTGCTCTTTCCCCTCTGGATGCTTGGCGAGAGATGCAGCTTTGCCATTTTGTCAATTCTCTTCCGGCCCCACAGACTTTAGGACTGCATACACACCCTTAGAACATCTCTGCACAGACGACAGTCTCCTGCGCCACTCCCTCTCTGCCATTTACAAGCTCTTGATTGAGCCTCCACCTGAGGCTTCCCCCCCGCTTCATGCTGAGATGGGAGTCGAACCTGGAGCTTTCTCTCCCAGTTACAAAGAGAGTGTATTTTCCGCCTCGCTCATGAGACTTCAATCAGCTCCCACTACCAGGAAGTCAGTTTTAAGATCCTATGTAGGTGGTACCAGGTCCCCACAAAACTGCATGTACACTTTTTTCAGGTCGCGTTCACGTGCTGGAGATGTGGGTCGGAGGAGGGCACCATGCTCCATATCTTTTGGTCTTGTGATGTCCTTTCCCCGTTCTGGGAGGGAGTTAAGAGGATTATGTTACAGATCACTGAGACGTCCCACTGTGTGGGCCCTGCTCTGTTCCTTCTCCACCATTGCGAGTCTACGGTGCGAATTTACAAGCTTTCCCTACTCTGCTTCCTGGTCTTAGCGGTTCTGCATCCCACAGTTCTGGAAGCGTATGGAACCTCCTCCTGTCTCCCTCTGGATTCTGAAGGTAAATTAAATTATGCATATGGAGAACCTTACCTCTTTCCTGCATGACATGGTTTAGGTCTTTAACAAAACTTGGTTCTACTGGTTGGAATTCCAACATTCTGGAGAGTACCTGTCGCTTCTTGGATCTGCGGCTCCTACATAAGCTTAATGCCGTGGCTTGTCGCCTCCTGTCTACCACAGTTTGAGTTCCTGTTTCCTCCTGACATATATTCATCTGACTGCTCTTTGGGTTCTAGCACCCTTGATGTTGCTGGAGGGTCTGTTCCCAGACCCCCCACTTGAATTCCTCCTATTCTATGACCCTCCTCCCCCCTCTTTTTTTTTTCTTTCTCTCTCCTTTCTTTATCTTCCTCCCTTCTTCACTTCCCTTCTCTTTCCCCCATCTGTTTGCCACTCTTCTCTGTGTTTATCCTCTCCCCCCTTCCTCTCACTCCTCAATCCCCTTCTTCTGCCCTCCTTCCCTCTCACTCTGCCCTAGTTGGCTGTTGCAACCGCTTTGGGTTTTCTCCTCAAGCGGCTGCTAGATTAATTAGTTTGTTTCAACCGCTTTAGTTTCGTGTTTGTACTTTTTAGATTTTTGTATTACTGAAAATCAATAAAACCTTCTGAATTGAAAAAAAAGTACAAAATTGGCTACAGATTTCTTTTAAGGGCAGTTTCACATAGTATGTGGTTAGTATTTGGAAGCTATAATCCAACAAATCCTTCCATTTTACATTTTCACTTCTGGCTTTGGTTTACAAATACTGATGCACAGTACTGACCATGTGAAAATGGATCTGAAAAGTTTTCTATGATGCTGTGAGGGTGATAAAGATCTGAAAGTTAAGGCTTAGTATCTGAGTACCAGGTTCCACCACCAGGACCTGGTAAATGCAGTTTTTACTGCGAGGCATTTGATTTATCTGTAGTGGGGCATTTTTTATTTTTCATGTGGTTCTCCTGATGAACCCTGGGACCAATATCCTAGGGGGAAACGCATTGAGACTTGGCAATACGCCGGTCAATCTTGTATAGACCTGAGACCTGGCAATATGCCGGTCTATCTTGTTATATAGACCTGCACTGAGACGTGGATCTATTAAAGGGGTTTTCCGGGCAAATATCCTTCTTTTAAAAAAAAAAAGATATTTTAGCTATTAATGGGTTAATAATTGCACCAAAATACCTTTAGCAGTGTTTTGAGTGATTTCTGGTTTCTCTGGGAGCTCCTGTCATCCTCTGCATTTGTTTACATGCTTCCCTAGTTTCCTGCTGTCTTAGCATACAACTCCCACGATTACCCTCTCACTCCCTCTCTTACACCCCCTCCCTGTTTCCCTAGCTAGCCCACGGACTACTAGCCCTATCTACCTACCTAACTAACTAACTCAGCAACTTCCCCCCCCCCATCATACTTACCTGTGGTATGCGCTCTTTACTTCTGAGGAAGTGACGTTTCTTGCCAGATGACTGAAGACTTTTAAGTATGATGGGGACGGGACGGGGGGGGGGGGGTTAGGAGTATTGGTGACTCTTCATTTGTGGAAACGGAACATCACCAGATCTTCAGAAAATGTGCACTGCCCTAGGTATATAGGTAAATATTGATTTTTTTTTTTTATTGTTTTTTTTTTTTTTAAGTCAATTAGACGTTAGGAAGGGGGAGGGGGTTTAGTTTTGGGAATAATTTTCAATTTATCCCGGACAACCCCTTTAAGTCTTAGCTGTTTGTTAAGCTTGTTATTTACCAGTCTGACTCCTGTGTGCATAATACAGGGCTCTGTTTGCTAAATATTCCCATGTATTCTACATGTATTGAAGGAGGTGGGGGGGGGGGGTTCAAACACATATTGTATCGGGGACAGAATATTGATGTCCTATGTCAGATTTGCCTCTGTGTATATCCAACTTTCTAACTGTGTTGGATATTTATTATGAAGTTGTTTTTAACGCTTTAATGTTTGGGATCATGTATTGCACATACTAAATACTGGACTTGCGCTTTCTCTGGATCTTAGAGGTCACATGTAGACACTACTTCGTGTCACTAATAGTGTTCGTTTCACCCCATGTATAGAGTGTGTATTTATCTTATATCACACATACTATATATTACTGTTTGAAGGTGTGATTCATAACAGCACTATAATATACAGTGCTGGCCAAAAGTATTGGCACCCAAGCAATTCTGTCAGATAATACTCAATTTCTTCCAGAAAATGATTGCAATCACAAATGCTTTGGTAATAATATCTTCATTTAATTTGTCTTCAATGGAAAACCACAAAAAGAATTGTCAAAAAGCCAAATTGGATATAATTCCACACCAAACACAAAAAAGTGGGTAGACAAAAGTATTGGCACCCTTTGAAAAATCATGGGATGCTTCTCTAATTTGTGTAATTAACAGCACCTGTTACTTACCTGTGGCACATAACAGGTGGTGGCAATAATTAAATCACACTTGCAGCCAGTTGAAATGGATTAAAGTTGACTCAACCTCTGTCCTGTGTCCTTGTGTGTACCACATTGAGCATGGAGAAAAGAAAGAAAACCAAAGAACTGTCTGAGGACTTGAGAAGCAAAATTGTGAGGAAGCATGAGCAATCTCAAGGCTACAAGTCCATCTCCAAAGACCTGAATGTTCCTGTGTCTACCGTGCACAGTGTCATCAAGAAGTTTAAAGCCCATTGCACTGTGGCTAACCTCCCTAGATGTGGACGGAAAAGAAAAATTGACGAGAGATTTCAACGAAAGATTGTGCGGATGGTGGCTAAATAACCTCGACTAATATCCAAACAAGTTCTAGCTGCCCTGCAGTCCGAGGGTACAACAGTGTCAACCCGTACTATCCTTCGGCGTCTGAATGAAAAGGGACTCTATGGTAGGATACCCAGGAAGACCCCACTTCTGACCCAGAGACATAAAAAAAGCCAGGCTGGAGTTTGCCAAAACTTACCTGAGAAAGCCAAAAACTTTTTGGAAGAATGTTCTCTGGTCAGATGAGACAAAAGTAGAGCTTTTTGGGAAAAGGCATCAACATAGAGTTTACAGGAAAAAAAAAAGAGGCCTTCAAAGAAAAGAACACGGTCCCTACAGTCAAACATGGCGGAGGTTCCCTGATGTTTTGGGGTTGCTTTGCTGCCTCTGGCACTGGACTGCTTGACCGTGTGCATGGCATTATGAAGTCTGAAGACTACCAACAAATTTTGCAGCATAATGTAGGGCCCAGTGTGAGAAAGTTGGGTCTCCCTCAGAGGTCATGGGTCTTCCAGCAGGACAATGACCCAAAACACACTTCAAAAAGCACTAGAAAACGGTTTGAGAGAAAGCACTGGAGAATTCTAAAGTGGCCAGCAATGAGTCCAGACCTGAATCCCATAGAACACCTGTGGAGAGATCTCAAAATGGCAGTTTGGAGAAGGCACCCTTCAAATCTCAGAGACCTGGAGAAATTTGCCAAAGAAGAATGGTCTAAAATTCCAGCAGAGCATTGTAAGAAACTCATTGATGGTTACCGGAAGCGGTTGTTCGCAGTTATTTTGTCTAATGGTTGTGCTACCAAGTATTAGGCTGAGGGTGCCAATACTTTTGTCCGGCCCATTTTTGGAGTTTTGTGTAAAATGATCAATGATTTGACTTTTTTTTTCATTCTCTTTTGTGTTTTTTCATTGCAAGCAAAATAAATGAAGATATTATTACCAAAGCATTTGTGATTGCAATCATTTTCTGGAAGAAATTCAGTATTATCTGACAGAATTGCAGGGGTGCCAATACTTTTGGCCAGCACTGTATATATATATATATACTGTATACACAGTGGGGGAAAAAAAGCATTTAGTCAGCCACCAATTGTGCAAGTTCTGCCACTTAAAAAGATGAGGCCGGCCTGTAATTGTCATCATAGGTAGACCTCAACTATGAGAGACAAAATGAGAAAACAAATCCAGAAAATCACATTGTCTGATTTTTTTAAAGAATTTATTTGCAAATTATGGTGGAAAATAAGTATTTGGTCACCTACAAACAAGCAAGATTTCTGGCTCTCACAGACCTGTAACTTCTTCTTTAAGAGGCTCCTCTGTCCTCCACTCATTCGTGTAGTAATGGCACCTGTTTGAAATTGTTATCAGTATAAAAGACACCTGTCCACAACCTCAAACAGTCACACTCCAAACTCCACTATGGTGAAGACCAAAGAGCTGTGGAAGGACACCAGAAACAAAATTGTAGACCTGCATCAGGTTGGGAAGACTGAATCTGCAAAAGGCAAGCAGCTTGGTGTGAAGAAATCAACTGTGGGAGCAATAATTAGAAAATGGAAGACATACAAGACCACTGATAATCTCCCTCGATCAGGGGCTCCACTCAAGATCTCACCCCATGGGGTCAAAATGATCACAAGAACGGTGAGCAAAAATCCCAGAACTACACGGGGTGACCTAGTGAATGACCTGCAGAAAGCTGGGACTAACGTAACAAAAGCTACCGTCAGGAACACACTACGCCGCCAGGGACTCAGATCCTGCAGTGCCAGACGTGTCGCCCTGCTAAAGCCAGTACATTTCCAGGCCCGTCTGGAGTTTGCTAGAGATCATTTGGATGTTCCAGAAGAGTATTGGGAGAATGTCATAAGGTCAGATGAAACCAAAGTAGTACTGTTTGGTAGAAACACAACTCATCGTGTTTGGAGGAGAGTGAATGCTGAGTTGCATCCAAAGAACACCATACCTGGGTGGCAACATCATGCTTTGGGGCTGTTTCTCTGCAAAGGGACCAGGACGACTGATCCGTGTACATAAAAGAATGAATGGGGCCATGTATCGTGAGATTTTGAGTGCAAACCTCCTTCCATCAGTAAGGACATTGAAGATGAAACGTGGCTGGGTCTTTCACCATGACAAATAACCCAAGCACACCGCCAGGGCAACGAAGGAGTGGCTTCGTAAGAAGCATTTCAAGGTCCTGGAGTGGCCTAGCCAGTCTCCAGATCTCAACCCCATAGAAAACCTTTGGAGGGAGTTGAAAGTCCATGTTGCTCAGTGGCAGCCCCAAAACATCACTGCTCTAGAGGAGATCTGCATGGAGGAATGGGCCAACATACCAGCAACAGTGTGTGCCAACCTTGTGAAGACTTACAGAAAACGTTTGACCTATGTCATTGCCAACAAAGGATATATAACAAAGTATTGAGATGAACTTTTGTTATTGACCAAATACTTATTTTCCACCATAATTTGCAAATAAATTCTTTAAGAATCAGACAATGTGATTTTCTAGATATGTTTTCTCATTTTGTCTCTCATAGTTAAGGTCTACCTATGATGTCAATTACAGGCCTCTCTCATCTTTTTAAGTGGGAGAACTTGCACAATTGGTGGCTGACTAAATACCTTTTTTTCCCCACTGTATCTCTGAGTGGTTAATCGACCAAGGCAGTCTTGTATAGTGCTTTTCCATTATATTTTTGATACTGATCGTTCTATTTATTTTTATTATTTATATACCTATAAGGGTTTGGGATTATCTGGTCTTTTTATTCTACCAATATTAAAAGTTATGTTTTATCCTGATTTAGGACTCTAGTTCTTTTTTATGACTACATCTGAAAGTTATCACACTTAGGGTATGCTCACACGGAATAATTTGGAGCTGATTTTGAGGTGGATAGCACCAAAAAGAGAAGCATCCTGCTTGATATTGCCGTGGATTCCGCGGTTGCTTTGGCTGCAGAACCCATAGTGACTACCTCTGGTTGTCGCCATTGTGTCTGGAGGTAATCTGCAAGGAAACCTGCGTTGAAACAGGATAGGCCATAATTTCCAGATTGTTGGGGGTCTGGCTACTCAGGCCCTCACTGATCACAAGAATTTGGCAGAATTGTCCTGCCGTGGTCGGGCAGCGCGTGTATCAATCAAGGGGTGCAAGACAGCCGAACTACAGCATTCTAACCAATCTGCAAGTTATGCCCTATCTTGTGGATTGGACATAATTTGCCTAGATGGGGAAACCCATTTACAAATTTTCCAACATCATAATGGTATGGCAGATGCCGGTTCTTTTTATACGGTGGCCGCTCTGAAGCTCCTTGTATTATACAGCAGAGACTTGAAGCTAATGCCTGTGGTCAGAGTTCACTCTGCTCGCAGGCATAGTTTTATTTTATGTACTTGTAAGCATCGAAAAAACAGAAAAATAAAATGATAAATGACAAGTTATACTGAATGTTTTCTCATAGAACCATATATCAATGTGCTCAGCTCCTCCTGCTCTATAACATGCTACCTGCAGATTTTCATGTTGACAGGTTCCCTTTAATATTTAACCCCTTAACGCATTTTCATGTACGTGAGTGAATGTGGTTAGTTAACCATGTGATCACCACTGAAGCCCAGCTGTATCTGACAGCCAGGCTCCCGCTGCAACAGCGGGGACGGTGATAACACCAATCCCGGCGTTTAACCCTTAAGATGCCACGGTCAATAGTGACCAAGGCATCTTAGGTGTTTCTAAGCGAAAGTGAAAGCTGCTGGCGGCATCGGGAGTGGGTGTTAGCTGTAACTGACAGCTAACACCCTGCTCCTTAACCCCCGAACGAAACTGATGGGTGTTTTAACCCCTTGGTTGCCTCGGTCAAACATAACGGCGGCATCAAAGAGGTTCCGCCATGTTGCCGCCCCTTCCCTCCCCACGTGGCGAGATCGGGGGGGGTGTCGATATCTATTTTCTGCAGCCCGGGGTCTGGCCAGTGACCCCAGGCTGCCTGGAGCCCCGAGTACCTGGTTGATCCTGCCGACACCTCTGGAAGTCAACCTATGCGTCTGCATAGGCTGATTTCCTCTATAGACTGCAATACACGTGTATTGCAGTCTATAGTGCTGAACCAGTGATCAGAGCATCGCTGGTTTAGGTCTCCTAGTGGGACATCACTAAAAAGTAAAAAAAAAAAGTTGAAAAAAATAGTGTACTGTGTGAAAAAAAATTCATCAAGCAAAGAAATAATGATTTTTCGCCATCTCGCCTTAAAAAAAAAATGCTATAAAAAGTCATCAAAAAGCCATATGCACCCCAAAACAGGACCAATAAAAAGCACAGATCGTCCCGCAAAAAATAAGCCCTCAACCAACTCTGTCAATCGAAAAAAAACATTGCTAGACATCTCAGAAGATGGCGATGCAAAAATAATTGATTTCTTTCCCCAAATGGTTTTTTGTTCTGCAAAACTAGCAACGCATAAAAAACAATATAAATGAGAAAGCGTTAATAACATTTATTCTATAAGTTATAGGCACCCAAAAATTATATTACAAAATACATCTCATACCGCAAACAACAAGTCCTTATATGGCTACATCACCAGAAAAATAAAGAAAATATATAGCTTGTACAATGTGAAGACAAAACCCCCCAAAATCGCCAAATCATTAGAACACAACTGGCTACAGCAGGAAGGGAATGATTAAGCTGCGCGAGCCTATATTAGGGTACACCCCAAATTTAGAGCTTACGAGGGAAAAGACACCAGAAGTGACCCCCCAATCATAGGAGCTCCTGGGGATATAGTAGGGAATTTGGTGTTCCCAATGCGCTTCGCATAGCTTACTTATTCACTCTTCACTATCCGCTGTGTATTCACATCTGGGATACTAATGCTTATTACTCTCCCTGATAAATTCTTGGAGGGGTGCAGTTTTCAAAATGGGATCACTCCTTTGGGGATTCCACTTTACTGGTACTTTATAGGCTCTGCAAACATGACATGGCGTCCAGATACCAAACATCTAAATATACACTTCAAAAGCCACATTGCACTCCATCTCTTCTGCGCCCTGCTGTGTGCCCAAACTGCAGTTTATGCCAACATGTATGACACTGGTGTACCCAGGATAACGTACTTAATGTCATATAGGGTATAAACTGATGTTTGGGCACAGAAGGAGAGCGCTATTTTGTTTTTTAGAGCACAGATTTAGACGGTTTGGTTTTTGGACACCATTACACTTTTGCAGAGCTGAAAAGCCAGTAAAGTGGAATCCCCTGACATGTGACCCCATTTTGGAAACTACACCCCTAAAGGAAATTATCCAGGGTACAGTGAGCATGTTTAACCCCCAAGTGTTGCATTAATTAATTTTCCTGAAATGAATACGCAGCTGATGGTGAAAGGTGAAAATGACAATTTTTCCAGGAATATGTCAGTGCATAATATGTTGTGCCTGGCTTGCTTGTATCAGAGACGAATGCTCCAAATGCTGTTGTTCCCGGGATACCTGCTTAACAGTTTTTGGAGTGTGTGTCTCTGCTGGCACAAGCTGGGCACAACATATCGGCACTGAAGTGGTGTATCTATGAAAAAATTGCAATTTTCACTTTTTATTATCAGCTGCGCATTCCTTTCTGGAAATTAACCCTGCTGTTCTGCTCGGGTCTATATGACCCGAAATGAAATTTGAAACCCTGTAGATTATTTTTCATGCGGATCTGAAACTTGTGATTAATTGACTTTTCCTCATTTGAGGGGTTCTTAATATGAGTGTTTTTTGTTTTTTTTGTTTACTTTTTTCTACACGCTGATTGTTACACTTGTACTGTTCGGTTCAATATGACCTGAACAGTTTTACAGGTCACTAATTATTTCTGCCTGCAAAATTTCAGGGTATGCGAGTTATCCTTGATTTGACTCATGGACTAAAAGGACAAAATGTCACATGTGACAACTTTTTCACATCCTACCAACTGGGCCAGATGTTGCAAAAAAGGCAACTTACCATGCTGGGTACTATAAGGAAAAACAAGCCTGAACTGCCGCAAGATATCCTTAGTAAAAGAGAAGTGTATAGTTCTACTTTTTACTTTACTGGAGATACAACAGTTGTGTCTTATGTTCCCAAAAAAATTCTAATGAGCACAATGCACCATGACCATACCTCCCAACTGTCAAAGGACAGAAAGTGGGACGAAATATGTGGCGCGCTATGCGCACAGCTGCAAATTTAGCTCCACCCACTTCTATGTTGACTCCGCCCATTCACATCTATTTTTCCATGTGCCCCCACACAGTATAATGCTCCTACAGTCACCCTAACATTATATGCCCCCATATTATAATGGTCCCCTCCAATTTCCCCACATTACTAAGTCCCTCTCCTCGTGCCCCAGTATAAACTTGCGGAAACTAGAGGGGGGCATTAAACTAGGGCAGCTGGAGGGGGACATTAAACTATGGGGCAGCTGGAGGGTGAAATTAAACAGTGGGGGTAGTTGAAGGGGGACATTAAACTGGGGGCAAGTAGAGGCAGACATGTCCCCCTCCAGCTACCCCCCACAGTTTAATGTCCTCCTCCAGTTGCCCCCAGTTTTATGTCAACCTCCATCTGCCCCCTCAGTTTAATGTTCCCCTCCATCTGCCACTAGCTTCACGTCCCCCTTTATCTGCCACCAATTTAATGTTCCCCTTCATCTGCCCTCAGTTTAATGTCTCCCTTTATTTGCCACCACCTTAATGTCCCTGTTTATCTGCCACCAATTTAATGTTCCCCCTTCATGTCACCAGCTTAATGTCCCCCTCCATCTACCACCAATTTAATGTCCCCCTTTATCTGCTACCAGCTTAATGTCCCCTTTATTTGCCACCAGTTTAATTGCCCCCTTAATCTGCCTTCAGTTTAATTGCCCATTCATCTGCTCCCAGTTTAACTGCTCCCTTCATCTGCCTTCAGTTTAACTGCCCCCTACATCTGCCCCCTGTCCCCCCCCCTCTTGCTCACACATGCTCTCTTCTCTCCTACTTATCTTCAATCACTCTGTTCCCAGCTTTCTGTGTAACATCACAGTTTGTCCCGCAGTATCCAGAATAGCTCCGCCCACACAAGAGTCTGATCACATGTTCATGACGTCATGAAAGGTCCTTTAGCCATTACGATTTAGCATTTACCATTTAGCCTTTACCCTACCCTAATAAAGTTTTTTAACAGCAAAACACTTCAGGGGTGTGATGATTCCACTTAAATATGGCTATAACTCAAAGCTGTATTTTGATCTCTGGGTAGCGTACCTCTCTCTTTTTTCTCTTTACTCATAATGTGCACAGCCTACTCATAGGTATATTGCCAATAGTGGCCGGACTGGAACAATAGGGCTTTGTATCCATCCCAGCAGGGCTCCATTGAATTCATACACAGCCCTGAGTGATCAAAGAAATATGCATTGATCAGTCTGCACTGGTAGATCAGACATGGTTGATAACATTGCATCATTTCACTTGGTCTCAGCTCTTTACAAAGAATCTGGACTTGAGTGCATTAATCCATCAGACTTGCTGTTGTTGATGACCTCATTCTGGGTGGTGTCATCAAGGGTATAAAAGATGAGGTAAGAGGCCAGTGGGGGAGTTATTACAGACCATCACAGACTATAGGAGATTACAGACAGACCACTGTGAAGAGCATGCAGGCTGGATTGTTGTATTTATGCGACATGCTAAGAAGCCTCCACTAGTTATTCACACATGACAGAGCATGTGTGAGTGTTGGATTATAGAGCCACATCAAGGAGATGCGTGGTAAAGTAATTATTTCACTTTTATGCCCTTTTATTTTATTGCACTGTATCTTGTAACTAGTAACTGTTAATGCTTGCATATATCTGCATATCTGTTGTGAACTGCATGTGTTAGATGTTAATACCGACCCATTTAGGGGTTAATAAATATATAAAATTTAGAAAGCTTGTCTTGTATTTATCTTGTGGACCCAACACTCACTGGAGGTGAGTGTGGTTTTATATGAAAGAAGACTCAGGTGTGGGTCAAAGCGGTGTTGGCGCACTGAGGATCTTTCACATTGGTGGCAGCGTGGTGGGATCTTAGGATAAACAGCGTGTGTTGGTGACCTTTATCCCTCACATGCTGGGGATTGTGGTAATCCTATGAGACAAGCTCGGTATTAAAGCAAGCATTAAGATACAGTGAAAGTTTGATACAGTGCTGTTCCCCTCCCTTACTCTTTGTATTCTATCCTATCTTTTATTTGGCAAATACCAGTGGATAGCTAGTGGGCTCAGAAGCAGAGCTCCAGAATTGCTGAACCAGGCTTTTGGAGATCCTGAGCGTATGGCTGAAATGGAGGCAGCCACAGCCATGCAGAGAATCGAGCAGAGTCCTGATTTTGGGGCTCTGCCAGGGAAGTGCGGCAAGCAGCCCGGTCCCAAGGATTACTTCACCAGGAGGGTCCAGTAGCCCCATCCTTGTGGGGGGAATGGCTTCATACTGGCAAATGGTCCTGCAGCAAGTAGGCACCAGTGACCCTAACACATACCTGCAGGTGTTGTGCCGTTTTCTGGAAGCTGTAGAACAGGAATGGCAGGCCGCAGAACGGCAGGCTGATCGTGAGGCTGCTGAGCGACAGGCAGAGAGAGAGAGGAAGGCAGCAGAACGGCAGGCTGATCGTGAGGCAGCAGAACGAGAGCGGCAGTATCAGCTTGAGCTCAAAAGGATGGAGCTCTCCCAGCGGGCACAAACCGCCCCTGCGCAAACTCCAACAACCCTGCAGAGACCCTCAAGTTGGAAGGAGAAGCCAGGCCGGAGTTCACCACAGCCGTCTGTCGTCAGGTCGGGTGAGACAAACTATGCCCCGGGTGGTCCCTCCCCTGTCCCAAGAACTCTGGGCGCCCGGGTGACCTTTCCCAAACCCCAAGGGGAGGTGCGGCAGGGCCATGCCTGTAACCAGACAGGACATTTCAAGGAGGAGTGCCCCAACCGCCCTGAGAACTTCCCTACTTCCCAAGCCACAGCAGGTGGCCCATCTGTGTATCTGGACTGAGGTGCAGGAAAAGGAATGCGGACTGTGGGACTATTGACTGATTTGCCTGCTAATGTACTGTTGGGAAGTGATTTAGGACCTATGATGTCCCAATATGGGGTGGGGAGCACCCCAATTTACTGTGATAAACTGTCTATGATTAATGCTGATAATGTGTCTGTCATATCTGCAGAGAGGGCCCGTAACCCCCCCCCTGAGATACTTCCCATGGCAGTAAGTGTACATGCTAATGAGTTGCCTTCAGCTGAGAGCAGGGAAGATGCAAACGAGCTTCCTGCCACCCAGCTCAGCAAAAATGTTATTGATGCTTTGTTCACCCCCGTGCTAGGAGCCAATGAGACCTTGTCTGTAGACACACCCACATCTGCGGGGGCGTCTCCCTCCCAGCTTGTTAATCTGTCTACCACAAATCTCATTGAGGCCCGGTGTGAATTAACAATTGCTAATGAAGGTACTGTCAATGTAATTGCCAATGCTTGTTGTGAAAGTGTACAGGGTAACTCTTCTGAGTCACTGGAAGCGACTTCTACTATTTCGCCCAGTGCATCCGATAAGCACCCAACTGCTGACCATGTGCCAGGTAGTCAGGTAGGCTATGTGGATCTCATGGCCGATCCAGGTGAGGGACGGACTGCTGGTAGTGCGGTGTTAGCCCGCAGCCAGAGTGCTACAGGGGTGGAGGGCGTTCCGACCCTTGAACCGTTGCCTATACCACCTGGAATCGGTGTTGAGACCGCCATGACTAGCCTCACTTCCTTGAAGCCGGAGGAGTCCGGCCGGTATGAGACATACACGTCTCTTCTGTCCAGTTCTATTCCAGGAGTGCTCATGGCCCAAGTGCAGATGGCATGGGGTACTGGAGGTGTGATCCAAGAAGAGGGTATGTCCAAGGTATTACCTGTCAATGTATTGTGGGGGGATGGTTTAGGGAAGCATGATCTCAGTCATTTGCCCAAAGTATCACCATCACCCACCCAAGTACAGGAGGAACAGGATGTAGGTTTGGAAGCACAGGGGGAGGTGCAGAACCCCCTAGAACTCTCCCAACTAGCGGCTAGTGTGGGGAAGACCCTGAGTGAGCAGGCCAAGGTTAGCCAGGAAAGCAGAGATTGCCGGGATGGGATCTCTGGAATAGTATCCCAAGGGCCTGAGGTCATGAGTGTAAAGCTACGGGATGCCCGCACTCAGAAAGCGGACCCAGAACAGGCGGGAGGTAGCCAAGTGTACGTGGCTCAGGGCCTGAGCCTTAGAAGTGTCCCTAGTCAGACTAGAGAGCCAGAAGGGTCCAGCAGCTATGTAACATGCACCTCTCTTTTGTCTCACTCCAGCCAAGAGTTCAGAGAGGCTGTCCAAGCTGACCCTAGTCTGGACATATTGAAGGCGCGTGCCGCCCAACCACTCTCGGAGTCTGATAAGGCCCGAGTCTGCTGGGACCCCGGGGGGGAAGTTGTGAAACCTTGGGGCCAGAGCCTGAGGAGCTGAAGCGGCAGAGGTGCTAACTAGTAACTGTTAATGCTTGCATATATCTGCATATCTGTTCTGAACTGCATGTGTTAGATGTTAATACCGACCCATTTAGGGGTTAATAAATATATAAAATTTAGAAAGCTTGTCTTGTATTTATCTTGTGGACCCAACACTCACTGGAGGTGAGTGTGGTTTTATATGAAAGAAGACTCAGGTGTGGTCAAAGTGGTGTTGGCACACTGAGGATCTTTCACAAGGGGAATAGCGGGACAAACTGTAAGCTATGCAGGACCGCGGGACAGCAGTGTAAAATCGGGACTGTCCCGCCAGATGCGTGACGGTTGGGAGCTATGACCATGACAATGCAATAAGTAATCGAGAAGACAAAAAGCCGGACATGATATTAGATTATAATGCCACAAAAGGGGCAGTTGATACACTAGATCAAGCAATATCAACATACACATGCAAACGCAAAACTAATCGCTGGCCAATGATAATATTTTACAACATTCTGGATGTTTCAGCATGCAACGCATTTGTTTTATGGAGAGAAATCGACCTCAATTGGAACAGAAATAAGCTGCATAAAAGAAGAATGTTTATTGAAGAATTAGGAAAATCCCTAGTTAGGCCGTATATAGAAACCAGAAAAGTAAACCCCAGAAGTGAAGGAGCAGCCGCCATTGTGAAGAGTGGCCAGCAGCATGCTCAAGAAAGAGACTCCACGGCCTCCACCAGCACAGCTACCAGCCAAAAAAGGAAGAGATGTAGCTTCTGTCCATCTTCTTGTGACAATAAAACAAATCTGACATGTGCTGGGTGTGCAAAATATCTTTGTAAAGGACATGTGTTTTATTATTGTGCTCAATGTAAAAATGAATGAACCTGTTCAAACTTTTTATAGATAAAAAAGAAAAACTGACGTTTTCGTTATTTTTCATTTGTTGTTTTATAAAATATGTTAAGACAAAGTTATATTTAGTTAGATTTAAAGTTATAGTAAATTAAAATTAGCATGTTTATTATTTGTGTGCAGAATGCTATAAAGTGAACATAATTGCAAACAGCTTTAATAACAGTTTAATAATGAAATAGGTATTCAAAAAAAAACATTAACAGTAGCTAAAATCAACGTTTTAATAGGTCGGGTCATATTGATCTGAAACAGTTCAAGTGTATAGTAAATGCGAACAGTACAGCAGGGTTAAATGAATGCAATGCTCAAGGATTAAAAATGCTCGCTACCCCACTTGATGAATCCCTTTAGGGGTGTACTTTCCAAAGTGGGGTTATGTGTCTGCGGGTTCTACTTTACTGCCAAATCTGGGGCTCTGCAAAAGTGGGCTCAAAATGATAATACCCCTTGATAAATTCCTTGAGGGGTGTAGTTTCTAAAATGGGATCACTTTTTGGGGGTTTCAATTGTACTGGTACTTTAGGGGCTCTGCAAATGCGTCATGGCACCTTAAAACTATTCCAGCAAAATCTGCCCTCCAAAAGCCAAATAGCGCTCTTTCCATTCTGAGCCCCACCATGTACAATACAGCATGTACCCATACAGCAGATTACGACCACATATGGGGTATTGCCATGTTTAGGAGAAATTGTGTAACAAACTTTGGGGAGCTTTTTCTCCTTTATCCTCTCGTGAAAATAAAAAATTTGGGATTAAATTGATGGTTTATTGGAAAAAAAATAATTTTTCGTTTTCAGGTCCCAATGTTAATAAAATCTGTGAAACAGCTGTAGGGTCAAACTGCTCATTATATCCCTTGATATGTACTGTGAGGGATGTAGTTTCCAAAATGGGGTCACTTTGGGAGTATCTAGTGTTTTTGGTACTCTATTTGTTCTGCAAATGTGACATGGCACCCGACTACTATTCCAGCAAAATCTGCCCTCCAAAAGCCAAATAGCGCTCTTTCCATTACAAGCCCCACCATGTACCCATACAGCAGATTATGGCCACATATGGGGTATTGCCATGTTCAGGAGAAATTGTTTAACAAACTGTGCGGTGTGTTTTCTCCTTTAACCCCTTGTAAAAACTAAAATTTTGGGGTTAAAGTGACAGTTTAGTAATTTTTCATTCTGTGAAAAGGCTGTTGGGCCAAAATGCTCACTATACCCCTTGATAAATTCTGAGAGGGGTGTAGTTTCCAAAATGGGGTCACTTTTAGGGGGTTTCCATTGTTTTGGTACTTTGGGGGCTCTGCAAATGAGACATGGCACCTGAAAACTATTCCAGCAAAATCTGCTTTTCAAAGGTCCAGTGTCGCTCCTTCCCTTCTATGCACTGCTGCGTGCCCAAACATCAGTTTACACCCACATGTGGGGTATTTCTGTGCTCTGAAAAAATTGTATAATAAACTGTGAGATGCATTTTCTCCTTTAAACCTTTGTGAGTGTGTTAATTTTAGAGCTAAATGAATGTATTATTGAAAAAAAAAATTAAATCTCGAAATGTTACCTCCATATTGTTTTAATTTCTGTGAAATGCTTAAAGGGTTAACAAACGTCCCAAATGCTGTTTTGAATTATTTGAGGGGTGCAGTTTTGAAAATGGGGTGATTTATGGGGGTTTCTAATATATAGGTCTTTATAATCCCCTTCAGAACTGAAGTGGTCCCTGAGAAATCAGTTTGGGAAATTTTCTTGTAAATCTGGAATATTGCTGTTACACTTGTAAGCCTTCTAACATCCAAAATAAATTAAATGACAATTAAAAAATGATGCTGATATAAAGCAGAGATATGGTAGATAATAGTTATTAATGTATTTGTGTGATATGACTATCTGTTTGAAAAGCAGAGCAAATGAGGCCTGGTCCTGAATGCACTTTGGGCTATGTCCTTAAGGGGTTAAATTCCCTAACCACTGAACTGCTGTGCAGCTTAGAAAAAATGCGATAAAATCTCCACAAACCACTTATAAATGTAGTGTTTCTTATATTTCAGTTTTACCGGGCAGCAGCAGCTTCCTATGTAACAAGCACAGTAAACACCAAATATGTCACCAAATGACTATAACTGTCACAACTGTAAATTACACTCATTGACAAAAAAACACACCAAGGAGTTGTTGAAACTGTATATGTGTGTGAATGTGATTATATATGTAAGTGATTTCAATATTAGAGCAAATGACATTTTATTGGGGAAAACTGTACAATGGAAAGTAAATTCTAGTATCCTGTTGAGCTACCTCTAGCCTGAATACAAGATGAGATACGGTAGGGCATGGAGACATACAGGTGCGCCTGGACAGGGGTGTGTAATGACGGTGCCTCCTGTGTTTGAATGGCTAGACAAGGAAATAGTAGAAGCTTTTCATGCTTGTTGACGGATTAAACAATTCTTTTATGGTTGGAGGTGTGCTTTAAGACATGGAAAATAAATCTTGCTAGGCATCATTAGAACAAGGAACAGAATTATCTGATTGTACCCCACATTGTAGAGAGCGCACTTGTGACAGGGTTTTTGTGGGAACCAAGCACTTCCAAGCCTCTGCTAAGGTTCACTGTGTAAAGCAACAGACTGTTAAATGAGGCAAACAATCCTGGTTCAGAGCCAGTACTACAGGTTTGAATGAACTGGCATCATCTGGCATTAAGGACCAATCTGTACCGTCAGAGCACAGGCTGTTACCATAAACCAAATGAGGGACAGTGCAGGGTTCACTGCCTGCCTGGATGGTTTTCAGGTTGTGACGTTATCAGGGAGAGAAGAATGGATTACAGAGTACTGGAAGTTTTGCTGTCCTTTTATTGAGTCGATATGTGAGATTGAGCAATATATATTAAATATGCTTGTGTCTGTTTATAAATGTGAGAAAAAAGATCTCTTCTAGAGATTATGTATGGAAATTTATGTCCCATTATTTTAATTAAGTAAGCAATTTCCCTGAGGGAATTCCCTGTCTATACTGTGAACACAATTACACAATTTGCAGCTTCAGTACAGACAGTCCCTAGATGTAATGACTGACAGAATCGAAAACCTGCTCCACATGTAACTCTTTCTCAGCCAGGCAGAGGATTTATGACCAGGGTGATGCAAATCTAGAATATGGAATGTGCCTTGATTGGCACAGTATAATAGAAAAGTGTCTAATTGGGGGTGGGATCTCACCTCCCAGAAATGATTTGTGTGCTTACAGTGTGACAAACCTAGACAAATCCAGCTAAAATACCCCCTTATTCCCCTGACTTCCAGCCAGCCAGTCACCTTATTATAAATCTTCTCCCATAACATAAAGAAAAGCGAGCCAAGGGAGCTATACCTCTTGTCCATGCACTAGTTAAAGGGGTTGTCCAGGCAAAAATAGACAACCCCTTTAACTTTGAAATCAGCCAGTGAAAAAAAGGGCAGTGAAAAAAAAAAAAAAATCATACCTGTCACCAATGCTCTGGTGTCCTCCAGTCCTTCTGCTGAACAGGTTTCTTCCAGAGTTCCGCTGATTGGCCGTGACTGCTGAGGCTAATCAGCGAATGAAATGTGATATCACTACCTGTGACATCACGGGTCTCTTCCTTAGGCCTGCTGAGACCGCTGATTGGCCTCAGTGGTCACCTGACATCACAGCCAGTGAGCAGTTTCACTTTGAGAAGACACCAGAGCAGAAGGACCGGAGTGCGCAGGGACGACACTGGAGTATCGGGGAATTTTTATTTATTTTTTTCACTGCCCCCAGCTGATTTTAAAGTTAAAAGGGTTGTCCAATTTTGCCTGGACAACCCATTTAATCTAAGTGCTGGAAACTTTCCACTGACACATTAGATACATTAACTACTGCTATCTGGTATTTATCTGGTGTTAGTGCCTGGTCCAAAAGAAAGCCTGACAAACGGAGATCCCATAAAGTCTGCTTCTGTATTCTTGGTAGCCGCATACCAAGTTTAGCCAGTGCATATAGCTGGGACATAGCACAGACTTCTGTGTGGAGCTATGAGTAGAAATTTAGACTAAGGGTGCAGATAAAACTACATCGAAAAATGCATGTCGTTCTTGGTGTACTTTCTTAATTTTTACAGATGAAACATAATTATTTTACATCTTTCACCTGTAAAATCAAAAACTGTAGCAAAATCCACTTTGACATGTTCAGTCACTGGCACCCCCCATCCCCTTTATTCCCTGTTGTTATGTGTTTCCTTGTCAGCTCTTTTGTTGAGTGATGATCCTTGGCTGGACATTTGCTAACTTATCTTCTTTATATTACTGATTAATATGTTATGAGAGATGGAGAACCTAATGTTTTGAAAGAAATTGTCCTTTATTGTTAGACATACTACAATGCCTTGCAAAAGTATTCATACCCCTTGAACTTTTTCACATTTTGTCACCTTACAACCACAAACTTAAATGTATTTTATTGAGATTTTAAGTGATAGACCAACACAAAGTAGCACATAATTGTAAAGCGAAAGGAAAGTGATACATGGTTTTCAAATTAAAAATCTGAAAAGTATGACATGCAAAAGTATTCAGCCCCCCTATATCAATACTATGTAGAGCCACCTTTTGCTGCAATTACAGCTGCAAGTCTTTTGAGCTATGTCTCTACCAGCTTTGCACATCTAGAGACTGAGATTTCTGCCCATTCTTCTTTGCAGAATAGTTCAAGTTCAGTCAGATCAGATGGAGAGTGTCTGTGAACACCAATTTTCATGTCTTGTCACAGATGCTCAATGGGATTTAGGTCTGGACTTTGACTGGGCCAATCTAACACAGGAATGTTCTAAACCATTCCACTGTAGCTCTAGCTGTATGTTTAGGGTTAATGTCTTGCTGGAAGGTGAATCTCCTTCCCAGCCTCAAGTCTTTTGCAGCCTCCAACAGATTTTCTTCCAGGATTGCTCTGAACAGCTTCCCTGTCCCTGCTGAATAAAAGCCTCCCCACAGCATGATGTTGCCACCACCACGTTTCACAGTGGGAATGGTGTGTTCATGGTGATGAGCAGTGTTACTCTTCCACCACACATAGTGCTTTGCATTTAGGTGAAAAAGTTCAACTTTGGTCTCATCTGACCAGAGCACCTTTTTCCACATGTTTGCTGTGTCCCCTATATGGCAAACTTATGTCTTTCTTTCGAGAATGATTTTCTTCTTGCCACTCTTCCTTAAAGGCCAGATTTGTGGAGTGCACGACTTATAGTTGTCCTGTGGACAGATTTTCCCACCTGAGTTGTGGATTTCTGCAGCTCCTCCAGAGTGACCATGGGCCTCTTGGCTGTTTCTCTGACAAGTTCTCTGCTTGCTCGATCTGTTATTATAGGTGGACGGCCATGTCTTGGTAGGTTTGCAGTTGTAGAATACTTTTTTCATTTTTGGATGATGGATTTAACAGTGCTCCTTGGGATGCCCAAAGCTTGGGATATGTTTCAAAAACCTAATCCTTCTTTAAACTACTCCACAACTTTATCTCTGACCTGTCTGGTGAGTTCCTTGGTCTTCATGATGCTGTTTGTTCACTAGTGTTCTCTAACAAACCACTGAGGCCTTCACAGAACACGTGTATTTATACTGAGACTAAATTACACACAGCTGGACTCTATTAACTAATTAATTGACTTCTGAAGGCAATTGATTGCAATGGATTTTATTTAGGGGTATCAGAGTACAGGGGGCTGAATACTTTTGCACGTCATACTTTTCAGATTTTTATTTGGTTGATTAAAATTTATAAAACCATGTATCATTTTCTTCCACTTCACAATTATCTGCTACTTTTCTGGTCTATCATTTAAAATCTTAATAAAACACATTTAAGTTTGCGGTTGTAAGGTAACAAAATATGAAGAAGTTCAAGGGATATGAATACTTTTGCAAAGCACTGTATATGTGCCTGTATTGTACTTACCTATTCTATTCTGCCTCATGATCAGCTCCAAATTCTGCCTGAACCAATGTGAAGTAGAGATCAAAATAATAAGAGATGCTGAAAGAATGAGTATCCTGCACAATCTTGCTATGGATTACAGCTTTCTGTTGCAAGAAGTCAGAGGGGTGGAAATGGAAGAGGAATTTGAAGTGGACATCTGCCTCACATCCCTCTCCTATTTCAGCCATGTGATCATACCCTTATTGTTCAAAAGTCTTAATAAAAATTATAGTAAATAAAAAAAACTGTACTTAAAACCTGATCAAACAGCATGCAACACACAGCACTGTGTGAATACACTCATACACAGGCATAGCTTGCAGCACTTTAGATGATTGTTGGGTTGGGCATATTCGGTATGTGAAATATAGACAAAATGTCAGCCGTATCTCCTGAATTGCCAGCATCATTCGTCAGCTATGATACTAGGAGTCCCTGACTCCCATGGGATGACTGTGCAATTTTGTAATCATGTTTTCAGTACAAGACATCCCACAGTTAGGTAGATAAATACAGCCAACATCCGACACATATTTCACAGACTGAGTATGCCATTGTGAAGCCAGCCTTAGGTAATTAGTCTCTCCATTGCACTGCACTCAAACACTCTGTTCAGAAAAGAGTGTAATCTGCAGAAAAATATTTCAAATCTATCACAGTGTATCATATCATGTGCCACAGTGATACATTTGCTGCATCTCCTCCTACCTGCCTTGTTTGCTTTTATGCTCTTAGCTTTGCATGGTTGTAATTTCTATTAGATATATTCACCGGTGAGACTATAGCTTGTGATGTGATGATCACACAGGTGCTCAACTTGTTTCGGTTGCAGTACAGTTATCAGAGCTGTTCATGCCAGTTACCTGTGCAATTATCACATGACTAGGGCTGATTTTCATCCCCTGGAAGCAAACAATAAAGGCTCATATTCAATAACAGCAAGAAGAGGAATTGGTGCAAAAAATACATTAGAAAAATGTATAACTTTTCATTGTACACTAAATAAGCATTATTTGCTGAAACCATAATGCTTGTGTATAGTAGATAATTTTACTAATTTTAGTAAAAAAAAATTTTTTTTACAATTGTTTTAGAATCGATCAAGAAAAATGGATTACTTCACAAAGCAGTCAATCAAGTCAGCTCAAAAGCACTTGACCTCAGTAGATGTCCAAGTCCGAGAATGCAGGTCTGTACTGGATACTTTTTCTCTGTCATTTTCTTAGGAGTTTCTGTATAGGTATAATGGAAGCAGCCGCAGCGGATACACATCACAGTTTTTCCCTCAGCACTTTTCACAGAAAGTCCACAGAGTTTTCCATTGTGGACTTTCTGTGAAAAGTGCTGCGGGAAAAACCGCAATGCGTATACACCGTGGTTTTCCTGAAGTGCTTTTTGGCTGTGGCTCGCTACGTGGGTCCTTAGCCTTACAGTCCCAACAAAGTAAGTGAGATTTTATGTAATCTCATCCATATATTTGGGGAAAAAACACATACGCTTTTGAAAAAAAACAGGATATTAATTTTTACTACTAAAATGCTAAGGCAAAAATAAAAAATGTAGTGTAAAACACAAGCGGTTTTTTTTAACGTGTGGCCTTAGTTTAAATCTTTTCTCTCTTATATAGAACAATCCGTCTGGAAAAATTCCATGACACAGTCCTGGAAGAGATTGAGAGTTTTGAAAAAGATTCCCAAGCCTTAAAGCAGATGGAAAAAGAATTTGCAGTAAGTATAGCTGACATACACTTCTCCATCCATGAATGTTAAGAGTATTAATTTCCTCTCTACACTTACAGTAGGGAATCTAAGATTACAGATAAACATGTTCACAACTCAGTAGTTATGAAGTACAAAACAAATCCATCTCTTTGTCACTTTCATCGCCCTCATCCACCTTTGTCAGTGCACTTCGTGGAGAAATAATGTGAGAACTCTGATTATTATCAACAGCTACTTGTCCTTTATTTGTGCTTTCAGAGTTTTTGGAGCCAGCAGACCAAAGTCTTAAATCTCTATCACAAGAATGAGCATAGAAGGTAAGTTAGCACCCAACACTGCGGTGTCAGCCTGTCCTGGCATTTATTATTAGCATTTATTATTGAGAAGCATGTAATAGCAAACTCCCCACTGCACGTTCCAAACTTCTTATTAACTTTTCATATTTGGGCTTTTTGGTGTGTGGATAAATAAAATTTAAGCGGGTCATCAAAGATCTCTGGACCTGAGGTCATAGTTGCAAAGATGTCCCCCAATTTCATGTATGTTTCAAAATGTTCATAATTGAGTCTCTTGATTGAGGGATTACTACACAGTGGGGAAAAAAAGTATTTAGTCAGCCACCAATTGTGCAAGTTCTCCCACTTAAAAAGATGAAAGAGGCCTGTAATTGACATTGTAGTTAGACCTCAACTATGAGAGACAAAATGAGAAAACAAATCCAGAAAATCACATTGTCTGATTTTTAAAGAATTTATTTGCAAATTATGGTGGTAAATAACAAAAGTTCATCTCAATACTTTGTTATATATCCTCTGTTGGCAATGACATAGGTCAAACGTTTTCTGTAAGTCTTCACAAGGTTGGCACACACTGTTGCTGGTATGTTGGCCCATTCCTCCATGCAGATCTCCTCTAGAGCAGTGATGTTTTGGGGCTGTCACTGGGCAACACAGACTTTCAACTCCCTCCAAAGGTTTTCTGTGGGGTTGAGATCTGGAGACTGGCTGGGCCACTCCAGGACCTTGAAATGCATCTTACGAAGCCACTCCTTCGTTGCCCTGGCGGTGTGCTTGGGATAATTGTCATGCTGAAAGACCCAGCCACGTTTCATCTTCAATGCCCTAGCTGATGGAAGGAGGTTTGCACTCAAAATCTCACGATACATGGCCCCATTCATTCTTTCATGTACACGGATCAGTCGTCCTGGTCCCTTTGCAGAGAAACAGCCCCAAAGCATAATGTTGCCACCCCCATGCTTCACAGTAGGTATGGTGTTCTTTGGATGCAACTCAGCATTCACTCTCCTCCAAACAAGACGAGTTGTGTTTCTACCAAACAGTTCTACTTTGGTTTCATCTGCCCATATGACATTCTCCCAGTACTCTTCTGGAACATCCAAATGCTCTCTAGCAAGCTTCAGACGGGCCCGGATATGTACTGGCTTAAGCAGGGGGACACGTCTGGCACTGCAGGATCTGAGTCCCTGGTGGCGTAGTGTGGTACTGACGGTAGCCTTTGTTATGTTAGTCCCAGCTTTCTGCAGGTCATTCACTAGGTCCCCCCGTGTGGTTCTGGGATTTTTGCTCATCGTTCTTGTGATCATTTTGACCCCACGGGGTGAGATCTTGCGTGGAGCCCCTGATTGAGGGAGATTATCAGTGGTCTTGTATGTCTTCCATTTTCTAATTATTGCTCCCACAGTTGATTTCTTTACACCAAGCTGCTTGCCTATTGCAGATTCAGTCTTTCCAGCCTGGTGCAGGTCTACAATTTTCTTTCTGGTGTCCTTCCACAGCTCTTTGGTCTTCACCATAGTGGAGTTTGGAGTGTGACTGTTTGAGATTGTGGACAGGTATCTTTTATACTGATAACAATGTCAAACAGGCGCCATTACTACAGGTAATGAGTGGAGGACACGGGAGCCTCTTAAAAAAGAAGTTACAGGTCTGTGAGAGCCAGAAATCTTACTTGTTTGTAGGTAACCAAATACTTATTTTTCACCATAATTTGCAAATAAATTCTTAAAAAATCAGACACTGTGATTTTCTGGATTTGTTTTCTCATTTTGTCTCTCAGTTGAGGTCTACCTATGATGTCAGTTTCAGGCCTCTCTCATCTTTTTAAGTGGGAGAACTTGCACAATTGGTGGCTGACTAAATACTTTTTTTCCCCACTATATATTCCCTCCAGTTTCCATGATACCGAACGTATTGATGAAAATCAGACAGGACCAGGCCTCGGTAATCATACCAATGTGGCCAATTATGCCATCACACCATTCTGGATGAAGAGAGCTTGGTTTTACCAACTCATACAGATGAGTCGTGGGACATACTGGAGGCTTTCCCCAATTCAGAACCTGGTGTCTAAGGGCTCTTGGCTCTGCCAAGATCTGAAATCCTTCAGTCTGACAGTCCCTACTACAATCTAGAAGACTTTCTGGAGCCGTCCTGAACAATCTCTCTCTCCAGAGCAGTGTCTACTACTAGAAGCTATGCCAGGGTACAGTGGGGAAAAAAAAGGATTTAGTCATCCACCAATTGTGTAAGTTTCTCCCACTTAAAAAGATGAGAGAGGCCTGTAATTGACATCATAGGTAGACCTCAACTATGAGAGGCAAAATGAGAAAACATATCTAGAAAATCACATTGTCTGATTTTTTTTTTTAAGAATTTATTTGCAAATTATGGTGTAAAAACTTAAATATTTGGTCACCTACAAACAAGCAAGATTTCTGGCTCTCACAGACCTATAACTTCTTTAAGAGTCTCCTCTGTCCTCCACTCAATACCTGTAGTAATGGCACCTGTTTGAAATTGTTATCAGTATAAAAGACACCTGTCCACAACCTCAAACAGTCACACGCCAAACTCCACTATGGTGAAGACCAAAGAGCTGTGGAAGGACACCAGAAACAAAATTGTAGACCTGCACCAGGCTGGAAAGACTGAATCTGCAATAGGCAAGCAGCTTGGTGTGAAAAAATCAACTGTGGGAGCAATAATTAGAAAATGGAAGACATACAAGACCACTGATAATCTCCCTCGATCAGGGGCTCCACGCAAGATCTCACCCCGTGGGGTCAAAATGATCACAAGAATGGTGAGCAAAAATCCCAGAACCACACGGGGGGACCTAGTGAATGACCTGCAGAAAGCTTGGACTAACGTAACAAAGGGTACCTTCAGTAACACACTACGCCGCCAGGGACTCAGATCCTGGCAGTGTCCCCCTGCTTAAACCAGTACATATCCGGGCCCGTCTGAAGTCTGCTAGAGAGCATTTGGATGTTCCAGAAGAGTATTGGGAGAATGTCGTATGGTCAGATGAAACCAAAGTAGAACTGATTGATAGAAACAGACTTCACTTTTTAGACATTGATAGATGTCTGAGAATCTATCTTGATAGATCTCTACCCTTCAGATGGTCAGAAAAATTGGTTCCTCACTATTTCAGGGAAAAAATTAGGGGTTTAAAGTTTCTAAGCTATCCCTGTCTCATTGGATCAGAGAGACCATCAGATTGGCTTTCATCTCTCAGGATTTGGAATGTCCTAAATTTAAGGCACATTCACCAAATCTGTCTCAGCATCTTGGGCAGAAAATAAAACTGTCCCTTTGGAACAAATATGTTCTGCTGCTTCTTGAAGTTCACATCAGACTTTTGTAAACCATTATAGATTGAATACTCGGGGTTCAGAGGCCGATGCTTTTGATCGTACCGTACTTAATTCTGTCCTTCAAAAGAAACCCTAGGGGTTCTTCTTGCTAAATTCCCACTATTGTGCTGCTGGTGGGATGGAAGAGGAGCGTTGATTATGATGTTAATTTGTTTTCCCTTAGTCCCAACAGCAGCACAAGGCACCCTCCCTATGTATATATTTGCCTTTATAATCACACAGTTGGGGTAGTGCTACTTCCTTCCTTATATTGAGGAGGAGGGTCTTATTAATTTAACTATTTATAGGTAATTTTAGTAAAAATTCCATTCTGTTCTACCAGCACACAGGGCCAGAAATACCCCATTATTGTGCTGCTGGGACTAAGGGAAAACAGATTAACATCAATGCTTGTTTCTCATAAACCAAATCTTTGACCTATTCTTGTTCAAGGTGATACTTAGGTATTGACAATATCTGCATTTTTAAATATTTGTTATGTCTGTATGTGCTTGGTTTATGGATTGTAAGCTATTTGTTTTCTACATCAAATTTTAGGATTAATAGCCTGAAGGCTTCCTTTGAAGTAAATGTTTCTCATAGCACGGAATACGATGAAAGGATTTTTAACTCTGAAGTAGGTGAAATAAGGGGTTGTCACACTTGAAATGCTCCCACTCTGGAGGGCTTGTGCTGTCCACATTGAAATGGTTGTGTTGTAGTACAACATTACTGCTACATTTGCAGCTGACACTGCAAGGAAATGTCTGGCCAGCTTACAGCCAGCCAAAATCAGTTGTATCACAAGAGCTGGACTAGCTGATCATCTTGCTGATTCCAGTCCAAGGCTAAGGCCCCATATAGCAAAATGCATCTTAAAAAAGTGGTGTTTTCCACTGTGTTTTTAAGGCTTAGGCCCCATGTTGCGGAAATACAGCTTTTTTTGTTGCAGATTTTGCTGTGGTTTTTTGAGCCAAAGGCGGGTGTGGCTTGAGCAGAAGGTAGAAGTATAAGGCTAAAGTCACATGGTGGAAAATGAAGAGAAATTCATTTTCTGCCGCCATATTTGACTGAGGGAATGCCAATTCCCCCGCATCGGCATTCTGCCATGGCTTTCGTTTGCTGATTAGGCCCGGATGAAAGGGCCTAATTGGTAGGCACTCCTGAGCCGCGAAATCCGCAGCAAGATCGTGCAGGACATTGAGTTTTTTCACATCCTGTTGCAATTTCCCCCTCCTATTGAAAGCAATGGGAGGCAGGGTGGAATCTGCCATGGATTCAGGGGCAGAATCCACTCCCAGATCCGTGGCAGATTCCTCCGTGTGAACCTAACTTAAGAGTTTTTTGGCTT